>CM075981.1:13961857-14029574 GCA_038087875.1 Malacoraja senta | reverse complement strand
GCCTTCAGGCAAAGAATCCACAGATTCACCACCCCTCCGACTAAAGAAATTTCTCCTCATCTCCTTCCTAAAAGAATGTCCATTAATGCTGAGGCTATGACCTCTAGTCCGATACTCTCCCACTAGCGGAAACATCCTTTCCACATCCACCCTATCCAAGCCTTTCACTATTCTGTATGTTTCAATTCGGTCCCCCCTCATTCTTCTAATATTCAGCGAGTACAGGCCCAGTGCCGACAAATGCTCATCATAGGTTAACCTCCTCACTCCTGCGGTAATTCTTATAAACCTCCTCTGGACCCTCTCCAGAGCCAGCACATCCTTCCTCAGATATGGTGCCCAAAATTGCTCACAATATTCCAAATGCAGCCTTACCAGCACCTTATAGAACCTCAACATTACATCCCTGTTTTGTATACAAGCCCTCTTGAAATAAATGCTAGCATTGAATTTTCATTCTTTACAACTTGCAGATTAACTTTTTGGAATCCTGCACCAGCACTCCAAGTCCCTTTGCACCTCTGATTTCTGCATTCTCACCCCATTTTAGAAAATAGTCTACGCCTTTATTCCTACTACCAAAATGTATGACTCCACACTTTGCTACACCATATTCCATCTGCCCCTTCTCTGCCCACTCTCCCAACCTGTCCAAGTCCTTCTTCAGAGTCCCTGCTTTCTATACACTACCTGCCCATCCACCTATTTTCGTAAAATCCGCAAATTTGCCACACATCCTTCAATCCCTCGTCCAAATCATTAATATACAACATGAAGAGTAGCGGCCCCAGCACCAACCCCACTAGTCACAGGCAGCCAACCAGGGAAAGCCTCCTTTATTGCCACTCTCTGTCTTCTGCCATCCATCCAGCCAACCTGCTATCCGTGCTAGTATCTGCCCTTTGATACCATGTGCTCTCATCTTCCAAAACCTTATCAAAGGCTTTCTGAAAATCTAAGTGCACAACATCTACTGGCCTGCTCTTTACTTCAAAGGATTCCAGCAAATTTGTCAAACAAGACCTCTCCTTCACAAAGCCATGCTGACTTCAGCCTATTTTATAGAAATGGGGAAAACAGGTGCCATTTGGCCATTTGGCCCTTGAAGCCAGCACCGCCATTCAATATGATCATGGCTGATCATTCAACATCAGTACCCCGTTCTGGCTTTTTCCCCATATCCCTTGATTCCCTTAGCCCTAAGAGCTAAATCTAACTCTCTTGAAAGCATCTAGTGAATTGGCCTCTACTGCCTTCTGTGCAGAGAATTCCACAGATTCACCACTCTGTGGGTGTAAACGTTTTTCCTCATCTCTGTTCTAAATATTTTGCCCCCTCCATAGCACAGAAACTGCTCTCCTCAAAGTCCTCAATGACCTCCTTACCTCTGCTGACACTGGCTCCCTCAATATCCTCATCCTCCTCGACCTGAGTGCAGCCTTCGATACCGTCAACCACAACATCCTGCTCACCAGACTTAGGGACCTTGGCATTGAAGGTTCTGCACTCAGCTGGTTCCGTTCCTACCTTTCCAACCGATCCCACTTCATCTCTCTCCATAACCACACCTCTGCCACAGCCACTGTCACTCAAGGCGTTCCCCAAGGCTCCGTTCTTGGTCCCCTCCTCTTCATCATCTACATCCTCCCCCTTGGTCATATACTCCGTCACTTCAACCTGGACTTCCCACTGCTATGCTGATGACACCCAGATCTATCTCAGCACCAAGTCCCCCCATCCCCCCCCTCTCTCCCATGTCAACTCCTGCCTATCAGCCATCAAATCTTGGATGCAACTCAACTTCCTTAAATTAAACAGTAGCAAAACAGAATTTCTCCTCATTGGCTCCAAATCAACACTCACTAAAATTAACAACCCCACTCTCACTATCGACGGCACCACTGTCTCCCCATCTCCTCAGGCACGCAACCTTGGCGTGATCCTTGACTCAACCCTCTCCCTTGAACCATCCGCCATGTTGTCAAAACATCATTTTTTCACCTCCGCAACATTGCAAAAATCAGATCCTCTCTCACACCCCCGCTGCTGAAAGACTCATCCATGCCTTCATCTCCTCCCGACTGGACTACTGTAACTCTTCTTTTCGGAATCAATTCCAGCAGCATCAATCGACTCCAACTGGTCCAAAATGCAGCCGCTCGACTCATTACCCACACCAAATCCTGGCACCACATCACCCCAGTTCTCAAAGAACTTCACTGGCTTCCTATTTCCCACCGGATCACCTACAAAATCCTGGTCCTCACCTACAAAGCCCTCAACAACCTGGCCGCCCCCTTATCTCATTGACCTTCCTCTCCCCCTACCAACCCTCACGGTCCCTCAGATCCACATCAGCTGGTCTCCTCTCCACTCCGAAATCAAACCTCTGCACTTTTGGAGGCAGAGCCTTCTCCAGGGCAGCTCCCAGGCTCTGGAATTCCTTCCCACAACCGGTCCGAAATTCGGAGTCCCTCTCCATCTTCCAGTCCCGCCTCAAGACCCATCTCTTCACCTCTGCATACCCTTAGTCCCATGTTCCCCTCCCCTCTGTCTTAACTGCTCTATTTTGTTTTGTTTATTCCTGACTCTCAATTGCAAAGCGACTTTGAGTCCTGAAAAGCGCTATATAAATAAAATCTATTATTATTATTATTATTATTATTAAATGGCCTACCCCTTATTCTTAAACTGTGACTCCTGGTTCTGGACATTTTTCCTGCATCTACCCTATCCAATCCTTTAAGAATTGTATATGTTTCTATAAGATCCCCTCTCATCCTTCTAAATTCCAGCGAACACAAGCCCAGTCGAACCATTCTTTCATCATATGTCAACATATCGTGAACTTCTAAGTACTCCTTGAGCATTGGGGGGGGGGGGGGGGGGGGGGGTTAGGTAACCTCACCAAGGATTATAAAATCATAAGAGCATAGATGAAGTGGATAGTCCGGTTTTTTTTCCTTGGTAGAGGGAATCAAAACTATTGGGCGTAGGTTTAAGGTGAGAGGGAAAGATTAAATGGGGATCCGAGGGGCAAGTTTTTCCACACAAATGGTGAAGTACAAACTGTCAGAGGAGGTGGTAGAAGTGGTACAATTACAATATTTATTAAGAAAACATTTGGACAGGAGGATGGATAGAAATGGTTTAGAGGGATGTGGGCCTAACTCATGCAAATGGGACTACCTCAGTTAGGCACCTAGGCCGACATGGATGACTTGAGCCAAAGGCCTGTTTCCATGCTGTATTACTCTATGGGTAGCTCTTTTTCTTATTGAAAACAAAGTGCTTTAGGAACTTAACAGGCCAAGCAGCATCTGAGCATTCCATATGTGCTTTCCAATCGTCATCTGTCCATTTCCTCCACAGATGCTGCCTGACCCACGTGTTCCTCCAGCAATTTGTGGTTTGCTCAAGATTCCAGCATAGGCAGTTATTGTGTATTTCTATCCTGTTAGCCATTTACCGCTCAGTTATTTACAAATAGATATAGGACTGCAGAATGTAGGTCTGATCCATTGACTGTGGATCGCTAAGATCGGTATACTGCATGCAATATTTGCTGTTTGGCATGCAAGTAACCATGATGCAACTTCAGCAGATTGGCTGCTTATTTTTAGATTCCCCTGGTACGCCTTGCTACTGTAGTAGTTGCATTAACAGAGTTGATACCCTGACTTGATGGTGTATATTTCAGCCAATGCTTCACTTTTTTAACAACCAAAGTGCCAACATAATGGCATCTTGCATGAAGACAGTTTTTCTCCAAGAAAAGTGTAGAGGTTACTTGAGGACAGAGCTGCAATGGGTAGATTGATATGGACAAGGTCAAGTAGTGTTGGTTCACTCTCAACATGCCAATTAGTGGCTCTGCTACCATGCCACTCTTAGTGAGGGACAATTAAGACACTGGAATCTTTGCTGTTATTGTTTAATGCAGATAAGCTCAATTTATCAGCCGAAGGTGCACAACTGGAGGTGATTGAAAAGTTTCCTAACCCATTTTTAGTCAACAAATAAATGACTCTGTAATTACATCTCTTACCTGTAACAGATTGTCCCCAGATGGAAAGCAAGGAATCAGTGTGAATTCCAGCAGTTCCACTGTGAGTTGATGCCAGAGCCTAGATTAAACGGAACAGTTAACATTTGAAACAGTGGTGTGTATTTTACAAGGCTGTGCTCATACATTGAATGGAATAGAATAGAATAATCATACAGCTATGTCTGTGAACAGAATCGCATGTTGCTATAATGAATGAACAAAGTGTTATCAGGGTCTATTAGAAAGGTCAGGGTAGCAACTCAGTGATAACCCTTGCAAATGACAACTGAACTTTCCTCCGAGTGCAGGTAATCAAGGGCTGGCTGTATATTTTCCATGTCTTGTAAAGGGAGATAAGAAAAACTAACCTGAAAGCTTTGCGCCCTTAATGCAAGGAGCATTCGAAATAAGGTGGATGAATTGAATGTGCAGTTAGTAGTTAAGGGATATGATATAGTTGGAATTACGGAGATACGGCTCCAGGGTGACCAAGGCTGGGAGCTAAACATTCAGGGGTATTCGATATTCAGGAAGGATAGACAGAAAGGAAGCGGAGGTGGGGTGGCATTGCTGGTTAACGAGAAGATTAATGCAACAGCAAGGAGAGACTTTGGCTTGGATGCTGTAGAATTGGTAGAGTAGCACAGCAAAAGGACAGAAAACGCTTGTTGTATACAGACCACCAAACAGGAGTAGGGAGGTTGCAGATAGCATCGAACAGGAAATTAGGGATGCCTGTAGCAAAGGTACAGCGGTTATCATGGGTGACTTTAATCTACATATAGATTGGGCCAACCAAATTGGTAACAGTGCTGAGGAGGATTTCCAGCAATGTTTACATGATGGGTTTTTAAAACCAATATGTAGAGGAACCGACCAGAGGGCAGGCCATTCTAGACTGGGTATTGTGTCATGAGGAAGGATTAGTTAGCGATCTTGTTGTGCAAGGCCCCTTGGGCAACAGTGGTCATAATATGGTGAATTCTGCATTAGGATGGAGTGTGACATGCTTAATTCAGAGACTAGGGTCCTGAATTTGAATAAAAGAGAATTTGAAAGTATGAGACGGGAATTGGCTAGGAAAGACTGGCGAATTATAGTTGACAGTGGAAATGTAATGGCAAAGATTTAAAGACCGCATGGATGAACTCCAGAAATTGTTCAACCCTGTCTGGCGAAAAAATAAATCTGGAAAGGTGGCTCAACGTGGCTGACGACGGATGTCAAGGATAGTGTTAAATCCAAGGAAGAGGCATATAAATTTGCCAGAAGCAGCAGAAAACCAGAGGACTGGGAGAAATTTAGAACTCAGAGGACAAAGGGGTTAATTAAGAGGGGTAAAATAGCATGAAAGAAAGCTTGCGGGGAATATAAAAACTGACTGTAAAAGTTTCTTTAGGTATATAAAAAGGAAAATATTAGTGAAGACGAATGTAGGTCCTTACAGTCAGAGACACGGGGATTTTATTATGGGAAACAAGGAAATGGCAGAACAATTAAACAAATACTTTGGTTCTGTCTTCACTACGAAGAATCTCCCGGAAATACTACATGACCGAGGATCTAGTGGGAGGGAGGAACTGAAGGGAATCCACATTAGTCAGAAAATGGTGTTAGGTAAACTGTTGGGATTGAAGGCAGATAAATCCCAGGCCTGATGGTCTGCATTCCAGAGTACTCAAGGAGGTGACCCTAAAATCATGCATGCATTGGTGATCATTTTCCAATGTTCTCTCGACTCTGGATCAGTTCCTGTGGACTGGAAGGTAGTCAATGTAACTCCACTTTTTTAAGAAAGAGGGAGAAAGAAACAGGGAATTCTAGACCAGTTAGCCTTACATCGGTCGTGGAGAAGATGCTGGAGTCAATTATTAGCAGCGCATTTAGAAAGCAATGACAGGATCAGTCAGTCAGCATGGATTTATGAAGGGGAAATCATGCTTGACTAATCTTTTGGAATGTTTTTGGAGGATGTAACAAGTAGAATGGATAAGAGAGAGCCAGTGAGTGTGGTGTATCTGGACTTTCAAAAAGCCTTTGACAAGGTCCCACACAAGAGATTAGTGTGCAGAAATTAGAGCACATGGTATTGGGAGTAAGGTATTGACATGGATAGAGAACTGGTTGGCAGACAGGAAGCAAAGAGTAGGAATTAACAGGACGTTTCAAAATGGCAGGCCGTGACCAGTGGGTGCCGTAAGGCTCGGTGCTGGGACCCCAGTTGTTTACAATACATATTAACGATTTAGACGAAGGAATTAAATGTAACATCTCCAAGTTTGCGGATGACACAAAGCTGGGTGGCAGTGGGTGCTGCGAGGAGGATGTTATGAGGCTGCATGGTGACTTGGATAGGTTGGGTGAGTGGGCAGAAGCATGGCAGATGTATTATAATGTGGATAAATGTGAGGTTATCCACTTTGGTGGCAAGAACAGGAATGCAGATAATTATCTGAACGGTGTCAGGTTAGGAGAAGGTGAGGTGCACCGAGAACTGAGTGTGCTTGTACATCAGTCACTAAAAGCTGCTCTAGATGCCAGCTGATCTACATCGGGAGACCAAGCGGAGGCTTGGCGATCGTTTCGCCAAACACCTCCAGTCGGTCCGCAATAACCAACCCTGACCTCCCGGTGGCTCAGCACTTCAACTCCCCCTCCCATATCTGACCTCTCTGTCCTGGGTCTCCTCCATGGCCACAGCGAGCAACACCGGAAATTGGAGGAAATGCACCTCATATTCTGCTTCGGCAGTCTACATCCTGGGGGCTTGAACATTGAATTCTCCCAATTCTGCTAGCCCTTGCTGTCCCCTCCCCTTCATCAGCCCTCTGGTTGTCTCATCCCCTTCCCCAGCCCTCGGGCTCCTCCTCCGCCTTTTTTCCTTTCTTCTCCCCACCCCCTATCAGTCTGAAGAAGGGCTTCGGCCCGAAACGTTGCCTATTTCCTTCGCTCCATAGATGCTGCTGCACCCACTGAGTTTCTCCAGCATTTTTGTGTACCTTCGATTTTCCAGCATCTGCAGTTCCTTCTTTAACACTAAAAGTAAGCATGCAGGTACAGCAGGCAGTGAAGAAAGCTAATGGCATGTTGGCCTTCATTGCAAGAGGATTTGAGTTAAGGAGCAAGGTCTTACTGCAGTTGCACAGGGCCCTGGTGAGACATTATTGCTATTGAGGGAGTGCATTGACGGTTCACTAGGTTAATTCCCAGGATGGCAGTTTAAGAATGAGGGGTAGGCCATTTAGGACTGAGATGAGGAAAAACTTTTTTCACCCAGAGTGTTGTGAATCTGTGGAATTCTCTGCCACAGAAGGCAATGGAGGCTAATTCACTGAATGTTTTCCAGAATTAGATTTAGCTCTTAAGGCTATAGGAATTCAAGGGATATGGGGGAAAAAAACAGAATGGGGTACTGATTTTGGATGATCAGCCATGATTATATTGAATGATCGAATGGCCTACTCCTGCTTTCTGTTTCGAATGGCCTACTCCTGCTTTCTGTTTCTATGAATACACGGTGCAAGAACCCGAAGTCCCCAATCAGCCCATCAAATCATCCATCGCATGAGCAAGAAATTTGCCAAGATAGACACAAAAAGCTAGAGTAACTAACTCAGATGTACAGGCAGCATCTCTGGAGAGAAGGAATTGATGACATTTCGGGTCGAGACCCTTCTTCAGACGTTTCTGGACTTCTTCAGACGTCCGAAGAAGGGTCTCGACCCAAAACGTCACCCATTCCTTCTCTCCAGAGATGCAACCTGTCCCGCTGAGTTACTCCAGCTTTTTTTGTGTCCATCTTCGGTTTAAACCAACGTCTGCAGTTCCTTCTTACACAAGAAAGTCGCCCAGTCATGCTCTTGAAAGTGGCAGGCTAATGCTCAGGATCTTATGTTACTGCCAACCCTGCCTCGGATGGGATGGACAACCACCAAAATTAGCCCAGGAGATGTAGGGGTCGAAATGGTCCTCTGAGCCTGATGGTCAGCCCCACCCGCTGAAGAGTGAAGCCGCTCGCTCCTGCCACGTGAGGCCGAGGGAGCAGGCGGGATGGCGGGCCTACACCGGCTCCTGCCGGGGCCACTCCGGAGGGCACTGGCGCAGCTCCCCACCCCTTGTCCGGCCGGGCTTGGTCACCTCACAGAGGGGCAGAGCCAGGCCTCACCTCCTGTTGTAGAAGGTCTCCATCCTCTGCCACCGTTCGGCCGCATCCCCAGTATCAGCTTCCTGCTGCCGTCGCAAGAACCCAATCGGATCCTTCATGCTGCAGCTCTTCACCGACAGACACACTGCAGCTGCAGCCTGCAACTGGGGACTGGTCGCCCCGGGAGCCGCCACTCCACCCTAGTCCCTCCTCCTGTTGCCCCGGTAACCGTCATTCCACACCCACCCCTCCCCTGTTGCCCCGGTAACCGTCACTCCACACTACCTCGACCCTCCCCCCTTGCTGCCTCGGTAACCGTCACTCACCACTCCGCCCCCCTCCCCGCTGCCTGTTGCCCCGCCAACCGTCACTCACATCACGCCCTGCCCCCTTGCTACCCCACCAACCGTCATTCAACATTGCTCCCGCCCCTTGTAGCCCTGGTAACCGCCGTCACTCACATCACGCCCCGCTCCTTTGCTGCCCCGGGAACTGTCACTCCATCCTAGCCCCTCCCCCTGCTGTAAAAGCAAATTATCCAAACGTACTATTGGAAGGAACAGCAGATGCTGGTTTAAACCGAAGATATAGACAAAATGCTGGAGTAACTCAGCTGTGCAGGCAGCATCTCTGGAGAAAAGAAATGGGTGATGTTTCGGGTCATCACCTATTCTGAAACATCACCCATTCCTGATCTCCAGAGATGCTGCCAGTCCCGCTGAATTCCTCCAGCATTTTCAACTTTTTTTTGTGTCATCAAATGATTCAATCGTTGCAGACTTTGCCTCAAGTGCCGTCAATACACCGATTTCCCCCACCCCCAACTACACGGTTACGGTCCGCGCAGGCCACTCTCTGCCCTCTACTGTCCCGTTAATCGGCCTAGCGATGATCCCCTTGCATCCCGGTAACTGAGTTATCACCCCGCCCTCTTGCGCCTTTGGTTCCCCAGCCATTGTCAATTCAGCGCCTGCCCCGCCCCCTGAACCTCCAGCACCCGTCAATCAGGGGCTCGGCCCCACCCCCGTTGTTCAGGTTACTCGCACCCGGCCGCCCGGCCAATGGAAGCCTCCCTCTCTGCTGCCATGGTAACCACCAAACCGACGGTGTCCGTTGTCTGCCGGCCTAAAAGTTATTTTTTAACACTGCAGAGATAGAAAATCTACAATAAAACGGAGAATGTTGGAAATACTAAGAGCGTCAGACAGCCTCTGTGGAGAGGGAAAGAGAATCAACGGTTCAGGTCGGTGACTTTTCATCAGAACTGTCCATTCAGCTCCCATCCACTCTAACAATGTTACAAAATGTTGAGATTTTAAAAATCAAGTGTGCAATTTATCCCATCAGATAAAGCATAAACGGAAGTTTAATTTGACACCTAATTCACTTTCATATCTTCAGTATTTAAAAAGTTATGGCCATTTTCATACTCGGAAATTAGCATCTTGTTCCCATAGTATTGCTTTTCCATTGACTTAACACAAAAGCTGTGATCGAGGACAGTCAAAAGCCCATAACTTTCTTAAAAATTAAGAGAACAGAATGAAATTTTCAGTTATTATAGATTGAAGCATTCTGAAACAAATATAAAACATCTTACTTGGATGACGTGAAATTAAAGCATATAATTAGTTAGTTACCTAATTGTAGTTAATTACAAAATTGACCGTTGTGACGGAAATAGTAATAAACACCCAGACTGCCTTGAAAATTCAAAAATGTGATATTCTCAAGATCAGAAATTTAATATTATTGTATTATATGCTTTAAATCCGTAACAGATAGGTAAATAAATTACAATTTCTAGCAATAGACCAAGTCTTTATGGAAAAGATCAGTTGCTAGCTGGTTCATTGGCATATCATAATCAGCAGCATCATCATACTCCTCAGATTGTAACCAATAAGCAACTCTGTACACCTTGTTTTCCCTAAACTTTTCAATTTTGGCATTGTAAACTACAAGTTTTTGCTCTTCAAACCACGCATGACATGCCTTACTGCCCAGTACTTTCCCATTAAGAATGTCCTGTAGATTCCATTTCTTAAGAAAAGGATTTTTTTTTAATAGCCTAAGTATCCAAATAACAAACTAATCCCATTCACACAAGAATTCACAATATAACATGATTTTTAAATCTCACTGTCATGAATTTATATGCCAGATGGAAGGAATTTCATGTTTAATTCCCCTAAATTAATCTAGAAACATCCAATCAATATAATCAAAATTATTATTTTTTTGCACTATACATGGGACTAAAACTGATATTTAGTATAAAAATATTGACTATGGATAGACAATTACACAAAATATAGACGATTTAGATGCTCTTATGACATGATTGTCCAAAAAAAAAAGAGCATTTAAATCATCTTGCGAGTGGGTGTTTCTGGAACGCGATCGATTGGAACGTTGCATTTGCGGTGAATTTGAACCCCATATCGGCAGGAAAAACACTGCCTGTTCTTATGGGGCCCAAATCACATTTTCACAACGTAAAATTAGATTAAAGCCATCCCAAGGAGCAAGTTTATGTAAAATAGACGACTTACCCTTTATTTTGTCCCGTTCTTGCGATCTGTCACGTTGTTAGAAGTCGATTTTTATTTTAATCTAATTATTAAATTGTCTCGCGATTTTATAAAAAATTGCAAATTGTGTAAAAATTAAAAATGTCTGGATTGATATTTTTAGAATAATTTCTGAAGTTGTCAATACTAAATTGGATCCTGACTCAAAACTAATAATACTTGGAATATCAGAACAAAGTCTAACACTCACAACAAGCCAAAGAAACCTCCTAGACTACAGTATAATAACTGGGAAAAAATTCATATTAACATTTTGGAAAGGTCCTATAACCCCCACAATTAAAATGTGGATTATGGAAATGTCAGAGACCCTACACCTGGAAAGAATCAGACTTGTCTTAATGGACAAACAATAACTTTTTGTTAGAATATGGTCTCCATTCATTGACTATTTGAAGGGGTAGATCGGTTCGGCACGGGAACCTAACTGAAACTTGAACCTAGGATTAGATGAACAGTTATACTTTATAACCTACGAACCTATCTCCAATGATGTATTAGTAAATTATTGCACTCTTTTATTTTTTATCTTGACATTTGTGTTTTTTTCTTTTTTTTCTCTCTTTCTTTCTCACTTTCTATCTATTAAAAAAAACTAGAAGCAGAATCAATCCACAATTGATAATATTAATAATGTATGATTGATAAACATGAAATGTTTTTACCATAATATGTCTTTGCTTCTAATAAAAATATTATTTAAAAAAATAATTTTAAAAAAATCGGGAACGGAAGTCGGATCGATTATTCTTCAGCAGCTAGCAGCCCGAGGAAATCCGCCGCCGACAGGCAATAGAAAATGGCATTTTAATCCCCCCCCCCACCCCCTCACAAAGGCGCCAAAGTCGCGCACATGGCCCATGGCAGCACTGCAGCGCCGCTGAAGGTAAGTTTTGTAACATCGCTACTCTCTGGTAACTCTCCGCCGCAATTTTGGCACTAATGCCCCAGTTATCATAAAAGATATGAGAAATAGGAGTTAGGGTCTTCCGTTCAGAATTATGTCTGTAGTACGGTTCCACCTCTAAACGTCGCCTATCCAGTCCGGCAGAAATGCTGCCTGACCCGCTGAGTTACTCCAGCGCTTTCTGTTCTCCCCTTAGGTTCCATATTCCTTGCTATGTGGCTATCCAAGATATTTCGGATTGGGACCCTTCTTCAGAAATTGAGTCCCTCTAGCACTTTGTCTTTTGCCCAACATTCCACATCTGCAGTGTCTAACATGATCTGGGTTTGTCTTTTACCATAACACCATGATTAATGTATAATAGTATAAATGGGTGGGAAGGAACTGCAGATGCTGGTTTAAACCGATGATAGACACAAAAAGCTGGAGTAACTCAGCGGGTCAGATAGCATCTCTGGAGAAAAGGACCCGAAACGTCACCAATTACTTTTCTCAAGATTCATGGTGAAACCAAAATGCATAAAAATACCCTTTAATAAAATCTGACAATGTGCACTTTAATCACATGTGATTTTTTTTCTATTACAAATCTCAAATTGTGGAGTACAGAGGCAAATAAATAAATCATGGGTCTCTGTCCCAAACATTATGGATGGCACTGCAGCTGAAGGGTCAGTTTCCATGCTGATTGTGAATGACCCACACAACCCTAATCCTACCTTGGCAACTGAACTCAACAGACCGTCTCTTACACTAACATGGAAGTGTTTTGTAATTGTGTTTTGCACTAATGCCTTATTTTTGCTGTCTTTTTCTATTACTGTCTTGGAGAATTTATGTGTAATTTAATGTATAATTTGGTTTTGTGTGTTTTTGTCTGCGTGCATGTAATGCTGCTGCAAGCAAGATTTGCATTGTACTACACCTCACTGTACTTGTGTGTGTGTATGTGACAATAGACTTGACAACTCCATGACCATCATTGTGCACTGACCCCTTATCCCTTGATTCGTTTAATATCTATATTGCTTCTGCCTTCAGCAACTGAGTCCCCACAGTCCTCCTGGGAACAGAACTCCAAAGATTCACTTACTGAAAGTCCAATATTTTACTTAATTGTAGAAACTCTTAAAATACAATTTGTATTTCTTGCAATTACTGTCATTGCTGTTATTCCTATCAATGTGTTAGTCATTCATTCCTACTTAATAATCTGCTATCAAAAAATTGTATTGTCCCCAATTAGAAGCACTAAATCTGCTGGAGAAAGAACAGCAGCATATGACTGAGATTCCACTGAAAATCCATGTGTACAATTACCCTTAAACGGTTACGTAATTCCACAATCATTAGTGGGTTTAATAGTGGTAATTGTCGTCCCTGTGGTAATCGATACCAGGTCTCCAACTCTTAAAGGGCCCTCACCATTCAGCCACAGCATGGCCAAAGTAGCATTCTCAGTCCTGAAATGGCTGCAGGAGAAGCTCATCAGGATCCTGATGGGAATTGTGGAGATCAAAGCCGTCTATGCCTAGTGCTCCTGATAGTGCACGTGACAGGAGCAGCCACTGTTAACTTCCAGAAGTGAGCTTTTTAAACGTTATTGCAATACAGGCAGAAATGCTATGGACTTGACAACATGTCAACATCAGTGTGCTGACAATTTAACTTCTACCTAACTTATTATTTTTTAGCTGTGTATATGTGGGGGGGGGGGGGGGGGGACCGTTTAATCTCTTCCATCAGTGTGCTGACAATTTAACTTCTACCTAACCTAACTTCTACCTAACTTGTGTTGCCTCCAAATCTATTCACAATCTTCAAATAACAATCTCCATTCACAGTCTTCAAAACTGATATTTTCACTATTCGTCCAGCTGCCCTTGTTCATGCCTCACTGCCTTTGCCCATCTCAGCAATAAGTACAGGTTATTATAATGTTTTAACCACAATAAGCAGTTGCCTTAACAAACTGAACTGGGATACGTCCAATTCCAATAGCTCCATAGGTCTGCATGTTGAGGAATCCTGTTTCCCAAAATACCATTTGAGCCATGCAATCAGTTCACTGATCCATTTGACGTAATTCCAATCTGTGCAAAGTTTGCTTGGTAATTTGGAGATTATTACCTTCGTATATCTTCTTAATTTAGCATCTAGCTCCTCACACACCCTAAGCTGATTTTTTTTTGTCCAAGAAATAAGGACCTGGAGAGACAAAAACTAAGAATACCTATTTATTGTCATTCAAACAAAGAAGGTTTGAATGAAATTTCATTCCCACAGTCTTGACATTACAAAAAAAACCAAGACACATACTTAACACAATTTACACAAACATCCATCACAGTGAATCTCCAACACCTCCTCACTGTGATGGAAGGCAAAAGTCTTATCTCTCCCCTTTGTTCTTCTCCCGCGGTCCAGCAGTCCAACTGCAGCGTTGAGGCGACTGGGGCTCACGATGTTAAAGCCCTCGGCGGGCGATGGTAAGTCCCGCGGCCGTTTAAGCCGCGCCGGGAGATGTTCGGCCCCGCTCCGAGTCATTTAAACCCCACGATTCCGGCGGGAGAAGTTGCCGTTGCGGGAGCTCCGAAAAGCGGTCTCCCACCAGGGACCTGCGAGCTCCCGATGTTCCTATCCACCAGGCTTGCGGCTGGAGCCTCCGAAGCTTCGAAGTTGAGTCGCAGCCGCGCGCCACCACAGCTCTCCCCGTTCCGAAGTCAGCCAGCTCCACGATGGCGAGTACGCAAGCCCCGCGACTGGAGCCCTCAACTTGGTTCCGGTTGGAGGCAGCCGCCGGCTCCACGATGTTAGGCCCAACGACACCGGAGACCCAACAGGGAAAAGTCGGGTCCCCGTACAGGGAAGAGAATAAACGGTCCCCCCCCCCCCACATATACACAGCTAAAAAATAATAAAAACTAGAATCAAAAACATACATTTAACGGGACAAAAATTAAAAAAAGACAGACGGACTGCAGATGAGCCGCTGCCATTAGGCGCCGCCACACTCCAGAGGGGCATATTCTCTGGTTAAGAGTCTTAGAGTCGATATAGCATAAAAGGAGACCATTAGTCCATGCTGGGTTGCTTTACAATAATCCAGTCAAACACTAACTAGGCAGATCTGAAATTTTATTCTCCCACCAGTTTTCATCCAATTTCATAAGTGATAGAAGCAGAATTAGGCTATTTGGCCCATCAAGTTTATTCCGCCATTCAATCATGGCTGACCTACCTTTCCTACTCAACCCTTCTCCTGCCTTCTCCCAATAACCCCTGACGCCTGGTTCTAATCAAGAATCTATCAATCTCTGCATTAAAAATATCCATTGACGGCCTCCACAGCCTTCTGTGGCAATGAATTCTACAGATTCACTACCTTCTGACTGAAGAAATTCCTCCTCATCTTCCTAAAGGCACGTCCTCTTATTCTGAGGCTATGTCTTCTGGTCCTAATGGAAACATCCTTCCCCCATCCATTCTATGTAGGCTTTTCACTTTTCAGTAGGTTTCAAAGACGTGTCCCCTCATCCTTCTAAACTCCAGCGAGTATAGGCCCAGTGCCGTCAAACGCTCATCGTATGTTAACCCAATAATTCCTGGGATCATTCTCGTAGATCTCCTCTGGACCCTCTCCAGCATCGGCACATCCTTCCTCAGATATGGGGCCCCAAATTACTCACAATACTCCAAATGTGGTTTGACCAGTGCCTTATAAAGCCTCAGCATTATATCCCCTGTTTTTGTATTCTAGTCCTCTTAAAATAATTGCTAGCATTGTATTTGCCGTCCTTACCACCGATTTCGACTTGCAAATTAACATTTTTGGAATCCTGTACCTGCACTACCAATCCCTTTCCAACGATATCCAAATTTTCTCCCTATTTAGAAAATAGTCTACGCCTTTATTCATACAGGGGATACAAAAGCACCCTACATCCATTATGTATACTGCAAAAAAGGGCCATAAGGATGGTTAATAATGTAGGATTTTGTGAACACACCAACTCTCAGTTTTTAAAGTCAAATGCCTTGAAGTTTATGGATCTAGTAGAATGTAATACAGCACAAATAATGTATAAAGCAAGAAATAATTTACTACCAGGTAATATACAAAAAATGTTCTTTAACAGGGAGGGTGGTTATAATTTGAGAGGAAAGTTTAATTTGAAGAAACTTTGTGTTCGTACAACTATGAAGAGTATGTGTATTTCAATCTGGGGTAAAATTGTGGAATGCTTTGGATGTGGAATTCAAGCAAAGCACAAACATTACTCAGTTTAAGAAGAAGTGCAAAAAAATTATTTTCCAGAGGTATAAGAATAAGGAAGGGCTGTGATAACGGTTAAGTTTTAGTTAACCGTCATCGGTTAAGACAAGCCAACACAGTGGTCACAATCCAACATCATCCCCGTCCCCAAATCTGAGAGCCTGAACAAGGCTGACAACTATCGTGGCATCGGCCTGACATGTGTCTTGGCCAAGGTCTACAACCGCTTGATTCTCAACCGGATTAGGGCTGCTATCGACCCGAAGCTACGTTACAGTCAGAATGGTTACAGAGAAGAGGAACACGGTCGCACAGATCCTTGCCTTCCGAAGAATCATTGAGGTGAAGAATAACAAACTGCCGGCCATCCTAACCTTCAAGAAGGCGTTTGACTCAATTCATCGATGCAAAATGATGAGCATTTTGAAGGCTTACGGTATCCCTCCTCGTCTCCTGAGAGCCATTGAGGATAGGCACCACGGCCAAGGTTGTCACCTCAGATGGCGAGAGCAAAGTGTTCGAGATCCTCGTGGGAGTCTTACAGGGAGACACGTCGGCACCCTTTCTCTTCGTCATTGTCCTTGATTATGCCATGAGGCAGGCGCTCAAGGAACATGAGGACCTCGGCTTCACAATCACCCCAAGGCGTTCGATAAGAATCGGGCCAGTCAACTTGTCAGACCTCGACTTCGCTGATAACATCGTCCTGCTGTCAGACCAGATTCGGGAGGCACAGGAGCTGCTCGGCAGGGTCGAGACGGAGTATGAGAAAGTGGGCCTCCACCTCAATGCCAAGAAGATGGAATACATGGCGTTCAGCGTTGGTGACCATGAGCCTCTCAAGACCAGTGGCGGTGCATCTCTCAAGAAATTGGAGGACTTCAAGTACCTGGTAGCGAGGATGCAAAGCTCAGAGAATTACATCAAGGTCCGGAAAGCACTCGCATGGAAAGCCCTCAATAAAATGGGGAATATCTGTACGTCTCAGATGTCTAAGGGTCTCAAACTGAGATTCTTCCATGCCACTGTAGAGACCATATTATTGTACGGGTGTGAGGCATGGACTCTCACTCGAGCACTTTCCAAGTCTCTCGATGGTACCTACACCCGAATGCTCAGAAAAATTCAAAATGTCAGTTGGTGGGACCACGTCACCAATGCCCAGCTCTATGGGGAGATTCCACCTCTGACCGAGAAGATGAGGTCGAGAAGGATGAGGCTCGCTGGACAGAGCCACCACCAGCCAGAAATGCCAGCAAACAAGGTTGTGCTGTGGGAACCCACCCATGGAAGACGTGACCCGGGACGGCCAATCAAGACGATGCTGAAGACGTTGATGGAAGACACATGTGTAGAGACAAAAGAGGAGCTTGCCAGCTGCATGGAGGACAGAGATGTGTGGTGCATCTGTCACCATGCCCATCGGAAACCAGCACCACTGCGTCGCTAATGTTTTCAACGATTTAATAAATAATTTATTGACACAGTGTGATATTCGTGTTGTACGTAAAATTTGGATAATTGTTTATAAACTGTATATATGTATGTTTGCGTGCGTGCATATGCCTTTATATATGTATGTGGCTTATGTATGGATATATGTATGTATGTATATGCCTGTGTATGTGTGTGTGTGTATATATATATATATATATATACTAGACTAAGTGGGACCCGTTGGGTTCCAGCATCACACGGGAGGGCTGGTCACCCAACGCAATATTCCACCTCTCCACCAATTCCAATATTGCTCACCAGTGGGGGGGAGGGGGGGCTTTCTGTTGCGCTAGTATGGGTGTTGTGGGCCGAAGGTACTGGTGTCCAGAGGGCTAGTATAGACATTGTGGGCCGAATGGATTCTTGGGCTGGCAGCTCAGTCACTGAGGCCTGGCACTACAGTCACTCGGACCTGGCAGGCTGGCAGCTGAGAAACTGCCAGAAATTCTGCCCAAAACAGGTGACAGACTGTGAGAGAGAAGGGGGAGAGGGTTGGATTATTGGGATGGCAGTTCAGTCACTTACGGCTGGTGGGCTGGCAGTTCACTTACTCACGGCTCGTGGGCTGGCAGTGCAGTCACTCACGCCTGGTACGGTGGCAGTTCACTCAGTCACCCCTCCTCCCTTCACCCCCCCCCCCACTCTGCTCCTTGTCATTCACACACACACAGACTCATTCACGCACACACAGACTCATTCACACACACACACATACATACACACACAGACTCACTCAAACAGACACACACACACACATACTCACTCACACACACAGACTCATTCACACACACACACATACACACAGACTCAAGTCAAGTCAAGTCACATTTATTTATATAGCACATTTAAAAAACAACTCTCGTTGGCCAAAGTGCTTTACATTTGTTATAAGAATAGCACAAACAAAACAAACTACATACATATATACATGTAGCCCTCACTCAGAGGACGTCAGGAAAGGCTTGGGAGTATAGATAAGTCTTTAGTCTTGACTTAAAAGAGTCGATGGAGGTGGCAGTTCTGATGGGAAAGGGGATGCTGTGCCACAGTCTAGGGGCTGCAACCGCAAAGGCGTGGTCGCCCCTGAGCTTATGCCTAGACCGCGGGATATTCAGCAACCCCAAGTCGGCCGATCTGAGGGGCCTGGAGGTGGAGTGGTGGGTGAGAAGACTTTTTATGTAGGTCGGGGCAAGCCCATTGAGGGCTTTGTAGACATGGAGGAGGATCTTGAAGTTTATACGGAACCGCACAGGGAGCCAGTGGAGAGAGGCCAGGATCGGGGTGATGTGGTCACTTTTTCGGGTGTCCGTCAGGAGTCTCGCTGCGGCGTTTTGGACCAGTTGCAGGCGGGACAGGGAAGATTGGCTGATGCCAGTGTAAAGGGAGTTGCAGTAATCTAAGCGGGAGGAGATGAATGTGTGGATGATCTTTTCGAGGTCATCAAACTGGAGGAATTGTTTTATTTTAGCTATCGTCCGAAGCTGAAAGAAGCTAGCTTTTACCACGGCATTGACTTGTTTGTCAAATTTCAGTGCTGAGTCAAATATCACGCCACGGTTTTTGACGTGAGGTTTGAGTAGTCGGGTAAGGCTTCCAAGGCTGCCTGCTATCATTTAAATTGAGTCCAAGGGACCGAGAAGGATTACCTCAGACTTACTCTCGTTTAGTTGGAGGAAGTTCTGGGCCATCCAACACTTTATATCCTCGAGGCTGTGGGTAAGGTTAAATAGATTTGATTGGTTTTTGGGCTTCAGGGGGAGATAGAGTTGTGTATCGTCTGCGTAGCAATGGAAGGAAATGCCGTGCCTTTCAATGACTTGGCCTAAGGGGAGCATATACAGGGAGAAGAGAATGGGGCCAAGGATGGAACCTTGTGGAACCCCACAGCAGAGATTAGCTGGGGAGGAGAAAGAGTTGCCTATGTTAGTCAAGAAACTCCTACCTTTGAGGTAGGAGATGAACCAGCTCATTCACACATACACACACACACACAGACTCATTCACACACACACACAGACTCATTCACACACACACAGACTCCTTCTCACACACACACAGACTCATTCATACACACACACACACAGACTCATTCACACACACACACAGACATTCACACACACACACATACACACACACAGACTCATTCACACACACACACACACACACACACACACACACATACACACACACACAGACTCATTCCTTCACACACACTCACCCAATACTAAAATGCCAAGTAACTTCAGAACGTGTTGAATATACAGTGTGTAAAACGAATGTTTAAAGCCTCCTGTAGAGGCTGCTGGTGCTGAACCAAAATCGTGCTTAAAATAACATCTAACAAACACACTCACCATAGACAGAGCAGCTCTCCTGAATTATTCAACGGCGCCTGCACTCGGCGCCATCTGGACGTCACCCTCTGAGTGAGCCACCACCCTTCCGGGTTTTATAGTCCCTCCCCCCTGCCGCCAGCGGGGGCAGCAGAGAGAATGGCAAAATTATTTAAAACATTAATATCTCTCTGATTTTTCATCTATGGGAAAATTCCTCTGGTCCAGTCCGGCGGAGGGGGGCTCTGAGCGAGGTGGCTAAAATTGACGGCCGTATGTGGCGGCGTTCTTTCGGAAATCACATCGCAGTGAGTCAAAAGCGGTTAAGATCTTACTTTTAGTAATATAGATATATATATATATATATATATATATATATATATATATATATATATATATCAGAATCAGAATCAGAATCAGAATCAGATTTTATTCGCTAAGTATGTTTTACAACATACGAGGAATTTCATTGGCCAGGTCAGTCATACAATTAAAAGCAACAGATCACTCAAAGCACATTTTAACATGAACATCCACCACAGTGACTCCTGCACATTCCTCAATAGGCCTGACTTTGGGGAGAACTGGGGTTGGGGACTGCACATTGTGCCTTCCCCCACAGTGATAACCATTGTGGGGGGATGATTTTTGTGTGTACTGTCTATGTTAGTCTGTGTCCAAGATGGCGGTCGGAAGGGAGAGTGGACACTGGCGCGGTTTAGCTGCCGCTGCTCTCTCTTCACATTGTGTTTCTGAATTTTTTTGTTTTTGTTTTTTGGATCGAATTTCTGTCTTTAATTTGTGTATTGGTGATGTCTTTATAACTTATTTTACTCTGATTATATGTTTCTTTGTTAAATTTTGTAAGGTGTCCTTGAGACTTTTGTATAGGCGCCCATAAATAAAATTTATTATTATTATTATTATTATTCCTCACTGTGATGGAAGGCAAAATATAGTTCAAGTCCTTTCACTTAGTTTTTCCTCGGTCGTGGGCCTCGAGCCCCCGTTGACGGGATGGTCTGGACTCCCGTAGCCGGCGGCGTTCGGGCGCTTCGCGTCGAGGCTATCTGCTCCCACATCGAGGGGATGTCTGCTCCCCCGCGCCGGGCGATCGAACCTCACATCGGGGCTGGACGAACATTCTGCGGCGTTGGACCTCCCGACTAGCCTCACCCGAGACTGCGAGCCCTTGGTGTTGATTCCTCGGTGGGAGCGATTCCAGGCAAGGGATCAGCTCCGATGGTAAGTCCGCGCCCCACGGTGGGGCTCACAACAGTCCGAGGAGGCTTCCAGCTCCATCGATGGAAGGCTGCAGAGCCCGGAGAATGTGATCCGAAAAATGATCACATCTCCGGGAAGATAGGAACCTGAAAAAAAGTTTCCCCCGATCCCCTCCCCCCTCCCCCCACACAAAACAAACCAAGCAACATTAAAACACACTTTCAACAAACGCTAAAAAATTTTAAAAAAGATGAAAAAACGAACAGACTGCCGGCAGGGCGGCCATCTCCCCCGGCGCCCCTGGTGGGTATATATATATGTAGATGAGATAAAGTTTGTGAATTAATTGATGAGTAGCAGAGAAGGGGTAGGAATAAACAAGTGTACACTTCGTAGTGACAGATTTTTATATTGTTTCAAGGATTTAGTCCTTTAGTCACTTTAATTGAACACATGGGATCTGAAGATAATCGATACGCACCCACGTGCTCTCCCCGAGACATTCAATGCCTTCGAAAGATGAATCTTCCAAACATAGTCTCTTGATTAATTAGTATCTTTATTGTAGTAGTAAAGACAGTAAAATATTCATCCAAACTTCTTCTTGTATAAGTACATTTTAATCATACTCATGGTCATGCTGGTGCATGATCGAAAGCTATGACCTCTTCCCCCATTTTTCTTCAAACTAAACTAGCTCCTAGGGAGTCTGCGCGAGAATCCCAGCCGCAAACACACCTCAGACTCCGTATAAATCCCACCCACATAATTACAGGCAGATAAAATTTAAAGGTAACTGGTTATAGTTATACCATACTGAGTTAAGCTAAATGGCTACTACATGCCGGCCCCGAATTATTCTGAGTATATAACGAGGCAATTAAAAATAGACATTAAAAAAGGAGCTATAAAAGCTTAACATATATCAAAAAACAAAAAATAACATGTATTATATATCCGCATTCAGACTTCTTTAGCGATTCTTCCATCTTCAACCTCGCCTTCTAGAAGCAAGCATAACTTGGTTATTGGTCTTATTAAAACATTATTCTTAGTCTGAAGTCATACTGTACGCACCAAACCCTTAACATCAGGCATGATCTCCAGTATATAGTCCAAAACTCAAAAGTCCAAAGTTTTGACAGCATGAAACTTCTTCCTCCATGTCCGATCAATTCATGGATATGTCGTAACAATAATGTTGATATGTGAAAGTCCTTCGAGAGAATAATAGGATGTTTAGCCTCTTCATGCATTGCCAATCTATTTAGACGACCACCCACTCTCAGAAGTCCTTCCTCCAATACCGGATCATGCTTGTACAATTGACTGTCTCTTTTGACACCACGTACTCCAGCTTCTAACGTCAATATTTCCTCTTTGTATTTCTGTCTTTGACAGAAAGAAATAATCACATTTTCCGCTTTGAGGAGATCATCAAGATGTAAACCCTGTACGTCGTGAGATGCCTTAAAAACTTGCATCTTCTTTTCAACCTTTTCCTTCAGTATTTCAGGATCTTCTTCAAAGATACCTTCAGCAATCTCTTTCCTTTTTCGAGCAAAGAGCAATAACTTTGCTTTTGCTTTAAGAAACCAAACCACCACATTCACCAGCTTCTTCCATGATGAAAAGTGGATAATTGAATCATTTATTGTGTTTGATGAATCTTTAGCAATAACGTTCACTGTGATGTTTTGTTTAATTTCCGGATCATTAGCAGAGATTTCAAATCCCAGCTCAAGCTTTGGCCATTCTCTGTCTGGCTTACAGAGCAATTCCGGTCCATTGATCCATCTCTTATTGCTTAAGAAGCGATCTGCTGTTAGTCCTCTAGAAGCTTCATCCGCAGGATTTTCCTTTGTGTTATCATATTTCCATTGTGAAACATTAGTAGCTCCCAATACAAAAGAGATTCTGTTTGCTACAAATGTCAAAAAACGTTTGTTCTTATTGTTGAAGTATTTAAGCACCGTAGTACTATCAGTCCAGAAGATAGATTCTTCCAGTTGAAGCCTTAGTTCTTTTTGCAGCGTTATGTCAACTTTAACAGCTAAGACTGTGGCAGTAAGTTCCATTCTGGGAATTGTCATTTGCTTCAATGATGCCACTCTGGCCTTTCCCATTAAGAATGCAACATATACTTTATGGTCATCATTTTCCAGTCTTAGATATGAAACAGTAGTGTAGCCACTTTCACTTGCGTCAGAAAAGTGATACAACTGTGCATATCTGATTCGACCAAAACTTGTAGGCTTCATGTACACTTTGAACTCCGAGATCTTGTTAAGATCTGACAACCATTCTGTCCATCGGTGAGAGGAAGTTATACTCTCATCCCATCCAAGTTTTTCCTTACTAAAATCCTGTAAAATCAACTTCGCTGGCACTCCTGTTAAACTGAATTCTTTTGTCAATCTAAATTCAAGAAAACTTGACTCAAACACTTGTTGCTGTCGAAATCGATTCTTTATTGCAGCGCTGCGATAATTCGCAGAATCTTCCAACACAGAGCTGACAGCTCTGGCGCAGGCTCAGGGAATCAGTGACTCTGGTACAAACTCAAGGCATTATATAGGTATTAGACATTTGTGATACAGAGGATTTGGCAAACTAGTAACCAATCATCTGTGTCCTTCCAGTGATTTACAACAGTAGTCACATGACCCCCTTCTCTGGCTTCATTTTACAACCCTCGTTTGCCTGTGGTTTAACTTTGTTCAGAATCATTTTATTTCAACAAAGCAAAACCCCAGTAGGCTCAATTATCAGAGACCACTCCTCAAAATATAAGATACACATATAATACAATGATCACACAAGTCATACAAACAAAACACATTTTCCATACCAAGAAGAAAGATATCTCTACAAATCTAAACCAGGTCTAATGTTTACAATCCTACTTAGACACAATACATTTCATAAATGGTTTCACTACAATTTTACACAGTTTAAAATACTATTACCTATGTATTACAAACATTAAATATATCAGTTTGCCTTATTCTTACGAATTACACAGCTTTGTAAGTTTAATTCCAAACACACACACACACCTCTCAACTCCAAGCATACATGGGTCGTATATCTGTCAACTTAATTGATGATAAGTGTTTCGTGCCAGGATACAGCTTTATTCTAATTTACAGCCTTCCCTTCTGCTATCTCTGGGAGATGGAATTCCAATCTCATCTGCAAGGCCTCTCCACAAACATTACAGAACAAATGGACAACTACAGCTTCAGTCCACTAACTCAAAGTACAGCCGCCTCTTCGACTTTCTATAAACATAAGTCATACTCATACGATGGTCACATATCCATCAATCTGATTCTTTCCTCTTCAAGCGACCGTACTCCCTTACACACACATCCGATCCCTGATCTCAACATAATTATAATTCAACTTAGCCAAAGCTGAATTACAGAGTCTATTATATTCCAGCCTTGGGGTCTGTCTCGGACTTAGTATAAACAGTCATAAACCCTTATCTCTATGTCACACCTGGAGCTCAGGGATGTGCCATAAAGAAAGAGCAAATTACCTATGACCTGAGAAGAGGCCCTATTTAACAAGCTACTCTCTGAACACAAGATTATATCAAAGCGTTATAAATGCCTCAAAGCAATAAACAAAGCTATGCATGTTCAGATTAGCGTTTCCATGTTTTGATTCATCTGTTCCCTGTGTGTGTTTCTTTGTACTTTATTTCTTGCAGGGACATGTGTTTCTGAAAGCCTTAAGCTTTTCTCTTGCAAATTACTTAGCTTATATGAAAGTCATTATCCGAGCAGTTCTATTATATAATATTATACCTCACTCGCCCCGCACCCCCACACTCTCCCCCCTGTCACCACACTCCCCCCTCGCCCGTCCCCACACTCCCCCCATCCCCACACTCCACCCTGTCCCCACATTCCCCCCCCACACACTCCCCCCGCCCCGCCCCCACACTCCCACCCCCACCCCCACACTACCCCCGCCGCCATACTCCCCCCGTCCCCACACTCCCACCCGACCCCACACTCCCACCCGACCCCACACTCCCCCCCGCCCCCACACTCCCACCCTGCCCTCACAGCCCCCCCTCATACCCTCCCGCCTCACACACCCCCACATCACACCCCCCCGCATCACACCCCCCGCTTCACATCCCCCCCGCCTCACACACCCCCTCCGGCTCACGCCCCCCACCTCACGCCCCCCATGCCTCGCACCACCCCGCCTCACACCCCCCCGCCTCACACCCCCCGCCTCACACCCCCCTGCATCACCCCCCTGCCTCACACACCCCCGCCTCACACACCCCCCCTGGCCTCACACCCCCCTGCCTCACACACCCGCGCCTCTCGCCCCCCACCTCACAGCCCCCCGCCTCACACCCCCCTGCCTCACACCCCCCCCGCCTCACACCCCTCCTGGCTCACACCCCCAGGCCTCAAACCCGCCCTACCTCACTACCCCCCGCCTCACACCCCCCACCAGCCTCACACCCCCCGGCCTCACACCCGCCCCGCATCATCCCCCCCACCTCACACACCCCCGCCTCACACCCCCCCCGCATCACACCCCCCCGCCTCACATCCCCCCGCCTCACACACACCCCCGCCTCACACACGCCCGCCTCTCACACCCCCGCCTCACACCCCCCCACCTCACACCCCCCCGCCTCACACCCCCCGCCTCATACACCCCTGACTCACACCCCCCCGCCTCACACCCCTCCTGCTTCACACCCCCCGGCCTCACACCCGCCCCGCCTCACTACCCCCCGCCTCACACCCCCCCACCAGCCTCACATCCCCCCGCCACACAGCCCTCCCCCCACATCCCTCCCCTCTCCCTCCACACCACCCTCTCTCCCTCTCCTACACTCCCCTGCCCACACCCCCCCTCCCCTCCCACCCCACACACCCCTTGCCACACACCCCACTTCCCTCCCCTCCTACACATGAAGAGGATGGGGAGGGAGTGCTGGGGGATGAGGGGAAATGAGCCACACCTGCACAGTTAGGGGCTTTGGGTGAGTGGTGGAATATTACGTTGGGGGAACGGGTGAGTGGTGGAATGTTGTGTTGGGGAATGGGTTGCGTTGGGGGACCAGGCCTCCAGTGTGACTGGAACCCAACGGGTCCCACTTAGTCTAGTATATATCTAAAACTCTGATCTTGTGCTCTTCCTGTTTGCGCGATAGCACTACTATTTTTCATCAGCTCACTCACCGTTCTCCTATGCTGCGAGTGCAACAAGTTTTGTTCCGTTCGGTAGTATCTTGTAAAAGTTAGCGAGGTTTAAAAATCGTAAAAACCGCACATGCACAGATTGATCTCTCCTGCCAGTCAGCGCCGCGCGGATTGATCTCTTCTGTCACTCCGCGGGATGGTCCGCCACTTCCTGCGCCATCGTGTCTTTACTGGTGCTGAAGGACGCTGTAGGTGGCCGGCAGAAGTCTCCAACCGGACACAATTTTCAGAGCGACCGGATGTTCGGTGGGCGGCGCGACTCTCGTTTGCAGCGGCCTCTGCAGTCCGTCTGTCTTTTTATTATTTTTGTCTCGTTTTTATGTAGTTTTTTATTTATTTTTTTGTCGGGGTATGTGTGTGGGGGGGTGGGGGTGGGGTGGGGGGGGAACTTTGAAATCTTTCCCCTGCACGGGAGACCCGACCTTTTCTTTGTCGGGTCTCCGTTGTCGTTGGGGCAGGGAAACGTGGAGCGGCCTCCAGCAGGAACGACCTGGGGCTCCAGTTGCAGAGCTGCGGACTACTCACCGTCACGGGGCTGGCCGAGTCCGGAGCGGGTGGAGCTGTGGTGGAGCGCTGCTGTGGCCCGACCCCCGGAGATTCGGAGGCTACAACCGCGGGTCTGACGGACGGCAACACCGGAAGCCCGCGGGTCCCCTGGGGGGAGACCGCTTTTCGGGGCTTCCGCAGCGGCGACTTCTCCCGCCCGAGTTGCGGGGTTGAAGAGCACCTGGAGCGGGGCTTTATCCCCCGCGTGGCTTGGAATGGCCGCCGGACTTTGCGGGCGCACGCCGGGGCTCTAACACCAAGACCCGGTGCGCGACCTTGCATTACCCGGCGTGGCTTTAATGGCCGCGGGATAATCACCATCGCCCGCCGGGGGCTTTGACTTTGACTTTGACTCTGACATCGGGGGGGGGGAGTGCAGTGGAGAGATAAGTGTTTTTGCCTTCCATCACAGCGCTGTGATGGATGTATGTGTAAATTGTGTTGTGTCTCGGGTCTTCTTCGTTTTGTGATGTATGGCTGCAGAAAAGACAAATAAACAAATTGTAATTGTAATTGTAATTGTAATTGTAATTGTAATGCGGGCCGGCCCGGGAGTAGGAAAGAGGAAACGATCTTCACCTCTCTGATCCTGGCGGAGGAGAGCGCGAAGCGCATGCTGTGAGTCCCAAACGCACCGCCATCGCAACGCCCCGCAGCTACGGCCCTTTCCCCTCTGGTCCCCCTCGCTGGCTCCTGCCCCCCTACCCCGTGATACCCTCCTCTCCACCATGGCTCTTCCCCCGTCTTTTCTCGAAGCCCTTCCCCCCACTGGGCGCCGACGGTTGATGCTCCTACGGGGCACGCAAGAAGGGAGAGGAGCGTCAACCTCGAGATCCTGGGGAGGGAGAGTGGGGGAGGAGCAGAGGGAGAGGAGGGGAGTAGGGTAGGGATAGGAGTTATGGAGGGAGGGAGGGAGGGAGGTAGTGACTGAGGGTAGGGAATAGGAGAGATGAGGATGGCATTGGGGAAGGGTAGGAGGAGAGGGAGGTGAGGAGGGAGAGTGGGGGGGAGGGGGGATAGAGGGAGAGGAGGGGGGAGTAGGGGAGGGGGGGAAGTGGGGAGGTAGGAGTGGGAAATAGAGGGAGAGGACGGCAGTGGGGAGGTGAGGAGGAATAGTGGAGGGGATAGGGGAGGTGAGGATTGGGGGAGGTGTGGGATAGAGGGATAGGAGGGGGTAGGGAGGGGAGAGGAGTTATGGAGGGAGGGAGGGAGTGACTGAAGGTAGGGGAAGGAGAGGGAGAGGTGAGGGAGGGATTGGGGATGGGAGGAGGAGAGGGGAAAGAAGAGGGAGGGTGAAGAGGACGGAGTGAGAGTGCTAGCGATGAGGGGAAATGAGCTGCGCCTGTGCAGTTGGGGGCTATTTGTGAGTGGTGGAATATTGTGTTGGGGGACCAAGCCTCCTGTGTGACAGGGACCCAACGGGTCCCACTTAGTCTAGTATTCTCAATAGCCCTGCCATTTCCAATGCGCAATGGACATAGATATCCAGATATCTGCCTTTTTATCCTTTTGTAGTGCTCTCTAGTTTATATTGCCTTTTTTCAATCTTCTTATCAAATTTAAAAACTTCACATCTCTCAGCATTAAGTTACTTCTGCCACTTATGCACTCTTTCCACCAGCCTGCCTGTTACCATCTGCCTCACATTTGATTTGCATATTCGGAAGTTGCACCCTGTACACTCAAATCCAAATATATAACAAGACAAGCACTGATTAGAGCACTGCCCTTTGGGGAACACCACTGTGATCTTTCCTAATGGATAGGGGGCAGAGATAAGCTGAATAACCATCTTTTTTCCCAGGATGGGGAGTCTAAAACTAGAGGGCACAGGTTTAAAGTGAGAGAAGAAAGATTTAAAAAGCATAGTGCTGTATTAACTCAACGAGTCAGGCAGCATTTCTAGAGAACATGGATAGGTGATGTTTCGGGTCAGGACACTGCTTCAGACCTTGAATTCAAATATTTAAAAGGGAAATTTTCACACAGAGGTTGTTGCATATATGGACTAAGCCACCAGTCGAAGTGGTAGAGCTAGATACAATACAGACTGGTGTTAAAAAATACTTGGATACTTACATGAATAGTAATTGCATGGAGGGTTATGGGGCAGGCGTAGGCAATAGGGGCAAGCTTGGTTAGGCAATAGGTCACCATGGACAAGCTGGTCCAAGGGGCCTGTTTCATGCTATATACGTCTATGACACCATAACTCTGGCCTGAAAAACACCCTTTTGCTACACCTGTTTCCTGTGACTTAACCATTTTATATCGTAATTGTAACTGCTTTTGTTATTCCATAGTCATTCATAATGGCAAGCCTGTGGTGCCAACTTATTAAACGGCATTTTAAACTCCATGTATACCTCAATAACATTTCCTTCATCAAACTTCTCTGTTATTTGTCACAAAATTATAAAGATGGTCAAGACATTATTTTCTTTTTTTAAATACAAACTAGACCTAGGGGGACCCGTTGGGTCCCGTCCCCTCAACGCGCGGTTGCGGGGGGGGGGGGTTGGCTGCGGCGTCACACACACACTAACAACCCCCCAAACACACAGGGGGGAGGGGGGTCAGAGGGTGGAGGGGGGGTAAGAGGGGGAGGGGAGGGGAGAGGGGGGGAGAGGGGAGAGGTGGAGAGAGAGTGGAGGGGGAGAGAGAGGAGGGGAAGAGAGAGCAGGGGGAGAGAGGGGGAAGGGGGGAGAGAGGGGGAAGGGGGAGAAAAAGGAGGGGGGAGAGAGGAGGAGGGGAGGGGGAGAGAGAGGAGGGGGAGAGTGTAGGGGAGAGGGGGTAGAGGGGGAGAGGGAGAGTAGAGGGGAGAGAGGAGTGGGGAGAGAGGAGGTGCGGAGGACGGTAGTGGGGAGAGGGGCGGGTGACGTAACCTGTGGAAAACAGTGCGCCTGCGCCTTGACAGCAGCTGCTTCAATCCAGAGGGGGGGCTGGGCCACGAGCCAGGTGGGTCACGAGCCAGGTGGGCCACGAGCAAAGGCATTGTGACGTCATCAGCTGGCCAGCGGTTAGTTTTGAAAAAAAAGTCAGATTGGTGAACAATTTTAGTAAATAACTCGGGAAATAATTAACCAAATTTACAGAGGATTACAGTGGATTTTTGAAATCATGAGGTAAATCTCTACCGTAATATGTAAAAATTTCACCGTTTCGGCGTTGGGTTTTGGATGAGATGTGAATCAAAGGCGAAATGACACAGAGACACACACATACACACAGAGTTTTAATAGTTACTAGACCAAGGGGGACCCGTTGGGTCCCGTCCCCTCAACGCGCGGTTGCGGGGGGGGCCTGCGGTGTCACACACACACTAACCACCCCCCACAAACACGGGAGGAGGGGGGGAGAGGGGCGGGAGGGGGGAGAGGAGAGGGGGGGGAGGGAGCGAGGGGGAGGAGGGGTGGAGGGGGGAATGGGGGAGAGAGTGGGGAGGGGGGAGTGGTGGAGGGAGAGGGAGAGGGGGAGGGGAGGAGATGGGGAGGGGAGAGGGGAGGGGGAGGAGAGGGGGTGCAAAGGGGGCGGTGGAGGGGATGAGAGGGGGAGAGAGAGAAGGGGGAGAGAGAGGAGGGGAGAGAGGAGGGGAAGAGAGGTAGGTAGAGGGGGGAGTGAGAGTAGAGGGGAGAGCGGAGTGGGGAGAGAGGAGGGTAGTGGGGAGAGAGGGACACAGAGGGACACAGAGAGAGACACAGAGGGACACAGAGAGGCACAGATAGGGACACAGAGAGGGAGGTACAGAGAGAGGGACAGAGAGGGACACAGGGATGGACAGAGAGGGACACAGAGGGACAGAGAGAGAGGAACAGAGAGGGGCACAGAGAGGGACACGGAGGCACAGAGAGAGACACAGAGGGACAGAGGCAGAGAGAGGGACACAAAGGCAGAGAGAGGGACACAGAGGCAGAGAGGAGGACAGAGAGGAAGAGAGGAACACAGAGTCACAGAGAGGGTCACAGAGGCACAGAGAGCGACACAGAGGCACAGACACAGAGGCACAGAGGGGGACACAGAAGCACAGGGGGGAGAGAGGGGGCCGAGAGAGCGTGAGGGGGGCAGAGGGATGGGGTGGAAGTTTGAGGGGTTGGTGGGGCGCGTCGTCAAAGGTGAGGGCTGGTTCTCGAATGCAATAATCACTCGAGCAGCGCGAGCAAGAAGACAACGTAGTTTTATTCAATGGTCTTGCGAGTGATGCGGCTGGGCGACGTGACTTGCAGCGCGTGCAGTTAGCAGCGGGAGGGAAGGGGAGGGGTGTGACTTCACTCGCTGCGCAGGCCACGAGGAGAAAGTTCTTCAAAAGCAAGCCGGGGAGCGGCGGTGACCTCCGGTGACCTCGGGATGTGCAGAACTTGCTTGTTCTTTCTGCGCCTTTTGAAGAATGGGGGGGGAGGGTGGTGACGTAACTCATGGAAAACAGTGCGCCTGCACATTGACAGCAGCTGCTTTAATCCAGAGCCGGGGGGGGGGGGGGGGGAGCTGGACCATGAGCAAAGGCATTGTGATGTCATCAGCTGGCCAGCGGTTAGATTTGAAAAAAAATGTCAGATTGGTGAACAATTTTAGTAAAAAACACGGGAAATAATTAAACAAATTTACAGATGATGGGATTTTTGAAATCATGAGGTAAATCTCTACTGGAATATTTCACCATTTCGGCATCGGGTTTTCGAGGAGATGTGAATCAAAGGCGAAATGACACACACACACACACACACACAATTTTTTATAAGTACTAGACCAAGTGCAGACCCGTTGGGTCTGTTCCCCCAACGTGCAGTTGCGGGGGGGGCGGCATGCGGCGTCACACACATTAACCACCCCACACACACACTAACTACCCCCCCCCCCCCCGCACACATGCTAACTAACCCCCTTGTTAATATATTAATATTATTAATTTGCTCCTTTTACCCCCCATAACCGCCCTATCTACTGATGCATACCCCCCAACTCGCAGGCGTGTCTAGAGAGGGGGGGTAGAGAGTGAGGGCAGGGAGAGAAGGGGGGGAGAGGGAGAGGGAGGGGGAGGAGAGGGAGGGGGAGGAGGGAGGGGAGAGAGAGGGGGCGGGGGAGGGAGAGAGAGAGGTGGGGGAGAGAAAGAGAGAGGTGAGGGGGAGAAAGAGAGGGGTGGGGGAGAGAGAGAGAGAGAGAGGTGGGGAAGAGAGATGGGGAGAGAGAGAGAGAGAGAGAGAGGAGGGGGGGGGAGAGAGAGAGAGAGGGGGTCACAAGGTTTTTATCAAAGGACTTGCGAGCAGTGCGACTGCAGCGCGTTGTGTTTGCAGCGGGCGGGAGGGAGGGAGGGAGGGAGGGAGGGAGGGGGCGTGACTTGACTCGCTGCGCCGAGTTTCCCAGATGGAGTAATGGCCACCAGGGCCGCCTTCTCATCGCGTGCCCTGCTCGACGATAACGGCCGCCGTCGCCACCATGTGCTACCATCGGGCGGGGGAGACGGAGAAGATTCAGAAGTAAGCCGGTGGCCTCCGGTGACCGGCTGTAACCTGCTATGACCTCCGGTGACCTCCCGATCTGCAGAACACTCGTACATTCTGCACATTTTGAAGAATGGGGAGGGGGGGGGTTCAAGTGGGCGGGCGGGGCGTGGGAGTCCAGCTGTGGGAGGCATAGCATGAGCGTACTTGGGCTGGGCGTGGGCAGCGGGGGGTCGGGGCCAGGAGGCAGGTGGGCCTCGATTGGTGGGCATGTGGGCATTGTGATGTCAGCAGCTGGCAAGCGGCGATTGTTTTTTTTTAAAGTGAGTTTTGTGAACAATTTAATTTAAAATCTGGGGAAATAATTGACCAAGGAGTGGATTTCTGAACTCATAAGAAAAATCGCTACCGAAATATGTAAAAGTCTCCGCGTTTTTGCGTCTGGTTTTCGAAGAAATACGTTTCAAAGGCAAAATGACACACACACACACACACACACACAGAGTTTTAAAAGTAGATAGATAGATAGATAGATAGATAGATAGATAGATAGATAGATAGATAGATAGATAGATAGATAGATAGATAGATAGATAGATAGATAGATAGATATAGAGAGAGAGATAGAGAGATAGAGAGATAGAGAGATAGATAGATAGATAGAGAGAGAGAGAGAGAGAGAGAGAGAGAGAGAGAGAGAGAGAGAGAGAGAGAGAGAGAGAGAGAGAGATAGATATGATGAATGCTGGCATTTTCTAATTTTGTACAAATGGCTCTTTATATCTCTGGTCATTATTTATGTTACAATCTTCACTAATGATATTAAATCAAGTGTTCTGTAATTACTGGGTTCGTCAAGATACATTTTTTTCTGAACAAAGGTATCATATCAGCAGTTTTCCAGCCCCTCCATTTATCAATCTGGCTATCATTTCCTTAACCCTCTCCCTCTTGATACTCAGACTATAGCTAAAACATCTCCACTCTAAAGGCTCTCATTATTCAATTATATTTTTGTCTGATAAGATTGTGTTCCAATTTTTCACATAGAGAATGGTGGGTATATGGAATGAGTTGCCAGAGGACGTAATTGAGCCAGGTACCATAACAACATTTAAAAGACATTTGGCCAGCTCAATAGATAGGAAAGGTTTAGAGTGATATGGCCCAAATGCAAGCAAGTGGGACAAAAGTTGATGGAACATCTTGGTCGGCATGGGTAGGTTGGGCTGAAGAGCCTTTTTCCGTGACTCTATGGCTAATTTAACAAGATGATAGTTATCCTGAATCGTATGCTATGATCAGATCACTGTTTTCTAGATAATCTCTTATGTTCAAATTGGCCTGTGTAATTTTGAAGAACTAAAGGATTGGGGCAGAAATATGCTGATCAAGAAAATTCACCTGAATACTCTTTGGAACTCCTCCCATTCTTTGGTCCTTATGTCATTGGTAACCCAGTCTAGATTTGAATAGACAAGTCTTACAATTATATAACCATGTCTTTTGCATATCTCTGTAATTTACTTGCAAATTTGTTCCTCAATATATTTTGTACTTAATTTCAATATACAAGCACTTTAATATCCCAATTGCTTGGTAACCTTTCGGTGCTCTTCCTCATATTTATTCACTGCACTTTGTCCAACGTTAATGCATCCACGGGATGATCATCTTCGCCCAGAACATCATATTCCTCAAAACTGTTATTTTCCCATTGCTGAAGTACAAAAGGGAGACAGGACTGGGTGTTCACACAGATAATGCAGCCGATATCATCACAGGGAGAGACCATAGAAACTATCCCAACTTCCATAACAGCCAGGGGCTCATTGTATCACACAACTAGCAAATAACAAATCAAATACTGCCCATTCAAAGCAAATCATTGGAACTTCCTGAGCAAAAACAACAAACTGAACTCAGCAGGTCAGGGCACATCAATGGAGGGAAATGGATGGATGACATTGCAGTTCAGGACCCTTCTTCAAACTGATGGACTAGAGGGGAGATAGCTGGTGGGCAAGAGCTGGCAAGCGATAGGTGGATGCAGGTAAGGAACAATTCATTGGCAGAGGAGTAAGGGGGAGGGGGTGGAAGAGTGGAGATAGATAGTAACCGAGATTGGATGTGATAAGTGAAGAAGACAAAAGGGTACAAATGATGGAATCTGATAGGAAAGAAAGGTGGGGAGGGAAATGTACAACCAGAGCTAGGGATGACAGGTAGAATGGAGGGGGGAGGGGGGGCGCATGAGAAGATAAATGAGGGACCCAGAGTACGGAGGGGTGAGTGACAGGGAATTGGGTGACAGGGACTTTGGGGAGTAAAAAGTAAGGATGCTAGGATGATGAGAAGGTGGGGTTATTACCTGAACTTGGAAAACACAGTGTTCATGTAGCGGGGCTGCCAACTCTCACACAATGAGCGTGAGAATCACGCATTTCGCCAAATTCTCACATTCTCACGCTGATCACAAATTTCTCACGCTCCGTCGTGAGAAATTCTGTGATCAACGAAAATTTCAACACTCATATCAACTGCATGGGCCGCGGGTGTTTGGGAGCCGGTGCTGAGGGAGGGATGGAAGCAGAAGCAGCGGCGGGGGACAGATGCGGATGGGGAGCCGGGGCTGGCGAGTGTTTGCCGGGCTGGCGAGTCGCTCGCTGCAGCTCCGGCCATGGAGCAGATTCAGTGCAAGAGTCCCGGGCCGTCGTCAGCGTCGGAAGCGTTGCGCCGCTGCCATGAGAGTCTCTGTGCCGAATTCACCCAGGTGACCGGCATGGATCAGGCTGCATCCTGGAGGACAACCAGTGGCTGCTGGAAGTAAGTACCAAGCACTGGGTAGAAACGGTGGAAAATAGTGGCCTTCAAATGGGGGTGGATGGAGAAAGCATCCTGCTTGCCTGCTAGATTTTCACTTACTGTAACTGCAGGAAAATTGTTCCCGATGTTAGGGGAGTTCAGAACCATGGGTCACAGTTTAAGAATAAAGGGTAGGCCAGTTAGGGCTGAGATGAGGACAAACTTTCTTCACAGAGAGAGTTGTGAATCTGGAATTCTCTGCCACAGAAGGAAGTGGAGACCAATTCACTGGATGTTTTCAAGAGAGAGTTACATTTAGCTCTTGGGACTAGCAAAACCAAGGGATATGTGGAAAAAACAGGAAAGAGGTACTGATTTTAGATGAACAGCCATGATCATATTGAATGGCTGTGCTGGCTCGAAGGGCCGAATGGCCTATTCCTGCACCTATTTTCTATCTTTCTATGCTTGAGTATATGGCAATAAAACTCGACCACTTGATTTTGAAGCATTCATGCATGGTGCAGGTATAATGTAGTCATAGAGTGATACAGTGTGAAAACAGGCCCTTCGGCGCAACTTACCCACACCCGCCAACATGTCCCAGCTACACTACCTGCTTTTGGTCCATATCCTACCAACCCGTCCTATCCATGTATCAGTCTAACTGTTTCTCAAATGTTGGGATAGTCCCTGCCTCAACTACCTCCTCTGGCAGCTTGTTCTATATACCTACCACCCTTTGTGTGGAAAAAGTTACCCCTTAAAGTTACCTCTTAAAAATAATTCAAACAAAAAATATTGAAATCATACTTCTACAATGCACTAAAACATGATTTTAATACATCAAATTTCAAAAAGTCACTACCTTGGGAGGGGGGACCCCCCTCCCACATCCTCCCCCCACTAGATTGCTCCACTCCCTCGCCAGGTACCCCCAAGGCCAGTGAGCAGTGATCGCACAGGCTCCCCACTTCCAAAAACGCTCCGTGGCCCCTGGTTCAGACAGAGAGCGCTGCCAGATGTGAGCGGAAAACTGAGGCCAGTTGTCCGTGATGTCTGGATCCCAATTCTCAGCACTTCATGTATCGGAGTTGGCTAATGTTATTGATTTGTAATTAGCCTGATTTGTAATTAGTTGACAAAACCTTGATTTATTAATCTGGAATATACAGGGGGATGGGATAAACGTACATTAAAATGACATGCAAGGTGTCAGGCTGTCTGTCACAACATACAGCCCCGATAACCCATTATTTCCTTCAGTTAAATATTGGGAAGGTAGCACTATTGTCATTTGTCACTCAACTAAACCCCCCCCCCCAAATTCCTTTGACAGGTTGAATAGAAATGTCCCCAATCTCGTTGTTTTATTAATTGAACACATAGATGAACATCCTCAAGGAGTGTAATCAGATGGAAACTGATTCAGATGCGATGTTTAAGAGCTTGTTCAAAGAAGGGGCATATTTTAATGGAGTGACAGAGATACTTGCAGGGGAATGTGTGAGGAGGTTATTATTTGTCTTTAGTTTTAGCTTGGACCAGGACATTTGAAGATTCAAAGTTTAATATAGTAATTGTGCTGATACTGACTCCAACCAACCACATAATGAATATCATCCATTCCGGAGGTTTTATTTTTCTGATGCCATTTAAACTTCACGGATTTCAATCACTTCAATGTAAACATAATTGGGAATGGGGAGCATTGGAACATAAATTTGCCCTCGGTACATATTAACTGTAATATAATAATGTATGCATGTTGGTAGGTGCAATCAAAATAAAGATCTTTTTATCATTGTGTTATGAATACCACAGAAAATATTATGTACTCTCAAGATCACATTTAATAGAATAATATTGCTTAAATATATAGTTATTGGACTTTGCATTTCAGAAAAGTCCCAGCTGAGAGGAAGAGAGCAAAGTACTGAAAATATTGGGGGTGGAAATGACTTCAGGACAGTTTGTTAGGAAAATGAAGGAAATTGTAACAGAATACTTATACAGCTGAGTATTATTTTATGGATGAGAAATTGTGTTCAACCAATTGATGACTTCTTTGACAAAGTAACTAGCATGTTAGATAACAAGGAAGCCAATGGTGTAGCAAATTTTGTTATACAAAATTTGGTCTGTGAAGTGCCCCATAAAAGATTACCGCATTAGATGAGCACCTGTGGACTTGAACGTAATAGGTTAAGTCCAGCGGGTCAGATATGTGTGGGCCAGATATATTATCAGTGCTGAGGGGCTAGGAGCAAGGGTACGTGTGCATCCAGAGTCAAGGTCTGGAATAGTACTAGGTGTGCAGTCAGAGCTGGGACAATGGGAGTGTTCAGCACTGGGAACCTAAGCAGGTAAGCAGCTATGATCAGGGTAGAATAGGGGGGCAGGTGTAAGGCTGGACTCAGGAATGAGAGAAGGTATGCCACTGGAGTCAGGGTCAGGAGTGGTTCCAGGTGTGCAGTGAGACCCAGGTTGGTCAACATGGGCCAAGTGTTTGATTATAATCTGATTTCCATACATTAATATACTAAGATCATTCATGTGTTGCACCTGTTGATCAGAGCCTGGCTCTACTGTGGGGTGTAATTAGGAATGTAATTTAGCCTAACCTTATTCATAGCTAATCCAATTTAAAGCATAAATATTGCATTCAAGTGTAAGTTAAAAGACTCGCTGCAGTATGCACCAGATTGCACAATTTCAAGCTGAAAAATGCAAAAGCTCTGTACCAATGGGAGGGGGGACACCCCCCTCCCACACCCTCCCCCCCCCCTCGATTGCTACGCTCCCTCGGGCTTGGTCTCTCGCAATTTCTCACTCCCAACTCTCACCCAATGTTGGCAGCCCTGAAGTACTTGGGTTGTAGTGGAATATGAGGTGCTATTCTTCCATTTTGCATGTGATCTCACTCTGGCAGAGGAGCAGGCTGAAGACAGACTCCAGCATCTGCAGTCTCTTGTGTCTCCAGTCTGAAGAAGGTTCTCAACCGAAAACAACACCTATCCATGTTCTCCAGGGATGCTGCCTGACCCACTGAGTTACCCCAGCACCTTGTGTTCATTTGCCTCTTGTGTCTCCTTTGGCGTCAGCCATGAATTTGACATCTTTTCCATACTGTGGTGGATCAGATGTGATGAAGAAGGTGGTGTAAGCTTTCCTTCAGCTATTAATTTAACATTGGAGCCCATTCAATTCTCACATCAATGGACTCCCCAAACTGTTAGAACCGCTACACCCATCTAATCCACCTCCTTTTTCACGAAATCTTAATTCCAGTCTTGACCCCTGCACACGGTGCAAGGCGCATATTAATACATTGGGAGGGATGATTCATGGGGATGTCAGTATTTACAGGCCACCTCCTGTAGGTTATTACACTGAAATTGGACACCCAGGAAAAAACGTTTCTCGTAAGTCACCGGTGCATATCGATATTTGCAGAAGAGCGGAATGAGTGTGGAATCTCTTGCAGCATCCTTTATGAAGGACGGCGCGTCAATTAGGTTAGCTCTTGCAGCATAATATATACACTGGGAACCTTTGCATGTTTAAACAATGGGTTGGTGCGACGGGTTGATATGCAGATGGCTCCGCTTCCCAAAGTTACCCCTCCTGACACTCGCAGCTGTGCGGCAACAATTAACCTTGTTTTTTGGCAGGTTTTTTTACTTGACGCCACGTCCGGTTGTGCTGTAGGGGCGGAGCGCCACGTCGGCAGCGTTGAGCCAGGAATCGTGGAGCAGTCGAGAGGGTCGGTGCCATTGGAATTGGGGTATCATCGTTACCGCCGATCAGAGGACAAGACGTCCGGTGGGAGAGACGGGGCGATAAGAGAGCTACCCAAGAATGGTGAAGGTATCGTGAGCGGGCGCCTCTCTGGTCTTTATTTTCTGTTATCACAAAGGAAGAAATCCACAACTTTTTGTTTAGTTTTCGTATTGTTACGTTTAAAACAAAGATTCGCGCATCGTTTTAAAATCTGATCACTGTGGTTGGTTTAAAATATTTAAACAAAATTAAAGTTCATGCATATTCTTGATACTGTCTCCGAAGAAAGCCAGATAATTGATAGATTGCCCGAAATAAATGTTTCAGGAACGGAGAAACTTCACGAAGAACGCTGTGTAGTTTGGAGAAAAAGAGAGGAGGGTTTTCCCACTTGCACGGTGTTAACACGAGGTAAAAAAAAAAGTAGCACGATTATATTCTGTGGGCTTACTTTGTGCAACTGCGTGGCGTGTTTGCAAGCATATGGAATAAGGTTGTGGAAACAGTTTTATTTTGTGTCCCTTTTAAGTTCCGCTTGCCCATCCTGTCAGGCAGACTCCTCCGTGACCAGTCAGCAGCGCCATGTCATCAAGATCTCAGTCGATGGGGCGCTCGGGTTAGATCTGCACGTTGTGCTGTTTGCAAGGAATTCTTCCTTTATCTACAATTCAAGCATGTGGAAATATATTTGTCTTTTTGTGTATCTCGGCTCCTTGATTAGTGACCTTCATTTGTTTTAGCCTTGCGTGATATGTACCTTAAAAGACTGCCTTGGGATAAGGGATCTCGATATCTCATATTTATTTGCATCATATGAGCGGAAGGAGGTCATTTGGCCCACTGAGTCTGTTCCAATTCACAGAACATTCCTACCGACAGCATGTTCTCAGTCATTTCTCAATAACCTGCTCTCCCATCTCTACTACTCCACTCCTCCCCCCCTCCCCTCCCCTCCCTGCTGGTTATTTGTTGGCTGCCAGTTGCACTTGGCTACAGGCCTCTGAGCTCCTTTAATTACCTTTTATTATTGTAGCATTGTCCCAATGTAACCTGGGCGTATTAAATTTGTGACCTGAGCATTTACGAATGGTACTGGCAGAATTCTAGACTGAACCATGCGATGGATTGATGACCTAAAGGGTAGTTAGCTCGTGAGTGCCAGGAAGAGGTACTGGCTTTCTGGTAGGCTGTTTTTTTTTGTCAAGATTCCACCTTGCACCTGGATCTGGGCTACTTAGTTGTTTACAATTACGTAACATTTCTTGTATGCTAATCCATGAAGAGTAGCTACTTGCATTCAGGTGGGGCTTTTATCAGTAAAACCTCCTAAAGTGTTTGATGGGTTCATTTTCAGATACTGAACTGCAGAAATGTATAACAAATGATGCTGGAGGATAGCGACAGTACATTACACTTGTTATTACCAATCACGGGATTTCCTGTCTTTTCGAGGACTTTCTGATCCCTGTCATCCTCCTAATTTGGGCCACAGGACCCAGAGATGCCTTTCATGGGCAGTCTTTCAGATCAATACCACTGTTTGTTTTGATACCCACAGAATATTTAATGCTGAGTTCTCCTTCCTGTTCAAGTTAGGGATAGCAAACCAGGACCTGAGTAACTGGGATAAGGGCTGATGATCAGGTCATTATGGCTTAGCAATCTGTAGGGTCTACTTGTGTGTAAACTGGCTGTTGCATTTCTTATATCACCACACTGATTACGGTTCAGAAATACATCAATGGTTGTTCCACAACAAAATATCTGGAAGTGGAATCTCTTTCATTGAGAATTAATCTCTTAGTTTTTAATCCTTGCCACTTCCCAGGAGCAGCTTTTAATCACTATGCAGTGCCCTGAACATTGTGACAGATTCAGGTGGGATATATTAAAGAAAGAGATTGCACTTTTTCACTGAAGTTTTGAAGAATATAGGGAAAATAAATGTAGTTCTTCCCTCTTCACCATTAACATGATGCAGGCTCCACTTTTAATATCTTGGCGATAATCCTACTAAACGTTTAACCTGCTGTATTGTAAAAAACAGACCATTTCAGCTATAATGGAGTTATCAGCCAACACAACACATATCAACACCCCAATTATGAACACCCCAATAATGATAAACTACAGAGTTTGCATATCTGTGAATTAGGAAGATGAGTAGTGACAAAGGGCCTGAAGGAAATGTTTGAATGCTAAGAAAAATCAGTCGGGTATAGACAAAATGACCTGGAAATTCTGTTGCATAATACAGTGTTTTCATGTGCTGCATGATAACATTCTATTTGAAGCCCAGTTGCTGAATGTGATCCATAATACTCACTGTTTTGCAGAAATCATCAGAACTCTTGTGCAAATGATGATCATTGCTGTTGCAATTTTTTTGTGTGGCTTAAGCGCTTCACCAATAGAAGGCCTCCTGTGTATCAATACAAGTGTCTGTCCTTATAGAAGGCCTCCTGTGTATCAATACAAGTGTCTGTCCTTATCCAGGCCACATGGTCTGGTCTTGTTGAAGCTATTTAATTCCTTCCCAAGTTATCCCCCAGCTAGGCAACTCCCTTTTCTCTTTACTGGGATGTGGGCGCAGGGGCAAGAATGCCAACCAGAAAACCCCCTGCCCCTCAGTCTGTGTCTCTCTGACACCACAGTGCTCCGTTGTCAGTTGTAGGCATGTACTGCCACCTCCCTTCAGTCACCCAAAAGCAGATTAATGCCATTCAGTATTAAAGTGCCACTTCCTAGTCAAGAGAAACCACTCCTACCATGACAGCAAATTACATCTTAGCATTTGCATTTCTCGTGCAACCTTGAGCCAAATGCATATTTTATGCACACAAGATTAGGATTTTGTGATTCCAGCAAATGATTCCAGCATACTTGCCATGTGGTTCAGCATATCTCTTGCCTGCCATCTCAAATGAAGCTGAGCAGGTCCCCTGAGCAGTGACACTAAAATATCTTCTTCAAAGTTTCCTCTGTAGGGAAATCAAGATCGAGGTATGGAATCTTTGTGTAAGAGCCTGCACAACCAGGAACAAAATCAGGGAGGAAATTTTTCGACATGTAGTGGAAATGAGGAGGTAGCTCCCGATGATTTTGATTGCACATAAATGGGGCTTTCAGAATTGAGATGAATAGTTTTTTGTCGGGTGACATTACTGCGATATGAAACAAATTCAGGTGAATAGAGTTGAACAGGAGAACAGCCACAATCTGATTGAATGTTATGCTGGCCCAAAGGAGTGAATGACCTTCTCTTAATTTTACTGAAAAGCAAATAAATCTGGTTATTGGAGGATGCCAGACTACAAAATATATGTATTATTTGTTCAGTTTAAGATCCAGGTTTAAATGAGGGGATGAGTTATATGGAAAATGTTGAAACCAATTTGTGTAGAGATTTGTGAGTCATGATGCTTCTGTTTGGGATAACACTTATAGTGGGGATACTTTGTGTTGAATTATCAGAATTATGGCATGTGCAATGGTAGGAAAACCATCAGCCCATCAATGCAATTTACAGAACAGCAGAGCGATGCTGATGAGTCGTTAGCTAATCATTACTTTGATCAATCATCGGAACGTTTCTCCTATTCCACTCCAGAATGAAAAATAACATCTGTGTTTGACGTAACCCTCCAAGTGTTTTTTAAATGCTGCATTTCTGAAGTGCCATTCTCACCCCGGGATACCTCGAGCATTTAACAACCAAACTGTTGTTTTGAGCTGAAGTCGTTGTATACTGCAGAAGGTAGACAAAAATGCTGGAGGAACTCAGCAGGTGAGGCAGCATCTATGGAGCGAAGGAATAGGTGACGTTTCGGGTCGAGACCTCCTTCAGAATAATCAGTATAATGCAGAAATCAAAATGCCCAAATTGCAATTAGCAAGCCCCCAAACAGTAACATAATGGCCAAATAATCTGATTCCAATGTCGGTGAGGAATAAATATTGGCCAGTCCACCAGAAAGAACTGCCCTGCTCTTTGACGATATAACTTGAGATTTTTTACTTCACATTTGAGGTGTGTATGGAGCTTCAATTAAACATTTGCAATGGGTGGCAACTCTGACAGACCAGCCCTTCCACTGTACAGCATTGGAGTATAGGCCGAAACATGGCACTCTTAAGTCTTTAAAGGGGAATGTTTGAGACCTTTACGTAATTAAGAATGGTCGTGCTCCTTACGACTTCATAGAGTCATACAGCAAGAAAATGGGCCCTTTGGCCCAACTCGTACATATCAACCAAGATGCCACATCTAATCTAAACTAGTCGCATTTTCCCGTGTTTGACTTATAACCCTCTAAACCTTTCCTAGCCATGAAAGTGTCCAAGTGTCTTTTAAATGTGTTGTATCTGCCTCAACTACCTCCTCTGGCAGCTCTTTCTATATACTCACCACTCTGACTGAAAAGGTTGCCCCTAAGGTTCGTATTAATTCTTGCCCATCTCACCTTAAACATATGTCCTCTTGTTTTTGATACCCCTACACTTGGTGAAAGACTCTGTGCATTACATAGATACATAGATACATAGAAATTAGGTGCAGGAGTAGGCCATTCGGCCCTTCGAGCCTGCACCGCCATTCAATACGATCATGGCTGATCATCCAACTCAGTATCCCGTACCTGCCTTCTCTCCATACCCCCTGATCCCTTTAGCCACAAGGGCCACATCTAATTCCCTCTTAAATATAGCCAATGAACTGGCCTCAACTACCCTCTGTGGCAGAGAGTTCACCCTATCAATGGTGAAAGACTCTGTGCATTCACCCTCGTGATTTTATACACCTCTATAAGATCACCTCTCAGCTTCCTGAACGCCATGGAATAATGTCCTAGTCCGCCCAACCTCTCCCTATACACCCCTCATGTTCTCGCAACATACTCATAAATCTCTGCTCTCTTTCCAGTACTGGTTTATGAAATCCACTGTACTTTCCAATGCTAATGACTCAATTTTAGTAGCTACTGATATCCAGGGTAAATTTGGTGAGTTCCCTTATTAGGAGGGAGTAATAATGTGGATTGCTCAGCAATTTTGTTTGAAGGCTCTTAAAATCTGGCATTAATGGACTTCGAATAGACTCTTGTGCTGCTGCTGTTTTTTGACACAGCTCTTCATCTGCAACTTGTTGAATGGGCACTCTTTGTTTTGCTGATTGGATCAGAAGCACATTTTCCGAGGGATCCAGGGAATTGACTGATTATTTTTGCAAGCTGGTCTTGCCATGGTCTAATTGAGTGGCCTGCTTCTGAAGCAGGGTCTTGACCCAAAACGTCACCTATTTCTTTTCTCCAGAGATGTGCCTGACCCGTTGAATTACTTCAGCTTTTTGTGTCTATCTTCAGCCTGTTTCTGGTGCTCTGCTCCCAGTTTTGTGCTGTTTTATACCTGATGCTGTTGAATATTATTAAATGGTAATTAAACAGCTGGCTCTGAGGTTTTCAGAGCACCCCCTTTGCTCCTCTTCTGTAGATGAGATTGCATTTTTGTTTCACATCCATGCCTTTGATCACTCATTCAAATTGGATTTCACCCAGCTCTTTGCTGCACTATAAAGCTGGGTGATCTTGCCCTAAGGCCAAACTGAATTTTATCAAAAGAAAAGTAAAGGGATATGGGTCATCCTCACTTTAAGGAATTGCAGTTGTGATTTTTCTCGCACTTAAGAGGGTAGAAGCAGACCTGCGTATTCTCTGAATGCAGCTAAATTCACAGCCACTCTCTGATTTACATTTGTCATTTGGAAAAGGTTGTTAGCATTATTAAAGAGCCAATAAGATGGCGGCGCCTGTCGGCAGCGGCCTCTGCAGTCCGTCTGTCTTTTTTTTCTTTTTGTCCTGTTAAGTGGATGGCTTGGTTTTTGTTTTGATATTATTTTTAGCTGTGTATATGTGGGGGGCGGGAGAAACTTTTTAATCTCTTCCCTGTACGGGGGCCCGACTTTTTTCTTGTCGAGTCTCCGTTGCTGTTGGGCCTAACATCGTGGAGCCGGCGGCCTCCAACCGGAATCGACCTGGGGCTCCTGTCGCGGAGCCTGCGGACTCACCATCGCGGAGCTGGGCGACTTCGGAGCTCGGAGGCTTCGGCTACAGGCCCTGTGGACGGTAACATCGGGAGCTCGCGGGTCCCTGGTGGGAGACCGCCTTTTGGACCTCCCGCAACGGGAAACTTCACCCGCCCGAATCGAGGGGTCTAAATCGACCCGGAGCGGGGCCATACATCGCCCAGCGCGGCTTAAACGGCCACGGGACTTACCATTGCCCACCGGGGGGGCTCTAACATCTAACATCAGGAGCGGTGATCGGCTCGATGCAGCAGTTTGGCTGCTTGACTGCGGGAGAGGAATGGGCACAGAGAACAGGGAAGAGATACGACTTTGCCTTCCATCACAGTGAGGAGGTGTTTGGGGATTCACTGTGATGGATGTTTTGTGTGGAATTGTGTTAATTGTGTGTTTGTTTTTTTTGTTTGATGATGACTGCAGAAATGCTATTTCGTTTGAACTTGTGTTCAAATGACAATAAACGATTCTGATTCTGATTCTGAATTCTCTGGCAGCCAGACAGTCTGCCGTGTCTTCCAGAGACCGCTGAGTTACTCCAGCATACTGCATATCATTGTTTTTGCTCAACTTTATTGCCTTTGTTGTTGGTGAGCTCTGATTTTGAGACATTTTGCCAGACAAACTGCTCGGAGAATCATGCAATGTCCAGCTGACTGGCACATTGTATAGCATCGGGGCCAACCCATCGTCCAGAACACCAGCGGCAGGTAAAACTTCAACTGGTAATGACACTTGGTGCCAACATGCTTTGGCACTACACAAGGCCAGATGCAGCAACACACAAAGGTGGCTGTCGGGATGAGGGCAACTTTGTGTACACCTCTGCTCCCCTCCCTTTTCTGTGGACTTGTGCATTGTGACCCCTCGGACTTGCTCCATCTTTGATCCCCAGGTAAACTGGAAGACGCCCAGGCAAAGGAGTGGGGGACTGGCCAGCACTCTCTCTCAACTCTGAGACCCCTTGCACTTGATGACCTAATTTTTTCCAGTTATCGATAGGGTGTGCTGCTTCCACGGTCCCAATTTTGTTTGTATCGATAGGGTGTGCTGCTTCCACGGTCCCAATTGCTATCCGCTCCAACCAATTTTTGTTGCATGCTGCAGCCTCTCTGAACCACATCCCCAGCAGCGTCAGGTAGTCACACCTGATGGTACAGAGAATGGAAGAACAATCTAGCAGTTCCCGAGAGCATGGCCTTGCTTTTTATGCGGTTTATTCTGGCTTGCAATGCCAATTTAAATTTGTCACAGATGCTGATCAATCTGCGGACCAACCGTGGATCCGAGCAGATGACGGCAAAGCTGTCCGTCTACTGGGGAGTTTTGATCTGAGTTTCCCCACTGCCTGGCAATGTCACCCCTCTTGTCCAGCGTGATGGATTCAACAAAGGGTTACGAGCAGCAAGATCTTTCCTGCTGGCAGTGAGTGGGACCCTCCCAGTCAGATCCATCCTGCACTATTTGAGTCTTACAATGCTGCCCTTAGGGCAGCTGCAATGAACAGTAGACAGTTCCCCACCTTTATGCAGAGTGTAAATTTGTGAAGAGGGTCTTCAGAATGATGATGCAAGGGTCTTTGTCATGGTTCACGGTTACAGCTTTGTAACATTATGTCACGGTGGTGCAGCGGTAGAGTTACTGCCATACAGCGCCAGAGACCCGGGTTCAATCCTGACTGCGGGTGCTATCTGTACGGAGTTTGTACGTTCTCCCTGTGACTGTGTGGGTTTTCTCTTAGTGCTCCGATTATAACAACTCTGTGATAGACACTCTTTGGTCTGCTTGTAACTTGTTGGTCTCCTAGTGCTGCGCGATGTGTGTCAGGGAATTGTGTCGACTGACCCATTCCAGACTGCAGGAGTACGTGTTGAGGGACTCGCTGAAGCTTTGATTGCAACCAATGCCAAGGCTCTGCAGTAGAGGACTACAATCTGGGATTCTTCTGCTGCTGAACATTGAGGGGCAGAGTCGGCTCGGGACACCCCTCAAAATAAGGGAAACTATATCACCCCAAGGGGCCACATGAGTGGCAAGGTTGTTTTTGTTTAAAGATAAATTTAAACACTACTGGATATGACATTATTGAGTGCATCGACACAGAATGTATGAGGAGTTTTGAAACGTATTTGTTTTATGTATATTTTATTCTGAATAAATTGCCTTTCCATTTAAAATGTCTTAAAAGCTATGGAGGAGAACAAAAACAAGAGTGGGTATGGCAGAGTGGGAACCAAATGTGGGAATTTGTGGGTGTGAAGGGTGTGATTCATTTTAATTGGCACATTGTTGGGAAATAGGGGCTTCTTAATCTGCCCAATTGGACCCCATACTGCAATCATGCCACCTTCGCAGCAAGATAGGGACAGCAGGATACAGCATTCAGCACATCATGTAAAGTCTTGGTCTCCCTACACAACAGGACTGAGGGAGTAACCTTCACCAGAAAGACTGGCAGTTTCAAGAAGTTGGCTCTCCATCTTTCTCAATTAAGGATTGGCAACAAACGCTGGCCTCGCCAGTGACTCCCAGATCATGAAAATCTGATAAACCTTCCAATCTTTTGCCAGTTCTGTTTGTCTTCACAAAGGTAATAAATGGACACCGTGATTGGGTGGTTGGATAAGTGTGGGGTGTCAGTGAAAACAAAATCAATGTCCGAATAGGGTGTCTTTGATTTGTATGTTTTAATCTGAGTGAACAGTCAAAGTTGTAGTTTGTGATATTTGATTTAGTTTCTCTCAGTGGGTCAAAAGTGTTTGTCGTATACGTTGATGTCATCAACTATGTAAGCCACAATGGAAAAATGGCTTAACAGGTTCAGTGGAATAAGGGCCAAACACAGGCAAATGGAATTAGCTCTGACGAACTCCTTGTTCGTCATGGACAAGTTGGACCGTTTCTGTACTGCATAATTCTCTGGCCCTCATGGCTGACTGAAGTTCATAACCATAAAAAGTGTTTCACCTAGCAGTTTAGATGTATCTCGAGGACACGGGGAAAAAAATCGCATCTCCGTCGAGGTAAGTGGCTGAAAAAAGTTTTCCCCGATTTCTCCCCCCATCCCCACATAAAACATACAAAGAAACATTAAAACACATTTAAGACATACTTAAAATAATAAAAACAGAGAAGGGATGAGACAGGCTGTTGGCGAGGCGGCCATTACGGGACATAGTGCACATGCGCTTGATCTCTCGTGCACGTGTGTACACACATGCGCATGGATTCATGTTTTCCTATCCTTGATTGGCATAGTTTAACTCTGGCCATTTTTTCAGACTGTTGCCCTGTTTACAGTGAGCTCAGGCAGTACTGGTTGGCCCAGTAATCCTGAGACTTTATTGTTTTAGGACTGACTGATACAGAGACTAACTGAGCCATTGGCAAGTTTTTCATGTTATCCTGATTTTAACAAGACCCACGTATTTGCTTTAAATTCCTTGGATTTAATGCAAACAAGCTGACTGAAGGGAAAACAATAACTGATCTTTGATTTTGCAGGATAACGGGAGTTATCTATTTGCATTCATTCTCGTAACTCTCTGTTGCAGAGACAGCTCAAAAGCAAATACACTCGAATAAATGCCTCAGTCCTGTCGTGAATAGAGAATACCTCCACAAAGACACAATAGGTTTAAAAAATTGAAATATAGAGAAGCGAAAGTGCATCAAATGTCATTAAAATTGGGTGGCGAAGTGGTAGAGCTACTGCCTAACAGCGCCAAAGACCTGAGTTCGATCCTGACTACAGGTGCTGTATGTATGGAGTTTGTACGTTCTCCCTGTGACCTGTGTGAGTTTTCTCTGAGATCTTCGATTTCCTCCCATACTCCAAAGACGTTCAGGTTTGTAGGTTCATTGGCTTGGTATTAATATTAAATTGTGCCTCCTGTGTGTAAGGTAGTGTTAATGTGCAGGGATTGCTGGTCGGTGCGGACTCGGCGGGCCGAAGGACCTGTTTCCGCTGTATCTCTAAACTAAACGAAAAAATTATTGCATATTTTTGAGTAGTAGGAAATTGCCCTCCAGAACATAACCAGGGAACAATCATGTGCTCAGAGGTTGGTGATCTTAGCCTCGGGGTCTGTTCAGGTGTAAAAGAGAACTAAGCTTTATTATTTTTGTGGCTGATCCCCAGTGGGTTTGAGAATAAGTAGTGCATTCATGTAGGCAAACCAGCAAGTCCCAAAACTGGAGTATTTTTAGTTCTCCATGTTAGGGGAATTACACTGCCGGCTGCAACCGATAATGGTGCCCTCTTAATTCTCCACCAGCTATAATGAAAGACAGACATGCATTTGATAGGCCAGCTGTGACTCGGGAAACACCATCATTTCTTAGCTTGAGGGATGCAGTTGAAGTCGGGCTCCATGCAATGCCTACTCCTGGCACACAGGTAGTTTTGCTATCATTTACATTTTCAGGTATACTACTGTTCCTAAACTTCAGTTTTCATGTCACAACTGATCTAAGAAAATGTTCCTGTGACCATACGACTCTTCATATTGCAACAAAGAAGGATATCAGGCTATATTTGAATACCTATCCCACTCTGGTGGTGATAGGAATCTGCTCTGTGAAATGTATTAGGTTTCTAAACAGTGGATTATGGTATTCAGAAATATTAGTGACATGCTAGGTAGATGTATATTTTGACAGCAAGGGGGTTATTGGCCAGGAAGAGCAATGGTTGCAGCTAATTAGCGGTGTTGCATTTAGTTCTGGTCACCACATACATGTGGAATATGTCGGCATTAGCATGGATAAGCACACCAGAATTATACCAGATAGGGAACATTCTCCCACGGCGTGTGTTGGGTAAATGGGGACTTGAGGAGAGCTGAGTGTATTAGGGACTGTTGAACATGTTGGAATGTCTATTTGGAAATTGTGATCATGCTTCCATTTCTGGCTCTAACGTTATTAGTCCGCTGATACAGTTGCTTAATTTGACTTGTTGTGTAATACATAGATACATAGATACATAGAAAATAGGTGCAGGAGTAGGCCATTCGGCCCTTCGAGCCTGCACCGCCATTCAATATGATCATGGCTGATCATCCAACTCAGTATCCCGTACCTGCCTTCTCTCCATACCCCCTGATCCCCTTAGCCACAAGGGCCACATCTAACTCCCTCTTAAATATAGCCAATGAACTGGCCTCAACTACCCTCTGTGGCAAAGAGTTCCAGAGATTCACCACTCTCTGTGTGAAAAAGTTTTTCCTCATCTCGGTCTTAAAGGATTTCCCCCTTATCCTTAAGCTGTGACCCCTTGTCCTGGACTTCCCCAACATCGTGAACAATCTTCCTGCATCTAGCCTGTCCAACCCCATAAGAATTTTGTAAGTTTCTATAAGATCCCCTCTCAATCTCCTAAATTCTAGCGAGTATAAGCCAAGTATATCCTGTCTTTCTTCATATGAAAGTCCTGACATCCCAGGAATCAGTCTGGTGAACCTTCTCTGCACTCCCTCTATGGCTATAATGTCCTTCCTCAGATTTGGAGACCAAAACTGTACGCAATACTCCAGGTGTGGTCTCACCAAGACCCTGTACAACTGCAGTAGAACCTCCCTGCTCCTATACTCAAATCCTTTTGCTATGAAAGCTAACATACCATTCGCTTTATTCACTGCCTGCTGCACCTGCATGCCTACTTTCAATGACTGGTGTACCATGACACCTAGGTCCCGCTGCATCTCCCCATTTCCTAATCGGCCACCATTTAGATAATAGTCTGCTTTCCTGTTTTTGCCACCAAAGTGGATAACCTCACATTTATCCACATTATACTGCATCTGCCAAACATTTGCCCACTCACCCAGCCTATCCAAGTCACCTTGCAGTCTCCTAGCATCCTCCTCACAGCTAACACTGCCCCCCAGCTTAATGTCATCTGCAAACTTGGAGATGTTGCCTTCAATTCCCTCATCCAGTTCATTAATATAAATTGTAAATAGCTGGGGTCCCAGCACTGAGCCTTGCGGTACCCCACTAGTCACTGCCTGCCATTGTGAAAAGGACCCGTTTACTCCTACTCTTTGCTTCCTTTGCCAGCCAGTTCTCTATCCACATCAATACTGAACCCCCAATACCGTGTGATTTAAGTTTGTATCCTAATCTCTTATGTGGTACCTTGTCGAAAGCCTTCTGAAAGTCCAGATACAGCACATCCACTGGTTCTCCCCTATCCATTCTACTAGTTACATCCTCGAAAAATTCTATAAGATTCGTCAGACATGATTTACCTTTCGTAAATCCATACTGACTTTGTCCAATGATTTCACCACTTTCCAAATGTGCTGCTATCCCATCTTTAATAACTGACTCTAGCAGTTTCCCCACTACCGATGTTAGACTAACTGGTCTGTAATTCTGTTTTCTCTCTCCCTCCCTTCTTAAAAAGTGGGTTACGTTTGCTACCCTCCAATCCTCAGGAACTACTCCAGAATCTATAGAGTTTTGAAAAATTATCACTAATGCATCCACTATTTCTGGAGCTACTTCCTTAAGTACTCTGGGATGCAGCCTATCTGGCCCTGGTGATTTATCGGCCTTTAATCCATTCAATATACCCAACACCACTTCCCGACTAACCTGGATTTCACTCAGTTCATCCATCTCCTTTGACCCGTGGCCCCCTGCTATTTCCGGCAGATTATTTATGTCTTCCTTAGTGAAGACGGAACCAAAGTAGTTATTCAATTGGTCCACCATATCCTTGTTCCCCATGATCAATTCACCTGTTTCTGACTGCAAGGGACCTACATTTGTTTTAACTAATCTCTTTCTCTTCACATATCTATAAAAACTTTTGTAGTCAGTTTTTACATTCTCTGCCAGTTTCCTTTCATAATCTATTTTCCCTTTCCTAATTAAGCCCTTTGTCCTCCTCTGCTGGTCTCTGAATTTCTCCCAGTCCTCTGGTATGCTGCTTTTTCTGGCTAATTTGTACGCATCATCTTTTGCTTTGATACTATCCCTGATTTCCCTTGTTATCCACGGATGCACTACCTTCCCTGATTTATTCTTTTGCCAAACTGGGATGAACAATTTTTGTAGTTCATCCATGCAGTCTTTAAATGCCTTCCATTGCATATCCACCGTCAACCCTTTTAGAACTAATTGCCAGTCAATCTTGGCCAATTCACGTCTCATACCCTCAAAGTTACCTTTCTTTAAGTTCAGAACCGTTGTTTATGAATGAACAACGTCACTCTCCATCCTAATGAAGGACTCAACCATATTTATGGTCACTCTTGCCCAAGGGGCACGCACAACAAGACTGCTAACTAACCCTTCCTCATTACTCAATGCCCAGTCTAGAATAGCCTGCTCTCTCATTGGTTCCTCTACATGATGGTTTAGATAACTATCCCGCATACATTCCAAGAAATCCTCTTCCTCAGCACCCCTGCCAATTTGATTCACCCAATCTATATGTAGATTGAAGTCACCCATTATAACTGTTTTACCTTTGTTGCACGCAGTTCTAATTTCCTGTTTGATGCCATCCCCAACTTCACTACTACTGCTAGGTGGCCTGTACACAACACCCACCAGCGTTTTCTGCCCCTTAGTGTTTCGCAGCTCTACCCATACCGATTCCACATCCTCCAAGCTAATGTCCTTCCTTTCCACTGCGTTAATCTCCTCCCTAACCAGCAACACTACCCACCTCCTTTTCCTTTCTCTCTATCCCTCCTGAATATTGAATATCCTTGGATGTTCAGCTCCCAGCCTTGGTCACTCTGGAGCCATGTCTCCGTGATCCCAACTATATCATAATCATTAATAGCTAGCTGCATGTTCAACTCATCCACCTTATTACGAATGCTCCTTGCATTGAGACACAAAGCCTTCAGGCTTGTTTTTACAACGCTCTTACCCCTTATACAATTTTGTTGAAAAGTGGCCCTTTTGATTTTTGCCCTGGATTTGTCTGCCTGCCACTTTTAATTTTCACCTTGCTACCTATTGCTTCCGCCCGCATTTTACACCCCTCTGTTTCTCTGCTCACCCATTTAAGAACCCCACCACCTCTTATTCTCTGTTTATTATTGTTTTCTTCTTTCCCCCTGCATGTTGGGTCTGAGTGCTTTCCTTCTCTGCCTCCTGCCTCACACACTGTCTAATAGCTTTCTCTATTTGAGTCCCTCCCCCCCAACCATTCTAGTTTAAAGTCTCCCGAGTAGCCTTTGCAGATCTCCCCGCCAGGATATCGGTCCCCTCAAGTTCAAGTGCAACCATCCTTCTAGCTCTGTCCAGCTCTAGCTCTGTCCAGAGCTAGAGCTGGACAGTTCTGGACAGAGCTAGAGCTGTCTAGTTCTGTAATCGTCTAGCTCTGTCCAGAATGGGGCAATGCTTTATTTAATCAACCTAATTCAAATACTATACACGCAAACAGGAATGAGATTGAAAATAAGACTTGCTTTCCATTTCACATGGTCTCGATATATATAGCATTATTAAAATTACTCTGCAACCAACGGATCTGTGAGAATGTGAACAATATCAGCACACCAACCCAACTTGAAACCACACGGTGACAAACACACACTCATCAAATGACCTCCAACCCACTGCATAATCGCAGCAGGTGCCCTGAACCTAGAGTACCAATATGCACACCCTGAAGTAAAAGTGGAAATTGTTTCTTCCACCCCCCCCCCCCCCCCATAAAATTGCACCTTATCTATCCATGTACACCCATTTCGACCCTAGATAGTGCTTTCATTTACACCTAGCACTCACAAATATGCACAGCATCCACACGTATGTGTTTCAGGTGTCAACTTATGTATATCGGCGAGACTAAACGCAGGCTCGGTGATCGTTTCGTTGAACACCTCCGCTTAGTCCGCCTTAACCTTCCTGATCTCCCGGTTGCACAGCACTTTAACTCCCCCTCCCATTCCCATTCTGACCTTTCTGTCCTGGGCCTCCTCCATTGTCAGGAGGAGGCCCAGCGCAAATTGGAGGAACAGCACCTCATATTTCGCTTGGGTAGCTTACACCCCAGTGGTATGAACGTTGACTTCTCTAACTTCAAATAGCCCTTGCTTTCCCTCTCTTTTCATCCCCTCCCCCTTCTCAGTTCTCCCATCAGTCTTACTGTTTCCAATTACATTCTATCTCTGTCTCGCCGACTCCCTTGACATCAGTCTGAAGAAGGGTCTCGACCCGAAACGTCACCCATTCCTTCTCTGCAGAGATGCTGCCTATCCCACTACGTTACTCCAGCATTTTGTGTCTACCTCCGCATTACTTTCATGTTGATAGCTCAATCCTGTCAACTTGAAAGCAACCTCGAGCATCATTACCATGGAAGAAGGAATTACTCAAAGTTTGACTTGTCATTGTACTTGTACAAAGAGAATTGTCTCACAGTATCTTGTATCCTATATGCAGAGCCCATAATAAGATAATTACAGAGGTCAACCACCACTGACCCCGGCTAACATAGTGGTCTACGAGTCACTTTAGTGGCTTCACACAACATTTCTATTTTTGTGAATTCCCCAGAGCAAGTTATTTTGACAGGTGGACTTGAGAACACGAAGTGGTGCATTGGGTTCCCTTGTGTCCTTGAACAGAGGCCGTGATATAGGCAGGGTTTAACTACACTGTCGGTTATGAAAACTTTGATAAGCTTAAACTTGTCTTTCAGTTGCTTCAGTGTATGGGATCTGCTGATGAGAACTGCAAGTTGTGGATTCTCTGACCAGTCTCCTTGGTTCCTTATCTTGCATAGAGTCAACACTTGTTGGGTTACAGAAAGAAATACTGTAGTCATCAAAAGGAAGCCATTATTTAAATATGTTTGTATCTGGAAGTAATTAATCTCATTGATATATTGATGATAGATAGTTACAGATTGGCCAGCATTTGCTCAGTATGCTTCACTGGTACATTATTTCTAATGGAACTTTTATCAACGGCATATCTTATTGGCTCCATCTTTCCTATTGGCGGTCAACCCTAGCCTCGCATCAAGTGGGCCAATTGACTCGTATGTCTCTTTCAATATCATAATAGATTGAAATCTGTAAGTTTCCCAATGAAAGTAATTAGCCATGAAGGGATTAAGTCTGTCTGGAGAGTGATTTTAAAATACAACAGGTGCAATGGGCCCAGGATGATGATTCTGGCCTGGCTTAACCCTCAGTAATGTCACAAAGAGAAATTACATTTTGAACCTACGCAATATACATTTTGAAGCTAAGTATTATCTTGAATCTGACATTAAATGCTTGGCACAGTGATATTTGTGCCCTTGCACAGAGGCCATGCAATGGGCAGGGTTTAACTGAAGAGGAGGATGTGAAAACCTTGGTAAGCTTAAACATGTTTTTCAGTTGCTTGTGGCAATGTAATCTGATGGGAACTGGAAGATGTGGATTCACTGACCAGACTCTTTGGTTCCTTCCCATGCTAGAAGCTGGTTGTTATTACGCTTGTATAAAGTTAATCCCAATCTGGCAGACTGAGTGAACCCAGTGTGCTACACATGTCATGAGAATCGCTGCTGTATCAGACGATTGCTGACAGCAGGTCCGGACAGGCCCTCCCTTTTGTGTGCCTGCTGTCCTTGCTTCCCACTGGTACCTATTATAGACATGTTTGACATTGAGGGATTAGAAGCCCCTGTGTGTAATGAAGAGCTTCAGGATCTAAACTGAAGTTTGAAATGGTACATAAGCGTATTCTTTCATTAGGAAGCTAGCAGATCCATGTGCCCATGCTGTCTCTTCATCTGTGCTTAAAGTACAGCAAGTCACATCTAGAATATAATGCAGCAGTGACCTTACGAGAGTTGCTGTAAACAGCAAATTGCAGGTGGCATTGATCAGCTGTGGCCACCTGGAATGATTCTGAAACTGGCAGACTGAGCGGAACAGTGACCAAATATTCAACTGACAGATTATTCAAAGCATCGATGTGAGCCCGGGATCTCGGGTTACAAAAGACTGCAGACTTATGTGATACTATTAGATAAGCCATGCCTTTGGATAGATTGCTCCTTGGAGAGACCTTGAGAGATGGTTCTTCCGAGGTGCCCCCCACTGGGGTTTAGCTGACTGATGAAACCAGTGCATTGGTGGTGCCTACATCAGAGCCTCATACACCAATGCACTGGTTTCAAGTCAGTAAACCAGTGGGGGCACCTCGGAAGAACACATTCTAAAAGGTTTCCAAGTTCAGAAATAGAAGTTGAAAACATTGAAACTATCAATGGTGATTAGGAGCAGGCAGTGTCAAGAGTGTTTTGCAGTGTGTGTGTGTTATTGGTCCTTTACATTGTGCAAATGCCAAACATACAGTTTTATGAAAATCTGGTTGCTTCAGAAAAATGTCATTCGATACCACTTAGGAACTCATCAAAATATGGCATTTCACAGCAAAGGGCAGGACGATGCCAAGAATGGCAGATTATGACTAATAATGCTGGTTTGATTCCTTTTTAATGTGTTGAGTAAGTTTATCTTTGTCAGGTCGGGGGGAGTTCCCCCCGCCACGGGTACCATGTAATCCTGTGCTATCTGCTCCATGGTCGGATAATCGGCGACTAAACCGTCTCCCCCACCTGGTTTGCCAGGTGAGGAGGGGGCTGTGGACCCCCAGCAAGACCAAAAACAAGACCTGTCAAAGGACGGATGAGCTTCTAGCGAGCCAACGACCATCCACACTTCAGTAGAAGTTACTTTCACTGTCGTACATAGCATTGTAAAAAATTATGATAAAGTACACACACCAAAATCCTATATTTCCAGTGGCGGAAGTCCGCAGGAACTGCAGGACAGAGATGTGTGGTGCGTGTGTTCTGCTTCCAATTTATTCAAGGCCCATTCCATTAAGAATGAAGAGCAGAGGTGAAATTACCACGGACAGATGATTTTAATGTTTGTTAGGATCCTAAATCCTTCCAACCTAAGTTTCTAGCCCAGAATTCTACACTATTTCATCGAATCCTTTTGTACACCATCCTTATGTTTGCGCAGTCATTGGTGCGTGTGCTTTAAGTTACATGCACATTAAAATCTTGAATTGTCTTGGCCTGAATCTCTGCCTGAATTTACAACTTTCCTTAGTACTTGCCAAGATTTTAATCAGCTCGTCTAATGGCCTGTATTTTTCCAAGTTTGCTAACATTCCCAGTGAAGTGTCAGCAAATTACACAGCTCAACGCACATATAGAGACAAATAAAGGATAGACATTTTACCACGCCAGTTTTTCATTTACTTCAGAATTGTTGCATAAGATATTTAATAGTAACAGTTTTTATTTATGACTAAAACAAAGTTTGAGCCACTTAGCATTTTCCTGAATTTTGAGTGATGTACCCCTGGTAGTTTGTGACGTGTTGGAATGACAGTGTGGCTTGGCCTGCATAGTTAAAAAGCCCAAGGATGTATTTGTCAAGTTTAGCCATGCATGTAGGAATAGTTTGCATATTGTTTTAATGTTATTAATCCCATTACATAAGCATTTAATGCAATTGCAAATATAATACGAAATGTTCAGCGTGTCAGGCTTTAACTGTAGAAAGAAACTAACATTTTGGGTTTGGGATCTTCCATCAGAACAAGGAAAGAAAATAAAAGTTATTTTAAACAGGACTAAACGCTTCTTGCATTTAGAAATTCCAGAGTTGAGCTGCTGCCTGACCAGCCACACTTTGTTGAAAGGATGCTGAGCAAGAATCACGGGGTTTTTTGCTCATGACGAGCAAAGATAAAAATTGGCCTTTGAGTTCAAACATTGCGAGACTGCTGATTAAGAAGTAATTAGAACTGTTCAGGTATCCCATAACTTGCTGGTAAGCACTGATCCCATTTCCCATCTGAATAGCTGCAAACTGTAATGGCCTAGAAATTCTGGTGAGCTGCATGGGATAGGTGTGTCAGTGACTACCTGTGATTGTTTTTGTCTTGGGGAAGGGGCACTACAAACTTGCTTTGTGTATCCCCTTATGTGGTGACTAAAGCTGAGTTGGTGGTGGTAGGGCAGGAGGGAGAAGGAATGACTGGTGAAAGCAGGGGTTGAGGTGGGGTGGGATGATGGAGGACTTAATTGCTGAGAAAATTGAGCTGGTGCCCTGGATTGAGGGAAGGGAGAATGATCGTGTACACTGGGAGTATGTGGAGGAACAAACCTGGCTGGAACCTTGGGTGGGCTTGAGGAGTGAGAACAATTTCCGCTGGTACTGTAATAAGCAGTGGGGGTGAACCGCTATTCCAGCCATAGTTTGTGGTTGTGGGATAATGATGGTAGCTGGTAATGTAGTTGGTTGGGAGAGGGATGTGGGAAGACACAGTCCTGGTTAGTGCTGTGGTGCAAGGAAGGAAGATCGATTGTGGGCAGTGCTGCAGTGAGCCTTATGAATGGGAGCAGCACTTGGACTTATGGTTGGATCCGATGGATTGGGCCAAATTGCCTCTGCCTCATCTCGTGTTCTTCTGAAGATTTTTGTTATCTCCTTAAAATTGACTTTCCCTGCACTATCTTAACTGGATTCCCTTACCCTACCCTCTTTATAAGTCTGAGCTCATCCATAATTCTTCACATATTTTCCTTTCGACAAGCTTGTTAATCTGTAGTGGGGGTCCCAGTCTTTTTAACCTTTTTTCAAAATTACTCTGTGCCTCGATCTCATCCTTCATAATCTCCACCAACCCTACAGCATTCTGATGCTTGTACTCCTCCAGTTCTGATCATTTCCATGTTTAACTGTTCTACCATTTATGGTTGTACCATCAGCTATCAAGGTGCTGTTCCTCTGTCGTTCTTCCGTTCATTTCTGCTACAGCTCAATCTCTGCTTCCCCAACATGTGCCCAGTCTGCCCGAGCAGCATCAAAAACCAGATGGGAACAAAGTGCTGGAGACCCTTCTTCAGACCTCAAATGTCACTTAGCCATGTTCTCCAGAGATGCTGCCTAACCTGCTGAGTTACACCAGCACTTTGTTTTTTGGTATTAACCATCATCTACAGTTCCTTGTTTCTACATGTATATCAGATGGCTTGACTAGTTAAATGTTTGTAGCTGCTTCTACTATACTAAACTTTACTGTGGTTTACATAGATACATAGAAAATAGGTGCAGGAGTAGGCCATTCGGCCCTTCGAGCCTGCATCGCCATTCAATATGATCATGGCTGATCATCCAACTCAGTATCCCGTACCTGCCTTCTCTCCATACCCCCTGATCCCTTTAGCCACAAGGGCCACATCTAACTCCCTCTTAAATATAGCCATTGAAATGGCCTCAACTACCCTCTGTGGCAGAGAGTTCCAGAGATTCACCACTCTCTGTGTGAAAAGGTTTTTTCTCATCTCGGTCTTAAAGGATTTCCCCCTTATCCTTAAGCTGTGACCCCTTGTCCTGGACTTCCCCAACATCGGGAACAATCTTCCTGCATCTAGCCTGTCCAACCCCATAAGAATTTTGTAAGTTTCTTTAAGATCCCCTCTCAATCTCCTAAATTCTAGCGAGTATAAGCCGAGTCTATCCAGTCTTTCTTCATATGAAAGTCCTGACATCCCAGGAATCAGTCTGGTGAACCTTCTCTGCACTCCCTCTATGGTATAATGTCCTTCCTCAGATTTGGAGACCAAAACTGTACGCAATACTCCAGGTGTGGTCTCACCAAGACCATGTACAACTGCAGTAGAACCTCCCTGCTCCTATACTCAAATCCTTTTGCTATGAAAGCTAACATACCATTCGCTTTCTTCACTGCCTGCTGCACCTGCATGCCTACTTTCAATGACTGGTGTACCATGACACCCAGGTCTCGCTGCATCTCCCCTTTTCCTAATCGGCCACCATTTAGATAATAGTCTGCTTTCCTGTTTTTGCCACCAAAGTGGATAACCTCCCATTTATCCACATTATACTGCATCTGCCAAACATTTGCCCACTCACCCAGCCTATCCAAGTCACCTTGCAGTCTCCTAGCATCCTCCTCACAGCTAACACTGCCCCCCAGCTTAGTGTCATCCGCAAACTTGGAGATGTTGCCTTCAGTTCCCTCATCCAGTTCATTAATATAAATTGTAAATAGCTGGGGTCCCAGCACTGAGCCTTGCGGTACCCCACTAGTCACTGCCTGCCATTGTGAAAAGGACCCGTTTACTCCTACTCTTTGCTTCCTGTTTGCCAGCCAGTTCTCTATCCACATCAATACTGAACCCCCAATACCGTGTGCTTTAAGTTTGTATATTAATCTCTTATGTGGGACCTTGTCGAAAGCCTTCTGAAAGTCCAGATACAACACATCCACTGGTTCTCCCCTATCTACTCTACTAGTTACATCCTCGAAAAATTCTATAAGATTCGTCAGACACGATTTACCTTTCGTAAATCCATGCTGACTTTGTCCAATGATTTCACCACTTTCCAAATAAACATCTGGTGTCAGACGCAACCCTACCGGTCCCTGGCACCAATCTCCCAAGGAAGCAGTGGACGACGCTGAATAGATTCAGGACTGGACATGGCCCCTGCTTGGCCAGCCTTCACAAATGGGGCAGCAGCCCAACCCCACGGTGTGCTTGTGGAGAGCAGCAAACAATGGAACACATCATTGAAGCATGCCCTCAAAAAAGACTTAGAGGAGGACATGTCACCCTTCATACAGCAGATCAAGAGGCAACTGCTTGGCTAAAGAACTTTGCATTCGCTAAATAAATAAATAAACCACTTTCCAAATGTGCTGCTATCCCATCTTTAATAACTGACTCTAGCAGTTTCCCCACTACCGATGTTAGACTAACTGGTCTGTAATTCCCCGTTTTCTCTCTCCCTCCCTTCTTTAAAAGTGGGGTTACGTTTGCTACCCTCCAATCCTCAGGAACTACTCCAGAATCTATAGAGTTTTGAAAAATTATCACTAATGCATCCACTATTTCTGGAGCTACTTCCTTAAGTACTCTGGGATGCAGCCTATCTGGCCCTGGTGATTTATCGGCCTTTAATCCATTCAATTTACCCAACACCACTTCCCGACTAACCTGGATTTCACTCAGTTCCTCCATCTCCTTTGACCCGTGGCCCCCTGCTATTTCCGGCAGATTATTTATGTCTTCCTTAGTGAAGACGGAACCAAAGTAGTTATTCAATTGGTCCACCATATCCTTGTTCCCCATGATCAATTCACCTGTTTCTGACTGCAAGGGACCTACATTTGTTTTAACTAATCTCTTTCTCTTCACATATCTATAAAAACTTTTGTAGTCAGTTTTTACATTCTCTGCCAGTTTCCTTTCATAATCTATTTTCCCTTTCCTAATTAAGCCCTTTGTCCTCCTCTGCTGGTCTCTGAATTTCTCCCAGTCCTCTGGTATGCTGCTTTTTCTGGCTAATTTGTACGCATCATCTTTTGCTTTGATACTATCCCTGATTTCCCTTGTTATCCACGGATGCACTACCTTCCCTGATTTATTCTTTTGCCAAACTGGGATGAACAATTTTTGTAGTTCATCCATGCAGTCTTTAAATGCCTTCCATTGCATATCCACCGTCAACCCTTTTAGAACTAATTGCCAGTCAATCTTGGCCAATTCACGTCTCATACCCTCAAAGTTACCTTTCTTTGGTTTGAATAGCTATGTTTTTGATACCTTCTTTAATAGCTGGTTAAGACTGTGTAAAATCTTGTTTGAAATTGAATATGTGAAACATCTTGGGTTAGAAGTAGACTAGAGATGCAGCGCAGAAACAGGCGTTTCGGCCCAATGAGTCCACGCCAACCAGCGATCACCCTGTACTCTACTACTATCCTACACACAGGGGATGATTTACAATTTTCCCAAAACCAATTAACCTACAAACCTGTATGTCTTTGGTGTGTGGGAGGAAACCGGAGCACCCGGAGAGAACCGATGTGCTCACAGGGAGAACATGCATGTCGTCAGGATCAAACCCGGGTCTATGGTGCTGCAAGGCAGCAGCTCTACTGCTGTGCCACCGTGCCGCCCAGTTAGTCGTCACAATAATTAGAGACTCTTCTGTATGGCTGTAATTCTGCTTTCAGAAATCTAAAAAAAAAATGTGGGATCTGCACTAAGCAGACGATAATCACCCTAGTTGGCTCCCATATCCAGAAACAACGTTGTTGAGATTTTGGGAGCATTACTGAGAAGCTGTATTTAAATTTCTTGCAAATGCCTGTGCAGAGCCAGATAACTGAGATTCTATCGGCCAAGCCTGAGTGGAGCACACCCACACCATCAGCACTCTTGCATCTGCTGATTTGTACTTCCTAGTTCCAGTCCCAGATTCTGAAGTTGGTAGATGACATAACTGGTGCAAAATCAAAGTGCTGGAGGAACTCAGATGGTCAGGTAACATCTATGGAAGGAAATGGACAGATGCTGTTTTGGGTCGTGACTCATCCTCAGACCATGTCCTCTGTCCACTGATGCTGCCTGATCTGCTGAGTTTCTCTAGCGCTTTAGTTTTTACTCAAGCCTCCAGCATCTGCAGTCTAATGTGTCTTCAGATAATATTATTTGCTGGAGGGAAGTATTGTGTACAAGGCAGTCACAAAGATCGTCCACGGTCTCTATAAGCAATGCTTTCAGATTGGTGGAGACGTGAAAAACTGGAGATGCTGGTTTACAAAAAAAGACAAAGTTCTGGAGTAACTCGGCGAGCAGCAGTATCTTTGGCTAACATGGATAGATGACATTTCGGTTGAGACCCTTCTTTAGACTTCTGAAGGAAGGTCCCAACTGGAAAGTCATCTGTCTCTATTCACCAGAGATGCTGCCTGACCCGCTGAGTTACTCCAGCACCCCGTGTCTTCTTTCTAATTGCTGCCAGGCAGGTCTCCATCAGGGGCGGCAATCTAGACCAAAACATAGCAGGTTATATTTTCCATAGGGACTGCCCTATGTCAGTGTAGCACCAATTGACTCCTGCTGCAGTTCAAGCTTTTACTGAAATCTGCTTATCCCAGCACAGGCTTGATCTGTGTCTTAGCTGCAAGTATAAAACAGATAGCTTGACTGGTTGTTCATTGCAAATATTTATAATTGCTTCTAGAAAATTTACTGTGGTTTTTCAGTCAAGTGGTTGACAGCCACCTGTGTAAACTAAAGAGTAACTGAACTTTTGTCTAGTTCAAGTATTGTTCTGGTCCATCATCTCAGAGGAAGCTGTGTATCAACTTGCTGATGTTGAGAGAGCTTAAATACTTTTTTTATTCCAATACCACAATCAAATTATTTTAATTTATCTGTATGCCTCTGCTCGGTGTGACAGTGGTGCAGCTGATAGAGTCTCTGCCTTACCACTGACCCAGTTTCAATCCTAACCTTGGGTGCAATCTGCATGGAGTTTCCATAATCTCCCTGTGAACGCGTTTGTTTCTTCCCACAGACCAAAAAATATGCAGATGTTAGGTTAATTGACCACTGTAGATTGCCCGAAGTGAGTCGTAAAATCTGGGGCCAATTGATAGAAATGTGCAGAGAATAAAAGTGCCTGTTTGCATGCTGTATAACCCTGCTGGACTCTAGTTAGTTGATTCCTAACTGCTTCCTCCGTTTGGAGCAACTTAGAAGAAAAGGGACAACAAAAGCCAGTGTTGCCAGTGATGTGTAGGGGTGCGGAGCAGTCAGTTTCCCCCTTTTCTTGGGAGTTGATGCAGAGCAGGGGGGGGACCTCACTCCACTTCATGTAATTTCCTGTTCTGTACCAAGGTACCAAGTGGGAAGACGTTTCTTCCTCAGTTGACCCACAAGGTGATCCAGGCAGCTGAACTGGAATGTTGTGCAGCTGTCATTGCAATGCATAATGTGAACACTCATGAATTTTCATATACATCATAATTTCCTGTATAAACGCCCATCCCTGTGTGATCCTTGTCCATTCCTTAGAACCATTCGAGGGAGAGAGCAGTGAGCCTGTAGGAGGAAGCCTCGTGAGCTGTGAAGATAACTTGGGCCACGATGAGTTACCTCATGGAGTCTGGAATCGGAGAGCAATCAATGTGGCCAGCAGATATTGTTGCTCTCAGTTATGATGCCTTAAGTAATGGAAGACTAATGCAAACAATTCTCTTCAGTATTTAGTATTGCAAATCTGCATGAGATGCCTTTGAAAATGTGTTGACTGCAAGAGGTCAAGCATCAATGAGCTATCCCTGCTTCCCAAGGAGCGTCTCATTCTAATGTCATTGTCAGGAACTGCATTATTGAAGGACTTGAAGCACATTGTTATGCTGCTCAAGTGTTGTGGTTTCTTTCACAGAGACTTTGGTAAGCAGTAGGATAGTGTCAATGTGTGATCTTAAGGGCCTGTCCCACTTGGGCCATCATTTACGCGACATGCCGGTAGTGACTGACGCGCGACGGTCGCGCGCGTCATGCGTCCGCACAGCCGTCTGGAGCGCGTGACGTCATTTGAAGATGGACACAAAATACAGGAGTAACTCAGCGGGACCGGCAGCATCTCTGGAGAGAAGGAATTTTAAGATGTTTCGGGTCGAGACTCTTCTTCAGTCTGAAGAAGGGTCTCGACCCAAAAGTCACCCATTGCTTCTCTCCAGAGATGCTGCCGGTCCCATTGAGTTACTCCTGCATTTTGTGTCTATCTCCAATCGTCTTGGCCCCGCTCTGGGAGTAGGAATGGGGGCGGATCCGGATCCGGAACGGCCGTGAGTCCCAGGCCGTGTTCGGCGATCGTTTGCCTGCTTCTGCTGCTGTTGGAGGTGAGACGTTGCGCCGCGCCAGGGTCTTGGGCTTGTCCCACTTTGGCCGTCAGTTACGCGACAGGCCGTGGTGCGCGAAGATTTTGTTCTAGACTAAGTCCACACTCCTCCACGCCACTCCACACCACTCCATGCGCCCGTTCCGCGCTACCCACAAGCTAGCAGGTCGCGTAAATGGTGCGCGAATGACAGCCAAGTGGGACAGGCCCTTAAGGTTTGTAGTTTGCATAGCTTAAATGTCCCAAGTGGGACAGGCCCTTAAGGTTTGTAGTTTGCATAGCTTCCGGAAGTGGCGGCGCTGTTAATCGGCTGCGGCTCGCCTGCAGTCCGTCTGTTTTTACTTTTTTCTGTTGTTTTTTTTGTCTTGTTTTGGTTAAGTTTTGGTTTGTTGGGTTGTGTTAGGGGGTGTGAAACATGTTCTCTGTCTCTTCCTTCGGGGGAATGCGACTTTTTCGTGTTGTGCCCCCCTTCCCTGCCTCCGTCTGCGGTGAGGCTTAATGGCGTAGTTGGCGGTTTCCAACCTGCGACCGGCCCTGAGGCTACGGAGGCAGAGCCAGGCAGGACTTACCAACGGGAGGCTGGACGTCTTCAGGGCTGAGGCAGCGGTGGCCCGACTTGCTGGTGCGGCGTTCTGGCTTTCGGCGGCGGCCTGGAGCTGATGCAGCGGGTCCGGAGCGGAGACTGCGGGACCTGGAGTTGGGGCGGCGGCCCGGAGCTGCGGCCCGGAGCGGAGACTGCGGTACCCGGAGCTGGGGCAGCGGCCTGGAGCGGAGATTGCGGGACCCGGAGTTGGGGCAGCGGCCTGGAGCGGAGACTGCGGGACCCGGAGCAGGGGCAGCGGCCTGGAGCGGGGACTGTGGGACCCGGAGCTGATGCTGTGGAGGGCCGTCTCGGAGCGGGGACTGCGGGACCCGGAGCTGATGCTGTGGCGGGCCATCTCGGGGCGGAGACGGCGTTCCAGCTTTCGGCGGCGGCGACATCACCACGGAGGTCCGCTGGACTGGAGGGCGACATCTTCGGCCTGGATCGATCGCCTCAGCGCAGAGGGAGAACAAGGAGGGAAGAGACGGAGACTAAGACTTTGCCTCCATCACAGTGAGGATGTGCTTGGTGAACTCACTGTGGTGGATGTTTTAATTTGTGTTTATTGTATGTTTTGATATTATTGGTTTTGTGTATGACTGCAGGCATCACAATTTCGTTCAGACCGAAAGGTCTGAATGACAATAAAGGAAATCTTGATCTTAAATGCCAAGTGGGCTGCATTAAAGGTTCAGCTTTCAAATTAGACATTATGATACTGAGTGTACTCTTTGCTCAAGTGAAAATTTATTGTACTGATTTCAAACATCCCTGAGTGTACTTGACATTAGGTGTAAAGGGGAAGGGCTGCTTATCATGTTTCACCCTCTGATGGTTTAAATTTTTGTTACGGCAGGTGTTCAGTGTGAAAAATAAAAGAATTGTATAGATAATGAGGATTGACGTTCGGATTGCTCAGGGCTTTGCTCAGATAATATTGACATTAAGCACAAGAAATTTGTTCAGAAAACACCATAAATAAACCTGGCGTTAACCAGAGTGAAACAATTTTGTGCACATTTTCAAGTATGGATATTCATCTTCAATTTATTTTTCAGTTGTATCTTTATCCTCTTGGGCCCTTTTCCTTGGAGTCAGATGTGCAACATACAATATTCATCTGCAATGGGATTTTAAATCTCGCTGGAACGTAAAAACTGCACTTCTAATTACTGACTGAAAAACAGGTTTTGCTAATCCTGTTTTCCCCCATACGCTGGGCTATTTAAAGATCCAATACTTAAATTGCATTTGGTGATCCTGATGTGCCCCTTTTACATTGGCGAGAAGCAAGCCTAGACTAGGCTTCTAGATCTCCCGGATTTTAGCCATTTTAACTTCCCTTCCCATACCTACCTTTCTGTCCTGGGCCTCCTCCATTGCCAGGGTAAGACCACACATTAACTGGAGGAACAGCATCTCATATTCTGCTTGGGTAGCTCACAACGTATTGGTATGAACATTTGAATTCTCAATTTTAAGCAATACACCCTCGCCTCCTCTCTCTCCCCAGTGCTTTCTCTGGCCCTGGTGCTCGCCCATGTCTCCCTTCCTACCCCCTCCTTCCACCTATTTACCTCCCTCTGGCTTTACATTTTATTCCTCTTCTTTCTTATCCGACACCCTTTGTCACTTTTTCATCTCGAGCCTTTGTCACCTACTCCAACCGTCTGAAGAAGGGTTTCGGCCCGAAACGTTACCTATTTCCTTCGCTCCATAGATGCTGCTGCACCCGCTGAGTTTCTCCAGCATTTTTGTGTATCTGCCAATCAAACCCTCCTCACCTGTATCATTTGCCAGGCTTTGTCCCATGCCCACCTCGCCTTTCCAACTTTCTCCCCCCCCCCCCCCCCCCCCCCCCAACTTCAATCAGTGTAAATAACGGGTCCTCACCTGAAATATCGCCTATCCATTCCTTCACCAGATGCTGCCTGACCTGCTGAGTTGCTCCAGCACTTGTATTTGACTCTAAATGCATTCTTTGTTCTTGCTGAGATCTCCAACCTCCTGCAAGCTCAAGAGCACCCTCCCACATAAGCCGGGACTGCCTGGAGACTGGAAAACAGTCACTCAAATTGCTGCTGATGATGATTGCTGCCTTAGCCCAGTTTGCTGTATTAAGGAGGTCATCTGAGCTGCATGGTCAAAGGGAAGAGTTCACCACTTTTCCTTTAGCTCATGGGAGCAGTCTTTATCTGAACCAGAGATGGCACCAAAATACAGACAGTTGTAGATAGCACTCCTCTTCATTGAGCCAACCTCTGACGGGCAGTCTGTAGCCGTACACTAGGAACAGGCAGGCAATGCTCTTCACAAGCTAGTCCAGGGCCCTCGTACCCCTCCACTGGTCTGAAGCTGCAGTAAATGAAGTCTCCTCCACTAAAGTTGACTACAGACAGGACCTCCTTCTTAATGCAGGGGTGAGCAGTCAGTCATGGCATATGGCTGCAGAAGTTGAGAGAATGTGACCGTGATTTGAAGTGGCACTTGTGT
>CM075981.1:13926768-13961657 GCA_038087875.1 Malacoraja senta | reverse complement strand
CCTTTCTCTCCATTACCACCATCCCTCCACCACTGTGCCTTTGCACGCGTTGTCCCGACCCACCTCTTGTCCAACTTTCTCCCGCCTCGTGCAATCAGTCTGAAGAATGGTCATGACCCAAAATGTTACCTGTCTATTCCCTCCATAGATGCCACATGACCCTGTTCTGACACTCAGCTTGGTTACAGGGGCATTGGAAACCTTGGCATTTATCTTGTTGGTTAATGTGAGATCAATTGGCTCTTCTAAATATTCGTCCAAAATCTGTTTACATGGAGGACTTTTCCATTCTAGTCCTACTGCTCAATTTTGGTTCTAGGTTCTCAGCCGTAGTATCTAATTACCATTAATGCACGACACTGGTGGTGAAGCTTTGCATACCATATTGATTTGTCTTCAGAGTTCTGCAGTTGTACAGAGCCCTAGTGAGTCCCCTAATTTGAGGAAGGACATTCTTGCAATTGAGGGAGTGCAGCGTAGGTATACAAGGTTAATTCCCAGGTGGCGGGACTGTCATATGCTGAGAGAATGGAGCAGCCTGGGCTTGTACACTCTGGAGTTTAGAAGGATGAGAGGCAATCTCATTGAAACATATAAGATTGTTAAGGGTTTGGACACGCTAGAGGCAGGAAACATGTTCCCGATGTTGGGGGAGTCCAGAACCAGGAGCCACAGTTTAAGAATAGGAGTAAGCCATTTAGAATGGAGATGAGGAAACATTTTTTCTCACAAAAAGTGGTGAGTCTGTGGAATTCTCTGCCTCGGAGGGCGGTGGAGGCAGGTTCTCTGAAGGCAGGAACGGGGTACTGATTGGGGATGATCATCCATGATCACATTGAATGGCTCAAAGGGCTGAATGGCCTACTCCTGCACCTATTGTCTATTGTCTAATTGAGTTATATTGTAACCTACTACAGATTGGATTTAACAAGGCACATGGATTAGAAGGTCTGAAAGCTACAAAAAGCTTGCTGAGTTAATTGAATTGTTTTCTTCAAGCTGATCATTGGTTATTTTTAATCACCATGCAGTAATCTTCTGTTGTTGCGCTTTTTTTTCTCCTTTTTTTAAATTATTTTATTTTATTAGAACAGTACAGTAATATGACACCAATGTGCCTAATATATATTGACATGTTACATTTTATGTACAGCTTCTTTTTTTTCCTTTTTTTAAAAATAATGAAAGAGAAAAAGAGAGAATAGATAATAAAAGATAGAAGAACGTGTGATATATGGTGTGTGAAAAGGAAAAAGGGGTGAAAGAGGAAAAGTGAAGAAAAGAAGATAGAAAGAAAAAAGAGTAGAAAATAAGAGATTAAGGAGATCGTTATTTATATTCTTGACCATCCTTCACCCAGTCCTGAACAGTTAGTTTCTACGATTTTGTTGCACCATATGCTTCCAAAAAGTCGATAAATGGAGACCAACTCGTTAAGAATTGGTCTGATTTATCTATTAGGAGGAATCGTATTTCGTCAAGATGTGCGGTGTCCAACATGTTTTGAAATCCACATTTTAAGCGTTGGTATGGGTGTATTTTTCCAAAATTTAAGAATGTTTTTTTTGCCGTTATTAAACCATAATTAAAAAATATATTTTGAGATGAGTTCAATTTGTTCCCATCTTCCGTTACTCCAAATATAATCATTTCAGTATTAGGTTCCATTTTTATCTTGAATAATTTTGTAAATATTTCAAAAATATCACTCCAGAATTTATAAAGTTTTATGCAGGGAACAAAAGAGTGTGTTATAGTTGCATTTTGGGATAGTCATTTATCACAAATGGGGGAAGTATTTGGATAGAATTTATTCAGTCTAGTTTTTGAATAATATAATCTATGTAAAATTCTAAATTGAATTAAATTATGTCTTACATTAATCGAACATTTGTGTATATATATATCAAATACTTTTCCCATGTTTCCTTCATGATTTTTATCATTAATTCTCGTTCCCAATCTTCTCTAAGTGCCTCTGTCGATGGTAGTTCTATATTTAGAATACTATTATATAAGTATGATATTAATTTCTGTGAGTCAGCCTTAATATTCATTGCTTCTTCCAGTGGGTCTAAAGCTATATTTTGATATCTTTGTATGTATTCATGAAGTCGCAGATCTGAAGATATTTAAAATATTGGTTATTTTTCAGTTTAAATTTTAATTGTAATTGTTGGAATGATAACAGATTTCCCATTTCATAAATATCACCGATCCTTTTAATTCCTATTCTTTCCCATTGATTATATGTTTTATCAATAAGAGATGGTTTAAATGAAGGATTATTCACTATTGGCATTAACAATGATAGGTTTCTTAATTTTAAAGATAATTTTATTTGTTTCCAAATTCTTATTGTATTATGTATAATTGGGTTATTCTTATATGTTGTGTTGTTCAGTTTTATCGGGGGAAAAGAGGATCGCTCCTATGTTACAAGGAGAACAATCCTCTTTCTCCATTCTTATCAATTCTGTCTGTTGGGTAGGACTGTCCAACCAATAAATTATATTCTTAATATGCACTGCCCAATAATAATACAAAAAGTTCGGAAGTGAAAGTCCCCCAACGTCTTCTGGTTTGCTCAAGTGTTTTCTTTGAATTCTATGTGATCTATAGTCCCAAATATAATTTGTGATATTCGAGTCTAGTTTTTGAAAAGTTTTTTTGGTATATACAGTATAATGGTTTAGATTGAAATAGGTATAATATTTGTGGTAAAAAGATCATTTTTATAGCATTTATTCTGCCTATTAATGATAACGGAAGTGTTTTCCAGAATTTAATCAACGCGTTGAGTTTATTTAATAAAGGCATAAAATTAGCATTAAATAATGCTTTGTATTTTCTAGTAATTTGAATACCCAAATACTTAAATTTTTCTGTTGCAATTTTAAAGGGGAATTTTAATAGGTGTTTGGATTCTTGAGGTTTTAACGTCATGATTTCACTTTTATTCCAATTTATTCTATATCCAGAAAAAGAACCGAATTCCTCTATTAAATTTAATAAGTTTGGTATGCTCGTTTGTGAATTTGTAATGTATAGAAGTATATCGTCTGCATATAATGAAATTTTATTATTTGAGTCCCTAGTATTATATCCCTGAATATTCAGATGAATTCTTATACTTTCAGCCAGGGGCTCTATCATAAGGGCAAATAGCAGGGGTGATAAAGCACATCCCTGCCTATTGCCCCTCGATAATTGAAATTTTGGAGATAACATATTATTAGTTAATATTCTTGCCGTCGGTCTATCATATAATAATTTTACCCATACAATAAAATTCTCTCCCATATTAAATTTTTGCAGTACTTTATATAAATACTGCCACTCTTCCTGATCAAATGCTTACTCTGCATCCAGAGAAACAATTGATATATCTTCTTCCTCCATTTTATGTGAGTACATTATATTAAACAGGCGTCTCAAATTATTAAATGAATGTCTTTTGGGTATAAACCCCGTTTGATCTGGATTTATCAATTTTCTCATGTATTTACTCAATCTTCTTGCTAAAGTCTTTGCTAAAATTTTCTGATCTGTATTTAAAAGTGATATAGCTCTATATGAGCCTGGTTCTTCTAAATCTTTATCTTTTTTTGCTATAAGCGTAATAGTTGATTCAGCTAATGTTTCTGGTAGTTTATTTTCTTTAAAGGCGTGAGTATATAAATTAAGTAAACGTGGAGCCGTTATCTCGTGAAATCTTTTATAAAATTCATTACTAAAACCATCTGGTCCAGGCGTCTTACATTTTTCAACGATTTTATTGTTTCTCCTATTTCTTCAAGTGTGAGCTCCTAATTCCTCTTGTTCCGAAAGATCAAGTTTTGGAAGATTACAGTTATCTAAAATTTTATAATTTTACTATCTTCAATTTTAGTTTTAGATGTATATAGATTTTGATAATATTGAGCAAATCTATTGTTAATATCCTTAGGTAATGTTAGTAATTCACCTTTCTCTGATTTAATTTTAGTGATAGCATTTTCCTTTTCTTGTTTTTTCAATTGACGAGCTAAGAGTTTATGTGGCTTGTCACCAAATTCGAAATGTTCCTTTTTTGTAATTTGGAATAATCTTATTTCTCTTGCCGATAAAATTCGATTAAGTTTAAATTTCAATAGTATTATCTTATTATGTTTATCTGTAGTTGGATCTTTGGCATTATCTAACTCTAATTGTCTAATTTCTTGTTCTAGCATCAGTTGTTCTGTCTTATTCTTTTTATTTTGAAAGATTTGATATGAGATGTTGTTGCACTTAAGGGCCTGTCCCACTTACGCAAATTTTTCGGCGACTTGCCGGCACCCGCCATAGTCGCAGCAGGTCTCCGAATATTTTCAAAATGTTGAAAATGCAGCGGCGACCAGAAAAAGGTACGACTCTTTGGGCCACTACTCATGACCATACAGGCGTCACCCCGCGACATGAATATGTTCATAGTTCTGGTTATCCAAATCCCACAAATAAAGAAACGGCAAGGAAATTGCCTCTCACAGGGATTAAATTAACGTCACATCATGATTGCTTTATTTTTTCAAAACAATGTAGCTTAACTTAGACCTGAGTGCAGGGTCTCAACAATGCAACTGCTTCCTTATTGTCTTTCCCCCTACAATGTGCAAATCACTAAAACTCAAAATTTGAGTCACAATCACTGTTTGCTTAATTTGGATCATTTAACAACTATCTCAATATTTGTAATATTGGAGCAGAGATTTAACCCCTGATTATAACTTCACGATATTTAAAATATCGATGGGAGGTTAGTGAGAGTGGCAAAAATACAATCTTAATGTTTCTGTCCAGAAGATGTTAATTATGGTTGACGCTTTGTGAAAATTGCAGTGCAAGGAAATTGTGCACGTCAGCATAAATTCCAGCATTTACCTTTGCTTACTTCCACTTCATAAATTTATACAATACAGAATGAAAGTATTCTGCTTATCAAACCTGTGCCAGTTCTCTGAAAGGACTGCCAGTTAGTCTCACTTCCCGTTCTGTTTCACCTGTCCAGATAGAACCTAGATAACATTGAAATCATTTGCACCTGTTTTTATGTAAGAATTGTGCATGAAAGACAGGTGAAAAAGCTTGGCAAACCATCCACAGTTCTCTCGGACAGAATAGTCCATAGGCAGAATGCTTTGAATCTCCTGCAAGCTCACTAGTTTTGCAAATTTCCCTGATTTGTGTGTACCTTCTTTATTGACTTTAACACCACTAGAAATCAGTGTTCACCAATATTTGGTGTGCTAAATAGGTGAAATGGTTAACATGCGAAATTGGGGAAAAACTAACATTTAAAAAAATCAGGATTGTTTAACTGATTACTGCACCAAACACAATCTGTGTACTTCCGATGACAGTAGCCAGCAGAGGTCTCAGATGCCCCATCTATGATGCTAGGAATCATAGAAGTTGGTAACCTGAAGAAAGCTTTCCACAGCAGTTGCAACACAGCAGTACAAACTCTGCCACAACGGTGTGGGAAATCACACACCTTTGATACATGTAACCATATAATTGTTCAATCATTACCTATCCAATCCACTATGATCGAATCCCGTGGCACGAATGAACACAGGCCACTTTGAGACATGGGGTGGGGGGAAATGGATAGGACAAAGTTTCTTGTGCTTCCTGTGCTTGTCACTATAATTATCCATAAAACTTGCACTCTGACATCTCTTTCAGTAGCTTTGTGTACTGTTGTAATGATGCCTAATGTAAACTTGAGGAACAACATCTCAGCTTCCTATTGGCCATGTTGTAACCTTCTGGATTCAGTACTGAATTCTGTAATGTCAGGCAACTCTCTTTGGCTGTATCAAAACTGGCCATTTCTCCTGTGTCATCTGCAGTATCTGTGACATTGGCTCAGTTTTCTCTCTCCATCAGCTTTTCCCAACCTGCTGCATATATCATGTAGGTCTATATTTTGCAATTTTTCTCGTTTCTTTGGCTGTATGATAATTCGCTAACTTCCCTCATCCTATTGCATTTTATTCCCTTTTCTCTCCAACTGCTCTCATTAACTGATCAATCGGGTGACATCGTATTCCCTTGGGAACCCTGGCTTCACTCTATCAGAGATATTCACTTTGTCCTATCCATTTCCCCCCACCTTTGCAATTTAAAACTAACATGTTTTCTCTAATTCTCAGTTCTGTCAGGGGTCTTTGACTGTAGCTGTTAACTCTATTTATCTTTCGAAGGGTGCTGCCTGACCTGCTGAGCATTTCTAAGAGTTTCTGTATTCGTTTCAGATTTCCATCACCTGCAATCTCTTTATTTTCAATATCTGTTGATGGAATGTTATTGAGTATATTCAAGACTGATATCAACATAAATCTGAAGATTTGAGAAAACAAAGAAAGATAGGTAGAGGAGCCTTTAAGTGCCCTGCGCTTTGGCATTCAGTGAAGCCATTGATCTGTTCTGTGTGTTGCCCACTTACCAATATCATTCAGTGTATTTTTGTCTAGAAATGTATATCATTTTGGTTATACAGTATATTAAAAGTGGTCTGAAGAAGGGTCTCGACCCAAAACGTCAACCATTCCTTCTCTCCAGAGATGCTGCCTGTCCTGCTGAGTTACTCCAGCATTTTGTGTCAATCTACGATTTAAACCAGCATTCCTTACTACACAAATGTATTTAGTTGACAGTTTTACTCCAAGCCAGCAGAGGTCATTGTACTTGAGAATCTTTATACGGTCAAGTTTTGATAAGCAGCAGAGAACATTTTGGTTGCTCTATGTAAAGTATGTGTTTGCAGATACGTGTACACAGAGGGGCGAACATTTAAAAAACACTTCCTGAAGGATGAAAATCCACATTTTTGTTGACGGATGTAATATTTGTATTAAAATTCTAACAATTGTATATTTAAGATTAATAATCTTAGACTGGCACAGTAACACAGAGCTGTAGCCTTGCAGCTTGGGGAACTGCGTTCAATCTTGACCACCACCATTGCCTGTGTGGAGTTTGGATGTTCTCTCTATGACCAAGTGGGTTGGTTTCCACCGGGTGCTCCGGTTTCCTCCGGGTGCTTCAGTTTCCTCCTGCATCCAAAAGATATGTGAGTTGGTAAATTAATTAACTGATGTAAGTTTCCCCCAGTGTGTAAGTAAATAATAGAATCTGGGGGAGTTTTTTGATGGGAATGTTAGGAGAATTAAAAATAGTATTAGCAAAAATGGGTGTTTGATGGTCACCACAGACTTAGTCGTTCCATGGTGTACAACTCTAATTTCTCCAGTGTGTTACTATTTACTAAAGAGATTCCAAACATTACTATGCTCTGAAATACTTCTCGTTTTCACTTTGCACTTTGTTCTAGATTCCATTCCTCCCTTTTTCTATCTTATAACTTGCTTGAACATCTTGAAAATGTCCCTTAACCTTGTATGTTCCATTGATTATGGCCCTAATTTTTGTGATATCTCTTTGTGTTGAAACACTTGGACTTCATTACTTATTCTGGGAAATCTATACCATACTCCCTCCCCTGAGGCTTATTTATCTTTTCTAGGGTGTGGAGCCCAGAATTGTTCAAAGTACACTAGGTATGAATTAATTTATATAACTAGAGAATTACTTTCCTTCTGGATAAAAATATCATTTTCAGTAACAGTCGTTTTAATGATATTTGTACCCACACCCCAAGTATTATTTTCATTCATGGTATGTGTGTGCCACAGGCAAAGCCAACACATTGCAATGTGTGCTGTTTACCATTGCACTGCAGCTATTAACCCAGACTTCTGCAGTAGCAGTAGCCAAACCCAGTCTTGTGAACTCTACCACTTAGAAAGGACATGGGCAACAGGAACATGGGAATACCACCGTCTGAAGGTTTCCTCCTCAAGACCCGCATCATCCTAATATCCCCATTTGTTCATTATCACTGGGTCCACATCGTAAAACTCCTATCCAACATTGTTGAGGCATTCTCACCAGGAGGTTTGTCGTGATTTAAGAAAAATGTCAATGGGGGATTAGCAGTAGGTGCTTGTCTTGCAAGCAATCGCTAGAAATGAATTAAAAATATTTCTTCAGTCTTGCCTTTGTCACTTGTATGCTCAACTCTACCAACGTTGAGGTCTTGGAAGTATCTTGTCACTTGTTGAATTGTCCACTACCATTAATAACAGGATATAGCAGGATTGCAGAGCTTTGACTTGATCCTTTGGTTACCCATTGTTCATCCTTTGGTCAACTTTGACTTGCGCAGGTCATTCAACAATGTTTTGCTCATCATTGAAGCATCTTGTGTGATGGTCATTGTAGAGTGCAAGGTATGTCTGGTTATTAATTTGAGAATGCGGTAGAATGTAATTCCCCTGCTGTTGGGTGTGGTAGATTTGTAGTTGAGTTGATAGGTTAGCAGCCAGAGGGCTCGAATGTTCAAGTTCAAGTTCAAGTGAGTTTATTGTCATGTGTCCCTGATAGGACAATGAAATTCTTGCTTTGCTCCAGCACAACAGAATATAGTAGGCATTGACTACATAACAGATCAGTGTGTCCATATACCATTATATAAATATATACACACATGAATAAATAAACTGATTAAGTGCAAATAACAGATAATGGGCTATTAAAGTTCAGAGTTTTGTCTGAGCCAAGTTTAATAGCCTGATGGCTGTGGGGAAGTAGCTATTCCTGAACCTGGTCGTTGCAGTCTTCAGGCTCCTGTACCTTCTACCTGAAGGTAGCAGGGAGATGAGTGTGTGGCCAGGATGGTGTGGGTCCTTGATGATACTGCCAGCCTTTTTGATGTTAATCCTGAGATATAGAAACATAGAAAATAGGTGCAGGAGTAGGCCATTCGGCCCTTCGAGCCTGCACCGCCATTCAATATGATCATGGCTGATCATCCAACTCAGTATTCTGTACCTGCCTTCTCTCCATACCCCCTGATCCCTTTAGCCACAAGGGCCACATCTAACTCCCTCTTAAATATAGCCAATGAACTGGCCTCAACTACCTTCTGTGGCAGAGAATTCCACAGATTCACCACTCTCTGTGTGAAAAATGATTTTCTCATCTCGGTCCTAAAAGACTTCCCCCTTATCCTTAAACTGTGACCCCTTGTTCTGGACTTCCCCTACATCAGGAACAATCTTCCTGCATCTAGCCTGTCCACCCCCTTAAGAATCTTGTAAGTTTCTATAAGATCCCCCCTCAATCTTCTAAATTCTAGCGAGTACAAGCCGAATGAATATGAATTCGTATTGTATCACACGACTGGGTTCCATTTAAATAAATACATGCAGAAATTGTTGGGATACTCGGCAGATCAGGCAGCATCAATGGGGGAAAAAACAGCATTAGTGGAGAAAAGCACAGTTAACATTATTAGATTAATGAAGGTCATAAGTTCTAGTAGCAGAATAAGACCATTTGGCTCATCAGGTCTTCTCCACCATTCAATCATGGCTGATCTATCTTTCTTTCTCAACCCCATTCTCCTACCTTCGCCCCCTATCCCCTGCTAACCTTACTAATCAAAAATCTATCCATATCTGCCTGAAGATCTGAGAGTAAGATTGGTCGGAGAACTGGGAAGGGGAGGGGATGGAGAGAGAGGGAAAGCAAGGGCTATTTGAAGTTAGAGAAGTCAATGTTTTTACTGCTGGGGTGTAAGCTGCCCCAGTGAAATATGCTGTCCCTCCAATCTGTGCTGGGTCTCACTCTGACAATAGACGAGGCCAAGGACAGAAAGGTCTGTGTGGGAATGGGAGGGGGAGTTAAAGTGTTGAGCAACCAGGAGATCATATAGGTTTAGGCGGACTGAGCGGAGGTGTTCAGGTGCTTGGTCTCACTGATATACAGGAGTCCACACCTGGAACAGCAGATACAGTAGATGAAGTTGGAGGAGGTGCAAGTGAACCTCTGCCTCACCTGAAAAGACTGTCGGGGTTCTTGGACAGAGTCGAGGGGGGAGGTATGGGGACAGGTGTTGCATCTCCTGCGGTTGCAGGGGAAAGTACCTGGGGATGGGGTGGTTTGGATGGGAAGGGACGAGTTGACCAGGGAGTTGTGGAGGGAACGGTCTCTGCGGAAAACGGAAAGGGGTGGAGATGGGAAGATGTGGCTAGTAGTGGGATCCCGTTGGAGGTGGCGAAAATGTCAGAGGATTATGTGTTGTATGCGACGGCTGATGGGGTGGAAGGTGAATACAAGGGGAACTCTGTCCCTGTTACGAATGGGGGGGGAGGGGGAGCAAGAGTGGAGCTGCGGATATCGATGAGGAAATTAGGTCGTGTAGAAATTCATATTAAGAAAGAAATGGTTGTCAGTGTAGATTATATTGAAGATATGCCATCTTTTTTATAATTTACTGTCTAAAGTGGAGGCTACAAATTATTCTCAGGCAGCAAATTTAGATTGTGATTCTATTTCCTTAAGTGCATGATGTTATACGAAACACACATTGTCAGTTGTTGTGAAGTTTGGCATGTATTATCTTTGACTCATTTTGGTTTCAATATGCTTGAAATTTTTATTAGCTGCTCGTCTACTTCCATCCTACGTCATGCCTCACTGTTCTACGTAGATTGTGGATTTGTATGTCAGTGAAAAGAGGAACTTCGGATGACTTTGGTAATTGCAGTTAAGCTTGGCACAAGGCCATTCACCATGTTTGGTGAAGAGACGTCAGCCTGGATCTTCCACATAAACGTCAGCACTTCTGCTTGAAACTGCCGGCTTTTGCTTATGTGGTTGTGCAAATGTAAGGGACTTCTGAAGGAAGGAAGGTCCTGCTCAGCCACTTCTCCATATCGTCTCTACCACCAACCACACCAGGACAAGAGTTCTGCCGTAAGAGTCCAGCAGGAGAGGTTTACTGTTTCTCATGCACAAAATCTGCCTGTTGTACCTGGCACAGATCCCCTGAGCAACCTCATCCTCCAAGGAGTTGAAACTTCACTCCCTCCTCTGGCTGCAGATCACACACGTCTGGTAACTCACCATACCCAAATACTGCATCTAAGTTTAAATTAATGGAGTACCAGTATGTTAGCTGGTGACTCAATTCTGAAATGGTGTAATGGGTTGTTGTCATCTTCATTCAAGTGCTTTTTAAAGATACTTTAGAGATGCTTTGCAGATACAGAGCGGAAACAGACTCTTTGGCCCACCAAGTCCGCGTTGACCGGCCATCACCATGTACACCAACGCTATCTTACGCACGAGGGATCATCCGACCTACGTCATGCCTCATCCGACAGTCTCATCCAATGCCTGGCAGGAACAAGTTGGGGAGCCAGTCCATCAACTCTTTGCACCTCTGCCTTAGCTCGTGTGTCTGCTCCAGCTGAGTACTGCGCATCCGTATGGTGTAGAAGCAGACATACTAGCCTGGTAGACACAAGCCTGAACAGCACCTTGCAAACCATCATTGGGTGCCTTCAACCTACTCCAGTCGAGCAGCTCCCTATACTTGCAGGCATTCCGCCTGCAGGGATCCAAAGGCAAGCAGCAACTCTGGCACTGTCTTGTCATGCCATGGACCCAGATCACCTCCTCCATCAGGCTATCAGCAGAGAGCAGAGGCCACCCCGACTGAAGTCCCGTCACCCCTTTACTCCACCTGGAAAACAACTCCTACCATCCATCCATCCAACTGAGACAAAAGCACACTGGATAGCCACCAAGTGGTCACAGGAGTGGAAGGCAACCTCGTCTCCATTACACAACTACATCTCTTCACCAAATAAAAGCTATCCGGGTCTGACCTCCCCAGAGGAGCATGGGTGAAGCTCAACAAACTTCGTACTGGAGTTGCGCGTTTCAATGCCAGCATGTAGAGATGGGGGCTCCGCCAGAGCCCAGCCTGTGAATGCAGAGCAGAACCACAGACAGCCAACCATGCCATCTCTGAGTGCCCGCTCTACCACCCACCAAATGGAGTTCAGGGCCTGGCAGACATTGACGCAGAGACAACAACCTGGCTGCTCAACACCCGGCTTGAGATCTAACTATTCCTTTGATTTATTTATGTTTAATTCGTAAGAAGAAGAAGAAGCACGAGGGACAATTTACAATTTGTACTGAAACCAATTAACCGACAAACCTGTATGTCTTTGGAGTGTGGGAGGAAATTGGAGTACCCGGGGAAAACCCAAATGGTCGCAGGGAGAACAGACACACTCTGTACAGACAGCACCCGTAGTCAGGTTTGAACCTGGATCTCTGGCGCTGTGGCACCAACTCTACCACTGTGCCACCCCTTAAGAGTAAAAAGTACTGTTTTCTTCCTGAAAAACAATATTTGGGACTTTTTACGAATCTAAAAGCAGAAAGTGCATTGTTGTACTGATTGTAGATTCAGGCAAGATATGTTGTGCTATCTGAATCTTGTAATTCAGAGAAGATTGTGGGAGGAAAAGGAATTGGAATGTGAGAAAGAAAAGATATGCTTTCATCAATGATATTTGTAGAGTAGTTATCTGATCTCAAGGACTTCTCAGACACCTGAGAACGAAGATTCTCCTTCTCCCATACACACTCCCTTACACACCCCACTCCCACCTCATTGGACATTGGAAACTTGGAATACCCATTCGGCTCTGCCAATGATGGAAGGAAGCATTCCAAAGTTGTAGAATGATTTCAGCTTTAGTTGGGCAAAAGGGAATATATTTCTTTAAGAGTTTCAAGCATGACTTGAGAATCAGCATGTTAGATATAGCTGTTGGAGAAAGTGCCCACAACTACTGAAATTCCAGCCAAATAACTCTTATTTAAGTCTGAAATGTTACTGCTAGTGATAGTTAGATGCTGCAAACATTTCTATTTCATTTATTAAATTTTCATCGCTGACAAGGCCAGGATGTATTGCCTATCCCTAATTCTTCTTGAGAAGATGGTGGTGAATCACCTCCTTGGGCCACAGCAGTTCTTCTGGTAGAAGTCCTCCTTCAGAGTTCTTGGGGAGGGAGTTACAATTCAGCAATCATGAAGGAACAACAATATCATTTCCAGATAGAAATGTGTGCAGCTTGGAGAGGAATCTGCAATTGGTGGGGCTCCTACTTGCCTGTTGCCATTCTCCATCTTACTGGTGGAGGACACGGTTTGGGAGATATCAATTGATTCATTGAAAGATACAGCATAGAAACTGGCTCTTTTGCCAACCAAGTCCATGTCAACCATTGATGACATGTTCGCACTAGTACTATGTTGTACCATTATTGGCACCCACTACACGCTTGGGGGCAATTTACCTACCAACCCGCATGTCTATGGAATGTGGCAGGAAACCGGAGCACCCGGAGGAAAGCCATAGGGAGAATGTGCAAACTACACTGACACCGGAGATCAGGATCGAACCCCAGTCTCTGGCGCTGTGAGGCAACAGCTCTACCAGCTGTGCCACTGTGCTGCCCGAATGTTTTTTGAGTAGCCTAGACTGGTAAATACAATGCCTTTGGTAGATGTTGCGCATATTGTAGCCACAGTGTAATAACAGTGGAGAAAATAATTTCTTAGCACAGTAAATGGGGAAATTATACCTGAAGATGAAAGTGGAAAATTGGAATGCCTCCTTCCAGACCTGGTATGCCAAAGATTGCAGGAAACATTGGAAGAAACTGATAAAGCAATAGAATAAATGTTCCTGTCTCCTGAATGTGCAGTGGTAGTCAGATGCCTGACCTCTTCATGACAATCAATTGCGTGGGAAAAATCATGACATGGTGAAAGCACAGAGCAGCTGTGGCAAAGAACAAAAGGAAATAATTTGGGTGTAGATCCTTCATCAGAACTTGAGATGAATACAGATGAATAGTGTTAACACAGTGACAGGACGAGGAGGGGAAAACACAAACACAAGAAGAAATAGTTTAGTCCATTAAATTCTTGAGTGCTGACTCTTATAGAAACACATAACATTCTTAGAGGATTGGACAGGGTAGATGCAGGAAAAATGGTCCCGATATTGGGGGAGTCCAGAACCAAGGGTCACAGATTAAGAAGAAGGGGCAGGCCATTTAGAACTGAGATGAGGAAAAACGTTATCACCCAGAGAGTTGTGAATTTGTGGAATTCTCTGCCACAAAAGGCAGTGGAGGGCAATTCACTGGATGTTTTCAAAAGAGAGTTAGCTTTAGCTCTTAGGGCGAAGGGAATCAAGGAATATGGGGTAAAAGCTGGAACAGGGCACTGATTTTTGATGAACAGCCATGAAAGGCGGTGCTGGCTCGAAGGGCTGAATAGCCTACTCATGCACCTATTTTCTATGTTTCTATGCTTCTACTGTATGACTATTACACATAGATGCTAACTAGTTCGTGAAATGAGCTGGTGCTCACCATGGCAACTTTTTTTCTGCAAGAAGTGAGTGGTATCAAAAGAACTTGCTTCAACTGGGAATATATTTTCACAAAAAGAGGAGGATTTAATTTAGTGATACAGCGTGGAAACAAACCCTTTGGCCCACTGAGTCCACGTCGACCGTACAAACTCTGTATAGACAACACCCAGCTGTCAGTTGTATCCAAGTCTCTGGCGCTGTATAGCAGCAACTGTACTACTGCGCCACTGTGTTGCTAGTGGTAGAATTTGGAGGGAGTTGCTGAGAAGAGAGAATAGAGGGGAGAATAGAAAATAGGATGGTTGGTGGTCAGCATGGATTTGATGGGCCGAAGAACCTGTTTGCATGCTGCATGACTCTAAGACTAAACACCAAAAGTTCAGCACTCTGGCACTTACACATTTCAAAACTGTTTCAGTGACTTGCAACCGAGAGCTCAAGATGGACATTGCAAATAGAGCACAGGAGTGTGGCAAAATGGTTGTCCAGTCCGCACGTGGTCTTGCTGATGTTGAAGAGGCCACATTGAGAACAGCAAATGCAATAGACCAGATTGGCAGAGGTGCATGTGAATCTCTGTCTCACCAGGGAGTACTGTTTAGGTTCCTGGATGGCGTTGCCCTCCTAAGGTTGCAGGGAAAGTACTGAGGACAAGAAGGGGTGAATAAACCATCGTGTCATGGAGAGAAAGGTCCTTACAGAAAAGACCAGGGAGGGGCTGTGGTGGCTTCACGTTACAACTGGCAGTGTTGATGAGGAATGATGCACTGGATGCGGAGGCTGGAAGGGTGAAAGGTCAGGGCCAAGGGAACTCTATTTCTGTTCAGTCTGAGATAGGTGGTGTGAGTGCAGAGCTTTGGGAAATGGATGAGATGCGGATGAAGGCTCCATCAACCATTGTAGAAAGAAAGCCATGTTTCTTGCAAAAGGAGGACATTTCAGACATCCTGGAACAGAAAGTCTCATCTCGATAACAGATGTGGTGGCGAGAGAGAAACTGCAAGGAAGGGATAGCGTCCTTACAAGAGACAGGGTGGGAGGATGTATTGTGAAGGTAGCTGTGAGGGTCAACAGGTTTATGGTAGATATCAGTGAATAGTGTGTCTCCTGAGACAGAAACAGAGATATTGATAAAGGAGAGAGAAGTGTCTGTAATTGTTCAAGTGAACTTGGGGGCAGGGAGGAAGTTAGTAGCAAAGTTGATTAAAGGGATGAATTATACCCACGTGCTAGAAGTAACGCCAATGCAGTTGTTGTTATAGCGGATTAGGGAGTTGGTTTGCAATAAGGACTATTCCACGTAGCCAACAAAATGGCAGGTATAGCTGGGGCCCAGTCACATCGCCCCCTTCCCATTTGGTTTTATCTGCCAATCACCCACACACTCGACACACTTAGACCCCATCCCTTCCCCTTCCCTCACTGTCACCTTTTTCCAGCATCCATTCCTTCCTTTCATTAGTTTCACTCACCACCATCCTTTCCTAACTGCAACCTTTTGTAGTCTCCACCATCACCTCCCACCACTTATATCTCTGCCTGGCTCTATCTGCCCATCAAACTTCCGCCCCTGCATCCACCTCTCACTTGCAACTCCTGCCTCAAATCACAACCCCCCCCCCCCCCCCACATCCATACCAATCTCTTTATATTGGCTATCACCCCTTTACATTCGGTGCTGATGTGTAGAGTTGTGACCCTGTGTATACCTTCCCTTTGCCTCCACTGCCTGATCCACAAAGTTTCTCCATTTGGTTGGTTTTGTTCCAGATCCTAGCATTTGCAGTCTCGTCTCCCAATTCCATTTCCCAGTTTTCCCATTTCCTTGGGGGAAAAAAAGGTTATTTTCAATCATAAACTTTTGCATCCTGAGGAACACAACTTTAAATAGCAGAGACACAAGAAACTGCATATGTGGAATCTTTAGCAAAAAATAACTGCTGAAGAAGCTCAGTAAGTCAAGCAGCATCTGTGGACTACTAATGGAACATAGAAAAGTACAGCACAGAATTAGGCCCTTTAGCCCACAATGTCTGTGCCGAACATGATAGCAAGATTTTCTATTCTTATCTGCCTGCACATGACTCATATCCCTCCATTCCCTGCATATCCATCTACCTATCTAAAAGCCTCAAATGCCACTATCATGGATGCCTCCACCATCCCATCTGGCAGCACATTCCAGGCTCCCACCAATCTCTGTAAAAACCTGCCCCTTTCTCCTCAAAGCTCAGCCCTCGAGTCTTTGACATTTCCACAGGTTCTGATTATTCACACTCAAGAAAGGCCCCAACCTGAAATATCTGTCTATTTCTATCCATAGATGCAACCTGATGCACTGTTTCTCCAGAAGTTTATTTTTTGTTCTTTAAATAGCAGTCAGACCAGTTTATCCTTAATTAGCAGAATATGTTGGCATCAGTTCCCTATCAATTGGACCATGTAGGTTCCTACAGCAACAAATCTATTCAGAAAAAGAACTCCAGATAAATGTTGTTGCTATAGGAACCCATATAGGTCCTACTTACGTATGCCCTTTTATATATGTCGAACATTCTCCTAATTGCACCATTGTATGCAGCCTACCTGCAACCTACAAGCCACCATCACAAATATTCCCTGTTTTGTCTTTTCATCAGACTTGTTAGTGCTGCTTCCTGCTCTCACCCTAACATATTCAATGTTATAAATTCTCATTAATTGATTAGTAGGACTGGATGTTACAATCCCTAAGGTTCTTCACCACAACTGACACCCGGTATTCTTGGGGATTACCAATCAGACACATCTTCAGTTGTGTACCTCAACATCACTGGGTGTTTCAGCCTTTTATCACAAGACAACCTCAGTCGAGGCAGGTCCACCGCAGGTTGATCAGCCCTGGGTGTGTGTCTTATTGTTAGCCTCTAGATGGTCACGTGGCAGCCCAGACAACATCTTTTCTACATCCCTTACTTTTGCATGGAGAAGTCCAATTACGTCCAATGTCTGCATTTGGGCTTGATATTGACATCGGACTTTGAATGAGGAACCTTTTACCCCCATATCTCTCTTCCTAATTCCACCAGGCACTGCAGAGATTCAAAAATGTCCTCCCTCAACCAAAGATACACCTCCATTGTGGTAGGGGCATGTCCCACGAGCATGCGACCTGCATGCGGCAAGCCCGACCAAACCGGAAGCGGGGGCCGCGCGGAGGTCGAGTGATCCCCGTACAGGGCCGGTCCCACCAGCATGCGCCTGCATGCGGCGAGCGCGACCAAACCGGAAGCGGGGGCCGCGCGGAGGTCGAGTGAGTGACGTGAAGTTTGAGCGAAGTCCGCGGGAAGTTCGCACGTGACGTATGGCGTCAAGACGCTGCATACGGCGTCGAGACGCTGCGCACGCCCATCGAGGCAGTGCGTAAAGCGTCGAGGCGGCTGCGGGCCAGCAGTCCGTTGCCGCGCGGAATTTTTTAACATGGTCAGTTTTTCGGAGTCCCGCGCGATGTCAGGACCAGCTCCGCACAACTCCATACGGCTCCGGCAATCAAAGTGGGACCGGCCCCTCGAGGCTGTACGGCTCAAGCGACCACGTTAGGTTGCGCTTGCCACATGCAGTCACATGCTCGTGGGACAGGCCCTGTAGACACAACCTTAGTCTGAGTTTGCTGAGTTTGCTCCATAGATGCTGCTGCACCCGCTGAGTTTCTCCAGCATTTTTGTGTACCTTCGATTTTCCAGCATTTGCAGTTCCTTCTTTAACACTTAGTCTGAGTTTGACCAGTTTCTTGCGCTTTTGCTCCACTTCTCTGCCTCCATGGTTTCAAAACAATGACATGCTTTCTAAACAATCTGAAGTAAGGTCTCGACCTGAAACATCACCCATTCCTTCTATCCAGAGATGCTGCCTACCCCGCTGAGTTACTCCAGCATTTTGTGTCTATCTTTGGTGTAAATCAGCATCTGAAGTTCCTTCCTACACATGATTTCTAAATATGATGGAGATAGAGGACCTCTCAGTTTCATACTATCAGTTCCTCCATCACTGCCTCTGTATACATGGGCTTCAGTAAGGCGTTCGGCATGGTAGGCTGCTCTGGAAGGTTAGATTGCAAGAGATCCAAGGAGAGATGGCTGAATGGATAGCAAATTGGCTCCATGGAAGGAAGCAGAGGGTAATGGTGGAAGTTTGCTTCTCAGACTGGATGCCTGTGACTAGTGGAGCGCATCAGGGTTCAGTGCTGGGCCCGTTACTGTTATGTCATCTACATCAATGATTTGGATGAGAACATACAGGGCGAGATTAGCAAGTTTGCTGATGATACAAAAGTTAGTGGTTTTACAGATAGTAAAGATGGCTGTGAACGATTGCAGCAGGATCTGGATCGATTGGCCAGGTAGGCGGTGGAATGGTTGATGGAATTTTATACAGAGAAATGTGAGGTGTTGCATTTTGGGATGTCGAACAAGGGCAGGACCTACACAGTATATGGTAGGCCTCTGGGTAGTGTTGTAGAGCAGAGGGATCTAGGAGTACAGGTGCAAGGTTCTTTGAATGTCGAGTCGCACGAAGATAAGGTGGTCAAAAAGGCTTTTGGCACTTTGGCCTTCATCAGTCAGAGTATTGAGTATAAAAGTTGGGAGGTCATGTTGCAGTTGTATAAGATGTTGGTGAGACCGCATTTAGAATATTGTGTTCAGTTCGGGGCACCAGGTTATAGGAAAGATATTGTCAAGCTTGAGAGGGTTCAGAAAATATTTACGAGGATGTTGCCAGGACTAAGGGTGTGAGCTATAGGGAGAGGTTGAGTAGGCTGGGTCTCTATTCCATGAAGCGCAGGAGGATAAGGGGTGATCTTATAGAGGTGTATAAGATCATGAGAGGAATAGATCAGGTAGATGCACAGAGTCTTTTACCCAGAGTCGGGGAACCGAGGACCAGAGGACATGGTTTCAAGGTGAAGGGGAAAAGATTTAATAGGAATCCGAGGGGTAACCTTTTCACACAAAGGGTGGCTGGTGTATGGAACAAGTAGCCAGAGGAGGTAGTTGAGGCTGGGACTATGCCATTGTTTAAGAAACAGTTAGACAGGTACATGGATAGGACAGGTTTGGAGGGATATGGACCAAGCGCAGGCAAGTGGGACTAGTGTAGCTGGGCCATTGTTTGCCGGTGTGGGCAAGTTTCGACACTGTATCACTGTTTGACTCTATGACTTTATTACTCAGATGATGAGACTTCCTGGATAGGTGTCGCTGAAATGTCTTCCTACTTCCTGATCATTGGCTTCCCTTTTTTCATAAAGGGCAGAGCCCGTGACCGCTAATCATCCATTTCCAGCATCTCTACTGTCACTCTCTCTCCTCTTGGACAGAACAAGATCAGAATTACCCATGCCCTGTTTTCAACTGCACTGCGATACGATACGATATAACTTTATTTACCCCAGGTGGGAAATTGATCACTAGTCCCCACATTCAAAATATCACCCTTCATTATTTCTACTGATTCCAATGAGATTCCACAAGACACACATTCCCCTTCCGTACTCCTTCAGCATAGCGAAGGCATCTCTCCCTTTATAACTCCCTACTCCACACTTCCATCCCTACCAACTACTTCCCATCATGCGGCAATTTCCCATGCAACTACTGAATTTGCAACACCTGTCCTTTCATCTCTTCCCTTTCCATCATCCAAGGACCCAAATGGCCTTTTCAGGAGGTGATGCAGCGATTCACTTCACTTGTTTCGATCGAATCTACTGCATTTTATGGTGATGATGTAGTCTTCTTTATTTTAAACCCCAGTCCCACTTCCACACTGACTTGACTGGCTGCATGCACTGTTACAATGAGTTCCACATGTTTTGCATGGATGTGGCGGGCTCCTGTGTTGTAGTTTATGTTCCATGTAGAACTGACCACAACAACTCTCTCCATCAGCATAATCTGGTGCACTGGGCATGACTCTCAACCTGCTACCAGCAACGCCTAACATAGACAAAGCAGCATAAACTGAATCTAACTGACATATTAACTCATTTAATAGGTTGCACCCTATCAGAAATATTCCCTTTGTTCCTACACTCCCTAAATTCTGCAGCAATGGTGATAAACTCCGTCTGTTAAGAATTCAACATGTTTCCCATTGTATGGGGAAGAGTGCACACAGCTGGACTGAACAATTTCCAGAAATGTTCAGATGGAGATAGGGAGGAGATTTCTACACCATTTCCTATTTATGATTTACAAATCAGTAGGTACTGGAAAATTGCAAGTGTGAGAAACATTCGAGAAAGAAATTTCCATTAGCTTACAGGTAGTCTACTATTGGACTATTCAGAAATCCCAATGTTTCAGAATCTGAGTGTTCTGCTCTCCCACGGTCCCTTTCGCACACTGGGCCCCCAGTTCCTGTGCTGCCCGTAACACTGGTCCCCATGCTCTAGTTTGAGACACCAGAGCTCCAAGTTCCACATTCTCTTTATCACACTGGGCCATTTCCCATGCTCCCTTCAACATGCTGGGTTTCCAGTTCCTGCGCTCCCTCTTACAGACTGGGACACGTTCACATACTGGAGCCCCAGTTCCACCGCTCCCATTCACACACTGGGGCCTCAGTTCCTTTACTCCTATACACTTACCGCGTCCCGTTCTTATGTTTTCTTTAAATACATCGCAGCCCCTATTCCTCTGCTCCCTTCATCAGCCAAGCTCGCATCTTTTTGTAACAGTGCAAATTGCCTCATTTGCAACTAATCAACAACCTCAGGAATAGTATTATAGAGACTGCGTTATTAGATTGGACATCTAGAGAACATGGGGATTGTCACATTCTGTAAAATTATTATTATTATCAGTAAAAATGTTTACTGTATGTTTACTGAATTGTTTTAAAAGCAATCTGGTTTATGAATCCCCTCAAGGAAGGGAAAAGCCCAGAATCAAATACACAGGACAAGATGTTCAGAAGTCCCTTGTGCCAATAGGTGGGGAGCATTTCACGACATTCGTTGATTGTTGAGAGTGGTAGACGCTCAACATCGGGGGGGGGGGTGGGGGGGGTAACCTTCAGGACAGTTGGGCACAGGACACATCATCAGTAGTGTACCCTTGCATCACTGGGTGTTTCGGCCTTTTAACACTATACACCCTCCACAAGGGCGGCCCGCTGCAGGATGATCAACCCTCAGCGCATGTCCCGTGTCAAACCGTCCCAAAGATTCACCCCGACATACTTGGGGCCCAGCATGGGTCTTTCCGCTTGAGCCAAATCCAGCGGCTGCTTCTTTCAGCCGCCTCTGAGAGTGATCTTATGGTCTTCCGCAGAGCCTGACCGTGGATTCCAAGCTCCTTCAGCAGTCTGATGGTAGATGACGCAACAAATCCTCTGCATCCCACTTCAACTGGATAGACTTTGGTGTTCCAGCCACGCTGCGTTGCCTCTGCTGCAAGCTCTGCGTAGCGCAGCTTCTTACGCTCATAGGCCTCCTCAACAGAGTTCTCCCATGGAACTGTGAGCTCTATGATGTAAGCAGTCTTCTGTGAAGGGGACCAGAACACCAAGTCTGGCCTGAGGGTGGTGGAAGCAATTTCAGGTGGAAAAATTAGTTGTCGGCCGATGTCCACCAGCATCCTCCAGTCACGGGCCCTGCATTGGCTTCCTTCTTCTGATCTGGTGGAAGGAAGTTTAGAAGTTTTCTGTCCTTCTCGGACAAAGGTTATTACCCTTAGGGGAGGGTTGCTTGCTCTCGGAGGCAAGGAGTTGGTCGCACACCGCCTGTTCTCAAGGGCTGATGCCAGGCTTTTTAGTACCTGATTATGCCGCCACGTGTATCTCCCTTGCGTGAGGCTGGTCTTGCAGCCTACCATGATGTGTTTGAGGGTCGCTGGAGTTGGGCAGATGGCACAGGTTGGATCCTCGCTGTACCACTGATGGAGGTTCTTTGGTGATGGAAGCACGTCATATGTCGCTCTGATGATGAAGCTGATCTTGCTTGCTTCCATTTCCCATAGTTCTTTCCAGCTGATCTTCCTCCGCTCCACACCTTCCCACTGCATCCATTGCCCCTGCTTGGCAAGAGAGACCGCCTTTGCACTTCTTGAATTGTTGTAAAAGCAATCTGGTTTATGAATCCCCTCAAGGAAGGGAAAAGCCCAGCTCTTACTTAGTCCAGCTCTCACCTAACTCCAGTTCTACTATGATGTGGTTGACAGTGCAATTGTTTCAAAAGCTACTCTGTTACAATAAGGCATAACTGGGGAATGCACGCAATTTGAATATACAATCTGTTATTGTTAGTATTGGATATAATTTTGAAATAGGTATAAATATTGTTTAGTGTTATACTCATCAGGAGGTAATGGGAGGAAGAGAGAACGATTTATTGTTTAGAAATAGAAAATAAACTTGAAGCACTCAGCGGGTCAGGCAACAGCTGTGTGCAGAGGCAAAGGTAAAATTTCAAATTACAGATCCTTTATCAGAACTGGAAAAGTGAGAAAACAGGGTTGGGCAGGGTTGTGGAGAACAAAGGGAAAGTGGGGTGGAGACAAAGTTGTCAGAGTTATGATTTCTTTAAAAACTACAAGTTAAACTCAGAGGAGGAAAAAAGGAATATACTTACAGCCGCAAGTGTGCAGAAGAAAAGAAGCAAATTATTAAATTCATTATTGAGTACTGAGGAATGTAACATATCTAGGCAGAACTTGTGGTTTTGTTCTTTGAATGAATGAGGGCAACCCTGGGGCAAAGTAGGAGGCTTAATGTAGTAAATAAAGAGGTTAGGAGGTAGATAATGAAAGTGGCATGTGCCCGGTAGCTTGGAGCCATCCTGCAGACTGAATGAAGATGCCTGTAAAGTGGTTATTCAATCTCCATTTTATTTCTCCAATGTAGTGGAGACCACATTTTGAACAATGAAATTAATACACTAAATTTGAAGGAATGCAAGTTTTGGAAGGATTGGTGGGGTCCCTGAAAGATGCAAAAAGAATAAGATGAAAATCTGGTGTCACATTGCTTATGGCTGCATGGGAAAATGTTGTGGGAAGGGAAGCAAATGGGGGAGTTGGAATAGTGAACAAGGAGGAGAGGGGGAAAAGATGTGTCTGAATGAGGAATTTCATTGAAGGTGGCAGATATTATAGAGCATGATCCTTTGAAAGTGAAGGCTGCTGAAGAGGGAGATAAGTTTTATACTTTTTCAGGCTGGGAGGAAAGAATGTGAAAGTGAAGGAATGCAACTGTGTGGAATAGAGAAGATGTGATCGCAAAGTCGATGATAGAACGCAAGTTAAAGAAAAGGGAAGCCGACTCAAAGACATGGAAGTGATGGTGGAGGAAGGAACTGTGGATCCCGGTTTAAATTGAAGATAGACACAAAAAGCTGGTGTAAATCAGCGGGTCAGAGTATCTCTGGAGAAAAGGAATAGGTGACGTTTTGGGTTGAGAAAAAGGGTCTTGACTCGAAACATTACCTATTCCTTTTCTCCAGAGATGCTGTCTGACCTGCTCGGTTACTCCAGCTTTTCATGTCTATCCTCGGAGAGATGATGGAGGCAGATGTGATAGGGGCATTTAAGAGGCTTTTGGATAGGCACATGAATATGCAAGGAAAGGAGGAATATGGATCATGTACAGGCTGAAAGATTAGTTTAAGTTGACATCATGTTCAGCACAGACATTGCAGGCTGAAGGGCTAGTTTCTGCACTGTACTGCTTTATGTTCTAACTAAAAGCATTGGCATGGAAATTTCATTGTTACATCTGATATGACAAACTATATTTTAATTTTGTTTAGATACTTAACATAACGTCATTGTAGATTTGCTTAAGGAAGAACTGCAGATGCTGGAAAAATCGAAGGTAGACAAAAATGCTGGAGAAACTCAGCGGGTGAGGCAGCATCTATGGAGCGAAGGAATAGGTGACATTTCGGGTCGAGACCCTTCTTCAGACTCATTGTAGATTTTGTGGACCAACATTCTTCTCCAGCCTGTCGTTTCTAAATGCAAAAGAAGGCAGTAACAAATGGAAAGTTTTAGAAATATCAGAAAATGTTGGGCTGGGATTGGATTTGCTGGTGCCTCCAGCCTTTCTGACATTCCCTATCCCACCCTGAACCGTGGAAGCATATTTTAACATGCTGTGTGTCCACAAGAGAGAAATTCAAACACTGCGACCAGCAATCTGTGACATTGATTTCATGGGTCAAGGTCAGAGTATAAGGCTGGTTTGCAAAGCCGCATATTTCAGCAAACCATGATTCAAAACTGAAGCCATTAACACTGGATTGTGGACTTGTCCTGGGGTTCTTGTTGACTGCACTTTAACAACTTACTCTTCAAAACTAATTATTCTAACACCTAATTTATTCCTTAATGAATGCAATATGGCATTCATTGAAGTTGGGTAATTTTACAAAAAAAATGGTTCACACTTAAATGTTTAACTGACAAAAGCAATAAGCAAACAGATTTTTATTGCAGTAAAATTACCCTTCTATTTTACTCAGGAAATTACCTTAAGTTATTTCAGGAAAAGGAGGCCTAGAACTTGAAATATGAATTGTAAACATTAATCATCAATTATTTCAAAATCAATGGAAACTCCAGAAATACAACAGTCATCAGTAAAACAGAGCTTACATCTACACACCTACTTTGTCACTGACACATTTGCAGACACACAGGTGCAGAGAATCTATGCTTCTGTGATGTAATTCAGAAAACTAAGCAGACAACTTAAAGATAGCCTTGCACACACACACACACACACACACCTTAAGAACGAGTCACCAACTTATACTGGTGAGAAAATACTGACTCACATCAAAACAGAGGTGAGGAATGACGCACAAAATCAGCTGACGACACGTTAAAGCCCAGATGTGATCAAATGCATGCAGCAGACTTGGAAAGGCATGAGGCATATTCTCACTGAGAGCCAGGCTTTAATGACCAGACAAACTCAAACATGAACAAAACTCAGATTATGAATTTATTTAATTGAATAATCCATAGAGTCACAGAATTGAACAGCACTGGGATGGGCCCTTTGGGCCACCGTGTACATACTAACCTTTTTGCCCCTCTACTCTAATCCCATTTGCCTGCAAAATTCCTCCCAAATCTTCCAAAATTCCTCAGATTCGGAAATGTCAGTAAATCAGTAAAAAAAACAAATTTAACACCTCCGTTCAAGGAAGGAGGGTGATAAAAAAAAACAGAATTGCATCCTCACCTCATTTGCAGGGGAAATGCTGGAATCACTTGTTAAGTAGCAATAATGTGATTAGGCAGAGGTCAAATGAGTTTATGACAGAGGGAGAAGACCTATGAGGATGTAAATAATGCGGAAGGGAAAGAAGAGCCAGTGGATGTAGCGTATTTGGATTTCAAAAGACATCCTTAAAATGCCATTAAAAGACTAGACAAAAGTTGAAGATGATAGTTTGGATAAAGGGGACACAAAATGCTGGAGTAACTCAGCGGGTCAGGCAGCATCTCTGGAGAGAAGGAATGGGTGACGTTTTCAGTTGAGACCCTTCTTCAGTCTGATAAAGGGGATTGATTAATCAACCAAAAGCAGAGCTCATGGATAAACAAGTCCTTTTCAAGTTGGTAGGTTGATTGATGAGGCGCCTCAAGGGTCATTGCAGGAGCTTCTGCTAGTTACTATCTGTAGTAACTGGGTGTAACTCAATATTGCCATCAATACTAAAATGGCTGTGAGAATAAGTTGTAAGGGAGGCCTAGGTTCCTGCAAAGGATTATAGATAATGTGTGGGTCAAAGAAGGGCAGATGGAAAATTATGAGGGGAAATGTGTGGTTATCTACTTAAGTGCAACAGAAGAATACTGCTAAGAATTCCTGAGAAATTCTGCAGGTATACTAAGAGTAAAAGTGAGGCTAGGAAAAGAATAGGTTCCTTAACGTTCAGCATGGTCTTCTTTGTGTGGAACCACAAGGGATGGGAGCAATATTAAATAAATACTTCTCATCTGTTTATACTGAGGGGAAGATCATGAAGCTGAGGAAATGAAGTACATGAGTTGTGACGTTCAAGAGGATATATGAATTACCAAAGAGGTATGGTATTGGTGGTTTTAAAGCGCATAAAGGTGGAGAAATCCCCAGGGCCTGATGAAGTACATCACCAGATCTTGTGGGAACTTAGGAGAGAAATGCAGAGGCCCTTGCAGAGATATTTGCATCATCTTTAACCACAGGTGAAGTTCCAGAAGACTGGAAGGTGGCTAATGTTGTTCCATATTTAAGAAAGAAGCAAGAATAAGCCAGAGGACTGCAGGCCGGTGAGCATATGTCAGTGGTGGGAAAGTGGTTGGAAGGGGTTCTTAGGGATTCGATCTACTAGAATTTGGATAGGCTCGGACTGATTAGGGATAGTTAGCGTTGGTTTGTGTGTGGAAAATCATGCCCCACAAGTCTGTTTAAGAAAGAACTGTAGACATAAAAATGCTGGAGAAACTCAGCGGGTGAAGCAGCATCTATGTAGAGAAGGAATTGCCGATGTTTCGGGTCGAGACCCTTCTTCAGACTTGGCGGCCCGAAACGTTGCCAATTCCTTCCCTCCATAGATGCTGCCTCAACCGCTGAGTTTCTCTAGCATTTTTTGTCTCCCCACAAATCTGATCATTTTTTGAAGAGCTCATCAAGAGGATTGATGGGGGCAGGGCAGTGATGTTGGCTGTATGGACTTTGAGAAAGCTAGGCCATTGAGAAAGTTCCACATGGTAGGCGCGTCTGGAAAGTTACCGTTTATGGAATCCAAGGAGAGCTAGACAATTGGATTCAAAATTGGCCTAGAGGAAGGAGTCAAAGGGTGGTAGTAGTAGATTGTTTTTCTGAATGGTGGCCTGTGACTGGTGGTGTGCTGCAGGGGTCGATGCTGGGACCACTGTTATAGACAATAGACAATAGACAATAGGTGCAGGAGTAGGCCATTCGGCCCTTCGAGCCATTCAATGTGATCATGGCTGATCATCCCCAATCAGTACCCCGTTCCTGCCTTCTCCCCATATCCCCTGACTCCGCTATTTTTAAGAGCCCTATCTACCTCTCTCTTGAAAGCATCCAGAGAACCTGCCTCTACCGCCCTCTGAGGTAGAGATCTACAAGTTTATTATCTACAATAACAGTTTACATGACAATGTATTTAACATTGTCCATGAATTTACAGATTATACCAAAATTGTTGGTATAGTGGATAGTAAAGAAGGATATCTAAGTTTTTTTAAAGTTTTTTTATTTTTTATTTATTAGAAGTACATTACATTACAGCCACGTACATTAGTACTCGTCACTTATGTCTTCTTACAATTAATGTACTCCATTTATTTTTTACACTAGAAAAGGAAAAGATTGAAAGAAAGAAGAAAGTGAAGGAAAAAGTGAGAGTAGAAAATGTGACAACAAAAAAGGACGAAGACCCTATAAGAACAAAATTAAAAACAAAAGAAAAAGAGTTAAGAAATAGACCCTAGAAAAGAAAGAGAAAGAGAAAGAGGAAAAAGAGAGAAACAAATATTTTTATGAGCATTACGCAAATGGGACATACCAACTCTTCAACTATCATCCCCCCTTACCTGACCTCAATTTTTTTTTTTAAGGTACCTTTGTTTCTAAGGTATCTAAGTTTACAGGATCTAGATCAGTTGGGAAGGTGGGCCAAGGAATGGAAAACGGAATGGAACTCTGACAAGTGTAAGGTGTTGCACTTTGGTCTGTCAAACCAAGGTAGGACTTGCACAATAAATGGTAGAGCCCTGGAGAATGTTGTGGAACCATGCACCCAAGTCTCCTGAGAGAGAGAGAGGACAGAACAGTGGCGTAGCGGTAGAGTTGCTGCCTTACTGCGCCAGACACCTAGGTTCGATCCTGATTATGGGTGCTTTCTGTATAGAGTTTGTACATTCTCCCTGTGACTGTGTGGGTTTTCTCCGGGTACTCCGGTTTCCTCCCACATTCAAAAGACGTAGGTCTGTAGGTTAATTGATTTCTGTAAATTGCCTCTAGTGTGTAGGATGCGAAACTGGGATAATGTACAATTAGTGTACAGGTGATCAATGGTCCCCACGCAGTTGGTGGGCTGAGGGATCTGTTTCCACACTGCATCTCTAAACTAAACTACAGGTGTGGTGTTGAAGGCCTTTGGCATACCTGCCTTCATTGGGAAAGGTATTGCAAGCAAAAGTTGGGGCATCATGATGTAGCTGGAGAAACTAGAGAGGAGGAGAACTTCTTCAAATTAGGCATACCTTGAGGAGATTTCGCAGTGAAGTAGACAAAATGTTTAAGAAGGAACATCAGATGCTGGAAAATCAAAGGTTTTGTCTACCTTCGATTTTCCAGCATCTGCAGTTCCTTCTTAAACATGATGTAGCTGGACGTCATTGGTAAGATCACAATTGGATGTACTGCATGCAGTTCTAGTTGTCCAGCTATAGGAAAGATGTAATGAAGTTGGGAAGGGTGCAAAATAGATCTACCAAGATGTTACCGGGGCATGCAGGATTGAGTTATAGGGTGAGGTTGAATAGGTTAGGACTTTTTTCTCTAGAGTGCAGGAGATTGATGGGTGACCTTATTGAGGTGCACAGGATTATGAGCAGTTTGGATGAAGCGAATGGTCACAGTCTTTTTCTCAGGGTACAGAATTCCAAAACTTGAGGGCATAGGTTTAAGGTGAGAGATTTAAAAGGGACCTCAAGAACAACTATATCACTGAGAAGATTATCCATGTCTGGAATGAGCTGCCAGAGGAAGCTGTAGAACCAGTTACAATTACAACTTTTGAAAGATATTCGGACAGATATTTGGATGGAAGAGTTTAGAGAGCTGTGGCCAAATGCAGGCACGTGGGATTGGCCCAGTAAGCCAACTATGACTCTGAAAAACATGATGTAATTTGAAATGCATAATATATATATATTTTTTGGACAAAATCAACAGAATATAAAGGTAAGGCAATCTTGCTACAACTATACCGGTTGTCGTCAGTTTAGAAAAGTCTGAAGCAGGGTCTTGACCCGAAACGTCATCTATTCCTTTTCTCCAGAGATGCTGCCTGACCCTCTGAATTATTCCAGCATTTTATGTCTATCTTAGAAAAGCTGGTCTTGTGTTCAGCCCATACATATGAACGTGCAATTGGGAGATGAGCATGATGGATTTGCCGGCTACTGCAGGGCTGCAAGTATCTGTTCTTGACACTAGTTGAAATATTGCCACATCAGACCCAGGAAGAAGGTAGACACAAAATGCTGGAGTAACTTAGCCGGTGAGGCAGCATCTCTGGAGAGAAGGAATGGGCGACATTTCGGGTATACCAGTATCTGCATTTCTTTCTTACACAGACCCAGGAAGAATATATTCTAGCTAACACGTTGATGTCCATTTTATGAATCCCATTCCACATTTCCAACTTGCAAATTGTTTGGGTTATGAAGGTTCTCAGTAACAGAACCCTGCTGTAACCTGAGTAGGGCCTGTACAGGGCTTTGACAAAACCACATCTAGAGTACTGTGTACAGGTTTGACTTCCTTATCTAAAAAAGTACAAAGATTTTGCAGCAAAGGTTCACAGACACTAAATTCTCTGATTAGTGGGTTGTCCCATGTGAAAGGATTGAGAGGAATTGGTTTATGTTTCCTTGAATTTAGAAGTTTAGGAGATCCTTTTGGGCAGAATCTTGCTGATGAATGTTGACAGTTCAGAATGACCCGCCTGTGGATGGGTTCCAACCTGAAGTGTCACTTATCCATCTTCTCCAGAGATGTTGCCTGACCCACTGAGTTACTGAAGTCCTTACTTGTGTTCAGCTGTTTAAACCACAGGTAAATTCCACACAGTAATTGAGCATATTTGTGGGGAGACAAAGAGGTAGATTATATCACTTCATTTGAATGTATTGTTCTTATTTATTTAAATGTTTGCAATGTTTTCAGTTTACTGCTTATTTGTGAAGAAACTGTAATACTTTTAAAAATTAATATTTGCTTCAGTTATAATTGTCTTACATGGCTGACATTTGTAGACACTTAAAGAGTCACAGGTTTTACAGCCAACAAAGCTGGGCTGTAAATTTCCAGACTGTCAAAGTTTGTGGAGGCTGGGCCTCCTCAATGCCAGGCTGGACCAGGTAAGTGGGAGAATTGAGAACATAGAGAGAGTATAAGAGACTGGCCACTCGGAATAGCAATGAGGAGAGATGACCTCATTCCTGGGAGTTATGAATCTCTTTGAATGCTGGCTGTTTGGTAACTGAGTTTGATCTATCAACTGTGGAGGAATCAAAGTTTGATGGGATTTGATGTCTGAGAACAATGCTGACCAGCGATCATTTCAACCATGATCTCAAACATGTAGGAGATGGCGTGAGGAATTGACAGTCTACTCCTGTTGCTTGTCCAGATGGTCACACATTCTTCTGTAGAATGTTGCACAGTCCTGATCAAAGACCTCATGCTATGCTACCCTGGTTACCCCATCCGTACATCCACTGATCTCGTACTCTGTTCATTCCTGGCTCATGTATTCTACCAACCATACCAAACCAGCATCTGCAGTTCCTTGGTCACATTGTCAATTGCTACCTCCTCATACACCATCTAAGAATAGATCTCATACTTTTGGAACTGTCTCCAACCTTGGACCATGTACTCCCTTTATCATCAGTCACACATTCTGCCCAACCCTGAACTATGTACACTCCTGTTCTTTAGGCATTTCCTCTGTCCATCCCTTGATAAATATATTCTGTTTATTACATGATCTGATTATGTGATCATGCCTGTCACACCTTTTTTCCCACACTTGCGACACAAACTGTCTATTTCTGCCGTCTGTCCCTTTCTTCCATTTTGGATCAAACACTGTCCATCCCTGGGACACTGTCCATACTTGGGATACACACTCCATCCATCCGTGGGGCACACACTGTCCATTCCTAGTACACACACTCTGTCCACGCTTGGGACACACACACAGTGCATCTCTGGGACACACACACAGTGCATATCTGGGACACACACACAGTGCATCTCTGGGACATATTCTGTCCATCCCTGGGGGACACACATCCTGTCCATCAATTCACCATACATTCTGTCTATCCATAAGACACACTCTATAGCCAGCTGTACACACACTGTCCATCCCTGTACCACACTTTGTTCATGCATAGGGCATACATTCTGTCTGTCCCTAGACCACACATTCTGTCTGTCCCTAGACCACACATTCTGTCCATCTCTGTCACTGTACCAGGATGGATAAACAGTTGTAATCAGTGACAGTCTGTCTATCTGTGTCCCCCAGCAATGGGCAAAGTGTCCGCAAGGATGGATGGAATGTTAGACCCTGGATTGAGATAATCCACGAGACTAAGATTAACCATAAACTTTGACCAGTCCTGGATCACACACCCTCCCTGCACCCTGTCCTGTCCACGATCACACGGTGCTGGTGTAACTCGGCGGGTCAGGCAGCATTTCTGCAGATAGTTGAGATTCATCAGTCTGAAGAATGGTCTCGACTCGAAACGTTAACTATCCTCCATTGATGTTGCCTGACCAGTTGCCTGAGATACCGCAGCACTTTGTATCCGATTTTGTACACCAGCATCTGCAGTTCCTTGTTTCTGCCTAACTGTGATCACACTCGATGACGCCCTGCTCTCTCCAGCCCTGGGACTGCTTTCCAGTGTGACACGTTTCCCTGTTGATTCTTGCTCACCTGTCAGGTGATTACTTTATACACGTCGGGCGCTGTCGAGAAGGGGAGGTGTGGTTCACGGAGATAGACGGGAGAAAGAGGGGAGGGATCGAGGGGGGTTGGAACCTGTCTGATTCGCTCAGTCCGTCCTCTAACTTTGAAGGGGCCGGGTCAGGAAGCCGAGTCACAACTTGTACAGAGCGAGCTCTCAGGACGTCTGCAGGTCTGATCTAACCCAACTCAGGGCAGGGTAGCCGACATCTCGCTCTGACTCCGCAGCGGGAGCGGCCGCTTCGTTCCTTGGCCATGTCCGCGTTCCAGAAACTACCGGCCAGGAACTTCGAGAACTTGACTTTGGACTCTGGTTATGGAGGAGCCGCCACCTCGTGTAGATCGTCCAGCTTGTCCCTGTCTCACTCGGGAGGTACCTGGCGCTCCTATCCCGGGACTGCGAACAAGACACACATGGATAGCTGCGATACTTTGGACACCGGGTTGGCAGAGGGCGCCGAAACTTTGGAGCCCCTGGACTGTTATCCCAAGCTGCCTCATTTGGAAGATGTCCCCTGGACCGAGCGAGAGGTTGAAGATGTGCTAAGGCTATGTAGACCCGGAGAACGGTGCGCCGAGGACGGCGCCCTGGTTAAGAAACTCTCTACGTACCTAAGCAGGACTTTGGTTCGCCTCGCCAGAGAGGCGCAGAGATTCAGTCTGATGAGCTCCCAGTGCAGCAAACACGAAGTCCAAAGCGCAGCCCAGCTCGTCTTGTCCTGGTCCCTATCGGAAAGTTGCATGGCGGCTGCGGTCAGGGCTTTGTCCGTGTACAACATGAGTTGCAGGGAGGAACTCAACAGGAGCAAGAGCTCCCAGTGCAACCTCACCTTCTCGGTGGGCCGCTTCTTTCGATGGATGGTGGACAGCAAGCTGTCGAGTCGCATCCACGAGCACGCAGCCGTCTACATGACGGCCTGTCTGCAGAACGTCCTGGAGCAGGTCTACCTGAGGTTGGTGGACAACCTGCGGAGCCGAGGGAAGGAACTGCCCGATGCCCCGGATAAGGCATTGGACCAAGTCATCGGCAGCGACGCAGATCTCTGGGGGCTATTTCAGGCCCATGACCATCTGATCTGCGGGAAAAACGCATATGGTAAGTGCACACAGAAGATGGTACTCCCATTTATTGTGGGAAATGTTACCTGACGTTTTTAAAGCATTAAAGTTCATTGCAAGTATTAACGTCCATTGCAAAGTATCCGCTGCAAATGGACTTTCATCGCAAATTAGGAAGGGTCCCACACACCACAAGGAGATAAAGTTGGTGGTGTAGGAAGGAACTGCAGATGCTAATTTATATCGAAGATGGATACCAAAGCGCTGGAGTAACTCGGCGGGTTAGGCAGCATCTCTGGAGAAAAAGGATGGGTGAAGTTTCGGGTCGTTGGCAGTTGTGAGTTAATAACAAAAAATAAACAACTGGAAATTGTGGAAATCGGAAACAGAAAATGCTGAGAGTACTCAGCGGGCTAGGCGGAACTGCTAAGGAGAGGGCGAGTGATAACGTTTACAGCCCGAAGATCCTTTTTGGGATTTCTCGGATGATCCCAGACCCGCTGAGCTGTTTCTGGCATTTCCGGCGTTCTCATTTTTGAGGCGAGTTATTGTCCAGGGCAGCAGACCTTAAAAAAAAAAGTGAAGTCCCAATGGCAGTGACCGTCCTTAAGTCCTGCCAAGAGCGGAGATACACATCTGTTGTCCTGCTGCAACTAAGAATTGCATTGTTTCATTTCGGGACATATGACAGTAAAGCATTCTTGACACACCTTGAGTACTATCACTTGTATCCACACATCTTCCCCCCCCCCCCCCCAATAATTGAAAACAATGTAAAGATCTGCAAAATGCTAGAAATCTAAAATTTAAAAAATGCTGGAATTAGTAAGTCAGGCAATATTTGTGGAGAGATAAATATTTAGCTCAATGTAAGTTTAATAGAAATGTTAAGGAATTTCAGTAGATGATGATGCTTTTGCTGTTCTTTTATCTGTGTTGTTAAGAAATGCACGGGGTTTGCTTCTTACCCTTTGAGAGACTCCTGGATAAATTTCAAGAGTAAGATATCTATTGGATATCTTGGGTAGAAGTTGGGAGTTTACATGGAAAGAGAAGTTTCCAGGATAATCTCACAGTTCGATGCAGGCTCATATAGTTTTAAAGCTATTGGTTGTGTGTTTCCTCAGACTTGCTCCTGTTACTTTGTCATTTGGTCCCAATTATACTTCAAACTAGGTTACCGCGAAGGAGCAGGAGCATGTCTGGGCACATACCCAGTCTATCTAATAAAAATCCATGTTAAATAATTTCATATGACACTTCTTTGTGCAATGACAGGAAGAGTTGTTTTGACAAGCAATATGTTCCTGGTTATATGTTGCACAACTATTATTTATATAAACCGCACATATTGTTTTCTTGTGCGTTTTATGCAAAGTAAATTGGGTGCGGGTGGCATTACATGCCTCTACAACTTCTGGGGTGAAGAGTTCTAGAGATTCTCTGCCTTCTGAGAAGTAGTTTAATTTAGTTTATTGTCATGTGTACCAAAGTACAGTGAAAAAACCTTTGTTGAGTGCTAACCAGTCAGTGGAAAGATTATACATGATTACAATTGAGCCATCCACAGTGTACAGATACATGATGAAGGGAATAATGTTTAGAGCAAGATAAAGTCAGTAAAGTCTGACAAAGATAGTCTGAGAATCTCCAATAATTTTATTGCCATCTTGATTTTAAATGGCTGGCACTTTATCTTGAATCTATGTC
>CM075981.1:13767250-13926568 GCA_038087875.1 Malacoraja senta | reverse complement strand
TGAAGGGAGGTAGCCCACATGTTGTGTAAATAAAAGTGCTGGAGTAACTCAGCAGTCAGGCAGCATTTCTGGAGGACATAGACAGGCAATGTTTACGGTCGGGACCCTTCTTCAGATTTGATATTTCATATAAATGGGAATGTCATACTGCCACACTGCTCCCTTACCTCAGGGGATTAAAGAACAATAATCATACATTGTGGAGATTACAAAGGAATTAATAATGGAAACAACTCTGACTTGTTGGGGTTGCAGAACTTCACTGCGTGTTTCAAGCACTTTCTCCTGTGAAGAGTTCAAAAGAGGACTAGAAACTTGTAATCAGTGACCAAAAAAAACTTGTTTATTAGCGATCTCTGGTTATGGTGCTCAAATCACCTTGATTTTGATTTGATTTGATTTAATTGATTATCATTGTCTTCAATGAAGAGACAACAAAATTATTTTTCCCTTACAGTCATACAAAAAAATAAAAATTAAAAAAAACACAAAACACAGAACACAGTAGTCCACAACACAAACATCCCCACAGTAGCACCAAAGTTCCCCACTGTGAGGGAAGGAACCAAAGTCCAGTCAACCTCCTCGCCGATGTTCCCCAATGTTCACCTGTGGTCGGGGCCTCCCGAGCGTCCCTTAGTCGCCGCTACGTGCGGCCCGATGTTCAGGCCCTCTCGCGGGAACCTCTCGTCAGCCACCTTCCACCGGAGTCCGCGGCTCCCGATGTCCATTGGCCGCGCTGGCGACCCCCAGCAAAGGGTCCCAGGACTCTGCAATGTTAAAGTCAGCGCTGCCCGCGTTGGGAGCTCCGCATCCACAGCTCCGCGATGTTGGGGCAGCGGCCCAGCACTCCGGAGCTCCAAGCGGCGATCCAGGGAGGCCTCGCCTGCTCCGCGATGTTCCCAGCGCCTCGCCGCCGCTGCTGATACTCTGGTCCGGGCAGGAAAGGCCGCGCCAATCAATGTTGGTAAGCCGGTGGGAGGGGGGGGGGGGGCGAGGACGCGACTCGGATAATAGCCGCATCCTCGCCAGGAAGCGACTGAAGGACGGTTTCCCCCTTGCCCTACCTGCTTCCCCCCACATAAAATACTGAAAAAAACACACAAAAAACACACTCTAAACATAACAAAATAAATAAAGACAGCCAGACCGTGGGCGGAGGCAGCTAGCAACCGTGCCACCGGATGTCCTTTCAGGTCGTGAACTGTAATTCAGGCTGAACGGGACAATAGACTCAAATAGCAAAGCAACGTCCCCTCATGTCCATTTATTTATTTTCATATGGTAGAGATATAGCGTGGAAACATGCACTTCAGCCAACTGTCCGTCCCGACTATCGATAACCTGTTCACACTAGTTCAACCTTATCCCAATTATGCATCCACTCCTTACACACTCCCTGCACGTCTTTGCGATGTGAGAAGAAACCGGAGCACCCGGAGAAAACCCACATTCAGTCACGGGGAGAACGTGCAAAACTGCACACTGACAGCATCCGAGGTCAAGAATGAACCTGGGTTTAGTTTATTAGTTTAGAGATACAGTGTGGAAACAGGCCATTCGGTCTACCGAGCCCACACCGACCAACGGTTCCCGTACACCAGCACTATCCGACACACTAGGGACAATTTACACATTTACCCAGGCCAATTAATGTACAAACCAGTAAGTCTTTGGAATGTGGGAGGAAACCGGAGAAAACCCACGGCCATGGGGATGACTTACAAATTTCGTATAGATAGCACCCGTAGTCGGGATCAAACCCAGGTCTCTGGCATTGTGAGGCAGCAGCTCTACTACCTACCCGGTGCTATCCATGTCTAAACCTGTCTCTTTTCTCCATTGCATTTCTATCAACTCTATCAACTCTTCCCAATATCCCCCCACCCTTCATCTCCTCTAATTCTCCTGCTACCCAGCTACGCCAGCATGTGAGATACGAAGTGAAGCAAATAGCCCTGCTTCCCACGGGAGAGTATTGCAAGAATTCATCTCTTTGAAAGAGGCAGCTTCTATCCACTCTACCCTGTATTCAACGTTATTAAGCGGGCGTTCACGGTGGCAGTAGAGTTGCTGCCTTTAGGGCCTGTCCCACTATGGCAACCTTATTTGCGAGTTTAGGAGGGTTTGCGCTCGCAGCATGGTCGCCACATGGTCGTAGGTGGTCACTGGTAACTCTCCTTCATGGTCGAGAGGAGTTCCCGCATAGTAGTTACTACTCGTGGCCTCAGTTTGGTTGAGGAAAATTTTTTCAACAAGCCTAAAAATTTTCTCAGAGTAAAAATTGGTCGGCATGGAGAAAATCAATACTTTTGAACTCGTAGTGCAGTGGTAGTGGGGTCGCCATGTCGTTCTAGGTAGTCGAGGTAGCCGTAGGCAATCTCCTTTGCTGACCGAGCATATTAATTGGCTCATTGGGGAGAAAAAAACGTAAGCACGAGTTTCAGAACCAAGGAAAACCAACCGGTAATGTCAAATGCCCGCTAAACTTCACAGCTGCGTATCTCTAGCTTATTAAAGGCTGTCTGGCTTCTTAATAATGTCTCCACCTCTTTTCTCCCCTTCTCTCCCCTTCTCCCCGCTTCTCTCCTCCCCCCCCCCCTCCCCCGCTCTTTTAAAGGACTTACCGTACACTGTGCCAGCCATCTTTAACCTTCCTGTTCATCGCGGATATCACCTTGGCTTTGCGCCATGTGAATTTCAGACAGCGCTCCCCCGCTTTCCCTGGCCCCCGCCTTTGCGATGTGTTTGTGTGTGTGTGTGTGTGTTCAGCACTGACAGTCGATCCAGCTCGCGGTTTTTCAGGCGAGTGCCCCCGAGCTTGAAGGTCACAGACAGTTTGCTGAAAAGTCGCGTAAGTGGGACAGGCCCTTTACAGCGAAGGCAGGGCCGGAGTCCCGGGTTCGATCCCGACTACGGGTGCTGTCAATACGGAGTTTGTACGTTTTCCCGGTGAACTGAGTGGGGTTTTCTTCAGTTTCTTCCCACACGCCGAAGACACACAGTTTGTAGGCTAATTGGCTTAGTGGGTGTAGGATAGTGTTAATGTGCGGGGATCGCTGGTTGGCGCGGAGCGGTGGGCCGCGTTGTATCTCGAAACTAAACTAAACTAATGATTCTCAGAATATTATATTCCGTGTTCTTCGTCCTTGCACGGCATCAGTAACTCTGTGTTACACCCCCTGTAAAATACCCATATCTCTTTCTAGTGTCCGGATTCATATGAGCATGGATGCTTTGAAATAAAGATTGGTTTGACAGTCCCCTGAATTCGTGGCTCCTCACTACATGTGTTGAGAGCAGAGGTGACTAAACTTAGAAGTGAAGTCCCAGAAGACAAATTATTTATGGAAAGGTATCACTGAAATGGTTGCAAACTGAAAGGGGAACCAAGGCCTTTCTGCTTCAGACTATTTCTTATGAATGGCAGGATATGGTACTGTTATATATTGGGCTGATATTTCTCCCTCACCTTTCACAGTTTTGCTGAGTTAGAGTAGACAATATTACAAACTGGAGCTCTGAGTTCAGACTGCAGATATGTAGATGTTTGGTTTCTAATTGATCAGCCGATGAGGCTGCTGCTAAACCACTAATTCAATATCTAGAGGATCCACAGGACTTGTTTTGATCCCAAACAAATATGGATCATATACGTGCAACGGCTTAGATAGGATATGTTGGTTAGCATGAACATTCAGGGACAGTTTCTTTCCAGCAGTTATCAGGCACAAAACCATCCTATTACCAACAAGAGAGCAGTCATGGCCTGCCATTTACAAAAAAGGCTTTACCCTGTACCTCGGTACAGGTAACAATGAACTAAACTAAACCAGTTGAGCGGAGGGGCTCCATGAATTAAATGATGCTCAACGCAGTAAAGTGGTGAAGGGGTGGGTCTATTTTGAAGGATTTCAGTGATAATTAACCTACATAAGAAGGGATCTAAAACCAGTGCCACTTGAATTGGTCTAAACTGAGATCACTGGAAAACTCTTTAACTAAGGTTCCGTCAACCTCTAATCAGTCCAGTGCAAGATAAGGTATCGATCATTGGTGAGTGCATAGTTCTCTTCACCCAGAGTGCATTCATGATCCACTCCAGAGATTGCACACAACTTGGACTGCACTATCCAGTTATTTCCAGATGTAACTGCAATGGTGGACCCCCTTTGAGCTCAGCATGGCAGGAGAACAGGGAAAGGGAATTGAAGGGAGATAGACTGCTGGAGCTGTGGCTGCAGAGAAAGGGGTTAAAGGGCCTGTGCCACTGTACGAGGTAAATCAAGAGTTCTCCCGCGTTTTCCCCTGATTCGAACTCGGAGAATGTCCGTAGCGGGTCCGTAGGAGTTCGTGAATGTCCGAAGTGGCTCGTACGAGTAACGGTAGGTACTAGGGAAATCCGGTAAACTCGTGACGTTTTTTCAACACTGAAAAAATGTGCACGAGTATAAAAATACTCGTGATGAAAAAAATTGTTACATTTTACTCGTACGAGCCCCTACGAGACATCCACGAACTCCTACGGACCCGCTACGAACATTCTCCGAGTTCGAATCAGGGGAAAACTCGGGAGAACTCTTGAATGACCTCATACAGTGGGACAGGCCCTTTAGCAGGATGCCATTATCACCCAAAGATTCATGCTGCCTGAACCACATAATGGATCAGTCTGCGCATAACACCTCTGCAAGAACATCCTCAGTTAAATCGTCCATCTCAGTTCAAGACTGGAATTGGACATTCTTTTTACAAGTGGGCAGCCAGATGATAAACAATAGAAGGAGATACTTTGGCCATTCGGCCCTGCCAAATTTGCTAATAATAATTCCCCACCACTTCACTGCAAGTAAGGATGAGATCCCAGCTGAAGATAGAACCTTATGGATGGTTGGTCCGAAGGGCCTCCTTGCCATTCTGGGAGACCTGCTTATGTATTCAGCAGGTCATGGCTGACCTGTCTTGCAAGAAGCTGCACCTTGCTGGTGTCAGCCTACTGCAGTGTGGTGCCACCCCATGCTTGGTGCCCCTCAGAGCGTGCGCAGTGCCAGTCCAAGTAGGTGGCAGATAAATTGGGTGACAGTATGCCACCCAGCTTCTCTCTCTTTTCCTACCAGATACAGACCAGCTTGTAGTTCATTGTCATTTTGAAAGGACAAAGACAAGTCATAGCATTATGGTCAGAGCGAGTGGAAATAAGAGATGCATCTTTATATCAGTTGCACCATGCAACTCGGAAAAAGTGGAGGGGGAGAGAGTGTATCCGTTATGAGAGCAATCATCTTCACTGATATAACCATGTCATTGCACCCAATCAAAGTAACTGGTGTTGCAACTATAGCAAACACTGTCCCCACTAATGGGAGAAACATGATATAGCTCTGCCTAATGCCTGCTGGGTTATCTGCTGCTGACAACTAGTCCTGCAGGAGAGATGGGTGTGTGCACTAGTAAATGTCATGCAATATCTTTGGATCATCTGCCTGAAGAAGTTGAATAGCAGGCCATATGCATACATTGCGAGATGCGGGTGTGAGGCTGACAGCAGTGCTTTGTCTGTGAGACCTGGCTGCTGCCAGGAAACTGCGCCTGTGAGCAAACATTAACAAGCTGCGTTTGTTACATTTGGAACAGAAGAGAGACTTAATTGAGGTGTAGATATTTAAGAAGGGGCTTAGGGTTGGAATGGACATTTCTGCTCACTAGTGTATAAAAAACCATGGCGATAGATTTAAAGTAATTATTGGAAGGGTGAAGAGGAGAGGGGGTAACACTTACTCCACCTCAGGCTGGTAATTGTCTAAAAATCTGCCTGAAGAAGTGCTCAAGGTGCAATCTCTAATTGTTTAAAGAAAAGTATCCCTTGAGGAGCTGTGAACTGTAGGGTCAGCACGTAGTTTTGGAAAAGTGCCAGTCTGACGAAGGGTCCTGACTCTAAACATCACTTATCCTGTTTCTCCAGAGATGCTGATGACTGCTGAGTTATTCCAGCACTACCAGTTTATCTTTGGAAGAAACAGTATCTGCAGTTCTTTGTTTCCACAGGCTGGGTTACTCGTGGACCTTGACCAACATGGTGGGGGGTCGGTGGGGGGGGGGGGGGGGGGGGAAGGATTGCCTTCCTTCTATGAATTTCTATGTTTCTCTTTGTAAGTTTCTGTGAGACTGTGGTGGACCCTATCAATGTTAGATATGACTCATTTTTAAAGAATTGGCTGGTATGTGGGTAATGGGGATGCGATGATTTGAAAGTGTCAAAGACTATTACAGTAAAACCGATACTCTGGCGATCTTGGACTTTGGACTGGGTAGACTTTCCAAACCATTGGATGTTATCCTGCTGCCTGAACCACATGATGGAGCAGTCTGTGGCATAACACCTCTGCAAGAACATCCTCAGTTAAATCGTCCATCTCAGTTCAAGACTGGAATTGGACATTCTTTTTACAAGTGAGCAGCCAGATGATAAACAATAAAAGGAGATACTTTGGCCATAAGGCCCTGCCAAATTTGCTAATAATAATTCCCCACCACTTCTCTGCAAGTAAGGATGAGATCCCAGCTGAAGATAGAACCTTATGGATGGTTGCTCCTAAGGTCCTCCTTGGCATTCTGGGAGGCCTGCTTATGTATTCAGCAGGTCATGGCTGACCTGTCTTGCAAGAAGCTGCACCTGAGACCCGGGTTCGATACTGACCTTGGGTGCTGTTACTCGATCCAAGTATGGTTTTAGGAGATATCTCATTTAAACTGCTACAAATTTCAATAGGTTACTTGCATCATAAATTAAATGCTGATAACTTTTTTGTGTTCTCAGGTGTACCTTGCCTTCCATTGTACCTCAGCCAGTACCCGGAGCGCTATCATCAGCAACTCTACACCCGCTTGGACCTGAAGAACCTAGAACAAGCTATGCTGGCTTCTTATGTGGGCACCATCGCTGAACTCAGTCAGTAACATGCAACCTTCTCTCCTTGTAGTTCAATGCATGTACGGCTTTTGGGGCATGTTAAATATATGATATCATGACCATGGGCGGCACGATGGTGTAGTGGTAGAGCTACTGCCTTGCATTGATACTGAGTATAGGTGCTTGGCTGTACGGAGATTGTGCGTTCTCCCCGTGACCTGCGTGGGTTTTCTCCAAGATCTTTTGTTCCCTCCCACACTCCATAGACGTACAGGTTTGGAGGTTAATTGGCTTGGTATAAATGTAAAATTGTCCCTAGTGTGTGTAGGAAAGAGTTAGTGTGCGGGGATCACTGGTCAGTGCGGACTCGGTGGGCCAAAGGGCCTGTTTTCGCATTGTATCTCTAAACAAAACTAAATTATCTGTTAGAACAGGTCAGAATTGTTGCCTAGTCTTTCAAAGGTTTGAGAGGCTGATGAACAATGATGTATCGTCCTAATTGCTGAGCTACTGCAGCATTTTGTGTCTATCTTCGGTGTAAACCAGCATCTGCAGTTCCTTCCTACATACATATCAATCCTTACGATGACTGTTCTGTTAAGTATAAAACTTCCTCCCTGACTCCCAGAACCCTTCAACCATCTGCAGGGCACATAATATCATAATTTGTAATTTAAGCATGCCTGCTTTGAATAGGGTTGCAAAAGTCAAGAGGTAAATCACTCTCTGCAGTATACTCACATTCTAGACCACTCTGGTTGAGGCACCAATTACATGGCTATTGTTGTTGGGTGTCTGGTCAGTGATGATTACGCTCCCAGGATACTGATAGAACTGTGGTGGTGGCAACATTATTAAATGTAGAAGGTGAGAGATTTTAACAGTCTATCTCTTATTCTGCAGGTCACTTGATCTCTCATGCAATGTACTACCTCCAACAGTTTGTGCATTGTACCACAACAAGGGGTCTCAGTTACATTTCAAGAAGGGTCCGTACTCCTGGGAGCCTGAAGCTTTGCACAGCCTTTACTACTATACACAGTGCCCACAGATGGAGTGGGAAAATCTCAATGAAGAACCTCCAAAAGTGAAACTAAGCAATGAAAGGTGAGACTACTGGAAATCAACCTTCGCAAGAATCTGCTGATTTGATTTATTCTGCACTTTGTCGAGTCATTCACTGAAAGCACAAAATATTCCACCGGACTTTTGGGAATTTTTAAGTTTTCAGTGCCACATGAAAGGGGGATCTCAGATCTTGTCGGAAAGCGAAAAGGATTGCAAAGGCAGCGATTCTCCTATCTCAGGATCCTGAGGGTAACTCGACAGAGATCTACCATGTACAACCACAACGCCAACCAATTGCAGCCAGGTTCGCTGTCTCTGCAAGCAGACTAGCTAAATCTACAGATCATCAGCTGAGAGCATCCTCGCTAAGTTAAGGATAGGGTTGAACAGCTTATTATTAATGTTGGCTGCTGTACATACTTTCATGGCGATAAACCATGACTAAGTAAAAGGAGGAAGTGATACTTAGTTTTTGCAAAGTTTGTAAAAAGTCCCGCTTCGATTAGACTAGCATTGAACACAAGCTGCTGCTGCAACTTTAAGTGACAGGCAATGACGTAACAATTCAGATAGTTGTTGGGGGGTTTTCATGAGAACATTGATGACTACAACCTTGAAAGGTTGCAGGAAATGAAAAGTCCCTGATGTAGGTAGAGTTTGCGACAGAATATGCTAACCACTGACTTGGTGCTTTTGAACCGAGGCGATGATTATTATCTGAAGTAATGCAGCTTGCAGTGTGTGGGCACAAACTGTAGAGCCAACACGCACATTTGTCATCATTCATATGAGAATGAGGGGAGAAAACCCCAGTTGTGGTTATTCAATGTGATGCATGGAGTGTACACAAAAGAAAATTCCCACTGATCTTACTCCCAGTGCGAAATAACTTAACTAGATTGAACATAATTATTTTTCTAAAGCCTTCACTGTTGCTGTTCTCAGTATATTATACCTGCCTGCAGCAACTATCACAAACAGGCACATATGTTAGGACTGCATGTATGTGTTAAGTAAAACAAAGTGCTGGATTATAAAAGGTAGAAAAATGCTGGAGAAACTCAGTGGGTGAGGCAGCATCTATGGAGCAAAGGAATAGGTGATGTTTCGGGTCGAGACCCTTCTTCAGACTGATTATAAAGATCAGACTCAAGTCTGACAAAGAGCCCCCCTTCCCCCCAAAATGTCACATCCCTTCCCTCCACAGACGCTGCCTGCACCGCTGAGTTACTCCAGCACTTTGTGTTTTACTCAAGATAATAGCATCTGCAGTTCGTTGCACCTTTGTGCATGTATAAAAATTAGCTGCTCCCATATCACCATTGCGTTCACGTTGTAATAACTCTCATTCCATTCTCTCGCCCACTCCACTCTAGACTGTATGAGGTCCTCCCGCCAATGGCTGAGTGGATCAGGGTGTGCATTACTCAGGCAGAGCACAGACACAGTTTGATGGTGGACAGCATTGATGTTCGACAGGCCGCCCGCTTGCTGCTGCCAGGCATGGACTGCGAACCACGACAGCTCAGGTCAGCACTGATATTCCTGTTGTTCCTCTGCAAACGGCTTGTGTCTGATTCTTTGCCGATTGTTAATTAGTTAGTTAGTTCATTTATTGTCATGTATAGAGAGATACACTGATAAGCTTATGCTCCATGCTATCCAGTCAAATCATGTTGTACATGACTACAATAGATCCTCTTCTCTGAGACAGCATGCAGAGAGTTGCCATGTTCCAGCACCATCTTGCAGCTTTCGAGTCTCTGAAAGAGACGGCTATTTTTCTCTTTTGTACCTGTTGTACTTGTGTATGACTTGATAAGTTTATGAATGGTATGATTTGACTGGATAGCAGCAAACAACGTTTTTCACTCTACCTCTGAACACGTGACAATAATAAACCAACACATTGGAAGAGTTGGGTTCAATGCTAGGGATGGTCTGTTGAACTCAAATCTTTTGTTTGTTACTAAATAAAACAAATATATTCAAATGAATGTACACAAAAATGCTGGAGAAACTCAGCGGGTGCAGCAGCATCTATGGAGCGAAGGAAATAGGCAACGTTTCGGGCCGAAACCCTTCTTCAGACTGATAGGGGTGGGGAGAAGAAAGGAAAAAAGGAAAAAGGCGGAGGAGGAGCCTGAGGGCTGGGGGAGGGGAGGAGACAACCAGAGGGCTGATGAAGGGGAGGGGATAGCAAGGGCTAGCAGAATTGGGAGAATTCAATGTTCAAGCCCCCTATCAGTTCAAGCCCCCCTATATTCTCCCAATTCTGCTAGCCCTTGCTGTCCCCTCCCCTTCATCAGCCCTCTGGTTGTCTCCTCCCCTCCCCCAGCCCTCAGGCTCCTCCTCCGCCTTTTTCCTTTTTTCCTTTCTTCTCCCCACCCCCTATCAGTCTGAAGAAGGGTTTCGGCCCGAAACGTTGCCTATTTCCTTCGCTCCATAGATGCTGCTGCGCCCGCTGAGTTTCTCCAGCATTTTTGTGTACCTTTGATTTTCCAGCATCTGCAGTTCCTTCTTTAACACATATTCAAATGAATGTTCTCTTCCCGCTGTTCTCAATTTCCACAGGATTACAGGCACTCCCTGCATATCCCGCGGACTGAATGCCAAGCAGGCAGAGCTGAAGCTGAAGCAGGATCTGGCCTTCCAGATGTTGAGTGCTGGCCGCACTGATCTGGTGGATGCAGCTGTTGCATTGATGGGACCAGAGGGGATCAATACACTAAATGAACAGGTTTGCATCCTTTTACTCCAGAGACACTGCCTCATCCGATGAGTTACTCCAACACTTTGTGACTCATTTTGGGAAATGAAATTGCCTTTAATATGGAACAAAGGCAGAACAGGTGACATCTGATTAAGGTTAAAGCTCATTCAGAGATTTGAACTGTGTGCTTGCAAACACCCCCTTTGCTCAATAGGCCACTCCTTCCTGAGCAATGTCAGCAGTGACGAATAGCAATAGTTGAAAGCAAACTTTGCTGAGATAGCTTTCAAAGATGGTGATAACTTGAGAAGCGAAATTGGTATAAGGCTGGCACAAGGGGCAGCACAGTTGTTGAAGGGGCAATGATGCAGTGGTAGTACTACTTTACAGCGCCAGCGACCTGGGTTTGATCCTGACTATGGGTACTGTCTGCACAGAGTTTGTACATTCTCCCTGTGAGTGCATGGGTTTTCTCCAGGTGCTCCAGTTTCCTTCCACACTCTAAAGACGTGCAGGTTTGTAAGTTAGTCGGCTTTTGTAAAATTATAAATTGTCCCTAGTGCTGTAGGAAAGTGCTAGTCTATGGGGTGATTGCTGTATGGCGCGGACTCGGTGGGCCGAAGGGCTTGGTGATCCGTGCATGATCTCTAAAGTCTAATATGAGCGAAGAGGGCTCTAGCTGTTTGATGTCTCAAGGGTCTTAAACTATAGACTCGATGAATTGCACCTTGGGTAACAAAAGGTGCAAAGTTTGTGTTCTGTTTGCCAATTGTTTAAGTTCTGCTTGTACTAGAATCTGAAAATCTTGTTAATGGTCCACTAATGTTATGACAAATTCACAGAGATTTTATTATAATTTATTATTTTTAAACTATATTTCAAACATTCTTTAGAACCAAGGCTTGAAAGCTCGTAATGTTTGCGTAGCATGGACTTAAAGAAAAGTGTTAATCAGATGTTTGTCATGTTTCATCAAACACTTGCTCTTGGTCTGCCAAAGCCTACCGGATCTCTCGGTTGCAAACCATCTTAACTCTCCTCATTCCCATACTGACCTTACTGTCCAGGGCTTCCTCCATTGCCTGAGTGAAGCCACATGCAAACTGGAGGAACAGCACCTCAAATTCTGCATGGGTATCTTATAACCCAATGGTATGAACATTGTCTTCCCCAATTGTATGTGACCGGCAGTGCCTGACCTTCTGAGTTACTCCAGCACTTTGTGTCTTTGTTTGCAGTGTTTCTTTGTTCTCAAATTTATGATAGAGGTAAATGATAAGGAAGCAATCAAAAGTCTTGTAGTATATCCAGTTACAGGCAGTAGGAAAAATCATGACCTGTAATTAATGAATTTGAAATATCCAAAGTTATTGAATAATTCTAGGCTAATTCCAGCAAAATATTATAAAATGACTGGGTTCCATAATGTGGTATAGAAGGATGGCACGATCCAATATAAACACAGCTGGTGTGATGTGAAGGAGACTCACTCATATGCACTTGGAAGGAAGGGAGGAGATAGTGGAGGGGTCCATACAAATTTAATGATGACATCTCTAGGGCCATTCCTCCCCAGAGTTTTTATTTTGTTCGAATGCATGATACTTTCTTTTATTGTCACATTTTGCCTAGGTGCAGTGAAATTCTTTATTTCTGCGTACAATACACACGGGATGCAAATAGCCGCCATGTATCTGGTGCTGACAAAGTTACAAAAGTACTCATTAGAGTCCTGATAGTCCCTCATTATTCTCGCCCCCGCCGAGTCCCTCCTTGTTCTTGGCACCCCACCCCCTCACTGCCGGGTCTCTCCTTGTTCACGGCTGTCCGGCCCATGTGACAATGACACCTCATTGCATTTAATTCCTTGCAAATGCCAGAATTCATTGGCTGGCAGGCAGACGGAATCTATTTTTGGATGTGGAGAATTGTCCATCAACTCTGAAGATAACTTCCACATCATGTATCAGTGCTCTATTGTTGACACTGCAGTGACCACAAATATGCCTCAAAGTCTTATCCACCATCGACTCATACTCTCTTGTTTGTCCCAGTGTTGGATCATGTAGATGCAATTTTTATTCACCTGCACTTGCGTCACAGTATGTGCTTGTTCGAGAAATGTGGGCATGACTTTACATGTGTATCCTTGAGTCTGGTAAAACCAGTATTCAGCACAACATTGCAAATGGAGGGAGCACGGCTACCCAAATCAGAGGAACAGTGACAGGAAGGCAAAGGGAAGACTAAGGAGGTGGGGGAGGGGGGGAGGGGGGGGGGACGGGGGGGGGGGGGGGAGGTAAGAAATGCATCTCCCATGTGATCTTTATTTAATCCTCTTTTCTGATGTGAAGATTAAAAAAAAAGTAATAAGCCTCACCAGCAACTGTGCCTCTCAGGAGGAAGGTGTAGCCAATGGTTATATTAGTCATCTTACTGCAGGGTGTAACACAAGCTGCATAATAACATAGATGACAATGTCAAGACCACACAACTCTGCACTTTTCACTCGCTGTGAGAATGGGTCTAAGCTGTGCCAGTGTTTTGTACCCCGAGTCTCTGAGCACAGAGCCCTGCCTCAAAGCTCATTGTTAATAAAAATCAAGAAATAAAGTGCTGGAACGAATCAGCAGGTCAGGTGGGAAAACACAGAGGGGGGATGTTTTGGGTAGGGACCCTTCCTCACTCAGTCTGAAGGAGGGGCCCGACCTGAAATGTCATCTATCCATATTCTCCAGAGATGCTCTTTGACCTGCTGAGTTACCCCAGTACTACGCGTCTTGTTTTGTAAACCAGCATCTGCAGTTCCTCGTATTCTCATTGTTAAACAGATGCTTTCTCAACTGACTCAACAGGGGATGACTCCATTGATGTATGCAGCAAGCAATGGGGATGAGGCTATGGCTCAGGTCCTTCTGAACTCTGGAGCAACTATTGATATCCAGGTAAGACTATATAAAAGATTTCCAAAATTATCGACTTCTTTCATGGGCAAGACAATGATACAGTTCATACAGCCGCTGCCACAACGCACCTGAGGGCTAGTTCAATCCTGACCTCGGGTGTCATCTGTGCGGTGTTTGCATGGTCTCCATAAGAGTGTGTGGGTTTCCTTTGGGTGCTCTGGTAGTAGGCTAATTGGCCTTTGTAAATTGCTTCCAGCATGTGGGTGAGTGGTAGAATCTGAGCGGAGCTAATGATTATGTGGAGGGAATAATAAGAATGGAATTAATGTAGGATTGACATCAATGGATGGCACAGACTCTGGGCTCAAGGGCTGTTTCCATCTGTATCTCCCTACGACTATATCCCTATTATTCACTGGAATAGCCTGCAAATAAATGCATAGGACATGCCCCTTACACGGCCAGGGGTATGTACCCGCAGCAGATTTACTCTGTCATATGTACACCTATACTTCACAGTTCTTGACATTCTTTCTGATTTGTATCTGCACCACATGGTCTCTGATGGAGACTGGGATGTGTGGCTGTGATCTGAGGATCCTGACACAGTTCATAGAGTTGCATCAACCTGATGTCCTTTATATTAATTGATATGTGGCATGACTAGTTGGAGTCTTAGCATGCATGAATGAACCCAGCTCTGATGTGGACAACGTCTCCTATCCCCACCCTTCACACCCACCTCCCCTCTGAGCCCAATCCTCCCTTCACAATAGCCCCTCAGAGCCTGGATCTGATCCCATCCCTCACTCCTGTCGGGTTTTCACCAACCTCCCCCTCGTGACCTCCCCCTTTCCAATGCAGAACGGTCAATCCTCAGCTGAGGCCTCACCTTTGTTCCAAAATGTCTTCACCTCATCGGGTTCTGAGCCCATCATGATGTTGAACTCTTCCTCAGTCACCTCTGCCTCCAGGCCATTATCACTGTCAAGTAGGCCTTGCCTCCCAGTGATGACCCCTTCTCCAGTCTCCAACATTCCTCCTCCTCATGGTCTTTGACTGTTGTTCGTCTATCCTGTTTGGATCTTTTTATTAAAATGAGTCTGAAGAAGAGTCCTCACCAGAAATGTTGTCTATTGAAGTACTCCAGTGATGCTGAATGACCCGCTGAGTTACTCCAGCACTTTATGTCTTTTTAAAATAATAATGACACTCGAGGTGGACGAGAAGTGTTTGAGAAACCACTGAATTATTGTGCTTACAGGTACCCAGTAACTCCCAGCAGTACCCATCCATCCATCCGGAGACTCGACACTGGACTGCCCTCACCTTTGCCGTGGCATTTGGTCATCTGCCAGTTGCACAGGTATGGCTTCAGGACAATGTTGTAGGTATAACCGAACATGTATTAAGTTCACTCCATTGTCTTCTGTTGCCACTGTTCTTGGAGATGCATGCAGCTTGACAGCGTGGTTTACAACAGCTGTTTGGCAGAGCAAGCCTGGCTGTCTCCTTGGATCCATTCCTTTAAACTCAAAGTAGCATAATGTAGTAATTTACTCAATTTACTCACGCAGAAGAATATCTTATTAAACAGAAACTTCTGAAAACACCTATCAAGTCAGTCAGTGTCTGTGGAAAGAGAACAGCAACAAAATTCCAATAAATTAGCGCCCTTGGGATTTTCAGATTTCCACTAAATATTTTGTGAAAAATGTATTTGATATTTAACCTTCTTTAAGTTCCAAACTTCAAGCTTTTCTGGACACCGTCTCCAGAAGAATTATTTTAAACATCTCAATTAGCTCATTCAAGGACAGGGGAAAAAAATAAATGGGGGACAGGATGGAAATAAAGGAAGACAAAGATGTTTGGTGAAGTGAGAAACATCTGAGAAATCTGCTGAATGTAGAATAGAAAACCATGGGCTGTGTGCTGATGGATACTGGGTGGGATCTCATTGAAAGAAAAAGGACAACATTGTAGATGCTGGAAATCTCAAATCAAAGCTAAAAATTCTGGAAGCACACATAGGTCAGGCAGCTCCTTGGGAGAGAAAAACAATGTTGTCATTTCAAGTCAATGATCTTTCTGGTTAATGGATGAATTTTGGATTAGGGTGGGGAGACACAGACCGAGTGGGAATTGAGGTCATCAGTGTAGGAGGAGGTTGGTGTGTGGAAAGACCAGTTGGACTAAATGGACCACTCCCGGCCACACACACACTGTTTGATTCTAAGGATATAATTAAACGCGTGTTCTTTTTCTCTCTGTTCTCTTCCTCTTTTATACAGTTGCTGTTGGATGCCGGGGCCGATGTCGAGGGGTGTGTTAGCGAAGGAAGCTGGTCAGATACTCCACTACAACTTGCAGCTGCAGCAGGTACGCCGCAGCCGAGGGAAAGTGATGTTAATATGAGATAAGAGAAATGAGGTTTCAATGCATTGATAAATTTATGCCATGTAAATTAGTGTCAAATATCACTGGCAGCTGTTAACTATGTCAAGAGGACCACGCCTAAAGATTTACATTAAAACCTCTGAGGACAACTTTCGATCTCACACCATTTCTATTTGTAGAAGTTCATAGTTTATATAGAGTATTACACAAAACACAAAACGTGTAGAAAAAAAGTTTTTACTGATTTATCACACAAATATAAATGCCAAACTGATGAAGTGCTATAAATTCAATTTTAATAGCTTTAATCGAGTCTCTTAGAAGTTCTTAAGTTTATAAGTTCTAAGAGAAGAATTAGGCCACAACCCATCAAATCACTCCATCATTCAATTGTGGCTGATCTATCTTTCTCTCTCAACTCCATTCTCCTGCCTTCTCCCCGTAACCCCTGACACACTCACTAATGAAGAATCTATAAATCACCGCCATAAAAACATTAATTGACTTGGCCTCCACAGTCCTCTTTTGCTTCTGATAGGTCAAAAGTTGTCTCCTCTGATCTCATGTATATAACTTGCCTGTCACTATATTTTGAGCAACTTTTCCAATGACCCCTCTCTAGAGTGGCAAATATAACTGGACCAGTCATATTAATGTGCTGATTACAAGTGAAGATCAGAGGCTGGGTATCCCATAGTGAATGACTTGGCTTCTGATTCCTCAGTGACTTCCCATAACCTGCAAGAGTGCGATGGAATATATTTTCACTAGAGCGCAGATTCAATAATATTCAGGTAGTTTGACAACATCCAGGACAAATCAGCCTTTTTGATTGTCACCTCATCAACTATCCTAAACACTTTAGCACATTGGACCCCCTTCATTACATTCCAGGAGTTAGAAATCCTACCCTACATCGCATCTTGTATCATATATCTCTGCCTGATGTCACGTTGTGCGTATAACAAATCCTTCCCACGTCATTCTCTATAAAATGCCCTTTCTTATCTCAGACTGCACAAGATATTTCTTCCCTTCGTCCTAGCTTTTCCCTATAAATGTGATGAAATGCCCTTGCTGCAACATTCTTCCTATTCTAAATCTCCTTATTGCACAGTTCCCTTCTGATTTACGTCTGGTCTTACATCTACTTCAGGTCATTTTGATCTGGTTTGCCTTTTGCTGCAAAAGGGAGCCGACCTTCTGGCGGGGACCATTGACAAAGGTGGTGTTGCTGCATCTCTGCATGGAATCGCTAATCCTTTCAGCCAAGCTGCTGCCCATGGGCACAGGTAAGAAAATGGGGCAATTTGCTTCTATTTGTAAGGTTGAGGTTATCAGAGAGTATTCCAACTGAAACCCTTATGCTGAAAGCAGAGAGAGTTTTATTTGTGGGATGTTTATTCTGTCGGTTGAATCTAGCAAACAAGTCCAGAAATTCCTAAAGAATTGAAGATGGATATTTTGTGGAGTGGATTGCCCTCACATTGGGAGTCACACTGGATGGAAAATTGAACCTGGCTCTTTCAGTCACATGGAACTCAATGGGAGACCTGCCATGTCTTGTGGAATACTCAATAAGAAAGTTGCAGGAGACTTTTGATCTGTTTTCCCACTTCAGACCAATCACTGGTTCCTCCGTGCTTCCACGCTGCTCCATTTTGTTAGACTTCTTGTTTAAAATTGTTCCTTGCACAATTTATACAAACATGTTGTCTGCTGAAGAACATTCTGTGGAGGCCTGTTACTGATTCAGAAACCTGGTCATACTGTCCACAGTGACCGTGGGTGAGGCATCTTGCTACTTCTTCTTGCAGTAGTGGTAGTTCTTGAATGGTAGTTCTTATGAAGTGTTGGAAGATGCAGGGCAGCAAGGCAGGAAGAGCTCATATCCTAAGGCTCAATCTTTCCTGCAATGCACAGGAAACCTTCCTGCTAACTCCTCTCTGAGGAATGGTGTTGAGGTCTTCCACGTCGGTGATGAAAGAGATCTGTGGCACTCCATTGCTCCATAGCCACACATGTACTCTGCCCATGGATGTCCAGATCATTGTAACCCTTGACATTCTGGCTTCGCCATCATTCCACACATTGGATGCTAATGTTTGCCATTTCTTCCAGTGTGCGGCTCACTACATCAGTGGAGTGTGAGTGTTGCTGTCTACTCAAATAAGGAAGACTTGATCAAAATGTCCTGTAACGGAGACCGTTAGGCTCACCGGTGAATGTATTTGCAAACAATGTGGCCTTCCGTTGGGTTTAAGGACTGATAGATTTTCTCACTTGCGGCTTTGAGCTCCCCTACAGAACTTCATAAATCGCAATGGCTTCCATTACTTGATCCTACTAGTACTGGTTTGCATGGACCTCCCAGTCCAAAGGACCCCCCCCCCCCTTCTCCTCCACAAGGACCTCAAGGATGTAGACTGGGAAATGGGGGCATGCTGTCTTTCCTTTACTCCCTCTCTGTCATTTGGAATCAGCAGTCAAGAATCCACATGCTTACAGCCATGTGATGGCTTCCAGGAAAGTGTGCTACAGATGCTGGAGCCCTGACGCTGTGACTTACCACTGTTAGTCTGTGTTAAATTCAATACTTTATTTTAAGACCTGCTCAACATACGTCACAGCCATGGACAGCAAAACTGTACCTACTGTACCTCTGCTTTTACAGAGAATCCAATCCTATACATACTTTCAGCTCACGGGGAGCTAGTCACTGCCGGATTACCACTAGAATTTAGGATCAGAAGAAGACATTACAAGCAAGAGAGTGTTGTATCTGGGACCATGTATAAAGGGTGGGGTGCCAAGGAGAGTATATTTTAACTGGGAGTCTAACAGAGAGAATGTGGTGCAACATACAGTGCATTCCAATTGATTGCCCAGCACTGAAGTTATTTAATAGAGGCAGGACGGAGAGCTACTTGGTTCTCAATGGAGAACAATGAATTGAATGGACCAGAGAATGAATAATTATAGATGGAGTGTATCTGTGTAGATCTCACTGAGATACTGTAACTTACAGCACTGAATTTACTATTTGGTTACACGGACTGGAATGCACAGTTTTCATGGCTAATAGTTCTATATTCTGTTTTTAATTACTCAGGAATGTGCTGCAGAAGCTTCTTTCACAGCCGGACACCGTGAACACTGATTTTGTGTCTCTGGAGGACATCCTTGCCGAGGGGGCGGAGATGAGCAAGCAGCAGGCTCCGAAATGTGGGCTTAGTCGCAGTAGCAAAGCTCGCAGCAAAGCACTGCAGGATGCCCTGTATCAGAGTGCCGAACACAACTATCTCGACATCAGTGTAGAACTGCGCAAGCTGGGTGGGTGCAGCCTCTTGCCACACTTGTAGGGGTTGTGGCACTTTGAACTCTCATTACTGAAATGTTTCTTTCTTTTCCTAATCTCTCTGTGGTCTGTTGACCGGAGCAGTTCACTATGGAGGCTCTCATCTGCACATAACCCCAAGGCCACGGAAATCTCCCAATCTGCTCTGAGCTTCAGTTTCACCAAGTAAGAGTCATAGATTTATGCAGCATGGAAACAGGCCCTTTGGCCCAACTCGTCACTGCCATCCAAGATGCCTCATTCTAGCTAGTGCCATTTGCTGACATTTGACCCATATCCCTCTAAATCTTTCTTATCCAGGTCCGGTCCAAGTGTCTTTTAAAAGGTGTAATAGTACCTGCCTCAACTGGCATCTCGTTCCATCTACCCACAACCCTCTGAGTGAAAAAGTTGTTCCTCAGGTTCCTATTATATCTTTCTCCTTTCACCTTGAACCTGTATCCTCTGGTTCTTGATTTCCCTATGCTGGATAAAAGACTGGGCATTCACGCAATCTATTCCCCTCATGATTTTATAAGCTCTATATGATCACCCCCTCGACCTCCTATACTTCAAGCAATAAAGTCCTAGCCTACACTGGCATCAGCCAATCTTCCCTGTCCCGCCTGCAACTGGTCCAAAACGCCGCAGCGAGACTCCTGACGGGCACCCGAAAAAGGGACCACTTCACCCCGATCCTGGCCTCTCTCCACTGGCTCCCTGTGCGGTTCCGTATAAACTTCAAGATCCTCCTCCATGTCTACAAAGCCCTCAATGGGCTTGCCCCCACCTACATAAAAAGTCTTCTCACCCACCACTCCACCTCCAGGTCCCTCAGATCGGCCGACCTGGGGTTGCTGAATATCCCACGGTCTAGGCATAAGCTCAGGGGCGACCGCGCCTTTGCGGTTGCAGCCCCTAGACTGTGGAACAGCATCCCCTTTCCCATCAGAACTGCCCCCTCCATCGACTCTTTTAAGTCAAGACTAAAAACATATCTATACTCCCAAGCCTTTCCTGACGTCCTCTGAGTGAGGGCTACATGTATATATGTATGTAGTTTGTTTTGTTTATGCTATTCTTATAACAAATGTAAAGCACTTTGGCCAACGAGAGTTGTTTTTTAAATGTGCTATAAAAATAAATGTGACTTGACAACTTGACTTGACAACCTCTCTTGATAGCTCAGGTCCTTGGATAGGTGACGTTTTGGGTTGGGATCCTTCTCAGAGAGTGAATTAGGGTCCCGACATGGAACGTCACCTATCCCTATGTTCCAGAGGTGCAATCTGACCTGCTGAGTTACTCCAGCACTTTGTGTCTTTTCTTCCCCACTTTCCTCTATCAGATTTATTGACTTTGTCTCGATTTGAACTGTTTTTTATTGCTGGAAACATTGATTTTATGTGATGTCTCTGGTTTTTAAAGATCATATTGGCTATGGAAACAAGTATTTGGAAAATTTATAACCTAAATAAATCCAAACCTAGGGATCTCGGGAGTTAAAATTCTCCATTAACCTTGGGGCCTTCACCCAGATACAGTATGTTCTGTTACAGCCCTCTGCTGGCATTTCCAGGAACTGCACCTGTATGCGCAAGCTCTGAATAGGGTAATGTGGTCCACATATGTTCATAGCATCAGTAGAAAGGAAGACCTTGTTCCCATGGAATGTTTAACAGGACACATCTGAACATCTTATTGCAAGAAAATGAGCTTTTAAATTATAGCCACCATGCAAAGGAGGAAATGCTGTGACCAATTGCAATTTAGTGGTCTAAAAAACCCATTGCAATGCGCTTTCTTAAAGCATTTTACAGTTGAAAAAATATACCTTTTGTTTCAGGAGTGTATGTTGGAAGTTTAAGCACGTCCTTAACTGAGTTACTTTTGCACAATAACACATTTTGCATGATAGGGATTCAAAAGTTATTATTATTCCTCAACTCCTCATCTTCTGAAACACTGTAGAGGAATGTGGACCAATTTGTCTGGGAACAGCCATTACTGGATTCTTCCATGACCCCCAACCTACACCCTGATCCTCCCAAACACCCTACCCCGCCATCATTGTTTTCTGACTACGACCCATCTTCCCCAGCCTCAGCCACTGGCTCCATTGCTGTTTATTCATCTTCACTGGCGATCTTTGGTTCCCAAACCTGAGCCAAACGAGGGCTGTGATTCTGGGTCCTCCATTCCCAGGCTGTATCCTGGGAAAATGTTCTGTAACCTGACCACCTAACCCCAGACACCCTGGGCCAATCATTATTTGTGATCCTTTTCTACTACCACCACCAATGACATATCTCCACCTCATTCCTGGTTTACTCCCACCATATGACAATGTATAAACTGCCTGCCCACTGTTGTTTTCCCACTCCAAGGCAAGCCTCATCCTTCATTTACCAAAGTCAGTATCCCATTAGAGACACAGGACTGATCCTGATGCATGCCTACTGCACAATTTCACTGGACACAAGGCTTGGGTCCAATCCTTACTCCTCCCCCACATCCTCCTCCCCCAACCCAAGATACAGGCCTGATTCATCTGTCTCTTCAACCTACAAAACCTAATATGCGAGGTCAATCCTTCCCCCACCCCCAGTTCCCCTGACCCATAGGCACGGACCCAATCACTCTATCTCCCCATCCCATCACCCCACTGGACCCAGGCTCAGGGCTGATCCTTCTATCTCCTCAAATCCAAGGCATAGGCTTAATCCCTCACACCTATACTTCGCCTCCTCCCTCAACCCAAGTAACATGCCTAATCCTCGTCCTTCTCTTCTAATACAGAGGTGAGAAGATATCCAGTAATCCACAGCTAGAACCACAGTGAACAGATCGCATCAGGTCTCTACCTACTTCTCTGTCTTTCCATAACCAATTGCCTGGGATGTGGGGTATGTGACTTGTTGGAAGTTCCTGTGCCTTGGTTCATAACCTCTCTTTTTTTTCATGGTTGTCTGCACCCTTTGCCTCATGCCTGTTTGTTCTTTCTCCACCAGGTGTCCCATGGACTGTGCACTCATGGCAGAAGTCCCTGCAGACCTCGTTCAGTCAACATCACTGGTCCATTACTCTGGATCTGCTGAAGGAGTTCGATAGTCTGAAGGATGTGTACAGCGAGGAAATGATCTCCCAGGCCCTGCCCCTCATGTTCAACATATTCCACTTGAGCAAGGTATGACACTGTGCAATCTTCTCTGTGCCTGAACAAATCTGCATTAGTATCTTTTACACATATTTTAGTTATATTCCACAATATAGATCAGATGAAAAGCATGGCAGAATGTTGACAAATTGAAATTAATCCCAACAATTGCCAACCAGGCATTTTGGGAAGTCTGATGTGGATAGGAGATTCGGGGAATGGTAGAGCATAAGAAAATGTTGATGAGCAGAGTGACCGTAGTGTTTAACTCCCTGAAACTGGCCAGCGTGGTAGGTAGGTGGTGAAGAAGGCATATGGTATGCTTGTCTTCATAAGTCGAAGCATGGAATATAAAAATTGGGTTTATATGTCGCAACTTAACAAAACATTAATCGGACCATACTTGGACTGTTGTGGCAGTTCTGGTCTTCACAATGTGTGAAGAATGTGCTGGAGAGTGTAGATGACATTCACCATTTTGATTATGGAGAGAGATTAGATAGACTGAGCTTGTTTTCCCTGGATTGTAGGAGGTTGAAGAGTGACCTGATAGAGGTATGTAAAATTATAAGAATCCTATATATGCAAAACCATTTTCCCATGGTATGGGCATCAAAAACAAGAGGGCACAGGTTTGCGAGAGGAAGTGGTTTTAAAGGAGTTCTAAGAGGTAAGATTTTTTTACACAGGAAGTGGTTAATATCTGAAATTTGCTGCCAAAACAGTTGATGGAATCATAAACGATCACTTCATTTAAGAGATATTTAGTTAGGCACTTAAATAGCCGAGGCATTAAAAGGATATGGACCTCATGTGGGCAAATTGAATTAGTGTAGTTAGGCAAGAAGGCATGGGCTTGGTGGGCTGAAGGGCCCATTTCTACACCATGTACCTCTATAGGGACTCACTCCAACCATGTGCAGTGTAACAGTCCAACAGTCTCTGTTTTAGGTAGAAACAATTCAGCAGTGATGGGTCCTGATCCCAAACATCATCTATCCATGTTCTCCAGAGATGCAGCCTGACCTGCTCAGTTACTCCAGCACCTTATGTCCTTTTCTAATTCACCAGTTTCTTCCTGAATCCAACAATCAAAAAGCAAACAAAAACTGCAAATGCAGGAAATCTGAAATAAAGTATTAAAAAGTCCTTCTGCAGAGACTCTGCTTTCTCTACACTATCTGCCTCTCCACCTATCTCCGTATCATCTGCAAACATGGCTGCAAAGCCTTCAATAAAGTGCCATCTTGCAGTTCCCCCTGTGATAGGCTGAAGTTCAACTAACCATGATATTGTAAAAATTCGTCATAACAAATTCTGATTATGGGGATCCTGGGGTCAAAGCAAACCATGGTATTAAATGCATGGGTTTGCTGTCTCTGACAGTGAGCTGGGATAACTACTATGTTTCAACAGTGAGCCTGTTCTACGGTCTGTCAGTAATGTCTGGGCTGGGTATCTACACTGAATGTTGGATGAACTGACCTCAGTTGAATGACATGTCACAATGTCTCTTTGGCATTGCATTTTTCAGAACGATGCTATTATTCGACAGTTAGCTGCCATTTTCACTCACTGCTACGGACCCTACCATATCCCTATGATCCAGGAGCCCAAGGAGAAAAACAGAGTTCCAGCAGGTGAGCCTCAGCCGTCTCCTCCGTCTAGTGGGATTAGACAGTGGACTCAATCACAGGACAATTGTTAATCCTGAATGTTTGCTCTTGAGTCATAACAACAAGGGGAGACTCTACCATACCCATGAGGTGTTGGTGTCGCCACCCCCCATGAAGCTGGCTTATTACCGTAGCCTTCATCTGCCTCTGTGAGAAGTCTCCCACTCCCCCTTCCATGTGGCTGTCTCTCTGGAGTCATAGTCATACAGTGTGGAAACAGGTCCTTCGGCCCTACTTGCCCGACCAACATGTCCCCCCTACACTAGTCCATCTGTCTGCATTTGGCCCATATCCCTCTAAACCTGTCCCATTCATTTACCTGTCCAAATGTTTCTTAAATGTTGCAATAGTACCTCCCTCAACTGCATTCTCCAGCTGCTCATTCCGTACACCCACCACCTTTTGTGTGAAAAAGTTACCCCTCAGGTTCCTGTTAAATCTTCCCCCCCTCACCTTAAACCTGTGTCCTCTGGTTCTCTATTCACCTACTTTGGGCAAGAGACTTTGTGCATCTATTTGATATATTCCTCTCTATCAACCAGAATAGAGAGATGCACACCATGTGCAGGCAGATGTGCAGTTTAAGTTGGCATCAAGGTTGGCAAAGATATTGCAGGCAGAATGATCTGTTGCTGTGTTGTACTTTTCTGCATACCATGTATAGCAATCTTGCGTGGCTTTCTCTAATCAAACCATGGAGTTGTCTACCCCATCCATCTCAGTCTCTCTTCCAATCCATTTAATGACTGTGGAGCCTTCCAGTGTTGCTCCAAAATGTTCCACCGTAGGATTAGAGTGCAGTTACAGCTCTTGCAGAGTGAATACAGACCAGTTCCCTGGGATCTCACAGTACATAGTGATGCACAGCCACTTGCCAATCGGGTCAGAAGGGGTCTCACAGACCTTAATTTCACTCGTTCTCTCTCTCTCTGTTTCTTCCTGCAGAGCCTGTCCCCCTGAACAACCGGGAACATTCAGACGTCACCTTCCTCGTGGGAGGGAAACCGTTCTATGGTGATCGTGTGCTGCTGTCTTCTGCCTCACCCCGGTAAGAGCCCACAGCTCATCAAACTAATCATCAGTTCAGCGCATACCTGGCTTAGTGCATTGCCCTTGAAGCTGGGGCAGGGTGATCCTATTGCTTAAGTCTGAACCCCATTCTGTAGATTAAATATACTGCAGGTGTTCAAAACCTGAGATGAAAGCATACCTTCATGACAGTTGTAACGTATGACTATGTGAAGGGAAGGACTAAAAGGTAGAGATACACTGGCTTCAAAGTGAGAAAGGAAGGGATGAGAGAGGATGGAACAAATCTCAGAGAGGACTGCATTATGAGAAGTGAGTACACAGGGAGGGGGGGGGGGCGGTAAACGCATGGAATTTTTTCCTCCCTTTCCACTTCCACCCACATTTCTTCCTCTGGTTTCTCAACTCGATTCTTGTCTCATATAATTAGTCTTTTTGTCTGTGGCCTTTGTCCAGCCATCTGCCAGTCCAAAACCCTCCTCACATGTATCCACCTATCACTTCCTAGCTTCCACCTGCTCTGATCCCTTCCAGCTTTCTTCCCCCCCTCAAGCGCCACAGTCAGTCTGAAGAAGGGTCCCAATCCCAAACGTTATCTAGCTATGTTCTCCAGAAATGCTGCTTGACCTGCTGAGTTATTCCAGCATTTTGTGTCTTTTGCATCACAGTTGTAAGTGGGAAAGAACTAGGCAAATGGTGTTACTTTGACCATCAGTCGAGAGGTTTCTCTGCAATGAAGCAGAATTTGTCTGATTAGGGTTTAAGGGCATATTTCCTCCTCGCATTCCTTGAAGATTTCTTGAAGCGAGGATCAGCAACATACAGCATTATTGTATGAAAGATGTGTATATATAACTCTACCACGAGCTAACATAGGTGCTGAAGGCCATTTGTGCTCCTTCATTTATGATTATGCGGTTACTACATAATTTTAATATTATTTTCACACTTCAGGTTCAAAGAACTCATTGAAGCCTGCGCTTCCAACACTGCCGAGGCCAGCAATCCCATTGAGATAAAGGATGTAGGGTTTGAAACATTTGAGGTAACTAACAGCAGATTTTGCAATTTCTTAATATAAACTGGGTAGCGGGTTAATTGCATGCACACCACATAGATGTGAGTGGGTTATGGGGAGAAGGCAGGAGAATGGGGTTAGGAGGGAGAGAGAGATCAGCCATAATTGAATGGAGGAATAGACTTGATGGGCTGAATGCCCTAATTGCTCCTATCACTTATGAACTGATGATCTTATGATACATTTTCTTGTTAGCTAACACTGTGGATACCTGGTATATGTGGGCAAGATGGCCAAACCTTCATGCATCTGGTGTAAGCAGTCCTGGTAACTAACCATGCTTATGCTTGGAACATAATTTTAGTAACAAACCCCTTGTTTTTGAGTTCTCTGACACATCCCAGGCAAATACTTCAATTTAGTATAGAGGGGATGTTGCATTCTTGGAGGAGCTGTCCTTCGGAAGAGATGTTATGCCACAAAGACACTCACAAAGACATTATCTATTGTCAACATTGCCAAAAGTAAATAACTGGTTGCTCATCTTGGTGCGATTTTTGTACAGCTGGCGATGTACAGTTTAACCTTGACATTTTCCAACAAAATACTGTATGACCACCCCAGGAAATGAATGATTGGTTGTAAAGGTCTTTGTGATAACCAAAGCTGTTATAGAAATGCATGTTTCACATTTGGGGTAATGTTTTTTCACTTGGCTGATCATGCACGGACCCTTGTACTGAAATGTAATCTCTCCACAGTGCCTGGTTCATCACATTTACAGTGGAGGGACAGAGAGAATGGACATCAGTAAAAGCCGAGCCTTGGAGGTAAGATGCCCTCTCCTATGTATCGCAGCTCTCGCTTATTTGTAACCTTGTTCCATAGCCTCCTGCCAGAGAGCAAGATGTCAGGCGTCAGAGCACAAAATCTACTTACCCACTCCCTCAATTAGATATTAAGGTGCATTAAAGTGTTAGTGCAAGAAATTAATTACCGCTGGGCAAGGAAGAATCATTAGCTGAGGACTTCTTAGATCAATGTGGTCAACGTGGCTGTCTATGTAGGGTGGGAAGGTGGCATTAAATGATGATGTGCCGGATGTGATGCTCCCCTAATTGAATGGAAGGATATTTATTGTTTGTTGATTGTGTGTAGGAAGGAACTGCAGATGCTGGTATAAACCGAAGACAAACACAAATTGCTGGAGTATCTCAGCGGGACAGGCAGCATCACTGGAGAGAACGAATGGGTGACGTTTCAGGTCGATCCCCTTCTTCAAACTCGACCCGAAATGTCATCCATTCCTTCCCTCCAGAGATGCTGCCTGTCCTGCTGAGTTACTCCAGCATTTTGTGTCTATCTATAGTTTGCTGACTATTGGATTCTAGAGCAGAGCCGAACATGACCTTTATCTGTCAGGGAATGGGAGTAAAGGGATGGAGGTAGATGGAGTGAAATAAAATGACCTCCAGCCAAGGTGTAGAATAGTGTTTGCTTTCTCTGATTTTTTGTTGTTGTTTTAGAGGAGATTATATTAAAGGTTAAAAGTGTTCAGCTGAATCGATAATCATTTGTGCTGTGGGGGGAGATGAAAGCTAGAATAGGTGGAATGGTTTTAATGGATGTGGAGTAGTTTTATTCATTCTTGGACCATAATGGTTTTACCCCAGTGCTCATGTCTCTGCCTCTGTGCCAGGTTCTCACAGCTTCCAGCATCTTCAAACTAGAGTCGCTTAAGCATCACTGTGAAGTCGTGTGTTCAAGGGACTTGACCTTTGATGACATTTCAAATACCTACCAAAGGGCGAAGGTGAGGCCATCCATATCTTACACTGATATCCGAGATGCATAACATGCAGTGTCTTGAGTTAAAGTAGAGTATCCTCCACAATTCATGGGATTTAAGAATTTAATGGCATTGAAATTGGTGGAGTTCCACACTGTGTGGAGAACTCATTCTGTGGATTTTAGTAAGGTGATGAGGAGGAATTTCTTTAGTTAGAGGGTGGTGAATCTGTGGAATTCCTTGTGACAGAATGCTGTGGAGGCGAAGTCAGTGGATATATTTAAGGCAGAGATAGATAAATTCTTGATTAGTACGAGTGTCAGAGGTTATGGGGAGAAGGCAGGAGAATGAGGTCAGGAGGGGAGAGATAGATCGGCAATTATTGAATGGCGGACTAGACTTGATGGGCTGAATAGTGTAATTCTGCCCCTATCACTTACGATCACATAATGTAGGCTGATGTCCTGTGAACAGTAGTCATGGAGTGCTGCACTTTTGGATGTGTCATCTTCTGGACAAGGCACTAAAGTTGAGCCCATTGACCCAGCCATGGAGCAGGCTACATTAGACCTGGTCAAGTGTAATGGGACAGGATTCACTTCATAGTAAAAGATTGAACTGGAGGGATAGTTTGAAGTATATAAAGTTATGAAAGATATAGATAGGATAGACAGTCGGAACCTTTTTGGCAGGTTGGATGTGTCAAAGATGAGAGGGCATAGCTTGAAGGTGAGAGGTGCAACATTTAAGAGAGATCTGTGGGGCCAATTGTTTACATGATTGTAGTTCCTGAAACGTGCTGCCAGGTGTGGAGATATGATGGTGGCATTTAAGAGGTGTTTAGATAGGCATAAGGATACAGTGGCTTGCAAAAGTATTCATACCCCTTGAACTTTTCCACATTTTGTCACGTTACAACCACAAACGTAAATGTATTTTATTGGGATTTTATGTGATAGACCAACACAAAGTGGCGCATAATTGTAAAGTGGAAGGAAAATGATACATGGTTTTCAAATTTTTTTACAAATAAAAAACTGAAAAGTGTCGCGTGCAAAAGTATTCAGCCCCCTTTACTCTGATACCCCTAAATAAAATCCAGTGCAACCAATTGCCTTCAGAAGTCATCTAATTAGTAAATAGAGTCCACTTGTGTGTAATCTAATCTCAGTATAAATACAGCTGTTCTGTGAAGGCCTCAGAGGTTTGTTAGAGAACATTAGTGAACAAACAGCATCATGAAGCCCAAGGAACATACCGGACAGGTCAGGGATAAAGTTGTGGAGAAGTTTAAAGCAGGGTTAGGTTATAAAAAAATATCCCAAGCTTTGAACATCTCACGGAGCACTGTTCAATCCATCATCCGAAAATGGAAAGAGTATGGCACAACTGCAAACCTACCAAGACATGGCCGTCCACCTAAACTGACAGGCCGGGCAAGGAGAGCATTGATCAGAGAAGCAGCCAAGAGGCCCATGGTAACTCTGGAGGAGCTGCAGAGATCCACAGCTCAGGTGGGAGAATCTGTCCACAGGACAACTATTAGTCGTGCACTCCACAAATCGGGCCTTTATGGAAGAGTGGCAAGAAGAAAGCCATTGTTGAAAAAAAGCCATAAGAAGTCCCGTTTGCAGTTTGCCACAAGCCATGTGGGGGACACAGCAAACATGTGGAGGAAGGTGCTCTGGTCAGATGAGATCAAAATTGAAGTTTTTGGCCTAAATGCAAAACGCTATGTGGCGGAAACCTAACACTGCACATCACCCTGAACACACCATCCCCACTGTGAAACATGGTGGTGGCAACATCATGCTGTGGGGATGCTTTTCTTCAGCAGGGACAAGGAAGCTGGTCAGAGTTGATGGGAAGATGGATGGAGCCAAATACAGGGCAATCTTGGAAGAAAACCTGTTAGAGTCTGCAAAAGACTTGAGACTGGGGCGGAGGTTCACCTTCCAGCAGTACAACGACCCTAAACATACAGCCAGAGCTACAATGGAATGGTTTAGATCAAAGCATATTCATGTGTTAGAATGGCCCAGTCAAAGTCCAGACCTAAATCCAATTGAGAATCTCTGGCAAGACTTGAAAATTGCTGTTCACAGACGTTCTCCATCCAATCTGACTGAGCTTGAGCTATTTTGCAAAGAAGAATGGGCAAACATTTCAGTCTCTAGATGTGCAAAGCTGGTAGAGACATACCCCAAAATACTTGCAGCTGTAATTGCAGCGAAAGGTGGTTCTACAAAGTATTGACTCAGTGGGGCTGAATACCTTTGCACGTGACACTTTTCAGTTCTTTATTTGTAAAAAAATTTGAAAACCATGTATCATTTTCCTTCCACTTCACAATTATGCACCACTTTGTGTTGGTCTATCACATAAAATCCCAATAAAATACATTTACGTTTGTGGTTGTAACGTGACAAAATGTGGAAAAGTTCAAGGGGTATGAAAACTTTTGCAAGCCACTTTATGCAGCAATTGCAGGGAAATGGATCATGTGCAGACAGATGAGATTAGTTTATCTTGGTTTAGCAAGGACTTTGTGGGGCATGGCACCTGTTCCTTTGCTGTACTGTTCTATGTTCAGTGAAAGTGATCCAAACAGAATAAAATGCCTTTCTGGAATCTGAAACTAGATTTAATTGTAGATATGGATAATTATTAGGTATGATTGAAAAATAGATAGGGGGCCGTACATAGTGGTCTGTTAATGCCGGGGCATTGGTTACATTCAAGGCTGGGATGCATCCACTTTTTGGCTGTGGCAGCATTGAGGGTGAGGGGAGTAAGCAGGAAATTGAAGTTGAGGCCAAAGATCAAACCACCTGTAGACGGTGGATCAGTTTCTAGAGGCTGTGCTGCTTAAACCTACTGTTAACATTGAAGAGGGTGCATGGTCCACATCTACTGTTATTATTGAAGAGCAGGGGGGCCCACATCATTACTGTTGAGGGATCATATTTGTTGCTTCTTTTGAAACTGTAATGGATTGTCAGAACATACTGTAACCAGTTTAACCACCGTGATGGTAGCCATTTCCTCCCTTTCCAATATTTCCATCTATTGTTGGTGTTGCCTCTGGGTGAGATATGATGTAGTGTTCACGCCTGTGTTCATTTCAGATGCCAATAACCCAATAAATGCAATTATAGCATTAGAAATTCCAATATTGGCAATGACCTCAGCAAGGTTTGTGGGACAGTTAAAAGTGGATGTTGACCTTTCAGGAGAATGGCATGGAGTCCAGTCATGCTGGGTTAATCCTTGTCCCACCAAGGGAGTGATGCTGGAGTTGGATGTTCATATTGGGAATATTGACCTCGGGGACATATGTTCAGATTGGGAGTCTATTGTTCATGTCTACAAGTAAATGATTGCTAACAATTTATCAATGTTGTGCTTTTCTGTCTGTTGTGACCTCCTGCATTTGATTTTAGACTTTGGAGATACAGAGTAGAAACAGGCCCTTCGGCCCACCGAATCCACGTCGATCAGAGATCACCCCGTACATTAACACTGTCCTCCATACTAGGAACTATTTTTTACAACTTACCGAAACCAATTAACATACAAACCATTATATCTTTGGAGTGTGGGAGGTGACCGGAGCACCCGGAGAAAACCCACCCAGGGAGAACGTAAAAACTTTGTACAGACAACAGTTGTAGTCCAGATCGAACCTGGGTCTCGGGCGCTGTAAGGCAGCAACTCTACTGCTGCGCCAGTGTGTCACCCCCGCTATAGCTTGATAGAAGAAGTAGGGAGAAATAATTTCCACTAGTTGGTAACCAGAAGAAATATAAAGTTATTGATTAAAACAATTGGAAGGGATTGAGGCTAACGTTTTATGCCATGATGTTTAAGAAGGAACTGCAGATGCTGGAAAATCGAAGGTAGACAAAAATGCTGGAGAAACTCAGCCGGTGAGGCACCATCTATGGAGCGAAGGAAATGCAATGAGCTGTGCCTTGCCTAAAATGGTAGAGAAGGCAGATTCGATAACTTTCAAAACCAATTGCATAGATATTTCAAAAGGAAAATCTTTGAGCTATAGTAAAATAGAGAGATGGAACTAATTGGATAATTCTCTCTTAATGCCAGAAAATGCCGGTGGGCAATTTTGCTGTGATATTTTTCCTTAAAAGGTACTCTTGTTTGCTACAGGTCGTGGATGCCTCAGATTTGGTCGCCTACTGCAGTGGATACTTTCTGAAGAACATGCTGTCTTTATTGGAGCAGGACTCTTTCCGGCAGCTACTGAAGAATGAGGCAGTAAAATCTCATCTACTGGCAGACCTACAGCAAGCACTGGCTGCCAGGATGCAGGCAGTTTACCAGCCCATCTCGAAGGAAACCATGGTATGATTTAACAACAGGACTCAAATGTAGACGTAGTAGCCTTTAAATGGTGGCGACGACTAACAAACATTGCCTGTAAATGGAGATTGCTTTACTGGAGAAACCAAATGAGCAACACAGTGTAATATGTAGTGGCTTGGAATACCAAAAGAACTTTAACTATTTTCTCTCAAGAGAATCTTCTTCCTTCTCTTTCAATATCTATGCCTTGATTTCTCTATCCCCAGGATTCATCCAGGCTTCTATTCATGCCTTCCTGTATTTATGCTTCCAACAGAGCAAGGACTAATTTGTGAGCAGTGACATTAAACATGTACTTCACATGACAGAGAACAGAACAACTTTTAATATACACAAAGGGTGGAGTAACTCAGCGGGTCAGGTAACATCAGGCGACCCAAAACATCACCAATCCATTTTATCTAGAGATGCTGCCTGACCCGCTGAGTTACTCCAGTACTTTGCATCTATCTTCCGTATATACCAGCATCTGAAGTTCCTTTCTATACAAAATAACCTTTTACTACTAGTTGTTAATTCATGTAACAACACCACTGATACTGTAGCAAAAAAATGAAGTCAACTCTATTTACACCAGGTTATGAGTCATCTTGAGATTGAGGTTCACTCTGTCAATCATAGACAATGAAGACTTTTTTTACTTCCTCTGATCTCATCCCATCCCATCTTACCAGTGTCTCCATCTCAAACTGACTTTAATTTACATTAAGGCTACTTCCTGACAATACGCTGGCGGTATGGACAACCCTCCTGGACATCATGGTCTGTGAGCAGTTAGTGGGCAACAGTCCTTGTGATGGATCAGTTACGGTGAACCGTCCCACCTATGCATCTTAAGAGTATCTCCGCCAGTTATGATCCATGACAAGCAGAGACATTAAACGTATTTCAGATGGTAGAGAACAGAAGAACCTTTTACAACTTGTTGTCCATTCATGCAACAACAGCTTATCTTAAAGTTAAACGTACCTGAAGTCGGCTAGCATCGGGGACTGTTTGTTTACGGTCTCCCAATGGATCCTTGGTCTGAGTCATGTATGTATGTGTGTTATAATCTCACTGAAGTGACGATATGATTTATAGAAGGACTGTAGGCAAAGCTTTGTGTGACACCTGGAAACAGCATGGGCTGTTACACATGTATTACTCAGGCATTCAATTCTGAGACTTTACTGAGCCTCATGCACGTTTGCAATCAAAAGAGAAACTAAATTACTTTTTTACTGAAGTGCAATATTGTGTGTAGCCTACTGTGTCTTATTGCTTAATAATGGATATTCTGGTGTAAAAATATTATTAAACAGAGATTCATATTTATGGAAAGTGTCAGAAATCTGTACTTTCATCAGGCATGAAAATCAAGCGAAGGATTTCAGAGCTGTACATGGTTATTTACAATGTTGAACACACTGATACCCTTTAGTGTGCCTTTTATAATTAAACAGGATTTAATTCCAAATGTGTTCTTTTGTGTTCTTTGTGGGCTTCAGATGGGTGTGTAACTTCAATCACATGACAAGTAAATGGTCTCGGTACGAATACCAGCGGTATGAATATTGATTTCAATAACTTCAAGTAACCCTACATCCCCTCTCACTCCATCCTTTCCCCCACCTTAGTCATTGTACTAGTTTCATTGCATTGAGTTTCACTGTATAACTCGTCATCTCCTACCCCACAGCCAACAATGGACAACTGCGGGCTCTACCTTTCCTTGATCGTTATTTTTTGCATATCTTTCATTCATTTGTTCTATATCTCTCTATATCACTGTCTCTAACTCTCGTTTCCCTTTCCACTTTCTATCAGTCTGAAGAAGGGTATCACCTATTCATTTTCTCCAAAGATGCTGCCAGTCCCGCTGAGTACTCCAGCTTTTTGTGTCTATCTTCGGTTTAAACCAGCATCTGCAGTTCCTTCCTACACAAGTAAATGGTCAAACTCTTCACCTCCTGAGACTCTCCCTGGTGTTGGTGTTTTACCAAACCATCCGATTCACCCTGGAATTAAGAACTGCCTGACTGTGGTGGAGATGGCAATGAGTGCAATACTAATACAATACAATACTAAAGGGTATAATACAATACCTGGTGAAATACTAACCCCGGTGTCAACATAGAAACCTATTTTTCTATGTTTACACCAGGGTTAGTATTTCACCAGGTATTGTTTGTACCCATTAGTATTGTATTATTATTGCATACTAATACTAACCCCTGTGCACATGGACTAATCATTCCTCGAGTTAAGTTTCTCACACACAGCAATGGCACAAATGTTGAGGTGAAGGTGCTGGACATCCATTGAACTACTGTCCAATCAGCATCTTCCCAGTTAACCTTAAGTCGATAGGTGTTAACATTTACTGTATCCAGTGACACCAACAAATTAGGTGGTTAGTAAGAGATTAGATTTAGAGATCTGCAGACAAGTGAAAGGTCTGGACAAGCTTACAGAGACTGAGAGGAACAAGATGACACAGGTTTCTGAAAGCCAGTTTGAAATTGAGGTGTTGCTTAAATGGGAGCTGTAGGAAGGCAGCCTGAGGGAATTTATCTGAGCTCATGAGAATACCTTATCTGGAATTGTGTGCAAACATTGCTGATCAAACAGACTGGAAACAAACATAATCCTATACATGTCATACAGTAACAAAAGAGGCAGAAGTGCAAGCTGCTAGCTCAGCCTGATCTGATGGCAGTAATAGAGGAACAGGTTGGGTAAGTGCTTGTCTCCCTGCCCTTCTTTAAACAATTATTCCTGTTTACACCACTTGAACTTTTTCCAATATCGTCAATTTAGTGCTACAAACAGAGCCACAAGCGAAGGTGTCTTTAACAAATAGCAATTGTTTGCAAATTAAAACATGGACAGCTTTGATGAATGAGGTTATGGAGTTTTTCAAGAGATGCAACTTTATTTTGAGATCTTATCCAAAGGACAATCCCTCTGACAGTGTGGCATTTCCTGAGGGTCCCACCTGCTGTCAGCAACCCCTATTCAAAGGCTCCTGCTTATAAGCAGACGCTATAGGCCGAATGGTCTAATTCTGCTCTTGTTTTATGGTCAAATGATCTGCTAGAATATGGCTTCTGATCCACTGGTAGGGGATCACATTTGATGCTTTATCTCAGTCAACTGCATTTCACATCTCAAAACAATTTGCATTATTACATTGAAAGTGCAATCAAGTTGTGAATAGTAACACAAAGCTGTGGGTGTCAATAGTCTGTCCCCTGTGATGGAGACAGAGAGTGTGTCTCTCTGGCTTTACAATCCGCAACTCTTCAAAGATAGGCACAAAAAGGTGGAATTACTCAGCGGGTCAGGCAGTATCTCTGGAGAAAAGGAATAGGAGACCTTTCCGATCGAGACTCTTCTTCAGACTGAGTCAGGGGAGAGAGAAACAAAAGAAATGAGTGTGAAGAAGGGTCTCGACCTGAAACGTCACCTATTCCCTTTCTCCAGAGATGCTGCCTGACCTGCTGAGTTACTCCAGCTTTTTGTTACTATCCAAAGAAATGACAAGATACAAAGAACAAATGATTGAAAGGTATGCAATAGGACAAATCAAAGCCACCAACGATGACCAAGGAAAGGACTTCTTAACCTGAAACATCACCTATTCCTTTTCTCCAGAGATGCTGACTGACCTGCTGAGTGACTGCAGCTTTTTGTGTCTACCTTCGGTATAAACCAGCATCTGCAGTACCTTCCACAACTCTTCAAACCTGTCTCACACCTTCCTTTTTTATCTCAGGCCTTTGTTCCAACCATCATCTCCCTCCCCACCCCCAACCGCAATTGCATATGTGAAACTGTTCCTGCCACGCTTTGTCTTGCCTCTTCCCTGTTGGTTTTCTCCTCAACTCCCCCCCCCCCCCCCCCCACACACACATACACAAAATCATTCTGAAGAAACGCCTCGACCTGAACCGTTACCTATCCATGTTCTCTAGGAATGCTGCTTGGCCCACTGAGTTCCTCCAGCATTCTGTATCCTTTTTGTGAATAGTAAAATCCCACTAACATTGAGAGGGACAAACTGTGGATTAGTTCTGAACATCCTGGGTTACGATTTATGAATACCTGTACATCCAAGTGAACTCTCATAATATTAAATTCAAAAAAATCAACATGCGAACGAACATTTGTTGATACAAATGGCAGAACTAGTTACCTGGCTCCACTTCGAGTAATTGTTCTTTCTTATCGGTTTTATGGTGCTTTTGATGCTGTGGTGGTGTGGTTACCAAGGTGAGTGATTTTGTGTATTTTTTTACTTATGGCCAAAATCAATTTATGGGCGTCGGTAAAACTGAACTCGTTTGTTACCCGGGGTAGTAGTAACCAAGACTTAAAGGGTTAGATAACGCTGGGCGCATATCCCTAGGTGCATGCTGTCATAGTACATTAGCACACTGTACCTCCAGGAATTGCAGGCACACTGTGTTTACTCATCTGCACAAGTTACGTGTGCTGACACCATCTCCATTCATTGCCCTCGCCCATTGACTGCTGCAGACTGTCGCCCATTGTGGCTTTAGCCCAGGGAACCTGTCGTTGCATTTGAGAGAGCGCAAGGCTCCATCTCCAGGAATAGGTGAGACGTACTTGTGCTTTACCCATTTCGCACTAACTCAGGCGGGACTGGTTCTCCCGTGAGGGGTTCTGCCCAGATTGCCGTGATGGAAAGGGACTCGCGGTTTAAACACTGCCCGCCATGGACTTTGCCAACGAACTAACTGTTCCACGTCACCGTCTGCTCCCTCAAGAGACAAGCAAAGTCTTCAACAGTGACATGACGACCAACCAATCCTACAGCGCTTGCTCTCGTTTTCTGTTGGAGTTTTTATTATATTCAAAATAAAAGATAGCACCACACACGTGCACAACGCCCTCCTTTTTTTGGGAATAAACATTGCAAGAGTCAGGAGAATTAGGCACAGGAGAATTCTGAAACAAAGCCTACATATAGCTGGAAATACATCAATCCTTTTGTACGCTTTAATGTGGACGACTCAAGGTGCCAGACTGCAGAGAGAGAAAGAGGGAGAAACATTTGGTGTTCTCAACAATACAAACTCTAGGCCCAGGAGTCCTCCAGCGATAGGTGAAGGTCTCTCGACCAGTTACTAAGACCTGGGGATCAAACATTGGTCAGTGGAGACACGGGCTTCCTTCTGTAGATCAGTGAACACCCCCTCGATACGCATTCAGCCTACAGTGCCAGTGCTGATCTTTAAGTCTAGGTAAATAATCTGCTCCTGCACGGCGGGGAGAGAGAAAAAATGCTCACATCTTCTTGAGTCTCTTCTCCTCGTCGTCCTTCCGTTTCCTGATCAGATCCCGAGCCGCTTCCAGCCCAAGGAAGTGGAAGACGCCCCAGTACTCCTGGTCCTCCTCCGGTACGCTGACCAACATGCCGTCCGGCACGTACATCGGAGTGCGGAACAGGATATTGTAGAGGGCCTCGTCGAAATGCTCGGGGTTGGCCGGCATCTCGGAGGCTGTCAGGAAGGGAGCCGAGGTGGAGAGGGCCGGGGCCTTTGCCGTCGCGGCGTGAAGCTGTCTTCCCACCACGGGCGCCACAGGCTCTTCGTCTGCCCGGGAAGGCAAGTTTGCTCTGAGAGCGAACAAGTTTGGCGCAGAGCTCCTCGGCTCCTGCAGCGACTCATCGCGGGATACAGTTTCTGGACTTGGGTCCTGGGCTCCCTCCAATTGCAGGGACTTTGCAGACGACAATTGAGTGACCGAACTCGAGGTGGTCACATAGGAAAGCGAGGGAGACATTTCTTCACTCACGGCTTTGCTCTCAGCTGTCATTAGCCCAGAGGAGACATTGGAAGGTGTTGCAGGGAACCGAACTGCTTCACCGGGACCCTGACTTGTTCCAGAGTGAACCTGCTCTAATATAGAACGTTGTTGGTTCGAGGCTATGGGACACTGGCCACGTTCAATGGATAGATTGTCCGGGGCTGCGAATCCTGGCAGTTTCTCTGTCGCTTTCTCCAGTTTGAGTAGTTCTGCAGATAGTTGATTTACTTCTGCAGGGGCGTTGAGTACCCCCGAGGCCATTTTGCCTGCTCCCGTGGGTAGTTTCTCCGACAGAGTGGGGGATTTTCCAAACGGTCCAGCGGGTTCATCTGCTGCTCTGTGGGAAGTGACTAATTCTGCAGGGCGTTTAGCTGATTCTGCAGGGATTTTAACTAGTCCCCTTGCACATTGGCCCGCTGTAGAAGGAACTGTCTCTGGTTCTCCTGGGAGTTTCTCTGCCGCTGTGGAGGAGTTGACCGGCTCTGCAGAGGGTGTACTTGGTTCTGCAAATGCTTTGCTTCTTTCTGTGAGGACTTTGCCTAACGCCGCGAAGAATTTCTTTGCTTCTGTGGTGACTTTGTCCGGCTCTGTGGGGACTTTGTCCTGTTTTGTGAGGACCGCTACTGGTTCTGCTGAGATTTTGTCCGGTTTTGTGGGGACCTCGGCTGATTCTGCTGGGACTTTGTCTGGTTTTGTGGGGACCTCGGCTGGTTCTGTGGGGACTTTGTCTGCTTTTGTAGGGACTTCTGCTGGGACATTGTCCGGTTTTGTAGGGACATCAGCTGGTTCTGCTGGGACTTTGTCCGGTTCTGTGGGGACCTTAGGTGGTTCTGTGGGGACTTTGTCCGTTTTTTGGGGGAGCTTACCCGATTCTGCTGGGATGTTGTCTTGTTTTGTAGAGATCTCTCCAGGTTCTGCTGGGACTTTGTTTAGTTTCAAGAGGACGTTGTCTGGTACTGCTTGGATGTGGTCTGATATTGTGGGGAGCTCACCTGATTCTGCTGGAACTTTGTCTAGTTTTGTGGAGACCTTGCCTTCTGCTGGCACTTTATCTAGTTTTGTAGGGAACTCTACTGGTTGGGCTGGGACATAGTCTGGTTTTGTGAGAGCCTTATCTTGTGCTGGGACTTTGTCTGGCTTTGTGGGGACCTTGTCTTCTGCTGGGACTTCGTCTAGTTTCGTGGGGAGCTCCACTGATTCTGGTGGGACTTTGTCTGGTTTCGTGGAGACCTTACCTTGTGCTAGGACTTTATGTAGTTCTGTAGGGACCTCTGCCAGTTCTGCTGGAACTTTGTCTAGTTTTTGGGGGACCTCACCTTCTGCTGGGACTTTATTTAGTTTTGTAGGGATCTCTGCTGGATCTTTGTCCAGTTTTGTAGAGACGTCTGCTGGTTCTGCTAGGACTTTGGCTAGTTGTGTGGGGACCTTGCCTTGTGTAAGGACTTTATCTGGTTTTGTATGGACTTCTGCTGGGACTTTGTCCTCTTTTATGGGGACCTTGCCTTCTGCTGGTACTTTGTCTGGTTTCGTAGGGACCTCACCTGGTTCTGCTGGGACTTTGTCTGGTTTCGTAGGGACCGCTCCTGATTCTGCTGGGACTTTATCCAGTTTTGTGGGGGCCTCACCTGTCTCTGCTGGGACTTTGTCTGGTTTTGCAGGGACCGCTCCTGATTCTGCTGGGACTTTATCCAGTTTTGTGGGGGCCTCACCTGTCTCTGCTGGGACTTTGTCTGGTTTTGTAGGGCCTTCTGCTGGGACTTTATCTGGTTTTGTAGGGATCTCGTCTGATTCCGCTGGGACTTTGTTTTGTTCTATGGGGACCTTGTCCGGTTCTGCTCCAACCTTACCCGGTTTTGTGGGGTCCTTGTCTGCTTTTGTGGGGACTTGGACTGGCCTTCCGGGAACTCTGCCTGCTTCTGTGGGGACATCTTCTGATAATGTGGGGATTTTGACTGGTTCTGTCTGAACTTTGACTGGTTCTGCGGGGACTTTGTCTGTTACCACGGGGATTTTATTTGGCTCTCCTAGGATTTCGTCTGGCTTTGTGAGGTCCTTGGCTGCTTCTGTGGGCACTTGATCTGGTGCTATGGGCACTTTGCCCGCTTCTGCTGGAACTTCGTTTGGTCCTGTAGGGATTTTGTCTGGCTCTCTGGGGTCATTGTCTAGTCCTACGGAGAATTTACCTAAGGCTGCAAATTCAGTCAACGATCCTTTTCCTGCTGTCTCTTTGACTCCCCTTGCACTCAACGTGGAAGTTGTCGACAACTCGTGGTCGCCACTGCTGGCTTCTGGCGTGCTTGTAGACGGAGGAGGGGTGGCAGGAGCAGGATCATCAGTGAGGTTGTTCCCGAGTTCCTGGAGACACAGACAAAATACAAGTAACATTTCTCTAAAACTCAGTAGACAAGATTCCACTTCGCAATGGGCTTCCATCATAAGTTCATAGGTTCTAGGAGCAGAATTGGGTCATTCAGCACATCAAGTCTACTCCACCATTCAATCATGGCTGTTCTATCTATCCCTCTCAACCCCATTCTCCTGCCTTGCCCCTATAATCCCTGACACTCAGAGTGCGATCACCCACTGGATGAGGGAATATGAGAACAAGATCTCAATGAGTTTGTGGTAGACCATCCACAAGACCTTGCAATGTAAGTATGTACATAGAAACACAACTCCATACATCAATATGCATATATGCACATCCAAACATAGTCTGGTCAAGCCCTGCTATCATTGGATTAAGGCCAATTAGGCAATTAAATAACAGAAGGATAATTTTTTACCATATTGCCATATGACATGAGAAGCAGCCATTCAGCCCATTGAATCTATGCCAGCTCACAGTGCAATCCCATTTCCTAATAAATTTTCCTCTAATCTATTTATAGTAATTGTAATCTATTTTCCTAATATTTCCATCAACCTGCCCCCCACTTCCACCACTTCCACCACCCCCAGCTTCTTCCACACACCTACACACTTACAGCAATCTATAGGGGTCAATTATAATGACCCCTTATAATGGTTGGCGGCGCGACTCGCGTTGCAGCGGCCTCTGCAGTCCGTCTGTCTTTTTTATTTTTTTTGTTTCGTTTGAGTTTTGTATAGTGTTTTTTTTTAGTTTTTTTTTTTACTGGGTATGTGTGGGGGGGTGGGGGTGGGGAAACTTTTAAAATCTTTTCCCTGCACGGGAGACCCGACCTTTCTCTGTCGGGTCTCCGTTGTCGTTGGGGCCTAGCACCGTGGAGCGGCCTCCAACCGGAACGACCTGGGGCTCCAGTCGCAGAGCCTGCGGACTACTCACCATCGTGGAGCTGGCCGAGTTCAGAGCGGGAGGAGCTGTGGTGGCGCGCTGCTGCTTCCCGACCCCGGAGATTCGGAGGCTTCAGCCGCAGGTCTGGTGGATGGTGACATCGGGAGCTCGCGGGTCCATGGTAGGAGACCGCTTTTCGGGGCTCCCGCAACGGCAGCTACTCCCGCCCGAGTTGCGGGGTTGGGGATGACCTGGAGCGGGGTCTGGCATCGCCCGGCACGGCATTGGTGGCCGTGGGACTTGCTGGCGCTACCGGGGGCTACAACATCAAGACCCGGAGCGTGGCCTTGCATCGCCCGGCGCGGATTTGGTGGCCGCAGGACATATCTACAATCGCCTGCCGGGGGCTTTGACTTTGACATCGGGAGGAGAATGTGGAGTGCAGGGGAGAGATAAGACTTTGCCTTCCATCACAGTGAGGAGGAGATTCACTGTGATGGATGTTTGTGTAAATTGTGTTGTGTCTTGGTTCTTTTTACTTGTTTGTATGACTGCAGAAACAGAATTTCGTTTGAACTTAGGTTCAAATGACAACAAATAAATATCTAAATCTAAAATAGGTGACTTCAATCTACATATAGATTGGGTGAATCAAATTGGCAGGGGTGCTGAGGAAGAGGATTTCTTGGAATGTATGCGGGATAGTTTTCTAAACCAACATGTAGAGGGACCAACGAGAGAGCAGGCTATTCTAGACTGGGTATTGAGTAATGAGGAAGGGTTAGTTAGCAGTCTTGTTGTGCGTGGCCCCTTGGGCAAGAGTGACCATAATATGGTTGAGTTCTTCATTAGCATGGAGAGTGACATAATTAATTCAGAAACAAGGGTTCTGAACTTAAAGAAAGGTAACTTTGAGGGTATGAGACGTGAATTGGCCAAGATAGACTGGCAATTGATTCTTAAAGGGTTGATGGTGGATATGCAATGGAAGGCATTTAAAGGTTGCATGGATGAACTACAACAATTGTTCATCCCAGTTTGGCAAAAGAATAAATCAGGGAATCATGTACATCAATGATCTGGATGAAGGTGTGGAAAATTGGATTAGTAAGTATGCAGATGATACTAAGATAGGTGGTGTTGTGGATAATGAAGTAGATTTTCAAAGTCTACAGAGAGATTTAGGCCATTTGGAAGAGTGGGCTGAAAGATGGCAGATGGAGTTTGATGCTGACAAATGTGAGGTGCTACATCTCGGCAGGACAAATCAAAATAGGACGTACACGGTAAATGGTAGCAAATTGAGGAATGCAGTTGAACAGAGGGATCTAGGAATAACTGTGCATAGTTCCCTGAAGGTGGAATCTCATGTAGATAGGGTGGTAAAGAAAGCTTTTGGTGTGCTGGCCTTTATAAATCAGAGCATTGAATATAGAAGTTGGGATGTAATGTTAAAATTGTACAAGGCATTGGTGAGGCCAATTCTGGAGTATGGAGTACAATTTTGGTCGCCTAATTATAGGAAGGATGTCAACAAAATAGAGAGAGTACAGAGGAGATTTACTAGAATGTTGCCTGGGTTTCAGCAACTAAGTTACAGAGAAAGGTTGAACAAGTTAGGTCTTTATTCTTTGGAGCGCAGAAGGTTAAGAGGGGACTTGATAGAGGTCTTTAAAATTATGAGCGGGTTAGACAGAGTGGACGTGGATAAGCTTTTCCCATTGAGAGTAGGGAAGATTCAAACAAGGGGACATTACTTGAGAATTAAGGGACAGAAGTTTAGGGGGAACATTAGGGGGAACTTCTTTACTCAGAGAGTGGTAGCTGTGTGGAATGAGCTTCCAGTGGAAGTGGTGGAGGCAGGTTCGATGTTATCCTTTAAAAATAGATTGGATGGGTATATGGACGGGAAAGGAATGGAGGGTTATGGTCTGAGTGCAGGTAGATGGGACTAGGGGGAAGTATTTTATTTTTAATTTAAAAAAAAAAATAATAATAATAATAATATTTAAATGTTCGGCACGGACTTGAAGGGCCGAGATGGCCTGTTTCCGTGCTGTTATGGTTATATGGTTATATGGTTATATGGAAGGTAGTGCATCCGTGGATAACAAGGGAAATCAGGGATAGTATCAAAACAAAAGATGAAGCATACAAATTACCCAGAAAAAGCAGCCTACCAGAGGACTGGGAGAAATTCAGAGTCCAGTAGAGGAGGACAAAGGGCTTAATTAGGAAAGGGAAAATAGATTATGAAAGAAAACTGGCAGGGAACATAAAAACTGACTGCAAAAGTTTTTATAGATATGTGAAGAGAAAAAGATTAGTTAAAACAAATGTAGGTCCCTTGCAGTCAGAAACAGGTGAATTGATCATGGGGAACAAGGACATGGCAGACCAATTGAATAACTACTTTGGTTCTGTCTTCACTAAGGAAGACTTAATTAATCTGCCGGAAATAGCAGGGGACCGGGGGTCAAATGAGATGGAGAAACTGAGTGAAATCCAGATTAGCCGAGACGTGGTGTTAGGTAAATTGAATGGATTAAAGGCCGATAAATCCCCAAGGCCAGATAGGCTGCATCCCAGAGTACTTAAGGAAGTAGCCCCAGAAATAGTGGATGCATTAGTGATAATTTTTCAAAACTCTTTAGATTCTGGAGTAGTTCCTGAGGATTGGAGGGTAGCTAATGTAACCCCACTTTTTAAAAAGGGAGGGAGAAAGAAAACGGTGAATTACAGACCAGTTAGTCTAACATCAGTAGTGGGGAAACTGCTAGAGTCAGTTATTAAAGATGGGATAGCAGCACATTTGGAAAATGGTGAAATCATTGGACAAAGTCAGCATGGATTTATGAAAGGTAAATCATGTCTGACGAATCTTATAGAATTTTTCGAGGATGTAACTAGTAGAGTGGATAAGGGAGAACCAGTGGATGTGTTATATCTGGATTTTCAGAAGGCTTTCGACAAGGTCCCATATAAGAGATTAGTATACAAACTTAAAGCACACGGTATTGGGGGTTCAGTATTGATGTGGATAGAGAACTGGCTGGCAGACAGGAAGTAAAGAGTAGGAGTTAACAGGTCCTTTTCAGAATGGCAGGCAGTGACCAGTGGGGTACCGCAAGGCTCAGTGCTGGGACCCCAGCTATTTACAATATATATTAATGATTTGGACGAGGGAATTGAATGCAACATCTCCATGTTTGCGGATGACATGAAGCTGGGGGGCAGTGTTAGCTGTGAGGATGGTGCTAGGAGGCTGCAAGATTACTTGGATAGGCTAGTTGAGTGGGCAAATGCATGGCAGATGCAGTATAATGTGGATAAATGTGAGGTTATCCACTTTGGTGGCAAAAACAGGAAAGTAGACTATTACCTGAATGGTGGCCGATTAGGAAAAGGGGAGATGCAACGAGACCTGGGTGTCATGGTACACCAGTCATTGAAAGTAGGCATGCAGGTGCAGCAGGCAGTGAAGAAAGCGAATGGTATGTTAGCATTCATAGCAAAAGGATTTGAGTATAGGAGCAGGGAGGTTCTACTGCAGTTGTACAGGGTCTTGGTGAGACCACATCTGGAGTATTGCGTACAGTTTTGGTCTCCTAATCTGAGGAAGGACATTCTTGCCATAGAGGGGGTACAGAGAAGGTTCACCAGACTGATTCCTGGGATGTCAGGACTTTCATATGAAGAAAGACTGGATAGACTCAGCTTGTACTCGCTAGAATTTAGAAGATTGAGGGGGGAATCTTATAGAAACTTACAAAATTCTTAAGGGGTTGGACAGGCTAGATGCAGGAAGATTGTTCCTGATGTTGGGGAAGTCCAGAACAAGGGGTCACAGTTTAAGGATAAAGGGGAAATCTTTTAGGACTGAGATGAGAAAAACATTTTTTACACAGAGAGTGGTGAATCTCTGGAATTTTACTTCGGAGTCACGTGAGTGACTACGTGAAGAAGACCCGTCAGGGCACATGCACGTCATTACGTCTGACGCATTGGCGCGAACGGCAGCAAGATGAGGAACTCCTCCTGCAGGTGAGTAGTTTAGAAGCTCCACCAAAGTCGGGGAGACTTTGGAGGAGTTAGTAAAAAGAGAAAATTGATCCTGTGTTTTATCCCCACGATACAGGAACAAGGGAAAAATCAACGAGGTGCAGGCGTGCTACGGACAAGGGGAGAGAGAGCTGTGGGAGCGCAGTCTCTGAAAGGCAGCCTGTCACCTCTGGGGAGTCGCAAGCCGGTAGCGGTGCGTCAACAGACTTGGCACTCCCAAGTGCCCAGCCGGGTACACAACCAACGCCAGTCGGGCGGAAGGCAAAAGCCAAGTCTGTCAGGCCCATTGACTCCGCAGAGTCGGGCCAGGAAGAGTCCTGTCCGGGACAGGATACCGTGACCCAGCGGTTATCCACAATGGAGCAGCTCATACAGGGGCTGCTCCACAAAGCCACACTCCAGGAGGAGTTGTGTGGGCGGGAGGCCGTGGGGAAGGCTCCGCCGGCAGTGCCTGGTAGAGGCCTGCTTGAAAGCACCCTCTTTCAAGAGGTTAGTGCAGAAGGGCAGATAAGCTCTGACCCTGATTCCGACGACGACTTCCAAAAGGAGGGCAGGCAGCTGCCAGAGCTGACACCGTGTGCAGCACGGTTTGCCATGTCGTCGGAAGCTGGTGAGCCTCTGGGTGAGGAACTTGCCACCAGTATAAATTACCTAGTCTCACACCAGCTACAGGAGCTGATAATGGATGAGAAATTAAGGAAGCATGAAGCCCCCATCAACTGTGGCCTGTTGAAAGTTCCTGTTGTGAACAGGATGATTTGGGGCCAGATGGGCATACAAATGAGAGCCCAGGAGGTGAAGCTCCAGCATATTTTAAAGTTGCTGGCATCTGGCATAACTACCTTTGCCAGGACGGTGGATGGAGAGGCCATGACAAAATTACAACAAGAGGTGCTGGCGCTATGGTGGAGTGCCCACCTTGAGATCAACTGCCTCCGCAAAACTGCGATTAGACCAACCATCAATCCTAAATATGCTTCACTCTGCCAGCCTGGCACAGTGCAACCGGCAAATCTACTGTTTGGCGAGGATTTCGCAAAGCAGGTGAAGGAGCTGGAGGAGGAGGCCAAGACGGTGGGCTTGACTAAGCAGCCAGCAGCCACATATCCACCGAAGCGGAAGTATCCCTATAAGCAAGGAGACTGGTCTGGGCAAGGGATGAGTTGAGCTACGATGCAGCGCAGTTGGCGTTCGGCTGTAGCAGAGCCAGGGAAGGTGGGTTATCCAGCTCGAGGCCAGGGAAGAATGCCAGGTGGTAAGGAGGTAAGTGGGTCTGGTTATCATGTAGACAGATCTAATGTGATACAATTAAAAGTTGGAATTACATCTGTTCTTAGAGGAATGGAAACAAATTACCTCAGATATGTTTATACTGAAGGTTATTGAAGGGTTTCGAATAGAGCTTAATGCAAATTCTGATTTACCCTTGCAACATGTTCCGAAAAAGGAGTTTGACTTCAGTATCACTGAACAATTGGAAGTTCAGGTGGAACTTGCAAGCTTATGTAATAAAGGTGTAATTGCTAAGGCAATTTACCAAAGCCAACAGTTTGTGTCCAATATCTTTCCCAGACCAAAAAAGGATGGGGATGCAGAATTATACTGGACCTGAATAGTCTTAACCCTTTTGTACGGTATAGACATTTTAAGATGGAAACATTTGTGACGGCTAAGCAACTTGTTTCCAGAGGATGCTATATGGCAACTATAGATCTTAAAGATGCGGATTATTCAGTGTCTGTTCATTTGCAGGATAGAAGATATTTAAAATTCAGCTGGATGGGGCAATTATCGCAATACAATGCACTGCCTAATGGTTTGTCTTCAGCTCCTAGTGTGATTACAAAGTTGTTAAAACCTATTCTAGGCATGATGAGAAGTCAAGGGCATGTGCTCATGGCTTAACTAGATAATATCTTGATTGTAGGACAATCAAAGGAAACAGCTGAAGCATCAGTGGCAGTTGTTAAAACCACTTTTCAAAGATTGGGCTTCATAAACCATCCAGAGAAATTTAAATTAACACCTGTGACAAAAATTGACTATTTGGGTTTCACAATAGACTCAATCAACGTGATTGTGTCCTTGCCGAGGCAAAAAAGGGTAGAGCTAATTGAGAGCTGTATCAAGTTAATTGCTGACACACAGCCTTCAATTAGCCAGGTGGCGAGTCTGCTTGGGAAATTGGTGGCAGCATTTCCATCAGTTCAATAGTGGCCACTTTATTATCAACAATTACAAAGGTCAAAGGATCAAGCACTGACGATACATTTGGGTCATTATAATAGGCCTATGCTTCTATCAGTAGAGGATGTTGCTGATGTACAATGGTGGATTCAGCATGTGTCCACTAGTTGTTCCAAAGTGTTATTGGACCAAGCTTCCATGATTTTGCAGACAGATGTCAGTGCACTTGGGTGGGGTGCCACTGATACGAGATCCAGCTGTGGAGGCAGATGGACATTGCTTCTGCAAACATGGGGAATTAACCATTTAGAGCTTTTAGGAGTATTTTATGGACTCAAGGCTTATTGCACTAACAAAACTAGCTTGCATGTGCAGTGCCAAATAGACAACACTACAGCAGTTGCTTATATTAATCACATGGGTGGAATCAAATCGTTATCATGTGACAGGTTGGCAAATCAAATTTGGACCTGGTGTATGGATAGAGATTTTTGGATTTCAGCTATCTATCTGCCAGGGAAACTTAATGTAGTAGCAGATGCCAGGTCACGAAAATTCCGTGATAATACAGAGTGGATGTTGAACCAGGATGTGTTCAAGAACATAGTACTTCTATATGGAATGCCAGATATCGATTTGTTTGCATCCAGGCTTAACCACCAGCAGCCAAAATATGTTTCATGGGAACCAGATCCAGGGGCAGTGGCAATTGATGCTTTTTCACTAAATTGGGATGATATGTTTGTGTACATTTTCCCACCATTCTGCCATAGGTCGGTGTTTGCAAAAAATCAAGCAGGATGCCGCTTCAGGGGTTTTGGTGATACCAAATTGGCCAACTCAACCATGGTTCCCTTTGATGTTACAGATAGCGATCCAACCTCCTTTGCTGATTCCAAAGAGTAGGAATTTGCTGGAGCATCCGGTAACGCGTGAAGTTCATCCGTTATGTGATCGTATTGATCTGTTAATTTGCAGGTTTTAAGAAGGCCTTACATGGGTCGAGGACTTTCTAGGCGAACGGTGGATATGCTCACTGCAGCCTGGAGAAAGAGTACTCAACAGCAGTATATGACTTATGTCAAAAAAAATGGGAACAATATTGTGTTGGAAAGAATATTCAATATGATACTGTAGTTATTGAAAATGTGTTAGAGTTTTTAATCTACAGTTTATTATGATGAGGGCCTTAGCTATAGTGCTATCAATACAGCTAGAAGTGCTTTGTCCGCATATCTTGTAATAGGTACACGAACACAAAGTATAGGTTCCCACCCTCTCATATCTAGGTTGATGAAACAAATCTTTAATTCCAAACCGCCTAAGCCTAGGTATATGGTTATCTGGGATGTAAGTGTTGTTCTTAACATGCTTCGTCATTGGGTCCCTGTCACGTCTATGACTTTGTCAAAATTAACCATGAAAGTTGGCTATGCTAATGGAATTGGTTTCAGCACAGAGAGTGCAGACTTTGCAAAAACTTCAGTTAGATAGAATGGAAGTGACTACAGAGAATGTTATGTTTTATATTTATGACCTGCTCAAACAAAGCAGGCCAGGTGTGACAGGATTTAAGATTGTGTTCTCAGCATATCCTACAGATCCATGTTTAAGTGTAAGGACACATTGGTTACATTACATTGAAGCCACAAGGGCTTTAAGACATGAAGAAACAGGATTATTTGCCAGTTACAAGAAGCCACATAAAAGAGTGGCAGTTCAGACTATCTCAAGGTGGTTAAAGCAAGTGTTGGTTCAGGCAGGAATTAACACTGATGTGTTTACATCTCATTCCACTAGGGTAGCAGCAACATCGGCGGCCAGGGCGATGGACGTTCCCATCGACCATATATTAAAAGCCGCAGGGTGGCAAAATGAACTTGTGTTTCAGCAATACTACCATCAGCCGATTGCCGATGGAGGGCTGTTTGCCAACTCAATATTGAGTGCTGTTGCTATTGTTTAAATTCTGTTTTCAATACAGTTTAATTCTGTTTCGTTAGTTGCCCTAAATTAAGAGGGTTTATTATTTGTTTTATGACCAAAAATATAACTGTTTTTTTGCATGATATTCAGTGTCATGTTTACAGCATTATTGATTATACTCAGAGTCAATCGATGCAGTGAGAAGCCAGGATTTTGATCTGCGGCATAAAAATCACAGAGCTTTGAAATCTTCATGTAGTCACTCACGTGACTCCGAAGTAAAATAGTAAGATTAAACGAGAACTTACCAGTTTGAAGTTTGATCTTTATTTTATGAGGAGTTACGTTGGTGATTACGTGCCCGCCACGCCCAACCCTCTCTCATAGAAAAAAGGTCGTAATGGTAGTTCTCATGTTCCTCATCTTAATATGTTACTTTAATTATTGTGTTGTCTGTGATTTCATACCGCTGCTTTGAAGATTGACGCGCATGCGCCCTGACGGGTCTTCTTCACGTAATCACCAACGTAACTCCTCATAAAATAAAGATCAAACGTCAAACTGGTAAGTTCTCGTTTAATCTTACTATTCTCTGCCACAGAATGTAGTTGAGGCCAGTTCATTGGCTATATTTAAGAGGGAGTTAGATGTGGCCCTTGTGGCTAAAGGGATCAGGGGGTATGGAGAGAAAGCAGGTACAAGATACTGAGTTGGATAATCAGCCATGATTATATTGAATGGCGGTGCAGGCTCGAAGGGCCGATTGGCCTACTCCTGCACCTATTTTCTATGTTTCTATGTTTCTAATTAACCCACACATATCTGGAATGTGGGAGCAAACTGGAGCATTCAGAGAAAACTCACAGCAATTATGTGCAAATTCCACACAGTCAGAGCCTGGGGTCAGGATTGAACCTGGTTAGAAACATAGAAAATAGGTGCAGGAGGAGGCCATTCGGCCCTTCGAGCCAGCACCGCCATTCATTGTGATCATGGCTGATCGTCCCCAATCAATAACCCGTGCCTGCCTTCTCCCCCTACCTCCCTGATTCCACTAGCCCCTAGAGCTCTATCTAACTCTCTCTTAAATCCATCCAATGATTTGGCCTCCACTGCCCTCTGTGGCAGGGAATTCCACAAATTCACAACTCTCTGGGTGAAAAAGTTTTTTCGCACCTCAGTCTTAAATGGCCTCCCCTTTATTCTAAGACTGTGGCCCCTGGTTCTGGACTCGCCCAACATCGGGAAAATGTTTCCTGCATCTAGCTTGTCCAGTCCTTTTATAATTTTATATGTTTCTATAAGATCCCCCTCATCCTTCTAAACGCCAGTGAATACAAGCCTAGTCTTTTCAATCTTTCCTCATATGACAGTCCCGCCATCCCAGGGATCAATCCCGTGAACCTACGCTGCACTGCCTCAAATCACAAGGATGTCCTTCCTCAAATTAGGAGACCAAAACTGTACACGATACTCCAAATGTGGTCTTACCAGAGCCCTATACATCTGCAGAAGATGCCTCTTGTTTTGAAGGCCAAAATTCCATTAGCTTTCTTCACTGCCTGCTGTACCTGCACGTCAACTTTCAGTGACTGGTGTACAAGGACACCCAGGTCTCTCTGTACCTCCCCCTTACCTAACCTAACCCCATTGAGATAATAATCTGCCCCTTGTTTCTGCCGCCAAAGTGGATAACCTCACATTTATCTATGTTATACTGCATCTGCCACGCATCTGCCCACTCACTCAACCTGTCCAGGTCACCCCAAATTCTCTTGAATTGTGAGTCAGTGGCTCTACCAGCTGCAAAAGAAGGGCAGCATAGTGGCATTCCAGTAGAGTTGTTGCCTTATAGTGCCAAAGACCCGGGTTTGATCCTGACTGTGGGTGCTGTCTGTACGGAGTTTGTACATTCTCCCTGTAATAGCGTGGGTTTTCCCTGGATGCTCCGGTTTCTTCCCACACTCCACAGGTTTGTAGGTTAATTGATTTTGGGGAAAAATTGTTAAATTGTCCCCAGTGTGAAGAATAGTGTTGGTGTATGGGGTGATCGCTGGTCAGTGCACACTCGGTGGGCCGAAGAGCCTGTTCCCACGAAATTGGGACTTATGGTTGTAGAGAATGTAAATAGGCTCTGTAACCCAATTAATCCATGCCAACCATCATGCATTCATCTCACTTTAATCCCACTTTATTCTCAGTTTGCAGATCTTGGAAATAAATGACAGCAAGTCTCCAACCAGAAATGTTAACTGCAGGTCTCTTTCCATAGATGCTGTCTGATCTGCTCAGTATTTCCAGCACTCTCTGTTTTTATTTCAGATTTCCAGCATCTGCAGTTTTGTGGGATTTAAAAAAATCAAATACTGACACCCAGTGTCTGAACATAAAAAGTGAACAGAACGGGACACCAGGAGTTTTTTTTAAATCATTGCACCAGACTGGACATTTATAGGTACACAAAAATGCTGGAGAAACTCAGCGGGTGCAGCAGCATCTATGGAGCGAAGGAAATAGGCAACGTTTCGGGCAGTCAGCCACTGGATGTCACCATTTCTGAAGGTGTCTGATGAAAGTCAATCAATCAATCAATCAATCAATCAATCAATCAATCAATCAATCAATCAATCAATCAATCAATCAATCAATCAATCAATCAATCAATCAATCAATCAATCAATCAATCAATCAATCAGTCAACCCATCGATCATTCGATCAATTAGTCAAGTAGAGGAATCAAGAACCAAAGGACATAGGTTTAGATAAGGGGCGATGGATTTAATAGAAACCTGAGGGGCTACTTATTTAAACAGAGGGTGGTAGTTGTATGGAACAAGCTGCCAGGGGAGAGAAAGTTGAGGCAGGTACTATAACAACATTTTAAAAACATTTGGAGGGGTACATGGATAGGATAGGTTGAGAGGGATATGGGCCAAACACAGGCAAGTGGAACTAGTGTAGATGGGGCATTTTGGCCAGCGTGGGAAAGTTGGGCCGAAGAGCTTGTTTCTATGTTGTATGACTATGACTAATCAATCAATCATAGAGTCTGAAGAAGGGTTTCGGCCCGAAACGTTGCCTATTTCCTTCGCTCCATAGATGCAGCCTCACCCGCTGAGTTTCTCCAGCATTTGTGTCTACCTATGGAGTTATAGTATATGTGGAATCGGTGATACATCAACATCAATATTGTACAAATTGGAGAGGTTAAGGATTACAGGAACATTGCTTTCAATGGTGCTTTTAATTTCACACGTGTGAAATGCAAACACACAGTGACATTCTTTTCTTACAAACTGTGCAATAGAGTATTGCCATACCTCGTCCTGATTAGCAAATTATACATAAATAGTCTAATGATCCCACATGCAAGAGGCGTCATGTTTTGGCGCCATTGAATACGAATCAAAGATGATTGGACTATTGGCTGAATTGGCCAGCAAAGACCAAGCACAAATGGAGGAGTTGCTTCATGATGCAACTGCTATGACTCGAGCAGATAGTGGTGTGGGGAAGGTGCAGAACAGTACAGGCTGGGTAACATTACACTATGACACTTACTATGGGTGACTGGATGACGATCACACTCCGGGAGCTTTTGTGCAGTACATTGGACACACTTGACTTACTGTTTCCCATCTTATCTGTCTGGAAAACAGAGGCAAATATCATTACTCAGTGGGTGAGGGGTGATCAGCAACAAGCTCTGATTGACCTGGACGATGACACGTTGGCCTGGCTCGCCTCAACGGAGCTGCAGGTCTAAAAGACATACGACAGAAGAAGAAGCAACAAACTCTGATTGCCGACGAGCCAGAGTGCATCTTCTGGTACTCACAACTTCATTCCATTTTCGAGTCTCTCATTGGTCACGAATGATCCTTGCCAGAACTGGCGCTGTGAAGTGAAAGATATCTGAATCAATAATAGTAAATTATTAACCCCACCTTCAATAAATACAGTAAAACTCCAGTCATCCGGCAACCTTGGGACTTTGGAGTTTTCGGACTAGTTGATATTCCAGACATCAACTAGTGTCAGATGTAACTCCTATTGATACCCAAACACTTTTATTTCACCTTTCCTTTACATATTACACTGTGGTATAGTATATGTTATAGTATATAGTATATACTATACTATGTATAGCTAGCATCTGCTGTTCCTTCCTACATATATAGTATAGTATCTATTCATTGTAAATGGATCAATTGTAATCATGTATTGTCTTATCACACAACAAAAGCTTTTCACTGTACCTCGGTACACGTGACATAAACTAAATTGAAATTAACTGAAATGTAACTGAAACTGAACTGATGTTCCAGTAAATCCAGAGGGTTGAAAGGGATTGCAAAATACACACCAGATCCTGGCTTCTCATCCATCCTCCATGCTCTCATCACCCACCCTTTCCTTACCCGGGGGTCCACAATTATCCTTACCTCCCACCGTTCCTTCTATGCACCATCCCTCTCCTACTTCGTTTCTTCCTTCTTCCTTCTTCCCCCCCCCCCCCCCGCTGGTTTCCACCCTCTACACCCTTTTGTATTCTCCACTTATCACCTCCAGTCTCGGTTGCAATCTCCACTTATTTCTCCCCCACCTGACACATCCCACAATAAACTCCCCCTCACCTGAATCTACCTATCACTTGCCAGCTTTTGCATCACCCCTTCCCCTCATTTCTCTCTATCAGCTATCCCCCCCCCCCATCTCCATCAGTGTGAGGAAGGGTCCTGACCAGAATTCCCTCCACAGATGAAGCCTGACCACTGAGTTCCTTCAGCAGTTTGCTTTTTACTCAAGATTTCAGCATCTGTGGTCTTTTGTGCCCAAACTCAGGCTGCAACCACAAACCCATCCACCTTCCCGACCCTGGTATTCCTGACTCCAACTCCAACACTCGCTGCACTATTGTTCTCGCTTGGGCAATGCAGAAGGAACCTCATCTTCAATCTAGCACCCTGGCCACTCCCTCTTCTCCCCTCTCCCATCGGGCAGAAATTATAGAAGTGTGAAAACACACACCTCCAGATTCAGGGACAGTTTCTTCCCAGCTGTTATCAGGCAAATGAACCACACTAACAAACAACTAGAGAGCAGTCTTGAGCTACTATCTACCTCATTGGAGACCCTCGGACTATTTTTGATTGGACTTCACTGGTTTTATCTTGCACTAAAGGTTATACACTGTGGATAGCTCAACAGTAACCATGTATTGTCTTTCCACTGACAGCAGCCTGCTTGTGTGGAGCAGACCAGCAAACAGCGTAGCACGTCATTTTAGACTGCTGTGTCCTCCGCCCCCTGGTGGAAGGGTAGACCTCACGGCCCTCGACAACAGCAGGTTGAACTGGCTACAGGGCATGGAGGGCGTTACATAACCTCTGCTGCCTCAAACGCAAGAAGACTGACTGGTTAGCATGCATAAAAGCTTTTCACTGTATCAAGAAATTAAACAGTGCAAAAAACTCACCCCATGCTGCATCTACTCTGGGTATTTACTGGGGAAATGTAGAGGAAGCCTTGTATTGTATTTGTGTACCATGTGTACAGGCATAGCTTTTTCTGTATGCAAGTCGGCCTATCCCTGCCCTAAGGGGTTAGTATAGTTATACAGCATGTAAATATGCCAATCGGCCCATCGCATCCATGCTGACCAATCCATATTAATCCCATTGTCCAGCACTTGGCCCATAGTCGTCCAAGCCTGGACCATTCTTGACCAGACATTTCTTAAATACAATCAGTGACTCTGCTTCCACCCCTCTCCCCGGTGATGTATTCCAGGTACTCCCCACGTTCTGGGTGAGAAAGGTCCCCCTCAGATGCCCTCTTTATCTTTCAACCTAAACCAATGTATAAAAAGAGCTTTGAATCTGAATCTAAATCTGACCCATCCCATACCTGTCTTGGAGTGTTTGTGGAGAGGGTATAGGCCGAGTTTATTTTGAACCTGACCCATCCTTTAGACTTTACAGATACAGCATAGAAACAGGCCTTTCGGCCCACAGAGTCTATGCCGACCAGTGATCTTCCCATACACTAACGCTATCCTACATACTAAGGACAATTTTACAACTTACCAAAGCCAATTAACCTACAAACCTGTACATCTTTGGATTGTGGGAGCAAACCGGAGCACCCGGGGAATACCCATGCCGTCTCAGGGAGAACGTACAAACTCCATACAGACAAGCACCCGTAGTTAGCATCGAAGAGGAGTCTCTAGTGCTGTAAGGCAGCAATTCTACTGCTGCGCCATTATACTGCCCTGCATGATCTTGGAGTGTTTTGCGGAGAGGTTAGAAAAGGAGATGTATTCTGAATCTGACCCAAAGATGTCCATTCTCCTCACTGATACATGCACGGGTTCCTCCAGGCTGAACCATTGTATGCACCAGAGATGAAAACTACTCACCATGTCTCCTTCCTGGCTCATAGCTTTGGAATCCCATACTTTGACCTGGCCAGGCCTAAAGGAGTGTTGGAATATGAGAGATTATTAGACTTGGAAAAGGCAAAGACACTTTGTACTAGCACCACTCAGCATACAAAAGAAGTAGAGACACAAGGAACTGCAGATGCTGGTTTACAAAAAAAGATACAAAGTGCTGGAGGAACTCAGTAGGTCAGGCAGCATCTCTGGAGAACATGAATAGGTGACCATTTGGGTTGGGACCATTGGGACTGATTGTGGTGGGAGGGCAGAAAGCTGGAAGAGAGGAGGGGGAGGACAAAGTCTGGCAAGTGATAGGTGGATACAAGTAAGGGTGATTTTGATAGATGGTTGTACAAAGGTAAGAGATGAAAGAACAGAATGTGTGAGATGGAGATAAAGGATAGAAGAGGTGAGAATTGTGAAGCCAAATAAGAAAGAATATAGGTGGAAGGGGAGGAGTTGGGGAAAGGGGGGAAGGCTACAAATCCAGGTGGAACAGAGGGGAGAAAACTGCTGCTTGGAATAAGGGAGAAGGAAATGAAATTTCTAGGATCCCTTCAGGAGTTCTTTACTACTCAGTACATTAGAAGCCCAGCAAGTGGGGAATCACGAGTGGATCTGTTCATTGGAGGGAAAACGATGAATGAGAATAATGGACCCGCGGGAGTGCCTAGAGTACATCAATCACAATAAAAAATAAGATGGGAGTTATGAGCTAGGAGAGCTAATGCAAGACAAATCTTGAAGAAATAGATTGGGAACGGCTGGGTCAATTTGACTCGGTGTCAATGGGCGGTGTTGAATCAGATTTACACCTCTGCCCTTTGAAGCATTCCTGACGTTATCGACTTCATTGGAGACCCTTGGACTATCTTTAATTGGACTTTACTCGACTTTTTCTTGCACTAAATGTTATAACCTACTGTATATCCTGTATCTGTACACTATGGAAGGTTTGATTGTAATCATGTATAGTCTTTTCACTGAATGGATAGCATGCAACAAAAAAGCTTTTCACTGTACCCTGATGCAGGTGACAATAATAAACTAAATTATACATCAGAATAATAAACACATGGCACCACTGAGCTGATCGACACTGTTGTCAAGTAACATGACATCTTCCAAATGTAGCTGTGGTACAGGCGACCAGTGCTACATAAATTTACTCTTGTGTTTAACTACTGCATGTTCCTCTGGAAGTGTCCAGAGGGAGCTTTATCTTGTTTCTAATACCTTTGCTATACCTTTCCCATATGTGTTATTTGGAGCAGCAAAGCAAACTTGCTCTGTATCCCACAGTCTGTTGAGTCTTTGTTGGTCAGTGCAGTCAAATGAATCAGAGGCAAAGGGAGCGAGGATTGGCACTTAATATGGATTAATTCAGTAGTTATCTTCCTCTGAAGTGAGGCAATGTCAAGAACGATTTATGTTATAAACAAACTGTGCTGGGAGTTCTCGGGGAGAGCTTTATCGAGACACTGCCAGGCGGAGTTCACCTTGTAACTGGTGAAGTTTAAGAATTAAATTCAACGACCCAATTTTCTGCACAATTGAGCAGACCGTTAATGTATTCCCCTGTCTAAAGCATTTATCAGTCAGTCAGCCACACAGCTAACATATGTAGAACTTACTAACTTCTTTATCATGCTCTTACACTTAAGTTTTACTCATCAATACATTACATTCCACTCAGCCCTATAGAACTCCACTGGTAACAGCCTTCCAGCATGGTAGTGCTTGTCATAGAGTTGTTGCCTCATGTATCTCCTGTGACCTGATTTAAATCAGGTGCTGTCCATGTGGAGTTTGCAAGCTCTGCCTATGATCCATGTGGGTTTCAATGGTTCAGTGGTCCTTTATTGTCACATGCACCATTTAAGGTACATTGAAATTTGATGTACCATACATTCATACCAGAAAAAAGCAACAAGACACACAACTACATGAAAGTTAACATAAACATCCACCACAGCGGCTCCCCCACATTCCCCACTGTGATGGAAGGCAATAAAGTCTTATCTTCTTTCCTCTTTATTCTCCCACGGTCGGGGCACTCGAATCATCCGCAGCCAGCAATCAAAGCTCCTGCGTCAGGACGATTGAACCTCACGCAATCGGGGTGGTCGATGCTCCTGCAGTTTGAGCTCACGAAGTCGATCCCCATCAAAGGGACCGCGAGGTCCAAGATGTTAAGTCCGCAGGCTCTTGTCGTTGGAGCTCCCAAAGTCGATCCCCAGCATAGACCATCAGCTCCTCGTTGTTAGGCCTCAGCGCGGACGGAGATACGATACGGAAAAAAATCGCATCTCCATTGAGCAGAGAGATTTTTTTTTAATCCCCCAAACCCCCCCCCCCCACCACCCTACCCCTCACATAATCTATATATATCACTAAAACTCTCATCTTGTTTGTTTGTTTGTTTGTTTGTTTGTATGCATGTGTTTTCCCGAAATAGAGCCAAAACGGTACACGAAAGCGCTATAATTTTGGCCCACCTTACGCATCATTGTCCTGCGGTATGCATTCGCCAAGTTTCATACAAATTGATGTTATATTTTACAAGTTATTGACATTTTAAACTTTACAAAAACCACTTTTCCACTTGGCCTGCCCATCAGCCGTATTCGACGTCACAACGACGTCACAATGGGATTTTAAACTTTAAAAAATCACTTTTCCACTTCCCCTGCCCATCAGCCGTATGCGGGATTTGAAATGACCGGGCGTGCGCAGTGGGCCCGGTATCCGCACGTGCGGATTTTAAAATAACTGAAAGTCTCTCCGCACATGCGCAGTGGACCCAGTATCAGTGCGTGTGTAATTTGAAATGACCGCTGCGCTGAGGCTGGGGCTAGGTCTGGGGGGCGGGGCCAGGACTAGGCCACAGCCTCGGCCTCTCCCTCCCTCCTGACTGCCCCCGCCTCAAGTACAACTTCATCGCTGATGTAGTGGAGAAAAAGGGGCCAGCGGTGGTTTACATCGAGATCCTGGGGAGGGGAGGAGGGAGAGGAGGTGGTAGGGAGGGAGAGGAATGGGGGAGGTAGGGAGTGGGGGATTGAGGGAGAGGAGGGCAGTGGGGGACGTGAGGAGGAGAGTGGGGGGTGGGTAGGGGGGAGAGGAGAGGGGAAAGATGAGGGAGAGTGAAGGGGAGGGGGAGGGGAGTGCTGGGGGATGAGGGGGAATGAAGGAGGATAGGGGTAGGAAGAGGGATGGCCAGGTAATGGAGGAGGGGAGTGGGAAGAGAGTGGAGGGGAGGGAGGGGTTGAGTGGAGGAATCAGAGTGAGGGTTGGTGGAGGGTGGGGAGAGGGAGGATAATGGAGAAGGGGAATAGGAGATCTTATATTTTACAAGTTATTGCCATTTTAAACTTTAAAAACGTTGCAGTCGTGCTCCCAATTGCCGGCCGCGCCTGTGCAGTTGGGTGAGGTTTGCCATGACTCGCTTCACAACGGGGATCTCTGGCATCACAACGGGAACTCGTCAGCTGTGCCTGCGCAGTTGGGGGCTATGGGTGAGTGGTGGAATATTGCGTTGGGGAATGGGCCGAACCGGTCCGCACTTGATCTAGTATATTACTAAAACCCTCATTTTTTTTGTTTTTGTTATTGTTTCTTTGTATGCGTGTGTGTTCTGGAAACTCCGCCAAAACGGTACACGATAGCGCTACAATTTTTGGCCCATATTACTCACCATTGTCCTGGTGTGTGAATTAGCCAAGTTTCGTTGAGATTGATGTTATATTTTACAAGTTATTGACATTTTAAACTTTACAAAAAACATTTTCACATCGACGTCACAATGGGATTTTAAACTTTAAACAAAACACTTTTCTACTTCCCCTGCCCGTCAGCCGCGTGCGGAGTGGGTCTGGTATCTGCGCGTGTGGATTTAAAACTAACTGAAAGTCCCCCCGCGCATGTGCTGTGGTCCCGGTATCCGCACGTGCGGGATTTGAAATGACCGTGGTGCTGAGGCTGGGGCTTGGTCTGGGGGTGGCGGCGTTGCTGCTCTGGGCCCGCGGGTAGGGAGATGAGCTGGACCCGGGGCAAGGACTAGGCCACTGCCTCGGCCTCTCCCTCCCACTCCCACGACTCCAGGTCACTCGTCCTCCCCGACAGCTGGCCGTGCCTGCGCAGTTGGGTGATGGTTGCCGTGACTCGTGTCACAATGGGGATCTCTAGCATCATAACAGGAACATGTCAGCGGTGCCTGCACAGTTGGGGGCTATGGGTGAGTGGTGGAATAACACGTTGTGAGAATGAGCCCAGCGGGTCCGCACTTCCTTTAGTACAAATCTTATGATACCTCCAGTTTCCTCCAGATGCCCTGTTTTCCTTCCACATCACCAAAGATGTTCATAAGATGGGCTTGACAGATTAGTTGCCCATTATAAGTTGCTAACAGTCCTTCAACCCCCTGACCAGGGAGGAGTGAATCGTCCCGGTCAGATCCTCTGCAATTTATACCTTTGAATCTTTTAATGACATGGGGTATATTTCACAACTGGGCCTGGTGATTTATCCACTTCCAACGATAATAAAGTCCTTTAGAACTTTGAATGTCTCATTCAACATCTCACGCTCATCATCTAACATTGGTGTCATTGATATTTCTGTTGAAGAAAGCTGTACAGTATTCATACAGCTCCGAATCCACATCACTCACTCCTACAGACAGATTATAGTCCCTGTAAAACCTACTCTTTCTTTTATTATCCCTTTGGTCTTTGTGCATTATAAAATACCTTTGCATTTAATTTAATTTTGCCTACCAATATTTTTTCATTTCCTCTCTTTGCTTTCCTAGCTGTGTAAGAATCTGTGGATAGACTTCAGTGGACCATTACCATAAAGAAGGGCAAAGTGTTGTATCTGGTAATTATGGAGCAAATTATCCACGAGGGGCACACAGTGACGCAGCTGATAGAGCTGTTTCCTCATTGTGCCAGAGACATGGGTTCTATCATGACCTTGGGTGCTGGTGGTATGTAGTCTGCAGTTCTGTGACCACTTGGGTTTCCTCTGGGTGTTCCAGTTTGCTTCCACATCCCAATCCCGCATAGGTTTGCAGGTTAATTGGCAACTGTTAATTGATCCAAATGTGTAGCGAGCAGATGCGAAAATGGGATAACATAGTGTGAATGGGAGATCAATGGTTGGCGTGGACTCAATGCTGTTTCCATGCTGTATCTTTCAATTAATTAATTAATAATGTGATGGTGAACTCAAGTGTGTTGAGATTTGAAAAGTCTTGTGGAGTATCAGTGTATGAAATAGACCACTGGTCTTTCCTGCTGTTTCATGGCATTAACGTGAGCTCTGATACCTCCCACAGTGCAAGAACAGGAACCAGTAGAGGTCACTGGTGGTGAAAACAAACGTGTAGCGTTAACTGAGTAACTTTATACAAAGGGATATTGTGGAAGCACAGGAGCAGGAGGGCTGGAGAAATAACAGGGCAATGAAGGGAGCAGATGGGTGTGTGAAGAAGGTCAGGGACCTGGATTTGAACCTAATCTCCAGTGCTCTCTGGAGTTTGTATTTTCTCCCTGTGGCTATGTGGGTTACCTCTGGGTGATCCGGTTTCCTCCCATGTCCCAAAGAAGTGCGGATTGTCAGTTAAATAGCCAATGTGTTACCCTTAGTGTGTGGGGTGAGTAGCAGATTCTAGGGAGAGTTGATAATTATGTGGGGAGAATTAAAAAGATAATTAATGTAATATTAGTCTCAGAAGGTGCTTGATGGTCAGTACAGGGTCGATAGGCTGAAGGGCATTTTCTGTGCTTTATCTCTCTATGACTCCAGGGAATTGCTTGGCAACCAACTAACTTCTGCACCTAGGACGAACGGAGGCCTACTCTGAGCCCATGGATGCAGAAAGTCTACTGTGGACAGGCCCACTCTAGTCAGGAAGATCTAAACATTGTTGGATTCTCATTAGTTTACACATTTCCATCTTCACAGTAAAATGCATCCTTGGATCTGAATCTCCCTGGTCAGCATTCCTTATCCAGGGACAATTTTCCATCCAAACTTCATGATCCCTTCATGGGATAGCTTTCCTCTCATGGATAATATGCTCCACAATTACCAGAGACCAACACTCTGCCCTACTTTATGGCAATGGTCCAGTGGATTCCATCCACAGATTCTCCCAGAGCCAGTGGCTGATATGGTATGTCTTATGAGGAGGATGGATAATGAGGAGCCCACAGGAAAAGTTGACACTTGGTATTGGCCAAAACATAGTGGAACGATTACAAAAGGGAATTAGGATTAAGACAAGGACACATGCAGATAAACACGAGGAAGAGATAAGAGCAGTTGCTACAACACTTCCACTTAATCATATCAGGACTCAATGTGTTCATCTCAACAGAATGAAGACCACATGATGCTGAGTCAAAGAAGGAGATGGGTTTGGCTGGTGTATGAAAGGAAGTGTGAGCTAGAATCTCCACAGCAGGAGCTGAATGGAAAGGACATGAGGTCTAACATCATTGACAACTGGAGGAAGGCCTGGTGCTAGGCAGGTCAGGGAACATTAGGTTAAGTAAGGCCGAATATGGTCTTTTGGTCAACCACTTCTTATGTTGAAACAAGGAACTGCAGATGCTGGTTTACAAAAAAAGCCACAAAATTCTGGAATAACTCAAGGGTCAGGCAGCATCTATGGAGAACGTGATATGTGATCCATGTAATATGGATATATGATGTAACAGGTCTGGACCCTCCTTCAAACTGATTGTACGGGGGGGGGGGGGGGGGGGGGGAGGGGAAGAAAGCTGGGGCAGGATAAAGCCTGCAGGTTGACATGGATGAGGAAAGGTTTTTGATAGGCAGATGTTTGGACAAAGACTGGAGTTAGACAGAAGGTGTGAGACAAAAGTATTGAATAGTTGAAAATTATGAAGCTAGAGGAAGCAATGTAGGGGGAGAGTGAGGGAGGGGATAGAAGTGGGGGAGGGGATTATGTGGGGATAGAAGGGAGAGGGAAGGTACCTAGAATTGGAGAATTTAATGTTCATACCACTGGGTTGCAATCTACCCAAATAGTGTATGAGATGTTCTTCCTCCAATTTGTGTGTGGCCTCTCTCTGGCAACAGAAGAGGCCCAGGACAGAAAGATCAGTATGGGAATGGGAATCAGAGACCCAGTAGGCTTTGGCAGACCAAGCGCAAGTGTTTGGTGAATCTTCCCACCCCACCCCTATCCGCCTTCCTCAGACTCACTCGGCAACTCCTTGGTTCACTCATCTCTACCCCTCCAAACTACCCCCTCCCCAGACTCGAAGGCTGAATGGCCTAATTCTGCTCCTATGTCTTATGGTCTTGTGGAGTCAGATGCAGGACTGTCAGAATTTGCAAATAATCGGAGGCCGGATTATCAGAATTTTACAGTAGTTGGCAGTGAGGATGTTGCTGGGCTGGGTTACATGATTTAACTTTAAGGGTATCTGTCGGAACCAGGGAGTGAGGTCATGTGAAAGATTAACTGTTTGCCTGGGCAGGATGGGGTGAGAATGGCACACGGTCCGGATGTGGTTTACAATTTTAAGCAGCAAGCTGTCACAATAGACCCAGAAATCTGCCCAAGATAGGAGCACAAAATAGTGCATGTGCAATGTATAGCTCCGGGCTGCTAGATTTGTCTGTTAACCAAGAATGAATTTGTGTGTGTCACTCACTGCCATGGGTGACCAATGGTGATCCAAATGCAATGGCCAGCAATTATTGGAAGTTGTCCACCAAATTGTACACCATCCTGACTTGGAAATATATCACTGACCCTTCAACGTTGTTCGGTCAAAATTCATCGTCAGATACAGCTGTGGAATCCAAGACATCGGGTATTTTTAAAGCGGAGATTGATGGGATCTTGATTAGTAAGGGCATCAAAGTTATGGGGAGAAGGATTTCATAACAAGAGGATTTCAGTTTAGGAGTAGAGAGGTTCTTCTGCAGTTGTATAGGGCTCTGGTGAGACCACATCTGGAGTATTGTGTACAGTTTTGGTCTCCTAATTATAGGAAGGACATCCTTGTGATTGAGGCAGTGCAGCGTAGGTTCACGAGATTGATCCCTGGGATGGCGGGACTGCCATATGAGGAAAGATTGAAAAGACTAGGCTTGTATTCACTGGAGTTTAGAAGGATGAGGGGATCTTAGAAACATATAAAATTATAAAAGGACTGGACAAGCTAGATGCAGGAAATATTTTCCCAATGTTGGGCGAGTCCAGAACCAGGGGCCACAGTCTTAGAATAAGGGGGAGGTCATTTAAGACTGAGGTGAGAAAAAACGTTTTCTCCCAGAGAGTTGTGAATTTATGGAATTCCCTGCCACAGACTCAAGGGATATGGGGAGAAGGCAGGCACGGGTTATTGATAGGGGACGATCAGCCATGATCACAATGAATGACTCGAAGGGCCGAATGGCCTACTCCTGCACCTATTTTCTATGTTTCTATGTTTCTAAGGCAGGAGAATGGGGCTGAGAGGGAAATATAGATAATCCATGATTGAATGGCGGAGTGGACTCTTTAGACTTTAAAGTGTGGAGACAGGCACTTCGGCCCATCGAGCCTGCTCTGACCAGCGATCTCCCCGTACACTAGCACTATCCTACACAACAGGGACAATTTATAATTTTACCAAAGCCAATTAACCAGAGGTTATGGGGAGAAGGCAGGAGAATGAGGTTAGGAGGGAGAGATAGATCAGCCATGATTAAATGGCGGAGTAGACCTGATGGGCCAAATGGCCTAATTCTACTCCAATCACTTATAATCTTATGAACTGAACGGCCTGGTACAGATTTCTGTCCAGAGGACCAACTGGGGGTGGTATTCATGTTACTCCATCTAAGACCACAAGAAATTGCAGAGAGTTGTGGACATAGTGCAGACCATCACACAAACCACCCTCCCTTCCATTGATTACATCTACACTTCAGCCTGCCTCGGCAAGGCCTCCTACACAATCAAGGACCAGTCTCACCCCGGTTTAGTCACTCTCTAGAGCTGTTCTTTGGACCACTTCCTCTTCTCCCCTCTCCCATCAGGCAAGAGGTACAGAAATTTGAAAACGCCCACCTCCAGATTCAGGGACAGTTTCTTCTCAGCTGTTATCAGGCAACTGAACCATCCCCCAACAATTAGAGAGAGGTCGTGACCACGCATCTGCCTCATTGGAGACCTTCGAATTATTGTTAATTGGACTTTACTGGACTTTATCTTGCACTAAACATTATGCCCTTTAGACTGTAGATGTACACTGTGGGCGGCTTGATTGTAATCATATATAGTCTTTTCATTGAATGGATATCGCGCAACAAAAAGTTTTTCACTGTACATTGGTACACATGACAATAATAAACTAAATAATAAATAATAAACTAAACTAAACTAACTAAACTAAATGCATACATAGCATTTGGTGGGACAGTGTTGCGTAACCTTTACTTAGTATCTAATTCTGGTGCACATGATCTGCAGGAGGTGTTCAGAAAATAATGTAATATGATGCAGCAGCAGTAAGTATCTCTGAGAATCCAGAGCTTGAATCCTCAAAGAGGAGCAGGAATCAATGAACAACCAAAGGGCAGAGGGACAACGTAAGACAAAATGTATTAAAAATGGCCAGAACTGGGAAGAGAAAGTAAGAAGCACAATGTGACAATGTGACAAAATGCGGCACGGTGGCGCAGTGGTGGAGTTGCTACCATACAGCAAATGCAGCGCTGGAGACCCGGGTTCGAATCCGACTATGGGTGCTGTCTGTACGGAGTTTGTACGTTCTCTCCGTGACCTGCGTGGGTTTTCTCTGAGTTCATTCAGTTTCCTCCCACACTCCAAAGACGTACAGGTATATAGGTTAATCAGCTTGGTAAATGGAAAAAATGTCCCTAGTGTGTGTGGGATAGTGTTAATATGCGGGGATCGCTGGTCGGCGCGGATCTGATGGGCCGAAGGGCCTGTTTCCGCGCTGTATCTCGAAACTAAACTAAACTAAACATGATATGCTAAGAAGATCGGCATAATCAAAACAAAGAGGGCAGGGTCCCTGAAAAATAGAAAGTGGTGGTATTATTAGTAAATAACTGCAGTGTTGAATGATCGCGAAGCATCTGATTTTGCAATTGAAAATGGGAGAAAGTACGCAGGACAAATCCAGCAATGAACCAAGGGCTGGAAATCTGAAACACAATTAAAGTAACAGTAATGAAGAAAGTAACAGCACCAAAGAGTGACTAAACCCAAGTGCCCCATGGTTTCCATCATGGGTTTTTATAGTGAAACCAACGAGAGCACTGAACACACTTTAACTATCATTTTCTAAAGCTTCCTTGGTTCAGGAATTATTCTTTTAGATTGAAAGTCCCTACTCAAGAAAGATGAGAGAAACAATCAAGGGAAATATGGACCATTTACAATAAGACCTATTGTTGGGAAATTACTGGATCTATAGATATGGATAGAAAATGTTCACCCGTTGCTCCAAGATGGCGGTGGTGAAAGGAGAAGGGGAATGTGAACAGTCCGCAAACTCACCTCCCTGCCCTCGGAGATCACCCTAAAGTTCTGTGATCGGCTCGGGAAGTGGGACTGCACCAACCTTAGCGCACGGAAAGGGAGGGGCAGCTGCTGGAGACAATGGACAGTACGTTTGCGGTGGTCACTGGTTGTAGTGTTGTCAGAGGTGGTTGTGGGAGGCCCTACAGTAGCCGGGTGAGCGAGTGGATCGAGCGCAGCCTGTGGCAGCGGTTGCATAGAGCAGCAGTGGAATGAGCTGTGGGATCCTGCTGGGCCAGGCTGACCCCTATATTACTGATCCAGTACCACAAGGACACAGGGTCCTATGTGAGAAAATAAGAAATTGCATATCTTCTTGGGCCAAGATCGACTTTTACAGAAGGTGGAACATGCACTGGAACATGATGGCCCTCAGCGTGCTGTTCCAGAAGAGGATCTATTGTACTCATGTACCATTCCCATTGTATGCTTTGACTGGACAGCATACAGTACAAGCTTTTCAGTGTGTCTCCGTCCATGCAACAATAATAAACTACACTTAACTATTAGAAACAACCTGTACTGCTTTCTGTGGTTTGAATGAGGGTCCTAAGTCACTTATCGCTGTCCTCCAGAGTTGCTACCGGACTCGCAGAGATACTCCAACACTTTGTGTCTTTTACTGCTTTCTAAAGGGTAGGTCATGCTGGCAAGTCTGATCAAAGTTTTGAACATGAGAACACACCAAACAGAAAGAACTGTTTGCCATTCAGATTTTCATGCCTCGTCAACCTTTCAATAACATTGTTTCCAAACTTTTACCTCAGCACAACATCCTTCTCCTAACCTCATATATCTTGATTCACTTAATATTCCAAAATAAGTCTCTCTCTGTGCTGAATGGATTCAGTGACTGAACCTACACAGCTCACATGGACAGAGAATAGCAAAGGTTCACTGCCCTCTATCCAAAGAGATTTCTTCTCATCTCAGTCAACCCCTTCCCTTGACACAATTCTAGATGCCCCAGTCTGGGAAACATCATCTCTGCATTCACCCTGGCCATGTCCTGTCAGAATTTAAAGTTCCAAAGAGAAGGTCTCTCTTTCCTTTTTAGATCTCGGAACAATATCTGGACAGTATTTGGGCAGTTGACTTTAATCTTGTCCCATAAATCAATCTGGTGAACATCTCTCCATGAAAAGTCTATCCTGCCTTAGGTAGGAAGAGCAGATCTGTTCACGTTATTCCAGATGAGGTCCAACCATGACACTATAAAACTTGTATTTTTTTCTATTGTACTCAACTGCACGGAATAAAAAATGCCTTCCTAGTTGAATCGGTCTGAATGAGTGACGCAACTTGAAACATCGCATGTCCATTCCTCCCACAATGCTGCCTGACCCACTGAGTTCCTCCAGCACATTGTGTTTTGCCTTCCCAGTTGCTTGCTGTGCACATCAGTGCTTCATGTACAAGGACACCCAGGTCCCTTTCAACACCAAATATTCTTCTATCTCTTACTGTGTAAATAATATCCTGCTTTTCTACTTTTTCTACGTGGATACCCTTGCATTTTTCCACATTATATCCCATACCTTTGCCCATTCACCTCTTCTATCTATATCCCCCAAAAGGCTCAGCCTTCTCATCTTTACAATTTACAACAAGAACCATCAGCAGCTTCAGATATTTTACCTTAGGTTCCCTCATCCAAGTCATTGATGGAGATTGTGAATGGCTTGGGCCCCCTTTAGCATCCCACTAATCTACACTTCCTTTCTGAGAATAACCCATATATTCTTCATCTCTGTTTCCTTTCCATCACCCAATCCTCAATTCACCATTATAATTATCCTAAATCCCATTTGCTCTCATTTTGTTTAATAACATCTTTATGATACCTCAATTGGAGCCTCTGAAAATCCAAAAGCATCCCACCCGCAGTTTTTAAATCCACGCTGGCTCTGCTCAATCTGATCATTGCAGTTACTCCAGCATTTTGTGTCTATCCTCATTGTTTTACAATGCTCAATTATCACATCCTTAATGGCAGATTATGGCAATTATCCTGCTACTGAGATCAAACAAACGTTACCTATTTCCTTCGCTCCATAGATGCTGCTGCACCCGCTGAGTTTCTCCAGCATTTTTGTGTACCTTCGATTTTCCAGCATCTGCAGTTCCTTCTTTAAAACTGGGGCCTGTAGTTCTCTGCATTCTTACTCTTTTGGTTAACTAAAGTAGTAGTAATTGATGTAGTTGATGGGGGAAATGTTTTTTATATGGATGACCAACAGACGGTTTTTCAGCCCAACAAGTAGACACTGGCCATTTATAGTAATGCTACTCTAACTCCATTTTATTCTCTCTACATTCTGATCAAATACCTGCTTATTATAAACACAAAAGGCTGGAGTAACTCAATGGGTCAGGCTGCATCTCTGGAGGACACGCATGGTTCAGGACGCGACTCTGAACCATCGTGCCAAACACAGGCGACTATTAGTGTGTTAGCCACAGAAGCAGATCTACAAAGTTATATTACAATCGCTCCACATCCTTGGAGCAAGCAGCCAACAACTGGGATGCATCACCCATGGTCAGTCTTGACCGAGGGGGGCCTACTACGCCACATCCTTAAATCTATACTCCTATCTATACACTGTAAATGGATTGGTTGTAATCATGTATTGTCTTTCTGCTGACTGGTTAGCATGCAACAAAAAGCTTTTCACTGTACCTCGGTACACGTGACAATAAACTAAACTGAACTGAACTGAACTGAACTGGACTCAGATACACAACATTTTGGGTTAGAACCTTAGTCTGAATGATCCCGTCCTGAAACGTCGCCTATCTGAGTCTGACGAAAGGTCGCTACCGGATACATCGCTTATTTATGTACTCCAGAGGTGCTACTTCACCCGCTCAAGATTCAGCATTTGCAGTTCCTTGTTCCTGCTCTCTTGTTCTACCTGCACATCAGGAGCAACTTAAAGCTGCTAATTATTCTACCAAATTGTCTGCCTTTGGGATCTGAGAGGAATCCGGTACCCAGTGGGAAGCTACATGATCACAGGGGGAATAGAGCCATAGTGTTGTAATGCATGGAAATAGGCATGGCCTGACTTGTCCATGCCAACCAAGATGCCTATTTACGCTAATTCCATTTTCCTACGTTTGGCCCACATCCATCTTTTTCTATCCTATTCATGTACTAGCTTTTTAAACACTGTGATTGTACCTTCCTCAACCATCTCCTCTGGCAGCTTGTTCCACCATCCCACCAGAATTTGCAGACTATTCAGGCCGGGAGTGAACCTAGGTCGGAGAAACTGGTAGGCAGCGATTTTACTGATTGTGCTCCCATAATATTTAATACTTAGAAGTGGTCCAGATGAAAGGATAAAACACCTGCATTTCCAATTCTAGCAGGCGACAGTATAATCAGTAAAGGAGGATGTATTAATAATAATAATAATAATAATGGATTTTATTTACGGGCGCCTTATACCGAGGTCTCAAGGACACCATATAGAGATTTATAGAAAACATACAATCAGAATTTAAAAAAAAATAGGTTATAAAGACCAATACATAAATCAGGGACAGAATTCCTTCCAAAAACACAAAAAAAGAAAATCAGAAGCACAATTTGAGGAGAGAGCAGCGGCAATTTAACGCCAGCGTCCACTCTCCCCTCCGACCGCCATCTTGAACACAGACTAACAAATACAATTACAAACAATTACATACAAAAATCATCCCCCCACAATGATTTCCACTGTGGGGGAAGGCACAATGTCCAGTCCCCAGCCCCAGTTCACCCAAAAAAAGTCAGGCCAAATGAAGCCCCCGCTATTGCCTCTACGGAGGCCCGATGATCCTGGCCGTTCTCGCCGGGTGATGTAGCCCCGGCGTCGGGAGAGTCCTCCAGCAGCTGGGCCACATGGAACGGCCGCATCCCTCACCGGAGGCTGCAACTACGGCTGGAACGGCCGATTTCCCGCAGGCGTCCGCAGCACCAGAAGCCGACAAGGCCGCGCCGACTTGGAGCTCAAGGCTCCCGATGTTGGAGTCGGCGCCGCCGCCCGCGAATGGTCGCTCCAGTCCCGGAGGTGTTGAGCTCGGCGGTCCAGCTCACCGGAGCTCCAGAGCGTCGGTCCAGCGCGGCGACCCAGGCAAGGCATCGCCCGCTCCGCTGCACAGTAGCGCTCCAGCGCCGTGCCGCCACCGAAGCTGAGGGTGCTGTGCGGTTCCCGCCAGGAAACGCCGCTCCACGCCGCTCCACGCCCGCTGGTAGGCCGCGAGGACGGGTCGAATGGGCAGCCGGAGAGAAGGCTGCCTCACCGACCAGGTAGGGACCAGGAAGTGGTTTCCCCTTGATCCCCCCACATTAAAGGCAAAATAAATAAAAAACAAAGACTTAAAGAAAAATAAAAAAACGTAGTAAAAAAGTGCAATTAACGGACGGCTGCTGTTTTGCAGCCGTTCCTCAAGATGGCTCCTCCCTTAGATTGCAAAGGGATACCAAGAGACTAACAGATAGGATAAAACAATGAAAAATGAATTTCAATGTAGGACGAACTAAAAACTTTTAAAAAACTAGACACTGGAACAATTATTTTCCAGCATCTTCATATTTTGCATCAGTTAGAGCGAATTTTTAAGAACCAAATCTAATTTATACAAAATAATCAGGTACCACAGAGAAACTAGCTTAACATCTGCTATCAGGAAAATGCTACAGCATGCTACCATCATAAAAGACATAGCAACAAGGCACTTGGAAATGGCAATATTGTTAGACAGGGTCAACATGGTTTTCTGAAACAAAATGTGGTCAATAAATGTAAAGCACTTTTGTTGATGTAATTGGTAATGTGGATAAGGGGGAACTAACAGATGTAATGTATCTAGATTATAAAAGGTTTCTGAATATCTGGATTATAAAAGGTTTATGATTAAGTATCGCTCAAAAGGATGTTGCATAAAATAAGACCTCGTGTGGCCAGGGTAACAACTTGGTATGAATAGTGGATCAGTTAAAGGGCCGGATACAATGGGAATATTTGAGGTTGCATGTTAGCAGAACCCCTAGCAGAATGGTGTTGCAAGAACACTTAGCAGTTTGCAATTTCTTTTAATAATTTGGCCAAGAAGACTGAGTGTGAGGTGCTTCAGTTTGTCGCTTTGAGAAAGACCCAGAGTCTGCAGAGATGTAGGAAGCGATCAAGGAATGTACTGCACATTTCTACGGCACATTTCAATAATCTCACAAAACCTGCCACAGAACGCTGTGGATGCCAAGTCAGTGGATATTTTTAAGGCAGAGATAGATAGATTCTTGATTAGTACAGGTGTCAGGGGTTATGAGTAGAAGGCAGGTGAATGGGGTTAGGAGAGAGAGATTGATCAGCCATGATTGAATGGAAGAGTAGACTTGATGGGCCAAATGGCCTAATTCTACTCCTATCACTTATGATCTTATGACAAGGTGATAATGGGGGGGGGGAAATATAAGGTTATGCACCTTGGTAAGAAGAATAGAAAGGGGGAACTTTATTGAATGGTGAGAAACATGTTGGTTTACAGAAGAAAGTTGGTGAACAGATAGTACACAGCAAGCAATAAGATAGGTCTTCAGTACAGGGGACTAGAATGCAGAAGTAAGGGAAGAGTGCTGATGTTGTACTGGGCTTGATGAAATCTGGATCACTATTCTATTCTATTCTATTCTCCATACAATTCTTGGAGAATAGAGCAAGCAAGAATTTCATTGTCCTGTCTGGGACGTATGACAATAAAACACTCTTGTCTCTTGAGTTGGTACAGGGAAGATAGAATCATTGACAATATGGGTTTGATTCTCTGAAAAGAGATTGGGTACGATTGGGGTCCTCTGCGAAGAGTGCTAAAGATCGATTGGACATAGTCGCTGGGATTGTGAGATCGGACAATGCAGAGATTGAACCTGTGTTGGACTTGTCCGGGGAGGGTTTGTGAAGGCAGCCTCACTCACTAACCCCTGCAGTTCCCGTCTATGCTCTCCTACGCTTCAAACTCTCCCCTCCCCGCCACTGACTCTTTCACTTTACGGGAACGTGGACGTGGAAGGAAGCAGCCATGTTAAAGAGTAAGGAACGTAAACACTCTTGCCTGATTGAGAAGGGTGTCAGGCTGGAACTATCATGAGCTGTTGGGTAAATGCTGCTCCAAGACCGTCGATGAGTAGCTTTCAAGGAGCTGACACAATGATCTGTGGGGTGTTGCTGTGGTCTCATTGTGATTCACTTCACACATGTGTGGCATTGTGAGGTCAGAGGCTGGTGTGAATGCCCTGCAGTGCTTTGTGGGAGTTGTGTGTGGCCCAGTGGTGCCTGGGGATGAAGGAACATTCCCGTGGAATGGGCTATGGCAGACACAGGTGGAGTGTACCTTCACTGGCCTGACACCCTTTATCATTCCCACTGTCAGCCCTGAGATCCTCCACCAGACAACCTCTGTTAGAATGTTTTCTCCTTGATTATTTAAAATTAGTTATTCTTTTCAAGTCATTTTTAGTGGCGGGTAGGGTAAAATGTACTGAACGAGAACGTAAGCTGTATATTGACAGCGGATCCAAAGAACAAATGGAGGAGAGAAAATAACCAGGGAGCCACCGACCAGTTAACCTGCCATTAGTTGTTGGGAATGTCCTGAAAATGTAACACAAGATGTAATGCCAGGCACCTACATAATAATGACATGACTGAGGAGAGTTCATATAAACTTATGAAAGGGAAATAATGTTTGACTATTCTGCTGGAGTTCTCTGAGAATGTAACTAGTTAGGTAGATGAGGGGGTGGGAGGGCAATATTTAGATTTTTGGAAGCTTTTGATAAAAAATGTAGGTGAACAAGATTAAATACATGGAATTGGGGGTCAGATATGGGGGTCAGGAATGAGTCTTCATTGGCCTCTGAAAAACTGACACTGTTCAAAAATTCCGTGCGGCAACGGCCTGCCGCCCCGCAACCGCATCGAGGCCGTGCGCGCCGCATCGACAGCCGTGCGCACCGCCTCGAAGCTGGACGCAGCCGCCTCGAGGCCGTGCGCACCGCCTCGACGCCGGACGCAGCCACATCGAGGCCGTGCGCACCGCCTCGCCGCCGTACGCACCGTCTTGACGTCACTCGACCTCCGTGCGGCCCCCGCTTCCGGTTTGGTAGCGCTTGCCGCATGCAGCCGCTTGCTGGTGGGAACGGCCCTGTACGGGGATCACTCGGCCTCCACGCGGCCCCCCGCTTCCGGTTAGGTCGCGCTTGCCGCATGGAGTCGCATGCCCATGGGACAGGCCCTTAAGCCCCTGTTAACTTCAAGCGACTGACAATACACCTTATTAATTTAACCGGCTGCAGGAAACTATGGGCTTGACACATTGGGAGTTGTGTCACTCTCTGATGGCAGAGTGGTTGCTTCAGCAAGAGTTGTATTATTCTCCTATCACCGCATGTAGTTACATAGAAAGTAGGTGCAGGAGAAAACCATTTAGCCCTTCGAGCCAGCACCGCCATTCAATATGATCATGGCTGATCATCCAAAATCAATATCCCGTTCCTGCTTTCTCCCCATATTCCTTGATTCCGTTAGCCCAAAGAGCTAAATCTAATTCTCTTTTGAAAACATCCAGTGAATTGGCCTCCACTGTCTTCTGTGGCAGAGAATTGCAGAGACTTGGAATCATTGTTCTTTAACCACCAAGGGCTAAAGTCCTGGAATTCCCTCTTTAATAGCATTGTGAGTACAGTATACCACTCCTCAAGGACTTCTGTAATTCAAGAAGGCAAGGAATGTTAACCTTGTTTCCCTTTCGACCGATGCTGCCTGACCTGCTGGGTATTTTACAGGGGTTTTGCTCCTGTTTCATATTTACAGCCTCTGCAACATTTTGATTTTCATTTTCAATCAAAGCTAAATGATTTTGTGACCAATGGATCAGATTTGGAATCCTACCACCCACCCACAGTCGTGCATGACAGTGGACCACAAAACAGTTAATAAGAGGAAGGGGGTCATGAATGACTACCACCTGAGATGAAGCATGTGCAAATATCTCTGTGGATGATGCCTATAAGGGTCCTCACCACCTCAGGGAAAAGTCTTCAGTCCTTCCTTCACTGTGTGAGACATCAAGAAATGGCTGAGAGTATTGGATGCAACAATGGTAGCACAGTGGCGTAGCGGTAGAGTTGCTGCCTTACAGCGCCAGAGTCCTGGGTTCGATCTTGACTACAGTGCTGTCTGTGCAGAGTCTGTAGATTCTCTCTGTGACCATGTGGGCTTTCTCCAGTTACTCCGGTTTCCTCTCACACAGCAAAGATGTACAAGGTCGTAGGTTAATTGGCTTCGGTAAAGTTATAAATTGCCCGTTGCGTGCAGGATGGTGCTAATGTACAGGGTGATTGCTGATTGATATCAAGGCAGCATTGGACAAAATGTGGCGATGAAGCAGCACAGTGGTGCAGATGGTAGAACCGGTGCCTCACAACGCCAGAGGTTCGATCCTGACCTCAGCTGCTGCCTGTGTGGAGTTTGCACATTCTCCCTGTGGCCATGTGGGTTTCCCTCAGGTGATCCATGCCTCCTCCCACAGCCAAAAGCCATGCAGGTTGGTACATTAATTGATCGCTGTGAATGGTCTCCAGTGTGTGGGTGAGAGGTTGGATCTGGGGGAAGCTGCTGGGAAAGTGGGGAGAATAAAATGGGATTATAATGGGATTAATGTAAAAAGATGCTGGATGGTTGGTGCAGACTTGGTGGCCAAAGGACCTGTTCAAATGCTGCATTGTTCTCTCTGACTTTAAATCAGGGGGAAACACTTTGCTAGAAGCCACATCCAACACATAGGAACATGGCTATAGTCCTTTGGAGAGCAATACTGTCATCCCAGCAATCATCAATTGCAGTGTCTCAGGCCCAAACATCACCAGCGTCTTTGATAATAATTGTATGATTTTCACTTCCGCTCATTCACTTTCACCACCATCAACATACTGTGGCTATTGTGCTTGCCACAATGTCCATGCTGACAATTATGCCAGGATAAACTAATCTCCTGTGCCTGCATGTGATCCATATCCCTCCATTCCTTGCATTTTAACGTGCCTATTTAAAAGGTTCTTAAATGCCATTATAGTATCTGCCTTGACTGTTACCCTGGCAGTGCGTTCCAGGCACGCACCTCCCTCTCGGCAAAAAACATGGCCACACGTCCGTCTGTCCTTCTGTCTATCTGTCTGTCTATCTATCTGTCTGTCTGTCTGTCTGTCTACCTGTCTGTCTATGTCTGTCTGTCTGTCTATCTATCTATCTCTATCTATATTACTAAAAGTCTGATCTTGACCACTTCCTGTTGTTCTGTATATTGATTTTAGAAAAAACGCTGCCACTTACGGCTGTGATTTTTGGTCATCTTACTTGGAGTCCCCCTCCGCTGTGCAGTACAAGAAGATTTTTCCCATCGATGAAAAATAAAAGTTATTTGTGTTTAAAAAATGTTGAGATTCTCTCTCCTGAAGGCCACACCCCTTCCGGAGGGACTATAAAACCCGGAAGTGTTGAGTGCCTCAGTCAGTCTCTGCAAGAAGGGGGAGCGAGAGGATCACGTCTCTCAGTCTGAGGTGTGAATAACACTGAACACATGTCTACTAAACTGTGAGTGGTTTTACTGACCTCTCAGTGCCCTTAATGTGGTTTGAAAATATAGTTTGGAAATGCTAAAGCTGTGTTGCCTTTGGTTTGGAAATGCTAAAGCTGTGTTGCCTTTGGTTTGGAAATGCTAAAGCTGTGTTGCCTTTGGTTTGGAAATGCTAAAGCTGTGTTGCCTAATTAAAGTTGCCTTGCCTCATTAAAGTTGCGTTGCCTAATTAAAGTTGCCTTGCCTTCTATACAATTAAAAGTCTAAACTTGACCACTTCCTGTTTGCGCTTTATATTGATTTTAGAAAAAACGCTACCACGTACGGCTGTGATTTACTCAGTCCCCCTCCGCTCATCAGGTGCCGAGGATTTTTCCCATCGATGAAAAATAAAAGAGTTATTAGTGTTTAAAAAATGTTGAGATTCTCTCTCCTGTCAATCATGCCATGAAGGCCACGCCCCTTCTGGTGGGAGGGGGGATTGACTATAAAACCCAGAAGTGTGGGCGTGGCTCAGTCTCTGCAAGATGGAGGAGGGAGAGGTCATGACTCACTGTCTTTAGTGGCCTTGCACTCTGCTCGAAATGGTATGAAACTGCACTTGAATTTGGTGGCCTTGCACCCTGCTTGAAATGGAATTTCAAGGAATATCCGTGAGTCAACTGCCAGCCCACCAGCCGTGAGTGAGTGAGCTGCCAGCACAACAGGCTTGAGTGACTGAGCCGCCAGCCCAAGAATCTATTCGGCCCACAATGTCCATACTAGCCCTCTGGAAACCAGTTCCTTCAGCCCACAACACCCATACTAGCACTCCAGAAAGCCCCCCCCCCACCCCACTGGCCACTAATATTGGAATTGGTGGAGAGGTGGAATATTGCGATGGGGGACCAGCCCTCCCGTGTGATGCTGGGACCCAACAGGTCCCACTTAGTCTAGTACATTACTAAAACTCTCATCTTGTTTGTTTGTCTGTTTGTTTGTTTGTACCTATATTTTTGCGCAAAAACGGTACAAGTTGGATCTAAAATGTTTGGCCCACCTTACTCACCATTGTCCTGTGATGTGAATGAAACATGTTTTGTTCTCATTGATGGTTTATTTTATGTTATTGACATTTTAAACTTTACAAAAACCACTTTCAATAACCTCATTTCCACTTGCCCTGCCCGTCAGCAGCGTTGCATCTCCCAATGACGTCACAATGGGATCCCCAATTTCATTTGCAATTAAAAAAACTGTTTTAATAAAAACATTGTGATTTTCATTGTGGTGGGGATGGGATAGGGGGGAAGGTTTCATTTATTTTGTTTTAATCACGATTTTCATTGTGGGGGGGGGGTTGGGGGTGGAATAGGGGGGAGGTGTCCATTTACATTAAACATCGCCAAAAAAACTCAGTTTAAAAAAAACTCGATTTTCATTGTGGGGGGTGGGATGGGGGGAGGTGAGGAGTGGGGGAGCAGGGGGGTAGATGGAGGGGAGGGGCGTAGGGAGGGAGAGGGGGGAAAGTGGGGGAAGTGAGGAAGGTGAGTGGGGGAGGAGGGGGTATAGAGGGAGGAGGGGGGAGTAGGGGAAGTAGGGAGTGGGGGATAGAGGGAGAGGAGGGCAGTGGGGGAGATGAGGAGGGAGAGTAGCGGTTGGGATAGGGGGGAGGTGAGGAGTGGGGGAGCAGTGGGATAGAGAGGAGGGGGAAGGGAGGGGTGACGGGTTATGGAGGGAGGGAATGACTGAGGGTAGGGGAGGGAGAGGTGAGGAAGGAATGGGGAGGGGAGGAGGAGAGGAAAATAAGAGGGAGGGCAAACAGGCGAGGGAGCGAGGGGCTGGGGGATGAGGCGGAATGGAGGAGGATAGGGGTAGGAAGAGGGATGGTGAGATAATGGAGGGAGGAGAGGGGAAGAGGGAGGAGGGATGGGGAGGGAAGGAAGCAGAGGAGGGTTGGTGGAGGGTGGGGAGAGGGAGGATAATGGAGAGAGGGGATTAGGGGACTGAAGGAAATGAGATGCGTTCACACTGCATCTTCTTCTCTCCCAACTTATTGCACGTCAGCCGCGCCTGCCCAGTTGGGGGCTATGGGTGAGTGGTGGAATATTGTGTTGGGTAGAACAGGGCCCAACGGGTCCCACTTGGTCTAGTCTCCTAACAAATTTGCCTCTTAGAACACCACCATTTTTTCAATCTCACGCAATTTAAGAAAAAGGGTTTCAAATTATACATTTAAAAGACTTTTAAATTAACATTCAATAAAGGCTTTTATAAAGACTTTTAAAACATTTAAAAAAGACTATGCTTTTTATTTTTTCTACAAAAGCAGACGACTCCACATTTTCCCACATTACATTCCATCTACCCTCTTGTTGGTCATTCACTTAGCCTTTCTAAATTCTAACCCAACTCTGCACCCAAAAAATCCTTTTCATCATTTCTCCTCACAACTCACACTGTCTAGCCTATCAACAGCAAATTGGATATATTGCACTTGATACCCTCACCCAAATCAGCACAGACATTGTGGGCCGAAAGGCCTGTTCCTGTGCTGAACTGTTCTATGTTCAAATCACTGTTGTAGATGCAAGCAGCTGGGCTGCAACTGCTCACCACACCTCAGTCTTCTAACCTGACAAAGACCCATTTATTCATTCTCAGTCCATTCCGGAAGATTACCCCCAATACCGTGCTCTCATTTTCTTTCATTATCTTCTGTTATCAAAGTCCTTTAGAAAATCCAGCTACATCACACTTACTATTCCCCTCTTATCCACTCTGCTGGTTGCAACCACCAAAGACTTGTAACAGATTTATCAACTGTGGTGTGTAGGAAGGAACTGCAGATGCTGGGTAAACAGAAGATAGACACAAAATGCTGGAGTAAAACAGCATCTCTGCTCCATCTCTGGAGAGAAGGAATGGGTGGAAACGACCAATCAGCCCACTGAGTCCACGCTGACCATCAATTACACGGTCGCACTAGTTCTGTGATCCCACTTTTGCATCCACTCCCAACAGACTAGGGACAATTATCTTACAAACCAGCGTGTCTTTGGGATGTTGGAGGAACACAAGCAATCACTGGAAGAACATGCAAACTAAACACATTCAGCAGCCAAGGTCAGGATTGAACCCGGGTCTCTGGCTCTGTGAGGCAGGCAGCAGCTCTACCAGTTGCGGCAGTAAGCCAGGTTGACAATGGAGTAAAGATAGCAGATTAAGAAAACAGAACTCAGTTAAATCCTAATCTACTCCCGTGATCTCAGTTCAGTCATCGTCCGAGTTATATCTAGGAGCCTTCAAAATCATTTAAATAGACGGGCTATAGCTACAGTGCAAATTGTGTCAAGGTGAGAAAAGGGGCATTTGGTATGTCAGGTTAATGTTCTAAAATTCTCTCATTTTGACATCTAATTACATTTTGGGAGTCACGCATCAGCAGCCTGATGCTGTTTGGCGGCTGTTACACGGGCCTTTCCACTCAGTGGACCTCAACACACACAGCTACAGTGTGAATCAGTCACAGTGTGAATCAGTCACAGAGCTACAGTGTGAATCCGCATCAGAGAGACACACTCCATATTGCCAGGGCACTCCAGCTGCGTGTGTGGAACTTTTGCCTCTTGTTACCTTGCCTTATGTTACCAAAACCAGCAATGCAAAACAAAGATGGCGCTGAAGCCAGGCGAGTATGTGTGTGCTGGTCTCAGAGTGGATCTGTTATCATTCGTCACAATCGCTCTGCTCTTTTAAATCTTTATCTCAACGGCAGCATTTCTTACATTAACGAAGCTACACTGTGGACGGTCTGATTGTAATAATATATAGTCTTTTCACTGACTGGACGCAACAAAAAAGCTTTTCACTGTACCTTAGTTCATTTGCCAAAGATAAACTAAACTAAAACTAAAATACCTTTCACTGCATTTGAACAAGTAGCATTAAGACAATGAAAACGTTCAATTTATCCTGCAGTTGAATGAAACATAACTACTCTGCATCAGAAGGTAGACAAAAATGCTGGAGAATAACTAAAAGTAAACATTTCAAGTAGGGAGGCATCTTTCTGATTTTGTTGTCACCAAACGATCAGGGTAAGATTTTACAATCAAATCAACATTTCCAATTGATACAGGAGCATTATATACATAAAATAAAGCAGTTTACAACAGTTATTTTCAAAGTTTCTTTATGGTTAATGTGAATGAAATAACTATTCTGCATTGGAATTAAAAAAAAATTACTCTGTTCCCCAAAGGAAACAAAAGGAGTTTGAAAGAACCAAATCCAAATGCAAACTTAGTCGCAAAAGTACATGGAAGGCTAGCCCTTTCTCAAGGATAGCGATTAACCCACGAATGGCTAGGCCTGTGGTTTCTTTTGCTGTGGCTTGGAGATAAATTTTTGGAACAGCCATGTAAATAAGAATTTGCTACAACAAAGGTGGTGCTATGATTAGGAATAATATAAAATGAGAAATATTCTTTGGAAAATAAGGGTGGAAATGGTGAACTGAGGGCAAAGTGATCTGTGACATAAATCTACTGATTATTAAATGTAGAGATGCAAGTTAACGAAGAGACCTATTTTTTAAAAAGCAGCGCATTATGTTACATCAAGATAAAATGTTGGTTAAACCACACCTAGAAGAGTTAATATTATAAATGAAGGGTATATCGGAGAAGGTGAATAATAGATTAATATGGGTGAATTGATTGATTGTAATCTTCCTGAAGGACTGATCTGAGGATCTTTTGTTCTAGAAAGTAGACGACTGAGATTGGACTGAAAGGAGAGATTTAACAGGGTTATGGAAGATGATTTCAAATGTCATGGAATTTGAATCTAGATGTAAATAAGGGATACCGTGAAGAATGCGCGACATCAGCAGAGGTGAACAGAGCATTTCAGGTGTAAGAAGGAACTTCAGATGCTGGTTTATACCGAAGATAGACACAAAATGCCAGAGTAACTCAGCGGGTCAGGCAGCATCTCTGGAGAAAAGGAATAGGTGACGTTTAGGGTCGGAACCCTTCTTCGGACTGAAAGATAGAGAAGGCCAGAACAAAACAGGCCGGCAACAGATGACCTCAGGAAGGGTGGAGTCCATAAAGGCCTATTTGCATTTAAATGTCCATTTGGCAGATGCATTTAAGGGGCATTTTAAGAAACCTGAGGGAGAAAGGGGGTGGTATTGTAGAGATATAGAAGGATGGGTAAAGACGGATGTGGTGAATACATTCAGATATGGCCTGTTTCTATGCTGCACAATCCATGCCATTCCATGTAATGTTAAGTCTTTCCTGAGAAGATACAGGGACCTGCCCATTGCTCTTCCAGGCTGAGCTGTAGAGATGCAAAGCCCTTGGTGCTATAGCTCTCTCAAAAAAATACAAAGCAGCAAGAGACCAGGTAGTTTGTGATGTATGGTTGAGTATGGTTCCATGCAGAGGCGCTAGAGAGAGAGTGAGAGGCAATGTGCATGCAGTAGGCTGGTGGCACCAATGCAGCGATCCATCGATGGTCCAACTTCACACGGTCGAGACTACATCGCACATTCATTGACGGTGGCAGGAAACAGACAAAGTGCAAGTCTTCAGAAGAGCGGAGTCTACAACGGCACACACATTACACTCCCACGGTCTGGGGCTCCCTCTTGGGGAGGGACGACATCGGACTCAGTCGCCATATGACTTATAGTTGTTACATATGTGACAGTACAGTGTCATGGCGAATGACATACCCAGTACCTGAAGGGAAATAAGAAAAAACATTAGCATACTTCACACAAAGGACAGACTGCTGGAGGGCCATGGAGCATCTATGGAGGGAAATGGACAGATGTGTATTACTGAGTCTCAGCATGAGATGCTGCTGCTGCTGCTGCTGCTGCTGCTGCTGCTGCAAGCCAGAATGTTTAATGTATCTGTGCCTTACTGTACTTGTGCGCGTGACAATAAACTTGACTTGAGCCTCAGGGCAAAAACATTTTCCTAATCTCCCCTCTAATACCTTCTAATTCCTTCAATAGGGAGCACAAATTTTATGCCCATCACCACAAAGAGCAAAACTAATTTTTATTTTGTTCAGTGGGCCATTTTCACCTAAAATATGTGGGCATAGAGAGCTTAGGAAGGATTTCTTAAACTATGAGATATGAGGTCTTGCATTCCTCCAAGCCTGACATCAGTGCTGGGGGCAGCAGGAAACTAAACTACCAATATGATGCTTGTTTAGTTGAGAGATATAGTGTGAAAAAAGGCCCAATGAGTCCATGCTGACCATTAATTACGCATTCACATTATTTCTAAGTTATCCCACTTTCTCATCCACTTCCTACACATGAGGGGCACTTAGAAACATAGAAACATAAAAAATAGTGCAGGAATAGGCCATTCGGCCCTTCGAGCGAGCACCGCCATTCAATATGATCATGGCTGATTATCCAAAATCAGTACCCGTTCCTGTTTTTTCCCCACTTCCCTTGATTCCGCACTTTATAGAGGCCAATTAATCTACAAACTCGCGTGTCTTTGGGATGTGAGAAGAAACCAGAGCACCGGGACAAAATCCACTTGGTCACAGGGAGAACATGCAAACTCCACACAGAGAGGACCCGAGGCCAGGATCGAACCCAGGTCTCTGGCACTGTGGGGCAGCAGCTCTACCAGCTGCACCGCTGTGTTGTCTAAACATGTAATGCTGTAACCAGTACATCCAGATACCCGCAGCTGCTCGGCACAATGTGTTTACCTGGACGACTGATGTGCAGATGATGATGATTCCAACGGTTAGAAAGTTTTTCTCAAACCAGTCGCGGATCAGGCCATAGCAACCCTGGGAATCGGAGGGAGAAGGATTTCAGAAGCTGTTTCTCAGCAAAGCGAAACAAGTGTGAGTTGCCCTCATTCAGGCAAACATGGCAGCAGCCCACTGAGATCTACTGCACAGCCTAAAACACACTGGAGCTCTTCACCCACAATAGTTCCACATTAATTTATCGGTATTAATTGATAATGTGCCGCCTGCAACCAACATTTTTTACAAACACTAAAAACAAAGAGGGAACTGCCCTGTTCGGAACCAAAGACAAAATATGGCCAGCTCACTGTACCTTCCATGCTTTACTCTTAGATCCAGCCAGCCAGACCATTCATTGCACTGCTGTGCACCGCAGGATTTAATGCAAGTTTTCAGTGCATACGCCAGTTTAATGATCACTGCCTGAACTCTGAACCCACACCTCATTATGACTGGGATCACTTATAGCAAGGGGAATGGATGCCATTGTGGGGTGGGAGTGAGAGAGACAGTCCCTCCTGTGTTCTTTCTCTATCTCCATGAAAGTTACCACTGGAGACACTCTGACATGCTCCCTGGCATCACTAGCAAACTGGCAACACCACTGCAAAGTCACATTTTAACAAACCAAAATTGGGGGAAACACAATACTGACTTTTATTAAGGCACCAAAATTTCACTTCATGGTGAAATCCATTTTCAACCCATCATATATCTCCAATCTAATCGTATTAAAGACCCCAACACCTACAAATCTCTGAAGGATGGAAAAATGTTTCAGCAGAGAGTTGGAAGGTGTAGGTTTACCTGAATGAGGGGGTATTAGCTACAATGAGAGGTTGGACAATCTTGGATTATTTACTCTGGGTCGCTGTAGGTTGAGGGGAGAGCTGATAGAAGTACATAAAATTATGAGAGGCATTGAGAGGACAGACAGACAGAACCATTTTCCCAGGGTGGAAATGTCAAAGACTACAGGGCATGGCTTTAAGGTGAGAAGGGAAAAGTTTAAAGGGGAAGTGTGGGGCAAGTTTTTTGCACAGAGGATAGTAGGTGCCTGGAATGCACTGCTAGGGTTAGTGGTGTAGGCAGATTAAATAGTGGTGTTTAAGCTTTTAGAAAGGCATATGGATATGCAGGGAATGAAGGGATATGGATCACGTGCAGGCAGAGGAGATTAGTTTATCTTGGCATCATGTTGGGCACGGACATGGTGGGCCAAGGGGTCAGTTGCTGTCCTGGACTCTTCCATGTGCTACATTATATGTACGCGTCCCTTTGCCAACATTACGTTTCCCCCCAGAGGAAATGACTGACTGCTCCATGTCCAGAACAGTTCATCCGTACATCTCACCTTCTCCCAATAGTCTGGGGCAACGCAGGGTCCATCGGCTCGACAACAAGATTGGGGGACATCACCTTTCCAGTCAGTATAGTTCATAACGCCACAACAATGCAACTGAGAGGAGACAAGAAAAGAACAAAGTTATCTTCACACTATGAGATGCACAGTTATCGATATATAACATTCTCTTAAATACACTTCACAGATGGTCACAGTCTTTTTCCCAGGGGAGTGTAAAACTAGATTGAAGGTGAGAGGGGAAAGATTTAAAGGAGACTTGAGGGACACGTTTTTCACATAGAGAGTTGTGGATAAATGGAATGAGCTGCTGCAGGGAGTTCTCGAGGTGGGTACAACTATGTTCAAAAGACATTTGGACAGGTACATGAATAGGAAAGGTTTATAAGGAATTGAGTCAAACACAGGAAAATAGGATTTGCTTAGGTAGGGGGCATTGTGCAGTAGGAACAAAGGGCCAGTTTCCGTGCTGTATAACTCCATAGATAGTTAGACGTGCTTTTGGAAGTTTTATTAAATCATGCCTATTTCCCCACCCTAATGGTTTATCACCCTTCCTGATCACCTTCATGAGACCTTGCCTTCCACAGACAATGGGAGCTCATAGGACTTCGAGCAGAACCACTGGTTTGGGGAGGATTTGCTGGACCTTTGCAGAAGTTGGACAAGGCTGAGAGACTTTGTTAGGCAACTTAAAGTTGGCAGTTCAGAGTCAGATACAGGGACCCAGTATCATTTATATGTCAGAAAGGATAAGTATTCACACCGTAAAGGACACCAATTGATCATTGGAATATTTCTGACATTTGGATAGTTTCATGGCCTCCTGCGGGTAACTTTGCAGCCGAGAGTAACAAAGTTGATCTTTCTTCTGCATCATCACTGATTTGGGGCATGATGTCATTTCAATACTGTCGGGATTTTCCCTGCGGTTCCTTCTGCTTTCATGCTGGATGTTTTGGGGAAATCACTGGGGAAATTACACCAACAGTGTACATTAAGGCTGAGTCACAGTCAAATATTAACGAAATGTAGAATCTACGAAAATGTTGAAGAGAATAGGATTGTTAATTGTAGATTTTGTGCAGTTCTGTGCAGCCCATTAAAGGAAGGATGTGGTGGCTTTGGAGAGGGTGCAAAAGAAGTTCACCAGGATGCTGCCTGGTTCAGCTATAAGGAGAGATTCAACACACTTGGATTGTTTTCTTTGGAGCGTCAGAAGCTGAGGAGAGATCTGATAGGAGTTTATAAAATTATGAGTGGCATAGACAGGCTAGACAGTCAAAACCTTTTACCCTGAGTGGAAATGTCAAATACTAGAGGGCATAGCTTTATGATGGGAGGAGGAAAGTTTAAAATTAAAAATACAAGACAAGTTGTCTTATAGAGAGTATGCTAGGTTCCTGGAATGTGCTGACGGGGAAAACAGATATGATGGTGGCCTTTAAGAGGCTTTTAGATTGGCACATGAATAAGCAGAGAATAGAGGGATATGGGGTATGTGTAGATAGTAGGGGTTAGTTTAATTTGCATTATGTTCAATGCAAACATACCGATTAATGAAAGGCCCAGATAGAGTGGATGTGAGAGGATGTTTCCAGTAGTGGCAGGGTTTAGGGCCAGAAGGCACAGCCTCAGAATAAAAGGATGTACCTTTAGAATGGAATGAGGAGGAATTTCCTTATCCAGAGGATAGTGAATCTGTGGAATCTATTGCCACAGACGGCCAAGGAGGCCAAGTCATTGGGTATTTTTACAATGGAGATTGATAGACTCTTGATTAGTAATGGCGTCAAGGGTTTTGGAGAAAAGGCAGGAGAATGGGGTTGAGAGGAAAAAAATAGGGAGCGCCGACCAGCGATCCCCGCACATTAACACTATCCTACACACACTAGGAACAATTTACAATTATACCAAGGCAATTAGTCTACAAATGTGTACATTTGGGCAGTGTGGGAGGAAGCTGGAGCTCCTGGAAAAAACCCACGCAGGTCACAGGGAGAACATACACATTCCGTACAGATAAGCACCCATAGTCTGGATCGAAACCAGGGTCTCTACCGCTGTGCCACCATGCCGCCCTAAGTTCTAAGTTCTATGTTCCAAGGCTTTGACATGGTGAAATCCAGAATAGTTTGTCCAAATGTTGGTTCCTTCATACTAAGGTAAAGATTTACAAATGGACCTATATCGATTTCCTGGTTAACTCGATTTTAACTATTTTCCTACCAGTGTCTCAAAAAGCTCCCAATATATCGTAAAATTAATGAGTGTCCCAAACAATCACTGCTCTCGGTAACTCTAATCTATTTCAGTAATCGCAGGCGATTAGGGGCTGAATTTCCTGTTATTCATCACTCTGCCCACAGGAAGCAGCTCGTAGCAAAGGCATATCCATATCCAACACAGACATTGAAGCATGTCATCCTTTATCTCAAAAAAACCAAAGTGTCAAACCAGCCATAATAATTCGTTTTACGAACAGAAAACACAAAAATGCATTGCTCAGACAAGGGAAAAAGCTCAAGGGATCTGATGTTTATGTGAATGAGCACCTTACAAAAAAAAAAGCAGATATCACCAGAAGCGCACGCATCCTAAGGAAGCAGAAAAAAATCCAGTCAACCTGGACAACAAACTGTAAGGTGTTCATAAAGCTAAATGGGTCACCAGAGGAGGCTAAAGTGCTGACCATAAGATACCTCGAGGAGCTGGACAAGTACCAGTGACTCCAGAACAGTGACTGTGTCTATCAGTGGGATTGACTTGAACTATTATGACCATGGACTCTTGTGAAGAGTTTGACTGTTTAACTTGATAACAGCTGGAAATGAAAGGGACAATGATGACTGTGATGGTTGGAACTTTAAATCATTTAAATTCACTGATCATAATATGCATGATTTTGAACAAGATATTGACCCTGAAAATAATTTTCTTAACAATATAAACAATAACTGCTGTTATTACTCTGAAGATCAATTCAACATGAACATAAAATCAGATCATGGAATGTCAATAATTCATTTCAATAGCAGAAGTTTATATGCAAATTTTCACAACATCAAGGATTACTTAAGTCATCTAAACAAACCATTCAATGTGATAGCCATATCTGAGACCTGGCTTAGTACTGAAAAGGGTGTGGATTTTGAGTTAAATGGATATGAACTGAATTACATAAATAGGAAAAATAAAAAAGGAGGAGGGGTGGCTTTGTATGTAGATAAAAGATTAAATTATAAAATAGTGGAAAATATGACAACTAATATTGATGATGTGATGGAGATTATTACTGTAGAAATCTACCTGGAAAAAAAGAAAATGTAATTGTAAGTTGTGTATACAGAGCACCTGGTTCCAATATTGAAATATTTAAGAATAGTATGGAAAGATTGTTTGCCAAGAAAGATCACAGAGTTGTGTTCATTTGTGGGGATTTTAATTTAGATCTCTTAAATCCCTACAAGCACAAACAGACTGATGAATTTATCGATATATTGTTCAGTATGAGTTTTTTCCACTTATCACCAAACCAAGTAGAATAACATCTCACTGTGCAACTCTAATAGACAACATATTTACAAACAGTATGGACAACAGCATAAAGAGTGGGTTACTACTAAATGACATCAGTGACCATCTGCCGGTTTTTGTCATGTTTGTTTGTGATTATGTTAAGTGTAAGGATGTTAATAAGATTAGATACAGGAGAGTAAGAACAGAAGAATCTATAAATAAATTTAGAAATGTATTACTGACCCAAAATTGGAAACAGGTGTTTAAAGAGACTGATACCAACAAAGCGTATGAAACATTCCTGATAATATTTAAATCATTATATGATGAACACTGTCCTTTGAAACAACACAACAAGAAGCAAAAATATATAGGTAGGCCATGGATGACAAAAGGACTACAAAATGCATGCAAAAAAAAGAATATCTTGTATAAAGAATTCATAAAATTCAGAACTATAGAAGCAGAAAGTAAATACAAAAGATATAAAAACAAATTGACTAGTATTATGAGGATATGTAAGAAAGATTATTATAATAAAATATTAAACGATAATAAAAATAATATCAAGGGCATATGGAATGTGTTAAATAATATTATCAGGAATGGATCAATGAATATAAACTACCCTCAGTATTTTGAAGACAATGATACAACTGTAAGCGATATGAATGATGTGGTTAATGGGTTTAACACATTTTTTGTAAGTGTGGGACCAAAACTGGCAGAAGAAATCGATAATCCACAGTCAGAAGAAGGAGAGGGGAAGGTTGTGGATTTGTTAGACAGCAACCCAAACTCAATGTTTTTCAAAGCAGCTGATGAAAAGGAGATTATTGACATTGTTAGTAATTGTAAGAATAAAAGGTCTACAGACTGGAATGACATTGATATGGCTTTAATCAAGGTAGTCATTGGTGTAATTGTAAAACCCTTAACTTATATTTGCAATTTATCTTTCAAAACTGGTGTATTTCCATGTAAAGTGAAAACTGCCAAAGTCATCCCACTATACAAAGCTGGAGACAGAAATCAATTTACAAATTACAGGCCGGTGTCGTTACTCTCTCAGTTCTCAAAAATATTAGAAAAACTGTATGTAAGTAGATTAGATAACTTTATCGAGAAGCACGAATTGCTAGTTGATAGTCAATATGGATTCAGGTCAAACAGATCAACATCCATGGCATTAATGGAGTTAATTGAAGACATTACCAGTTCTATAGATAACAAGAAATATGCAGTGGGTGTATTCATAGATTTGAAAAAAGCATTCGATACAATTGATCATCATTTGCTAATCAAAAAACTGGAAAAGTATGGAATCAGAGGGGTTGTACTAGAGTGGATGTGAAGCTACATAAGTAAAAGACATCAGTTTGTGCAAATAGGGGACTGCAAATCAACATGCTTAGAAATAACTTGTGGAGTCCCACAGGGGTCGGTTTTGGGCCCCAAATTATTTATTTTGTATATTAATGATATATGTAGGGTATCAAACATCTTGAAATTTGTGTTATTTGCAGATGACACTAATATTTTCTGTGATGGGGACAATTTGCAGCAGCTTTTGGAGGTGGTCACAGCAGAAATGAGTAAACTAAAAACATGGTTTTACTTCGGAGTCACGTGAGTGACTACGTGAAGAAGCCCGTCAGTGCGCCTGCGCGTCATTATTACGTCAGACGCCTTGACGCAAACGGACGTGAGGAGCAGTGCTCCTCGAGTGGTTTGTAGTTTTTCAACTACAAGGTAAGTAAAAACTTTTTTACAGGTTTTCCAGGTCCGTTTACTGTGGGTCTATGGGGATTTTTTCCACAGACGCCATGGGAAAAAACGGACAGGGGGAAGAGGCGAGCGACATAGCCGACAGAAGTCGGGAAAGTCGGGAGTCCGCGGTTAGAGACCAACCGCCTCTAAACCCCGGTACAGTCGCCAGCGGTGAGCATAGCGACTGTGGACCTGGGGCTGGTGAAAACACAGTCAGTGCCTGTCGGGCAAAAGACAAAGTTTAAATCCCAACGGAGGGAGTCCCAGGCAATGAAGAAGCTCCAGGGCTAGATACTGCTTTAGAGCGTATTGCCCAAATAGAAAGCCTTTTACACAGGCTGTTGGAGCAACGTTCACTCAGTGAGGAGTGTTCTGAAAGCCAAGCTGCTGGAAACAGCTCAAACAGCTCCTGGTACAGGGCTAGATACTGCTTTCGAGCGTATTGCCCAAATAGAAACCTTTTTTCATAGGTTGTTGGAGCAAAAGTTCACTCAGGAAGGAGTGTACTGTAATCCAAGCTGCAGGAGCAGCTTAACAGCACCTGGCTCAGGGCTGATGGAATGCACCCTCAGGAATGAGGAGCGTGCTACGGGTCATGAGATTTCAGACCCCGACTCTGACGGTGAGGCTGTACAAGGCGATGAAAGGCAGCTGCCAGATGTTCCAACCCTGGTAGTAGGATTCGCTGCCCCGTCAGGGTCAGGAGAGCCATTAGGAAGAACTGGCCTCCTCAATAAATTACTTGGTTTACCATTAGCTGGAACAGCATGAAATGGATGAGACTGCAAGAGTATCTGGAATCAGTTGCAGAGAATATTAAAGCTGCTGGGTTCTGGAATAACTGCTTTTACCAGAATAGCAGGTAACAACCAAAAGATGACGAAGTTGCATCAGCAAGCACTGGGGTTGCTATGCAGCACCCACTTCGAGAAGTGCTATACGGTCTACTATGAATCCGAAATTCGCAGCACTCTGCAAACCAAGTAATATACAAATTACCCAACTTACTCTTTGGAGAGATCTCGGGAGACGTATTAAAGAGTTGGAAGATGAAGCGAAAACAGGATTGATGAAGACATCAATGGTTGTGAAGTCTGTAAAGAGGAAGTATCCTTTCAGACGTCATACGGATCCTGGACCAAGTCGCTCATCAACGCAGGGACGTAGTTGGCGGCCTGCAGCGGGAGCAAGAACCAGTGGGCGTGCTTCCGGGAGAACCCAGGAATCTCAGGGTACTGAAATGACTCAAGAGGTAGGTGGACCTGGTTCTCATGGGAACATACTAACTGGATTAAGTCCAAAAGTTGGAGGCAGGTTACATTTCTTCTATAATAATTGGAAGAAAATTACTTCAGATGTGGTAATCCTGAATAATATACAAGGATTTCGAATTGAATTCAATCCAAATTATGATTTGCCTGTTCAGCATGTTCCTAGCCGAACTCTGCACTTTGTACAAAAAGAAGTGATGGAGGTTCAGGTTGCAATTGAAACCCTATATAAAAAAAGGGGTTATTATAAAATCAGTCTACCAAAGTCACCAATTTGTGTCAAAAATATTCCCTCGATCAAAAAAGGATGGAGGATGTAGGATTCTTGTAGATTTGATAAATCTGAATCCTTTTGTGCAATTTAGACATTTTAAAATGGAAACATTTGTGACTGCCAAACAGCTTATTTCAGAAGCATGTTATATGGCAACTATAGACTTGAAAGATGCATATTATTCAGTGTCTGTTCATTCACAAGATAGGAAGTATCTTAAATTTAAATGGATGAACCAGTTGTGGCAGTTCAAAGCTCTGCCTAATGGGTTAATATCTGCACTCAGAATATTCACAAAAATTGTTAAAACCAATTCTGGGCTTGCTGAGTAGCCAGGGGCATGTACTAATGGCATATTTGGATGATGTCTTGATTATAGGAAAGACAAAACAGTCAACAGAAGTATCTGTTGCAGTTGTGAAATCAACTTTTGAAAAGTTGGGGTTTCTAATTCATCCACAGAAATCTAGGTTAACACCATGTACCTCTATTAATTATTTGGGGTTCACAATTGATTCAGTCCAAATGAATATCACTTTGCCCAGGGAAAAGGGTGGATTTGATTAAAGATTGCAGTAATCTCCTAAACGAGCAAAAACCTTCAATTAGACAGGTGGCTCGTGTACTGGGAAAATTAGTAGCAGCATTCCCAGCAGTCCAATTTGGACCATTACATTATCAACAGCTGCAGAGACTTAAAGAACAGGCACCGAGAATGCATGTTGGTCATTTTGATAGAACCATGCAACTAACAACAAATGCTGTTTCTGGTCTGCAGTAGTGGATTCTACATGTCTCAAGCAGTTCCAGCAAAGTGCTGATTGAACAACCTTCCATGATATTACAAACTGATGCCAGTGCACCAGGATGGGGTGCAACTGACTTAACGTCTAGCTGAGGAGGCAGATGGAATCAGGAAGAGTCATTGTTACTGCAGACATGGGGAATTAACTATTTGGAGCTTCTAGGATGTTTCTATGGGCTCCAAGCTTATTGTTCTAACACAACTAATAAGCATGTTCAAGTTCAAATTGATAACACAACAGTAGTTGTTTATATTAATGATATGGAATTAAGTCGGTGTCTTGTGACAAAATGGTTAATCAACTTTGGGCTTGGTGTATTGAAAAGAACATTTGGATTTCAGCTATCTATCTACCAGGTAGAATGAACGATAGCAGACACCAAGTCACGAAAAGTTCCATGATAATAAAGAATGGATGTTGAATCAAGAGGTATTCAATGATATAGTCATCAGATTTGAATGACCGACATCGACTTGAATCATCAGCTATCGAGATATGTCTCATGGAAACCAGATCCAGGAGCAGTGGCGATTGATGCTTTCTCGCTACATTGGGGTGGTATGTTTTCATATATATTTCCACCTTTCTGCCTCATAAGCCAATGTTTGCTTAAAATCAGGCAAGATGCTGCTTCAAGGGTATTGGTAGTACCAGATTGGCCTACACAGCCATGGTATCCTTTGATATTAGAATTAACAACACAAATGTTGATGAAAGTCCCAAAAAAGAGTAATTTATTGCTGCTCCCTGTACAGGGGAACAACATCCATTATATGATCGTTTGGATTTGTTGATTTGCAGGTTTTAAGAATGCCTTTTCTGGGACGAGGACTGTCTGAGCATACTGTGGACATGCTTACGGCAGCCTGGAGGAAGAGCACTCAAAAACAGTACCTTTCTTATATTAAGAAATGGGAAAAGTTCTGGGTACAAAAGAATGTGCAATAAAGTACTGCAGATATTTCAAATGTTTAGAATTTCTGTCAAAACTTTATTATGATGAAGGTCTGAGTTATAGTGTAATTAATTCAGCCAGAAGTGCATTGTCCTCATATTTGGTTCTGGATTCAGAAAGAAACTCAATTGGGTCACACCCAATTGTTTCCAGACTAATGAAAGGAATCTTTAATTCCAAACCACTGAAACCTAGGTACGTGACAATCTGGGATGTAAGTGTGGTACTGAAACTACTTCGTGATGGTTATCAAGTGTGTCTTTACCTTTGGTCAAGCTCAGTATGAAAGTATTCATGTTTATGGCATGAGTGACAGCACAACGAGTGCAAACACTTGGAAAATTACAAATAGATAGTATGGAAGTAACTGAAGACAAAGTTACATTCTATATCTATGACCTAATAAAGCAAATTAGGCCAGGTGTGACAGGATTTAAAATTATGCTGGCAGCATATCCAAATGATCCATGTCTTTGTATTAAGACATATTTATTACAATACATTGAGGTCACAAAGAATTTGAGAATACGGAAACTGGGTTTTTGATCACACACAAGAAACCACACAAGAGAGTTTCAATACAGACTATTTCCAGATGGATAAAAGAAGTCTTAACAGCTGCTGGTATTAACACTTATGTTTTTACGTCTCACTCGTCTAGGGCAGCAGAAACGTCAGCGGCCAGGGCAAAAGACGGCCCCGTCGACCATATCCTCGCAGCCGCCGGGTGGTCCAATGAGTTGATGTTTCAACATTTTTACCATCGGCCTATTGTTAATGCGGGGTTGTTTGCAGAAACTATTTTAAGTTCTGTGTAAATTCCTCTGGTTTAAAGGGGATCTGATTCATTTCATTCTTGAAATGAATTACTGCATTTGTGGTACAAATGTTATTATAAATGCATGATTGATTATTCTCGTTCCGAGTCAATCTATGCAGTGAGAAGCCGGGATTGATCCACGGCATGAAATCACAAAGCTTTAAAATCTTCACGTAGTCACTCACGTGACTCCGAAGTAAAATAGTAAGATTAAACGAGAACTTACCTAAGTTTGAAGTTTGATCTTTATTTTATGAGGAGTTACGTAGGTGATTACGTGCCCGCCACGACCCTACCCTCTATCATAAAGGTCAGATGGAAGTTCTTGTATTACTCGTTTTAGTATGAGACTATATTACTTCGGTTCTTGTTTTTTGTGATTTCACACCGCTGCTTTGAAGATTGACGCGCAGGCGCACTGACGGGCTTCTTCACGTAATCACCTACGTAACTCCTCATAAAATAAAGATCAAACTTCAAACTTAGGTAAGTTCTCGTTTAATCTTACTATTTGATTTGAATAAATTATCATTAAATTTAAACAAAACCAAACTTATGCTGTTTGGAAAACGCAAAATAAATACACAAGTAAAAGTAATGATAAATAATGTTGAAATAGAAAGAGTGTATGAAAATAAATTTCTGGGTGTGATTCTTGATCACAAAATCTGCTGGAAACCCCATATAAAACATGTGAGAGCAAAAGTAGCACGGAGTATTGGAGTGATGGAGAAAGCAAGGCATGTTTTGAATGAGAGAGCACTGTATATTCTGTACAGCTCACTTGTGTTACCGTATTTAAATTATTGTGTGGAAGTATGGGGCAACACCTACAAAACCACCTTACAATCACTAAGCACACTACAAAAAAGAGCTATTCGTATAGTAAACAATGTAGGATATCATGAACACACCAATATACTGTATTTAAAATTACACACCTTAAAGATTAAGGATCTGGTAGAATTTAAGACTGCACAAATAATTTATAAAGCAAAAAATAAACTGCTACCTGTAAACATACAAAAACTGTTCAGAGACAGAGAGGGGGGGGGGTTATAACTTTAGAGGGAAACTAAACTTGAAACAGCAATATGCTCGGACCAATTTAAAAAGTATGTGTATTTCCATTTGTGGGGTGGTTTTGTGGAATGGTCTTGACGAAACGATTAAACAAAGTATGAATATAATGCAATTTAAAAAAATGTACAAAAGATATATCTGTGAAAAGTACAGTAATGAGGAAGGAGAATGTAAATCTCACAGATGTTAATGGTGCTTGTTCTTTTGGTTCTTTTCTTTTTTTGTTCTTTTTTTCTTAATAGCTTGATTGGAGTAGTTTTATTTGAATTGTCTGTTTAATTTAATTTATTGAATTTTGCATTTGTTCATGGTGAAGAATGGGGGTAGGACTTGACAAGCATAGGCTTCTTCCTATCCCTTTTCAAACGAGTCTAATGTGTATTATGTTGAAATTGGCTTTTGATTTTTTAATTTATGTATGTACATATATGTTATGTATATGTGTATGTGTGTATATGTGTATATGTATGTATGTATATATGTACATGTATATGTATGTATGTGTGTATGTATTTATTTATGTATATATATATGTATATATATAATTTTCCTTTATTTGTTATTCATTTTCATCTTTTCTTTTCTTCTTTTTTTAATCGTTCGAAATTTAAAAAAAGATATCAAAAAAGAGTCACACCACAATGTAAATACCGCTGGGGGAGTGTTGGCAGGCACTGGGTGGATGTGGGCAGAGTCAAGGTGATGGACCTCCAGTGGGGAGGGGCTGGTGGGAATTGAGGGGGGATGTGCAGCCGGAGGCTTCCGAAGAAGCACACTAGAGGCAGCCTCATCATACATGTTTTATATGGGGTTTCCTGGCAGAAGATGCCAAGGAAGGGAAACACAAAATGCTGGAGTAACTCAGCGGGCAGGCAGCATCACTTGAGAGAAGAAATGGGCAACGTTTCGGGTTGAGACCCTTCTTCAGACGAGGAGGGGGTCTGTGAAGGCAAGGGTGGCCCATGTAAATATCATGCATGGCAGAGACGGTCTGAGTCAAGGTTTTTAAACAGCGGGGATACCCCTGCCTTACAATGGGAGCATATTTGGACACGTCTTGCCTGGTGAGCAAACACAGGCCCTGCACTGTTCTACCAGCAGAAGTCTAGATCTCTGCTCAAATACCCTTCTTCAGTGACAGAATGCATCTCCGTGAAAGGGTACCGCTCACCCTTGTCCTTCCATCCATGTCCTAGGTGTGTGCCAACTTTAGCTCACCTGCTCCTGGATTGTATCCCAAACTTTCCTCATTTTAGTGCTATTGGTGTTTTGCAGCGATTCCAAATGATTTTTTGTCTCTTCTTCAATATATTTGTTTATCTGCAGAACAAAGACAGCAATGTTACAGGAAGCCTGGGGTTTTCATCCTTTTTCATGCATTCCAATCCGCCCGAGACCAGGAATATTCACCTGGCCATAGTTTTCCAGGTGGTTCAACAGAGAAACAAATGGCTAGTTACAAAGGTGCCAAGTGCCCAGGCAGGGGTAGAAGTGGAATGGTATGTCTCAGAGCAAAGGGAACAGAAGGTGTACAGAAGATGATGGGGGGAGATGGAGAATGGTGCTAGGGAGAGTGATGGGATGGAGAAGGGTGGGATGGAGAATGATAGGATGGAACATGATGGGATGGAAGATGGGATGCAGGATAGAACATAGAACTGTACAGCATTGGAATGGCCTCTTCACCCCACATGTTTGTGCTGAAATGGTGGGATGGAGAATGTAAGATTGAAAATGATGGGACAGAAAATGTTGGGATAGAAGATGTGGGATGGAAGATGATGGGATGGAAATGATGGGATGTAAGATGAAGGAATGGAGAAAGATGAGAAGAGATGGAGATGCTACTGAGGAAATGAAGAGGGCATTTGGCCCACTGGACAATTCCATGGGAGGATGAGGCTGACCTGGAATCCCAGAGGAAGACAATATGGCAATCTATCAACCTCAAGTGTAGTATTGGCTCAAATGAACTGAAAAAAAGAAGGCAGTTAATGATTTGCAGCATTCATGCCTCCAGGCAATTGGTTGGAGTCCAATTGCCCACTGCTTTGTTCCAGTAGATTTCTACCGGGGACAGTGATTGTATTGGCAACATCTCCACATGGAGTTTGGGGACCAAAAGCATTGTGCTCTGTCCCAAATCACTTGCTTGCGCTCAGACCTCAAAACGTACCTGGCTCTCATGGAAGAAGAGGATGACAGCAACTATGACCTCAGTCAGAAGGATCAGGAGGAGCAAGATGAAGAACTGGACAAAAGAGAAAACCAGTCCATGAGTGACAATTTCATCCCTTTCACAACAGATACCCTCCTCCTCCTCCCACATATATCGCCCTCCCCCTCTCATTCACTGGCACACACTTTCTGCACATGTACAAACACACACTCATAAAAAGTACACTAACTTGCTGGAAACACCTTACAGGTCTGGAGAAACATCTCCATCTGGAGAATGGTGAAACTGTGCAATTCTTTACCCAGTGCAATGCAGAGGAGGTCTAGACGGTCATTGATTATATTTAAGAGGGAAGTAGAGTAAAATTTCTGATAATCTGCCAACCGATTATTTGGAAATCCCGATGTTTCAGCGTTTGGCTTACCAGACTCCCTCTAACACAATGGGATGACGTTCACACACTGGAGCTTTGGTTCCTACGCAACCTTTCACACACTGGAGCTCCAGTTCCCATTCTCCTTTTCACACACCAGAAACCCGGTTCCCAGTCTCCATTTAAATTAACTGGGTTCCCTGGAAAATGCATTACTCTTACATCTAACATTTAAAAAAAAGTGAATTAAAGGCATGTCAACGTTGATATTTAATAGACTGAAAAATATAATAGTCAGGCAGCAGAATCCCAAGTGTACTGCACTATCGGAGCTTTATTGCTGATATATTTCTGATGCCAATGGGATCAAGGGATATGGGGAGGGGAAGGAATAGAAGGAATAAGAATGCTTGTCCATAATGGTGCTGGTTGATAGGCCAGCTGGAAGGGCCGAACGGCCTGCTCCTGCTCCTATTTTCTACAACTAGGGTCATCTGGTAGTACTTACCGATAGAAGCAAGCATTTGTTTTCCTTGATGGCTCCTGTGCAGCCCAGGAAAGCCACCACCATGGTGATGGATCCCACGATGATGAGTATGTTGGCCACTGAGAGGGAAGGCAGGCTGGAGAGCAAGACTCCAACACTCTTCATACTCAGCATGTAGATCCCCAACCCCATGATGATGCATCCACAGATCTGAAATAGATGGTGAACAATCACAAGGGATAGAATCACACCGTCATAGAGAGAGAGAGATATACAGTGTGGAAACAGGCCCTTTGGTCAAACAAGTTCATGCCCGTGATCAGCTACCCATTTACACTAATCCTACATTAATCCCATTTTTTTCTCACCACATTCCCATCAACTCCCCCTCAGGTACCATCACCCACAGAGGGGCAGTTTACATGCTCATGCCCACATTTCATAGACATCTCAGGGTGCCAACCATGAGGCAAGAGAGAGGCAGGGGGGAGATGGTAAAAACTAAGCATGGGGAAATGAGGGCATCCAGAGATTCAGCAGAGGATCCAAGATTATTTTTTAATTAATTTGTCCGATAGGTCTAAAGTATTTCCCCAGTTTCTTGAGCTGGGATTCTAACCAAATAAACAGCTGCATTTCTAAATGTGTAGAAAGCAACTGCAGATGCTGGTTTTTACTGAAGATAGGTACAAAGTGCTGGAGTAACTCAGTAGATCAGGCAGCTTCTCTGGAAAAAAAGGATGGGTAATGTTTCAGGTTGTGTCTGAAGAAGAGTTCCAACCCGAAACGTCATCCATCCTTTTTCTCCAGAGATGTTGCCTGACCCACTGTATTACTCCTTACCCTTAACAACTTTTCGTTTGACTCCTCCCATTTCCTCCAAATACAAGGCGTAGCTATGGGCATGCACATGGGCCCTAGCTATGCCTGCCTCTTTGTAGGGTATGTCGAACAATCATTGTTCGAGGCGTACCGTGGCCCTATCCCTAAACTCTACCTCCGCTACATCGACGACTGCATTGGGGCTACCTCCTGCACCCACACATAACTCACTGACTTCATCCATTTCACGACTAACTTCCATCCGGCACTCAAATACACCTGGACTATTTCCGACATTTCCCTACCATTTCTAGACCTCACTATCTCCATCGCAGGTGATAGACTACTGACCGACATCCACTATAATCCCACTGACACCCATGGCTATCTGGACTACACTTCTTCCCACCCTGCTTCCTGTAAGTACACCATCCCCTACTCCCAATTCCTCTGTCAACGCCGCATCTGCACCCAGGATGAGGTGTTCCACACCAGGGCATCGGAGATGTCCTCATTCTTCAGGGAACGCGGGTTCTCCTCTTCTACTATACATGAGGCTCTCACCAGGGTCTCTTCTATACCCCGTAACTCTGCTCTCACTCCCCATCCCCCCACTCATAAGGGCAGAGTCCCCCTTGTCCTCACCTTCCACCCTACCAGCCGTCACATACAACAAATAATCCTCCGACATTTTTGCCACCTCTAATGGGATCCCACCACCGGCCACATCTTCCCATCTCCTCCCCTGTCTGCTTTCCGCAGAGACTGCTCCCTCCATAACTCCCTGGTCAATTCGTCCCTTCCCACCCAAACCACCCCCACTTTCCCTGGCAACCGCAGGAAATGCTACACTTGTCGCTTTACCTCCCCCCTTGACTCCATTCAAGGACCCAAGCAGTCTTTCCAGGTGCGACAGAGGTTCACCTGCACCTCCTCCAACCTCATCTATTGCATCCGCTGCTCTAGGTGTCAGTTGCTCTACATCGGTGAGATCAAGCGTAGGCTTGGCGATCGCTTCGCCCAACACCTCCGCTCAGTTTGCATTAACCAACCAGATCTCCCGGTGGCTCAGAACTTCAACTCCTCCTCCCATTCCGAATTCGACCTTTCTGTCCTGGGCCTCCTCCAATTACCAGAGTGAGGCCCACTGTAAATTGGAGGAGCAGCACCTCATATTTCGCTTGGGCAGTTTACACCCCAGCAGTATGAATATTGACCTCTAATTTCAGGTACCCCATGCTTTCTCCTCCCTTTCTCAGCTCTCCCTCAGCCCACTGTCTCCGCCTCTTCCTTTCTTCTCCCCCCCCACCCTCACATCAGTCTGAAGAATGGTCTCGACCCGAAACGTTGCCTATTTCCTTCGCTCCACAGATGCTGCCTCACCCGCTGAGTTCCTCCAGCATTTTTGTCTGCCACAGTATTACTCCAACACTTTGTGCCTATCAGCTGGATTTCTAATGTGGATTGGGCTTCACACAAGTGGTGACTTAATCAAGATACTCTGAGGTGTAGCAAGTGATGCAAGACATCAGTCACAGCATCTAGCAGTCAAATGGAAAACAGCATCCCTACCATATTAAAGTCAGAATAGGAATTTATCAGATCCAGAAGTTTTGATGACAATCCACATTTCATGTGACATCGTTTAAACCATAGAGTGTGTGTCACTGGCTCACTGTAGAGTGAGGTACCCAAGCAGGAAGTGGGAATATGGTAGTATCGTGCCCTATTTCACTGTATGATGTGATAATGGCTCACTGTAGAGTGAAGTAACCAAGTAACAAAGTGGGGAAATGCACAGTATGACATGATCGTTCACTGTTACCTAGTTCCAGTTTCCAAGGAACAAAGTGGGGAAGTGCACAGTAAGGTTCGTTAGTTCACTGTATGGTGTGTTACCCAATGTGACTTCCCTCACAGTGTAACGCTGGATCAATGAACAGTATAATGCACTGTTCTACAGGATTTTGTAACTTTGTTGGTGCCAGAAATATGGCGACACTTGTGTACTGCCTAGGCGAGGTCTCCTGTAGGATTTTACTGGGTTGTATGCAAAACAAAAACATTTCACAATGGCGAGGTACATGTAACAATAAAGTATCATTGATTCATTGTATTAATATACAGTGGTTCCAGATTAGGGATCGGTGATCCACAATGATGGGGATATTAGTCATGGTTCACAATTAATAAACAGAGTGGTGCTGGCTGATTATATGACATACAGTGGGAGGAAAGGCAGTGTTATCCTGTTTAAGTATGCAGTGTGGAACAGTTCACACTGGCTCAGTGAACATGTGGGGCAATGGTTACATACAGTGCTAATAAACACTGGCGTCTTGCCTTCTAGGGCACATCTGTAACATACTGTAAGAAGATATATTCTGTAAATGACTTGCTGTACAGGATAAATTATTACTTTCACCTAGGGAGTCTTTTTCTATAAAAGTTATTCCAATGCTTACCCAAAATAATAAGTTGAATACAAACAGCATATACTTCAGAGTCTTTACACACCCGAGAGCCATTTTGAGACTTCCACACCTGCAATTGAAAGGTCTACTGTTATTTATATTCTGCAAAATAACAACACAATGCTCAATGCATACAAGTCAAGTTAAGCCGTGCATAGTCAGATGCACAAGTAAGGTGAGGTACAGCTACAATGAAAACCTTGCAACAGTATCATATGCACTATGACTCAGACAACACACAATAACATAAATTCTGCAAAACAATGAAAAGAAATCGACTGCATAAAAAAGACATTGGTGAAGAAAAACAAGATATTAGTGCAAAATAAAATGAAAACAAGTCCATGACAAGAGGTGGTTGGTAAGTTTAGTCCTTCAAGCTCAGCTCATCTCAGTAAATATGACCCAGTTGTTGCGCAGTTCCATGGACATTGCCCAGTTCATCAAGCCTAGTTTGGCCCTATGAATGTAGGCTTACACTTTGTTTAATTGAGTTGCTGAACAGCTCAGACAGTTGAGTAGTTCCTGTAGCAACGAAGAACAAAATGGCACTTCAGTCTGTGGTGCTGGGGCACACTGCCGATTCCTTATCTAAAACTCTGAATGTTGAAAGGAGCAGAGGATGACCAGAAACAAACATTCAATATTATATGAATACTATACTCCAGTCAGCAGAAGCCTTCTGTGGTAAAAGATATGAAACTGTGGTAAAAGATATGAAATTTGGCGGAGGTAGGTATACCTCGGTCTGGTTTTAAAGGTCAACAATCACCAGGCTTGCTCTAACCTGCCCTCAATTGCTGGAGAAACCCATGTGGTCACAGAACTGGCGCTTTACGGCAGCAACTCTATTGCTGCGCCACCGTGCCGCCCGGTGTTAGGCTGGTATTAGACTGATATTAGGCTGACTGTCATGTGGTCTCTTCCTACTATAGCCAGGCCACCAGCAATAACACATTTAGCTTAAAATAAGCATACATTAAAAGAGCCAAGCATCCAAAGTATTGCATCCTTCATATAGAATGGACCAAGCTTCAATACCCAACATGCTATAGCGAACCGAGAAACCTTTAAACAAACATTTAACACTGGATGTTATTGAAGAAAATGTAACAGGAGACACAAAAGGATGGACATTGCACGAACTCAAGGAAATGATGGGGTAACCTGATCAGGTAATAACGTGAAATAAAAGCAGAAAATACTGGAAACACTCAGCAGCATTTGTAGATAAAGAAACATAATGAATGTTTTAGATTGAAGACCCTTCCCTGAAACAACAAACACAGTTAGATTTCATTTGCTGTGGAGACTCCTTGGTGCTGAATGTGTAACATGGTCACTTTAACTTGGGCCTAGGTGAAAACTCATGGACATAGAAAAGGCTGAAGTGCTACTATTCTCTTCTCCGGGCCTGCATATTGTGGCTTCCAGTCCCACTCAAGAGACTGGATCAATATTGGTCCTGACATTCCACAGCAATGTTGATGTCTTTGGGATACCCATGCCGTCACGGAAAGAATGTGCAAACTCCACACATGTTAAACTGATGCTCAGTCTCCACTCTCAGGTAAGCGACAACAATAAAACAATTTCAGGAAGGTCATGGAATTGTCCAAGTCTTTAGGCCTTGAACCAGAATCACTTGAAAACAACATCCAGTTATAGTTTAGTTTATGTGTAGGAAAGAACTGCAGATGCTGGTCTAAATCAAAGGTAGACACAAAATGCTGGAATAACTCAGCGGGTCAGGCAACAACTCTGGAGAGAAGGGATGGGTAACATTTTGGGACGAGACCCTTCTTCAGACTAATGTCAGGGGAGTTTACTTCATATCGTTTAGTTTAGATTAGTTTAGAGATACAGCAAGGAAACAGGCCCTCCGACCAATTAGTCCACAAAAGTCATCGATCACCCATTCACATTAGTTCAATGTTATCCCACTTTCTCACCACTCCCTACACACTATGAGCAATTTACAGAAGCCATTTAACCTACAAACCCGCATGTCTTTGGGATGTGGAAGGAAACCGGAGCACCTCTAGGAAACCCATGTGGTCACAGGGAGAACATGCAAACTCCGCATAGAAAGGTCAGGATCGAACTCGGGTCTCTGGCGTTGTGAGCTACTGGGTTTCCAATGATGCCGACCATCCAAAAAATGCAAATCATTTGGTGTCAAGTGCACCTTGCAATGATGGAATTGCTCTAGAAATACACTGTAATACAGAAAAGCAAATTTCCTAAGAAAGGTGAAAGGAAACTGTCAGTAATCGTAGATCAAGCAAGTGATGTTACAACATTTATCCAATGTTGCTGCCTCATTATAACATCCCGCCATTAACGGAACCTTGCTCTAATGCAAGCTGACTGCTCCATTCTCAATGTGAGCCCACATCCTGCTTACACTTCCTGTTGGAGGACTTCACTCACCTCAACATACACAAAAACAAGAGGCCCCTGCAAAAGCTTCAGAAATAACCTACATGCTTACTTGCAGTGATGTGTTCATTCACTGCCGTGTGACCACACACACCCCTTGCTCCATATCTGTTGGTCGTTAAACTAGTCATTTTAGTTTAGTTTACTTTAGAGATACAGCATGGAAGCAGGCCCTTCGGCCCACTGAGTCTGCACCAACCAACGATCCCGCACACTTACACTGTCCAACACACACTAGGGAAAATTTACAATTATACCAAACCAATTAGCCTACAAATCCGAACGTCTTTGGAGTGTGGGAGGAGACCCGAGAAAACCCACGCAGGTCACGGGGTGAACGTACAAACACCGTACAGATAAGCACCCATAGTCAGGATCAAACCCGGGTCTCTAGCGCTGTAAGGCACCAACTCTACCGCTGCGCTACCATGCTGACACATCAAGTGATAGAGCATAGAAACAGGTAGTTTAGTTTAGCTTAGCTTCGTTTGTTGTCACGTGTACAGTGTACATTGTACATTGAAAAGCTTTTTGTTGCCTGCTATACTGTCAGCGGAAAGACTATACAGGATTACAATCGAGTCGATCACAGTGTACAGATACAGGATTAAGGGATTAACGTTTAGTGCAAGATAAAGTCCAGTAAAGTCCAATTCAAGTCTGAGAGTCTCCAATGAAGTAGTTGGTAGCTAGTTGTTGATAGGATGGTTCAGTTGCCTGATCACAGTTGGGAAGAAACTGTCCCTGAATCTGGAGGTTTGGCTCATCGTGCCTGTGCAAATCATTGACAACACATTCACACTAATCCTAATTTACTCTCCCACATTCCCAACAGTTCCTCACAGATACTGCCTCTCACCTACACACTAGCGCCATTTCACAGTAGCCAAATTACCAGCCAATTAACAAATTAAAGTCTTTGGGATGTGGGAGGGAAGAAAGAGAGAAAGTGCAAATTCCACACAAGACCAGAGGTCAGGATTGAACCCAAATCGTTGGAGCCGCGATGCTGCACTATTGTGCCACCTTAGAGTAAAATCCCTCCCGAGAGAAACATTTTTTTTGTGTCGAAGGTTCATGACTCTGTTAGAGTTAGAGTTTATTAATCGTTGAATTCCCATCCTAGTTTTTACATCCTAGTTACTTTCCTGCAACCATCAGTTCCTGGAACACTAAGGACCACTGCTTGCACTACCATGGACTTGTTCTTTAATTGTATTCTGCACTAATGTCTTATTTTTGTTGTTTTTCTTTCCATTGTTTTGAAAGATTTATGCGTAATTCATGTATAAGGTATGTTTGTGTGTGTTGTCTTTGTAACGGTGATGCTGCTGCAAATGAAATGTTCATTGTACTCACCGTACTCATGCATATGACAATAAACTTAACCTAACTGGACCTGACTATTGCATATTGTGATGGCTTCCTTCATTGAGGAAGGAAGTGATACATTGGATGCAGTTTAGAGAAAGCAGTAACAGATTAATACTTTGAATTGGCAGGTTGTCCCAGGAGGAAAGGTTGGGCAAATTAGATTTGTAATCCATTGGAGCTTGGAAGTGAAAAGCACTTTATTAAAACGTAAAATCTTGAGGATCTTGACAGAATGCATATGCGGAGGATGTGGGAAAATCTAGAGGGTAGACAAAAAATGCTGGAGTAACTCAGCGTGTGAGGCAGCATCTACGGAGAGAAGGAATTGGCAACGTTTCGGGTCAAAATCCTTCTTCAGATCTAGAAGCAGTGGTCACTGTTTAGTAACAAGAGATTGCCCATCTAAGGCAGAGTAGTTTAATTTAGTTTAGTTTAGATGGCAGAGATGCAGGTTCAATCCTGATCTCGGGTTTTGTCTGTGTGGAGTTTTGTGTTCCTCCTGCTACAGTTTATTCCTACTTACATGTGTATTGGTAAAGCCCAAGTAATTGTCGGTGTGAAATGTCATCGTGGTGAAATCCAGGGGGCGTTGATGGAAAAGTGGAAAGAATGAAAAATGGGATAGAATAAATGGCTTCTTATTGTCTAGTGGACTCAGTGAGTCAAATGGGCTTTTTGTGCTATGGGCCCTAGGAGACTAATTAGATTACTTCAGTTTAGTTTAGTTTAGTTTACAGAGACAGCATGAATACAGGTCCTTTGGCCCACCGAGTCCGTGCCGACCAATGCTCACCTATACACTAGTTCTATCCTGCACACTAGGTATACAGGAACCAATTAACCTACAAACCTGTGCGTCTTTGGAATGTGGAAGGAAAATGGTGCACCCGGAGAAAACATATGGTCACAGGGAAAACGTACAAACTCCGTACGGACAACAGCCTTAGTCAGGATCAAACCCGGGTCTCTGGCTCTGTAAGGCAGCAACTTTTCCACTATGTCATCGTGCCACCACAAAATTAGAAAAGATATTATCTTAATATGTAAGGTAGACAAAAATGCTGGAGAAACTCAGCGGGTGAGGCAGCATCTATGGAGCGAAGGAATAGGTGACGTATCGGGTCGAGACCCTTCTTCAGACTGATGTGGAGGTGGGGGGGGGGGGCGGGAAGAGGAAAGGAAGAGGTGGAGATAGTTGGCTGTGGGAGAGCTGGGAAGGGGAGGGGAAGGAGGGAGAAAGCAAGAACTACCTGAAATTGGAGAAGTCAATGTTCATACCGCTGGGGTGTAAACTGCCCAAGGGAAATATGAGGTGCTGCTCCTCCAATTTGCGGTGGGACTCACTCTGGCCATGGAGGAGGCCCAGGACCGAAAGGTCGGATTCGGAATGGGAGGGGGAGTTGAAGAGCTGGGCCACCGGGAGATCATATATCTTAAAATGTGGTGAAATAGATACTTCTGAGTATTTTTAAGGCAAGGGAAAACAGAATCTTGATAAGCAAAAGGTGAAAGGTAACTAGGGTTAGGCAGCAGAATGCAGTTCAGTTTTTAGTCAGATCAGCCAAGCTCTTATTGAATGGTAAAAGCAGCTGGAGGGATAGTGTGGCCATTCCTAATTCACATATTCTTATGTTTGTATCTTGGAGATTACAAACATTGGAAGGGATGAGAACACAGAGAGGTATAGTCAAGTAAGGTCAAGTCAACTCGAGTGTATTATCAAGTGCACAAGTACTATGAGGTACAACTACAATGAACATCTTTCTTGTAGCAAAATTACGCCCATGGACTTGGGCAAAACACAAAAACATGTCATAGATATGCTTCACATAAATTCTACAAAGTAGTGAAAAGAAAAAGACTGCGAAAAAAACATGATATTAGTGCAAAAGACAATTAGAAAACAAGTCCATGTTTGTGCAAAAGTGGCATGTGGTAGTGTGACACAATGGCGCAGCTGGTAGATCCACTGCCTCACAGCACCAGAGTCCTGGATTTGATGCTGACCTTGGGTGTTGGCTGTGGGGAGTTTGCACGTTCTCCCTGTGACCGTGTGGGTTTCCTCCGATGCTCCTCCCACATCCCAAAGACGTGGGTTTATAGATTAATAGGAGTCTATAAATTGCCCTTGGAGTATAGGGAGTGGATGAGAAAGTTGGATAACATAGAATTTGTGTGAATGGATGATCAGCGGTTGGCGTGAACTCAGTGGACTGAAGGGCCTGTTTCCATGCATTATGTCTATATCTCTAAACTAAACAAGAGGTGATCCATAGTGTTCCATTGCTGAGGTAGGATTGGGACATAGCAGATCAATTCAGGAACCTGTTAAAGAAGGAACTGCAGATGCTGGAAAATCGAAGGTACACAAAAATGCTGGAGAAACTCAGCGGGTGCAGCAGCATCTATGGAGCGAAGGAGATAGGCAACGTTTTGGGCCGAAACCCTTCTTCAGACTGGGACTTCAATTCAGGAACCTGATGTTGTAGGAAAGTAGCTATTCTTGAACCTTGTGGTGTATATCCCTTGTGTAGAAAGGAATTGCAGATGCTGGTATATATCAAAGATAGACACAAAGTGCTGGAGTAACTCAGCGGGTCAGGCAGTATCTCTGGAGAAAAAGGATGGGTGATGTTTCGGGTCGGAACCCTTCTTCAGACTGAAAGTAGAGGCGAGGGAACTGGAGGTAAGAAAAGGTCAGAACAAATCATGGACCGGCAACAGATGACCAAGGAAGGATAGAGCCCATAATGGCCCACTTTTGGCTGGGGAAGGGGTGATAATGAAGGGATACAAGGAGGAGAACAATGGAACTAGTAGGATGACTAGAGTGGCCCCTCCCATTTCTCAGATCATATTTGAGGCAAATGAACAATATAGATATGACTTTGCTAGATTCATGTTGTTTGCTCCATTTTGGTCAGATTTCAATCAACCAAATGTTGTAAATGTCTAAAAGAGGAAGTAATGATGTCAGAAGAAAGAAGAGGGCTTATAGAACAAGAGCAGCGGAACTTCTGTGAAATCATGATTTAATATAACTTAGAACTCAGAACAGTACCGCACAGGAACAGGCCCATTGGGCCACAATGTCTGCGTCGAACATGATAACAAATTAAACTACTCACTTCTGCCTGCATGTAATTCATATTTCTCCATTTCCTGCATAAGCGTGTAAAAATGTCTGAAGAGCCACCTTCATAGCTGCCTCCACCTCTGTGTAAAATACATGCCCCGCAAATCTCCTTTAAATTGTTCCCGATGTTGGGGAAGTCCAGAACAAGGGGTCACAGTTTAAGGATAAGGGGGAAGTCTTTTAGGACCGAGATGAGAAAAACATTTTTCACACAGAGAATGGTGAATCTCTGGAATTCTCTGCCACAGAAGGTAGTTGAGGCCAGTTCATTGGCTATATTTAAGAGGGGGTTAGATGTGGCCCTTGTGGCTAAAGGGATCAGGAGGTATGGAGAGAAGGCAGGTACAGGATACTGAGTTGGTTGATCAGCCATGATCATATTGAATGGCCTACTCCTGCAACTATTTTCTATGTTTCTATGTCTATGTTTCTAAACTTTCCACTTTCCAACCTTAAAACTACGCTCTCTGGTATTTGACCTGGTGAGAAAGGTTCTGACTGTCTACCCTATCTGTGCCTCTCATGATTTTACATACCCATCTGGTCTCCCTTTAACCTCCCAAGTTCCAGAGAAAGCAATCTAAGTTTATAGTAAATACCCTCTAGTCCAGGCAGCAACCTGGTGCACCTCATATCTCTGCTATGATGTATGCAGGAAACTTCACACTGCATCTAAACTCTGCTGAAACTGTACTAATTAATAGTGATGGGGTAGAGTTGTATTTATTACATTTGTTTCACTGTGAAACAAACTTTACAATCAATAAGATATTTTGAGAAATAAAGTCAGTGTGATAATGTGAACAGCAAATTCCCACGGTTATGTAGTGTTGTAGGGGAAATAATAGTGAGGGTTCATAACTAGTAAATAGGAGTGTGACTTGTGCTAATGTGGTGACAGCAGTCAAAGCCTAAAAGTAGGGTTTTGGAATGCAGCACCCAATTGGGACGCCACCCAAATTTCAGGAACTTCATTGATTATGTTTTAGAGTGCACCCATCATTGTAACAGAAAATTGGATCTACTGTCAACTAAATTAGACTTGTGGATAATCATGTTATTCTGTAATCAAGACCTCGTTTGTTACCCAATTCTTTCTGTAACTCCCATTCTGTAACATAGACATAGTTTTACTGTTAATCAAGTTTCTGTGTAATCTTGTCAGCTGAGAATGTAAAAGCTGGACCAAAGTCATGGTCAGGAGATCAGCTTTGACTGGTCTCCTGGTGAGCACCAGTTTTAGTAAATTTCCGTTGCTTCAAACATCGACTCCTCTCGGCCTTTCCATTTGCTCCTGCATGTAGTAATGATGGATCATCTGTTACTGTGATGCTAACAGAATAACAAATATTACCCTGGACACTGAGCAAACACTCCTGCTCGTCAAATTAGCATCAGGGTCATTTACCTGAGAGAGCAGACTGAGAGCTTAGCTTCACAACTCATCTGTAAGCCACTGTATGCCAAGATGTACCCCCTCAATGCACCCCGCCATCAGTTCAATGTTTAAAGCAGGTAGGTAGACACAAAATGCTGGAGTAACGCAGGCAGTATCCCTGGAGAAAAGGAAGAGGTGATGTTTCGGGTCGGAACCCTTCTTCAGACTGTTCAGAAGCAGGTAGTGCAGATGGACAGCTTTCTCGCAATGCAGCTTACCACAATCCACCACAAACTCACGCAGAAATCCACCACAACTCCTGAGGTCCACTCAGCCGGGCCCACCAGGGTCTCCACACAGTGCAAGTGATGCTTCGATATGCAATGGTGTTCTGTAATGTTACTTGTGGCTTTCAACATGAGCCTGGTTTACATGTGCACATGAGTCCCTTATAGACCCATGAGCCATATCATAAGAGGTAGCCAACCTTTGTCTCCATTGTACTCACTCTCACTCTCTCAGAACATTGAATTCTCTCATTTTAAGTAACTTCATCTCATACTCCCCTCCCCTCGCCCCTTGCCCCCTTTTCTTCCCTAGTTGGTTTACCAGCTCCACAGATCTCCACATTGTTTCTCTTGAGATCACACCATCCCAAGCCAACATTGGACCTACCAGGCAACGTCTTGCCTGAAATCATTTGTGGCTGGCTCTGATTGTTCCTGGTCCTTTCTCGCCTCCAGCTCTTCATTCCCCCCCCCTCACTCCCCAACCTCCTACTTTCAGTCCTACGGTCAGGCCGCATCTCAGGGGAAAAAGGATGGGTGGCGTTTCAGGGTCTGAAGAAGGGACCTGACCTGAAACGTCACACATCCTTGGTCTCCAGAGATGCTGCCTGACCCGTTGAGTTACTCCACCATTTTGTGTCTATCTTAAGAATACAGTAGTTGGCTGATGTCATTCATATCTGCTTTTGAAGTGACAGCATCTCAAATAAAGAGGAAATGGTGCAGAAAGAGCAAGACCGCACTCTGTAGACTTTACAGACTTTAGCTAAGTGCAAGATTAAACTGTCGATCTGAAATAAAACCAGACAATGCTGGAAATAGTAGGCAGGTCATGCAGTATCGGCGGAAAGAGGACTTGTTCCACCAATTATTATGTAAATTATACATAATCCCTTTAGGTGGCCTGAGTTCTTTATTTTGGTGTAATGTTACACTTCGCTCTGCAAGCTTCAGCCAAGGTAATAGTGGCAGTGGGGTGTGGCAACTTGGACAGCGGGAGCTGCTAATCTTCATTTGAACTGACTTACATCTTCCGTTTAGACTTTTTTAAAGATACAGATTGGAAAAAGGCCCTTTGGCCCACAGAGTCCATGCCAAGCAGCGATCACCCCTTACACTAACATTATCATGCACACTAGGGACAATTTATAATTTTACCAAAGCCAATTAACCTACAAACTTGCACGTCTTTGGAGTGTCGGAGAAAACCTACACAGTCACAGGGAGAGAGTACAAACTCCGTATAGACAGCACCCATAGTCAGGATCAAACCCGGGTCTCTGGCGCTGTGAGGCAGGAAGCTCTACCACTGCACCATGCTGCCGCCATTCCTGTATTAAATGTTGTCAGGCAAAGCTTTTGTCCAAGGTAACATTCAGTGTACTTAGTATCAGAAATATACATGCAAAATCTGAACTACTCTTTCAAATTTGCCTTCATTCCTACTGCCTAAAATGTAAGCTAAACAAACCAGTATCACCTCAAGAGATTACCTGTCAAGTACTGCAACCACAGTGTGGATGGTGACTACGGAAATCCATTTTCACTGGACAGAAACTCCATCTATTTGAAATTGGCTATGATAGAGGGAACGGTACTGAAGTGGAGATGACCTATAGCCTCAATTTTCGAGGTGTAAATATCACTAACAATTTATCTTCGTGCAACCACATTAATGCTATTTCCAAGAAAGCACATCAACGGAGAGCATGGGGCAGTTAGCTTCTAAGCAGTCATGTGGCCACAGGTGGAACTGAGATAAGTCTGGAATTAATGCAGGATCACAGGAAGAGAATGGGCAATGGGATGATAGGACTTTGATTCTTATGCAGAAGTGCAATGCACAAACCTGCCCCTCAACTTATGCCACCAACATGGAAAGTTTGTATTTAGTAACATGTTGAATTTCTTGCTTTTATATTGATATTTGCAAGACAAATGGTAAGAAGTGTTCAAGCACTTAAAGAAATAATTTAAAAAGAGAGAACGTGGAAACTGCCACCCACTGTTTTTCCACGAAAGGTGAGTCTTTTACTGAAATGGCACATTATAAAACTGTAATTGGTGTCCTCTGAGTGACAACTTGCCCATATCGCATTGACTATTCTATGTTAAAATGATCTTCCCACATCTTGAGGAAATTTCCAGATTATTATTTTCACATCTATTTCTTTCATTACATTTTTACATGACTCATATTTGACAAAATTAGAAAATGATGTGTCCTGGAACACAATATCCATCCACTCAACCACAAAAACAACTGTTGCAATTTATCAATGTTCATTGACATGAGATGGTGATTATTTTTCATACTTTTCTAAGTGTCCCATTGCCTGTCACTAACACTGTGCAGTATTTGTAATTTGGGGCAAAAAATATTCACGCTCACTAGCGATGGTTATTGAACATTGTAGGTGGCACAGTGGTGCAGCTGATGGAACTGTTTCCGCATCATTCCTGGTTCAATCCTGACCTCCGGTTCTGCCTGCGTGGAGTTTTCAGGTTCACTGTATGATCATGTGGATTTCTTCCTGGTATCCAGTTTCTCCCCTCTTCACAAAGACATGACAGGTGGCGGTTTGGTTGGCTGCGGTAAATTGAATATGGCATGCAGTAGAATGTAGGGGTTGATGGGAATGCGAGCAGAATAAAATTGGATTAGTGTAGGATTGGTGTAAATGGGTGGTTGATGGTCAGCATGAACTTTATGGGTTGAGGGGCCTGTTACTGTACTGGATGATTCTACAAACCCACTACATCAAACCTGTGGCACAGTGGGTCAGCGGTAGAGTTGCTGCTTCCTGTGCCAGAGAAGCAGGTTCGATCCTGACTACGGGTACTTGTCCGTGCGGTGTTTGTACGTTCTCCCTGTGACCTGCGTGGGTTTTCTCAGGGATCTCTGGTTACCTCCCACACTCCAAAGGTGGACAGGCTTGTAGGCGAATTGGCTTGGTAAAATTGTCCCTAGTGTGTTTAGGATAGGCTAGTGTGCGTGGATCAATGGGCCGAATGGCCTGTTTCAACGTTGTATCTCTAAACTAAAGTAAAGTAAACTTGTCGGAATTATGTAATTGGCAGTGCAATGCTCAAAATTCATTGGCCTAATCAACACCTCTCAATTATTTGCAGGTAAACCCGACTCAGAAACGTTATTAAAGGATGACATTAAGAGCGACTTGTTGCACACTACTCTCCACACTCACCGCACACCCTGCACTTTGTTCACACTTAACTCTGAGCCCTGCAGCATCTTCACTTTGCCACATTCAAAAACCCCTTCCTTCTTTGTCTAGACCACATTGTCTGCTTCATAGATTATGTGAGGTGAGTATAAAAGTTGGCAAGTCATGTTGAAGCTATAATAAACATTGGTTAGGTCCCTTGCAGTTCTGGTCACTAGATTATAGGAATAATATGGAGGCTTTGGAGAGGATGCAAAAGAGATTCACCAGGATGTGCCTGGATTGGAAAGTATTAGCCATAAGGAGATGTTGGAGAAATTGGAATTGTTTTCTCTGGAGCATCAGGGCTGAGGGGCAATATGATAGAAGTATATAAAGTTATGAGTCATAGAAAGATTAGATAGTCAGAATATATTTTCTAGACTGGACTGTCCAGTGCTCGAGGGTGTAGGTTGAAAGCGAGAGGGGAAACGTTTAAAGGAGATGTGCAAAGTTTTTTTCCCATAGAGAGTGGTGGGTGCTTGGAACGTGCTGCCAAGGGAGGTGGTAGGAGCAGATGTGAAATTTAAAACCTATTTAGACAGACACGTGACCAGGCAGGGAGTAGATGGATATGGACCATGTGCAGGGAGATAGGATTAGTTAGGTCTGTGCTGACTTGTTGGCCAATAGGCCTGTTCTTGTACTGGAACGTTGCATGTTCTAACAACCTTATCCACCCAGACTTTGCATGTCTTCACATCTTACACTCCAGCAGATATCACCGCCCACATCTGTGGCTGTATGTAACCTCAAGGGGAAGCTCACACATGTGCCTGAACTGCCCCCTCAGTCCACTCAACTCTCATGATCACTCTGCCTCATGTGCTGATAAGAGTCAAGTATCACCATCTACTGATCACTGCCTCATTCGTGCAGGGTCCATTGACCTGACCAGGCCAGCTCCACCTTCTCTCCATCAGCCCAGTATGAGGAGCATCCTCACCATGAGTTTAGCCACTTTGTAAACAAGCCGGGGTGCAGGAAGGCATAGACCACACATCATCGATACTGGCTGCCTCAAGAGAGGGGTGCCTGATAACGGCATCTTTACTCTTGCAGGGTGACCAAAACTCCAAGTGCAGCCTCACCTACATCTTGAACAATTGAAACGTAATGTCATAACATAATTCTGCACCTATGTCTTATGGATGGATGGTAATGTCCCAACTTCTATACTCATTTCAGCACAGTGGCACAGTGGTAGGGCGGCTGCCTTACAGCGCCAGAGAGCTGGGTTCAATCTGACTGTGGATGCTGTCTGTACTGAGTTTGTATGTTCTACAAGCGCGACCTAACCGGAAGCGAGGGCCGTGCGGGGACCGCGCGGAGGTCGCGGGGCCGGTCCCACGTAGATCGTCAGAGCCGTATGGAGTTGGTCCCGACACCGCGCGGGACTCCGAAAAACTGAGTGTTCATAAATCCTGCGCGGCAACGGCCTGCCGCCCCGCTGCCGCCTCGACGCGCGCGCACCGCCTCGACGCCGTGCGCACCGTCTCGACGGAGTAGGGCTAGCGCGTGGCGTTGCGCGATGACGTCATCACCCGACGCCGTGCGACATCCATTCGCAGTCGGCCCGCCTTTTACCGGGTCACATTAAAACCGCTTCCGGTTAGGTCGCGCTCGCCGCATGCATTCGCATGCTCGTGGGACAGGCCATACAGTGATCACTCGGCCTCCGCGCGGCACCCGCTTCCGGTTAGGTTGCGCTTGCCGCATGCATTCGCATGCTCGTGGGACAGGCCGTACGGTGATCACTCGGCCTCCGCGCGGCCCCCTCTTCCGGTTAGGTCGCGCTTGCCGCATGGAATCGCCTGCCCGTGGGACAGCCCCTTGACTACGTAGGGTTTCCTCAAGGTGCTCTGGTTTCCATCCACATTCCAAAGACATGCAGGTTTGTAGGTTAATTTGCCTTCTGTAAATTGTCCCTAGTTTGTAGGATAGAACTAGTGTATGGATGATCGTTGGTCAGCATGGACTCGGTGGGCCAAAGGGCCTGTCTCCACACTTTTTGTCTAAATTAAACTAAACTAAAAATTCAACACTAAGAAAATAGTTCACACCTTTAGGCCCCTTCCCGTTGTCAGAATTTCTGGGCATTAGCTCCATCCTCTGGGAATTTCATCAATGGTGTGTAACATCAGCCTACTGCTTGTATTTGACCTCAGCTTTAGGCTATTAAGAACTTGAATCTGAATGAACTAAGGATGGGAACTCCAGCCACAGGGGCCTTTGGTTGTGTCTGACTTCCACACTAACCTAGATTTCTGTCATTTAACATTTCATCCAAAATAGAGTACTGCTTCTGATATCTCTCCCAATATTCCAGACAATCTAGAGGCAAATATTCCACTCCACGCACTTCCACCATTCGCCAGTGCTACACAGTACACACGCCCATTTCCTTTCCAGCACTAATCTTCAGAAACACCCATTTGACCTCCAGTAATATTACCTTCACATCCATTTCCCCGCCAGTACGTATCTTCCTCACACCCATCCGACTGCAGTACCGACCACCACACCCACCCCATTCCCAGTACTAATCAGTCCCATACACCCATTTCCTCTGACAACTTCCCAGCAGGGTCTTGCTCCAGATGACTTTGAACACAAGCTTGCACAACCGTCAGTCTGCCCGGATCGACAAAGCCATTCTTTCCCCAGTAACCCCGGGGCTAGTTTGTGATATCCTGTCGCTCAAAATACCAGAGGGTCCGACCAGCCAAATCAGGGATCGATGCTGGAATGATAGAAGAGACACAGTGCGGGCGAGCGACGCCTCTTGGATGCAGGACTCGTGGGGAGAATCGGAAGATACTGATGTATGAGTTAGAGGTGGGCATGGGCCATTTGGTCCCTCTAGACTGCTCCGGCAACGTGGCTGAACTGATGGCCACCACGACTCTGCATTCCACCTCATCTTTGTGCAGCTCTATCCACCTCTCCAGCTGTACACCCCGTCAGTCCTGCATTCCATCAAACACATTCTCTCACAGGTTCACACAAGTTATAGTAGAATTAGGCCATTCGGCCCACCGAGTCTACTCCACCATTGAATCATGGCTGATCTCAGCCTCCTAATCCCATTTTTCTGCCTTCTCCCCATAACCCGTGAACTGTGAAGAGGATGCTATGAGGACGCAGGGTGATTTGGGCAGGTTGGGTGAGTGGCAAATGAAGTATAATGTGGATAAATGTGAGGTTATCCACTTGGTGGCAAGAGCGGGAAGGCAGATTATTATTTGAATGTGTCAGATGAGGAAAAGTGGAAGTACAATGAGACCTGGGTGCCCTTGTACATCAGTCACTGAAAGTAAGCATACAGGTACAACAGGCAGTGAAGGAAGCTAATGGCATGTTGGCCTTCATAATGAGAGGAGTTGAGTATAGGAGCAAAGAAGTCCTTCTGCAGTTATACAGGGCCCTGGTTAGACCACACCTGGAGTATTGTATGCAGTTTTGGTTTCCTAATTTGAGGAAAGACATTCTTGCTATTGAGAGAGTGCAGCGTAGGTTCACAAGGTTAATGTGGATGGCGGGACTGTCACATGATGAAAGAATGAAGCGAATGGGCTTGTATTCGCTGGAATTTAGAAAGATGAGAGGGGATCTTATAGAAACATAAAACATTAAAGGGATTGGACAGGCTAGATGCAGGAAACGTTCCCGATGTTGGGGTAATACAGAATCAGGGGCCACAGTTTAAGAATAAAGGGTAGGCCATTTAGAACTAAGAGGAGGAAAAACTTTTTCACACATAGAGTTGTGAATTTGTGGAATTCTCTGTCTCAGAAGGCAGTGGAGGCCGATTCACTGGATGCATTCAAAAGAGAGTTAGAGCTCTTAGGGCTAGCGGAATAAGGGGTATGGGGAGAAGGCAGGAACGGGGTATTGATTGTGGATGATCAGCCATGATCACATTGAATGGTGGTGCTGACTCGAAGGCCCAAATAACCTACTCCTGCAGCTATTGTCTATGTATCCATGTAAAAGAGTGCCCTTTAATTCTGAGGCTATGACCTCTGGTCCTAGACTCCCATCAGTGGAAAAATCGTTTCCACATCCACAATCTATGCCTTTCATTATTCTGTAAGTTTCAATGAGGTTCCCCGTCCACTTTCTAAACTCCAGCGAGTAGAGGCCGTGTGCTGTCAAATGCTCATCATATGTTAACCCACTTATTCCTCTCCCCCACTTCCCACATTGTCTCACACTTAAAATTTAACCTCTAACCTTTCTCACCTAACAAATGCTTTTCACTGTACCTCTGTACACGTGACATTAAACTAAACTAAACACCCTTGCTCATCAAGAATCTATTTAGCCCCGTTTCAAAAATGTTCAAATAAATATTCTGGGCCGGGCTTGAATCTTACACAGGTCCAAACTCCGAGGGTAGCAGGGAAGATTTATAGAAGGACTGTCCAACAATGGCCTCCAGTGTTGTAATAATGAAGCAATAGGTCAGAACGGGCAAAACTCAAACTGCTGGAGGAACTCAACAGGTCAGGCAGCATCTGCGGAGAGAATGGACAGACGACAGTATGGATTGGGTCCCTTCATCTGACTGATTTGGGTCCCTTCTACCAGTTTGATGAAGGGTCCTGACCCGAAAGGATGTCTATCCATTCCTTCTTCGGATACTGCCTGGTCTGCTGAGTTACTCCAGCACTTTGTGCTTAAAAGCCATGTTTCACGGTATGAGTTTATTCCAAGAGTTCTCCCGAGTTTGCCCTGATTCGAACTCGGAGATTTACGGTAATGGCCACTCGTCAGTACTCGGGGCTCTCGTGGACATTTTTCATCATGTTGAAAAATCTTCATGAGTGTTCCCATGCTTAGTTCAAGTCAGAACGTGGTTCCAGTGTTGTGGGGCGGATGCCAAAGATCACATTGTCTTCCTTAGTAAAGGACAAGTTCGAGGGGAGAATTAACAGTAATACTGAGGGTTCCGTAGTGTTCTAATGCAAGAGGAAAGGCGACGGGGCTCTTGAAAGGATTTGACAATCAAAGGAGACTGATTTACTATTATTATCAAAGACCCAAAGTCAAGCAGAGCGGACCATTGGGTCTCCACCAGGTTTTACCTTGACGCGTATTCAGAACAGACTTAGAAAGAAAAGTACACATTGAAGGGATCTATAGATGGCGCTGCCTCATGAAGGCAGCCAGCACCATGAAAGACCCACAACACCCTGGCCATGCTCACATTTAACTCCTACCATCAGGAAGAAGACGGCACAGGAGGTCGAAAACTGTGCCCTCCAGCTTCAAGAATAACTTCTTCCCAACAACCACCAGGCACTTGAACGCTACACAACACTAATTAAACTATGAACCGTGGAATGCCTCTGATTTGGGGATTTTTACACTAGCACTTGGGTTATTAATTCATAGATTATTATATGTTATCTAGGAGTATAATATTTATAGGTCTGTCACGAAAGAATTCCATTGTTCTCTAGTCGGTGCATATGACAATTAAACACTTGATTCTCTCCACTCTTAGTTTAGTTCAGAGATACAGCATGGACACAGGCGCTTCGTGCCCAGGGATCACCCGTACACACCAACAAACCCACACGTTTTTGAAATATGGAGGGAAACCGGAGCACCCGGAAAAACCCGATGTCGGGATCGATCCTGGATCGGACCTGGCCTCTTCTTCAAGGGCACCAACTGCCTCATCTCTACACCCACTGCCTTGATACCAGCCGTTGACTATATGACTTGCTGTATACCTCCAACACTTCTTCAATTAACCCTCGCGCTTCCAGCACAGTGGAAAGGAAGTGCTTGTATTTCTGTAGCACGTTTCACACTTGAAAACAGAACAAACCCGAACTTTACACCCACTCTAAAGAAAAGTCCCGTAGCAGAGCGGCACAATCGCGATAGAGTTGCTGCCTTTAAATCCGGGTTCCATTCTGACCTCGCGTGCTGACTGTACGGAGTTTGTTCATTCTCCATGAGACCGCGTGGGTTTTCCCCGGGTGCTCCGGTTTCCTGCCACACTCCAAAGGCGTGCGGGGATGTAAAGCTTCTGTAAATTGTCCCTACTGTGCAGGATGGAACTAGTGTGTCGCTGGTCGGCGGGGACACGGTGGGCCGTTTCCACGCTGTATCTCTAAACAAAACGAAAAGTAATCTGCCCATGCTCCCCAGAGATGCTGCCAAACCAGCCGAGTTAAATGTTGTTAGTTTATAGAGTCACGCTGTTAATGTACAAAACACAGCGGCCGTACGGCGCCAGTGAATGCTCTGGAGACACCTGAAGGAGATAATTGTCTTCGGAAAAAGATATATTTTTCATTCACAGCAGATAATTTGCTTGTTTGTCTTAGAAAAAAAATCGCATCGACATATTTTACATCCACTCAAGGGTTGAATGAGTAATCGGAGATAGAGGAGCGCAACACTCCATTGGTATAGCAGGGGTGGGGAGAGGGTGGGAATGGACTCCTGGGGCAGCGCTGGAAAATTTGAACCCGCAGACTTCCAATTAAAAGATACGAGATAGAAACAAAGAATTGCAGGTACTGGTTTATACCAAAAATAAACACAAAGTGCTGGAGTAACTCGGCGGGCCAGGCAGCATCTGTGGAGAAAATGGATGGATGATGTTTCGGGTCGGGACCCTTCAGTCTGAAGAAACGTCACCCACCGCTTTTTCTCCAGAGATGCTGAGTTACTCCAGCACTTTGTGTCTCTCTCCGCTGAGTTACTCCAACACTTTGTGTCTATCTCATCTGAGTTACCCCAACACTTTGTGTCTATCTCATCTGAGTTACTCCTACACTTTGTATTTCAAAGACAAGAGGGCTGTGACGAGACATTGTTGAGCGTTCGAGACCTCAGCAAAAACAATTGGAACATATTGTTCCCAAGAACCCGTCATGTGGCGGACTCTAATTCCACCATTGGAAAAATGCTAACGTTTCCCGCTATCTCAGCCCTACCTTGTCTTTGTCCTCGAAACTCTCCAACTAAACCCAAGAGAGGTAGGTGCCTGGTGTCTCAAGGGCTCGGAGCGCCGACGTTCAGCCGCTGGGAGCTGGGGGAAGAATGATGGCTCGTTACAACGTCCTCTTAAGTTTCATGCGGTTTCCCTGCCTTGCAGTTTGCCGGGGAGAGGAAGTTACGAAACGCGCTCCGTTGGTAGGATGTGCTTTGACAATCCACCACAGCCTACGGTTGTTTACACTCTTTGCCACCCTTTAGGTCACACATTCACAAGGAAACACGCCCTTCGGCCCAACTAGTCCATGCCGACCAAGACGTCCATCTATACTCATCCCATTTCATAATCATAATCATAATAGTACTTTATTAGCCAAGTATGTTTTGCAACATGCGAGGAATTCGATTTGCCATACAATCATGCCAATAAAGAGCAACAAGACACACAAATATATTTTAACATGAACATCCACCACAGCGACTTCCCCACATCCCTCACTGCGATGGAAAGGTAAAAAAGTTCAATCTTCTGCCCTTCTTTGTTCTCGTGTGTTCGGGGCACTCGAACCTTCCGTTGTTGGGGCGATCTTGGCTCCAGCACCCGGCGGTCGAGCCCTCCGCGTCGGGGTGATCAAGATCCCACATCGGGGGGAATCTCAGCTCCCCCGTGCTGGGCGATCGGACCCCGGGTCGGGGCTAGTCGAACCTCGTGCGGCTTGGAGCTTCCCGACATCAGTCTCAACCCGAGACTGCGTTTGGCCCTTGTCCCTCCTTTCCTATCTATTTTACCTGCCCACACGTCTTTAAAACATTGTAATTGTACTCTTTCTACCGCTTCCTCTGACAGCACTTTCCAAATACCCACCACCTTTATGAAGAACTTGCCCATTAAGTCGACTTTAAATCTCTCCCCTCTCTCATTAAACCATTGTCCTCCAGTTTTAGACACACCCAACCCTGGTAAATAGACTGGTATCATCCACATCTATATTCATGATGATTTTATATACCTTTTTAATGTCACCCCTCAGCCTCGTTCACTCCAGGGAAAATAGTCCCAACCTAAACATCTCTGCCTATAAGTCAACCCCTCCAGCCTACGCAACATCCTTGTGAATCTTTTCTGCATCCTCTGTACTTTAATCACATTCTTGCTAAGTTTAGCAACTGGAACTGTACGTGATACTCCAAGTGTGGCCTAACAGATTTTGTTTACAATTGCAACATGAGAATCCCAATTCTTGGACTCAATGTCAAGGCTGATGGAGGCCATAGGTCTTCTTCACCACCCCATCCACTTGTGTGCCTCTTTCAGGGAGTGTTGTGTTGGCACCTCAAGGTCTCTTTGTTCAACAACACTCCCAGGACCCGCCATTCACTGCGTAAGTCACACCATGGTTTAACGTCCCAAATTACATCAATTGTCAGAGTTAAATTCCATCTTCCATTCCTTTGCCCACTTGATCTAGATCCTGTTGTATCCTTAGACAAACTTTTTCCACTGTCCACAACCACCAATTTGGCGTAATTTACAAACTCACTAATTGTGCCAAAAAACAAACAGCTGGAGTAACTCAGAGGGTCAGGCTGCATCTACGGAGGGAAATGGACAGACGACGTTTCAGGTTGGGATCCTTCTTCAGACTTCTGCTGAAGTCTGCCATTTCAATGATGTCACCTATGTTCTCATCAAAGTCATTATTATATATGACAAACAACATTCCTTGTTGAGTTAGGAGGAAATGTGAGGGAAGAATTAAATCTCTGGCACTGCTATCTCGGTTTTAATCCGTTTGGGTTAGTCTTTGTGTTAAATATGTAGGTTCAATTTCACCGAACATGTTTTTTCACTCAAAACTATTTTCCAAGAAAGAAGGAGGCAATTCATCCCTTTGCGTCTATGCTGGCTCTCGGAGCATTCCCATCAGTCCTATTTACTAATTTAGTTTCCTGATAACTTCTTCACATGCCCATTGAATCCATGTACTGATTTTCCTCCCACCCACCAGCGGTAGGTTACAGTGGCCAATTGACCAACCAGCATGTCTTTAGGATGTGGAAGCACCAGTGGGAAACTCACAAGGTTATGGGGAGCAGGTGCAAACTCCACACAAACAACACTCCAAAGACGTACAGGTTTGTAGGCTGATTGGCTTGGTAAAATTGTAAATTGCCCCTCGTGTGTGTAGGATAGTGTTAGTGTGCGGGGATCGCTGGTCATCGTGGACTTAGTGGGCCAGAGGGCCTGTTTCCACGATGTGTCACTAAACTAAACTAAACTCTCGAGGTCAGCATCAACGCCAGGCTGGTGGAGCTCTGTAGAAGCAGCATTCGCTGTTATGTGAGGGAGCAACACTCACTCCCTGCACTCTGTGACACATACAGACAGAAAACATTTGGGATTTTCCATGGGAAGTTTTTCACATGCACATTTCTGGAGACATTTTGAAGTTTTTCTGTTGAGTCACCTGGGGACTAGGTGACCTTTTCAACGCCAATGGAGCCTTCTGAGACTTTGAAATCCAAACGAGAAACACTATTAACACTGTAACTCAGAAATATAGATAGAGAAGTACCTCACCTCAGCTGCTACCCGACCAACTGACTATTTGTACCATTCTCTGTCTTATTCTGAGTGGTTTCAAATTGCTTTTGTGTGTTAACTTTCCTTTAGGGCGGCGCAATGGTAGGGTTGTTGCCTTAGAGCGCCAGAGACCCAGGTTCATTCCTGACTATGGGTGCTGTCTTAACAGACTTTGTACGTTCTCCCTGTGACCGCATGTGTTTTCTCCAGGTGCTCCAGTTTCCTCTCCGCACTCCAAAGACGTACAGGTTTGTAGGTTAATTGGCTTCGTTAAGTTGTAAACTTGTCTCCAGCATTTGTAGGTTAGAGTACGGTGCGATTATTGGTCGGCTCGGACTCAGAGTTTCCACACTATATTTCTAAAGTCTTAAGCATAAAGTAAAGTTTTTAGAATTAATTGCCATGGTAGATGGTATGAAATATGGGGACAAGTAAAATATAGTATTTAATTGTATATCTAAAAGTTGCCATTTCCCCAGATGCCCATTGGTTAGATGTGGTACATCACCCAATACAAATTCTAAAGCCATGTGTCTGTACAGGTAAACACTATTATTACCCATCTCTAACTCCATATGCGAAATGTTCCAGGAACAGAAGAGGAAAGAACATGTACAATTGTTTTAATTGCAAGCTCAGTGAGGAATGGACCAAGGCAGGGTGAGGAATCTGGGGCAGGAAGTGATTCAGTAGGAGAGGAGTGAAACTATTGTTAAATTAGCGCATGTACGAAGAGTCAGCATAGAAGATGAGGCACCCATTACAAGAATGACCAAGTTCCCTGAAGGTTATTTCTAATTTGCCACGAGCTCTATGAACAGTAATACAGTTGTACTGAGAATGACCAGACAAAGATGTGAGACTCCAAATGCTGCACTTCAGACAATATTCAGATATATGAGTTGCTGCCTTACAGCGCCAGAGACAGGTTTGTAGGTGAATTGATTAAATTTTAAATTGTCACTCGTATGTGTAGGATAGTATTAATGTGCGGGGATTGCTGGTTGATGTGGACTCGGTGGGCCGAAGGGCCTGTTTCAGCATTATATCTCTAAACTAAAAACTAAACTAAACAAAAATATTCCAGTAATTTACTCCAGCTGAACAAGATACCACACTAAAGATATCACACTATTGGCTAAATTATAGATATTAGACTCTTGATGTCACCAGTTGAGAGGCCTGGGCATACTGAAATCAACATTTCTCTGATTAGATTGGCCAACAATGAGAGTCACAAGATTTATGGTAAAGGATGGAAGGGCTGAATAAGCTAACACAAAAAAAGGGAAGGAGTAGACAATTTGGTTTCTTAGGTCTTCTCTGCCTTTAAGGCTCAACTCCTGGTTCCCTCCTGATCAACAGAATCCTAGATTCTCAAGTAAACTCAGCAATCTATCTCTGTCCTGAATGTGCAGAAAGACTTAGCATCCACAGATCCTGGTAAGATTTGTCACTGTCCTTAGATAATGTCTTTACGTTCTGGACTGCCCCATCAGAGCAAGCACCCTCTGAGCATCTACACTGTCACGTAAACTCAGAACCTATACATCTTAGCATTAGCTCACTCTTCTGATTCCAATAAGCCCAACCTATTCCCACCATTCCTCATCAGCCAACTACATCATTCCAAGAATCAATCTGTGAACTTTTGCTGCACCATCTCAAAGTCAGTTGGGGGGTTTTAATAAGGAGATCAAAGCCATGTGCAGGATTACATGTGACCACATTCAAGCCACCGCAGACCTGTGGAATTGTAACAAGACTTTCTTCATCTTATTCTTCAACTGTCTTGAAAGAAACATTCCACTTGTCTTCTAAATTGTGTGCCACACTGGAATGATAACTATCCATGGTCCTTGTACAAGAAGACCTAGGTCTATGGACATCACCGGCAGGGCCAACATTCATTGCCAAATGTCATCGCGAAGGTGGTGGAGAGCCATCATCTCAACCTGCAATAGATTCTCTGGCGAAGCCACTCCTACAAAAGTGTTGGGGAAGGAGTTTCAGGGGTTAGACCTTTAAACGATGACGGTCGTATGACTTGGAGAAGAAATTGGCAGTGGAGGTGTTCAATTGCACCTGTTGCCCTTATCTGCCTTGGGGATCCTAGATCATTTGATTGATTGTCAGAGTGGTACTTTGAGAATACCTAAGATTATCATTAGGTTAATTTGGAAACACAGTGCAGTTTCAAATGGTTCTCGTGTGTTAAATTTACTTTAGAATGAATTGCAATGTTAGGTAATATAGGGGGAACAAGTTAAATATTTCACTAAGTGTATTCCTATAACTAGCGACTTCTCCCGGTGTTCAAAGTGGTACATCACCCAATACAACCCAAGGGTGGTACAGCGGTAGAGTTGCTGCCTTTCAGCACCAGAGACCTGGGTTCAATCCTGACTAGGGGTACTGTCTGTACAGAGTTTGGATGTTTTCCCTGCGATCGTGTGGATTTTCTCTGGGTGCTCTGGTTTCCTCCCACACTCCAAAGACCTATGTTGATTTGTAGTTTATAGGTAGATTGGCTTTGGTAAAATTGTAAATTGTCCCGAGTGTGTTAGATAGTGCTAGTGTACGGGGTGATTGCTGGTCGGCGTGGACTCGGTGGGCCGAAGGGCCTGTTTCTGCACTGTGTGTCTGAACTAAACTAAATAAACATTGCTGCAAAGTATCTCTGCCAGTAACCACTTGCTGTTTCCTCTTCTAAACAGAATTACAACTAACCTCTCGACCCATTAAGAGAGTAGTTTCCGAAAAGGAAGAGCAAAAATCACTTGTAGCAGTTTTAATTGAACAAGAAGATCAACAGGGAATGTACCATGTCAAAGTCAGGGTGAGGAGGTGGGGAAATGGGTGGTTGGGAAGTCATGGGGATGGAAATAGGACCACTGTTAAATTAGCCAAAGTGCAATGAGCCAGCGCTGGAGATCAGGCAACCATTCTTAAACTTTACAGAAACTGCCAAGTTCCCTTTTCACTACCTAGATTTGGCAATATGTTTTATAAACAGTAATGCTGCTGTGCTGGAAATGACCAAAACCAAGAAGTGATACTCCAAATGCAATATTGCAGATTCCACACTCCTGATGCCAGGCTGGTGACGGATGTTTCAGGCTTGGTATGTGGAGTAACTGCAATGTATTTTGTAGTTGGCACACACTCCAAGCCCTGTGTGCCACTGATAGAAGGAATGAGTGTTTCGGCTGATGAACAGTCAGACAGGCAAGCTTATCTTGTGTAGGAAGGAACTGCAGATGCTGGAATCATGAGCAGATGCTGTCTTACACTGAAGATAGACACCAAATGCAGGTGTAACTCAGCGAGACAGGCAGTATCTCTGGTGAGAAGGAATGGGTGATGAAACATGACAAAGATGGTACAAGGAACTGCAAATGCTGGAATCATGAGCAAAACACAAAGTGCAGGAGGAACTCAGTGGGTCAGGCAGCATCTTTGAAGGGTAAGCGATGTTTCAAGTCGCGACTGACCCCGTCCCCAGATTCAACCACCCACTTATTCACCAGAAGCAATTCACAGTGGCCAATTAACCTACCAGTGCTGTTCTGAAATCCATACGGTCACAGGAAGAACATGCATACTTCACACAGACAGCACTGGAGGTCTAGATCAAATCCAGGCCTCTAGCACTGTGAGGCAGTGGCTCTACTATCTGTGTCATGATGTGCCATCCTAATGAAGTAATTGGAGAAGCTTGGATGATGTTACAGCAGAGGTATCACTGGGAGGTATTTCAATACATCCAGAATTATGAAAGGTATTGGTAAATAACATGAGGAAGAGTCAATAGGCTGACAGTGATGGGAGATATTGTAGAAAACAGAAAGGAGAGACAGGGGAATGTTTAGTTTAGAGATGTAGCATGGAAAAGGTCTTTTGGCCCATCGAATTTTCACTGACCATCGATCACCCGTTCACATTAGTTCTATGTTATCCCACTTTCTCATCCACTCTCTACGAACTCTTGCAATTTACTGAGGCCAATTAACCTACATATCCGCATGACTTTGGGACGTGGGGGGAAACCGGAAACCCAAACAGTTACACTCCCACACTGCAAACTCCACACAGACAGCATCCGAGGTCAGGATTGAACCCGGGCCTCAGGCTCTGTGAGGAAGCAACTCTACCAGCAGCACCATTGTGCTGCCCTAGTTTTATACATGGCCAGTTGTTATCATCTGAAAGCATGAAGTAACTAACTCACAAGGGAATTTAATTTAGATGAGAAAACATATAATCTGCAGGAGCACGAGAAAGGAGCAGGGATATGGGAAAAGCTGAATAGCCTTTTCCACAAGTGAAGAAGTCTATTAGACCAATTATGGGTGCTTCTATAAAGGAGAAATATTCTGGTACCGTCTTGTAAGCATAAAATACCACAGCAGTAGCTTCTCATATACCCAAAATAGCAAGTGTTTTTTTAATTTATGCAGTGCTATTTATGACTTCTCTGTAAATGAAACATAACATAATGGAAACGGTTACTGTTTTAACCCAACATAGACACCTGTTGGCGATGTGTGAATGATGTGCGTGGTGAGGACTGTGCAGAACTTCTCCTTTCTGTCTTTATCTTCTGCACGACTTGTACCTCACCTTAGAATGTTCCATATACCTCCAGCCGCTGCCATTTGTACATTTGGTTCCGGTATTTATTATCATGACCCAAAGCTGTAGCAGCAGAAACGTTTAAAAATATTTACATTTCCTCTACCTATCCCTGCACAATCAAACTACACCCCCCAAAAAAATATTCTGTGCTTTGCCCAATTTTTGAGATGAAGTATAATTTTCTCCAAAGATTTCTCGTTTCCTCTCATAATGCCCGGAGCACAGTGCTTCAAATAGTAACTTCACTTGCACCTGCATGCTGCTGTTTCCAGTTGTTGCTGATGTGCTGTGTGTGGTTCTGTTCTTTATGGTGCATGCCACTACTTATTTGAGTTTATCTTTGATTGTAACTATGTGACTGTGCGGTGGGTGAACGCATCTGAAAGTGTGTGAATTTATTTAGGAAAATGTCGGTGTAGATCCACTATCTGTGTCTGCCATATTTGCCTGCATATATGTCATAGAGTTATACAGTGTGAAAACAGGCCTTTCGGCCCAGCTTTCCCACACCGACCTACCTGTCCCATCTACACTAGTCCCACTTGCCTGCATTTGGCCCATATCCCTCTAAACCAGTCCTATCCATGTACCTATCTCAATGTTTCTTAAATGTTGTGATAGTACCTGCCTCAACTACCTCCTCCAGCAGCTCGTTCTATGCACCCACCACCCTATGTGTGAACATTTTTCCTATTAAATCTTTCCCTCTTCACCTTAAACTTACGTCCTCTGGTTCTCAATTCCCATACTCTGGGCAAGAGACTCTGTGCATCTACCCAATCTATTCTTCTCATGATTTTGTACACTTCTATAAGATCACCCCTCATCCTCCTGTGCTCCAAGGAATAGAGTCCTAGCCTGGTCAACCTCGCCTTATAGCTCAGACCCTCGAGTCCTGGCAACATCCTTGTAAATCTTCTCTGTACCCCTTCCAGCTTGACAACATATTTCCTTTAACATGGTGCACAGAACTGAACACAATATTCTAAATGCGGCCTCACTGACGTCTTACAGTATATAACTGCAACATGCAGTGGCAGGCAGTAGATGGGATTGTTCGGTGAACGGTTGCAATTTTGTTGGCGCCGAAACATAGCAACACTTGTGTACTGTCTATGTGAGATGTGCTATATGATTTTACCGGGTTGCATGCAAAACTAAGCATTTCACTGCACCTCGGTACATGCGACAATAAAGTATCATTGAATCATTGAATCAGATTCAAGGTGCCGGTCAAACACAGAAATGCATGGAATAGGAATGGTGTGGAACTGAGAGAGCATCGCAGAAGTGATACGTCAGAATCTGAATTGTTTTAAGATACTGGATGAAGCAAAAAAAGGGAAGTATGAATCCCTAATCCTCTGCTGATCAGGCAGCTGCCAAACCCCACAAGTAATCTGACGAAATTTGCTTTGGAATTGTGAATGAATTATCACAGGAAAAACGTGGCCATTTTTCTCTGTAACAATATTGGTTTCTTAAGAAAGCTCATCAATTATTGCTCATCAAGTTACTGTTTCTAAGGAATTCTCTTGTGACTGCTTTGTGAAGCAAGTGGCAGACACCTCCCTGTATCAGAATTGAGGCTCACAAAAATATTTCATACATTATGTAAGTAAATGACTATCACTTGCTAAACAAAGCAGCCAGTCTTTACACAGGAAGATCCTGGTGGTGGAGGAGGGTGTCGGTGGTCGAGAACGGGCCAGCGGAGGGTTCCGGAGATCGGACAAGGGTAGGCATGCGTGAGTGCCGGTAGTCTGATGAGAACGGGCCCGTGGTGGGTACCGGAGGACGGGCGAGGTCATGCTGCTGAGAAGGGGACAGTTTCCGTGCTGTATCTCGAAACAAAAACACATGGAAGCACGGAGGTAGTGGAAACAGTAATATGCTGATTGCAAAGATCTTCTTGACCCCCGGAGTTGAAGATACTCCAGAGTATGTTGCTGGGTTTGCCATCATTTTCACAAGGACAAATATCTCTCCAAGTCACGGTGGGGAAAATGTATGTAGTTATATACCCAGCCACTCTGTCCTTAATCTAAGTGATAGAGAATGGAGACCACATTGACACATCTGCCTCATAGTGCCAAAGACCTGTGTTCAACTCTGACCTCCGGTGCTGTCTGTGTGGAGTTTGCAGGGTCTCCCTGTGATTCTGCAAGTTCCCATCCCAACGTGCTCCACTTTCTCCACTTCCTGACGTGCGGCTTGGTGGGCTAATTGTCCCTAATGTGTAAGTGAGGGGTAGAATCTGGGGAGAGTAAAAAATGGAAATATAGAACATGGAACATTGCAGCACAGGAACAGGCCCTTTGGCCCACGATGTCTGTGCTGCCCCTAATGGCAATCTAAACTAATTACATCTGGTCCCTCAGTTCCCTCATATTCATGTGTCTTCTAAATGCTTCTTAAATATCACTATTGTGTGCATTTACCACTTCACCTGGCAGTGTGTTCTGGGCACCAACCATACTCTGTGTAAAAACATTGGATTAGCGTAAATGGACGGTTGACAGAGGATGCAGACTTGGGGAGAGAACCCGTTACCATGTTGTATTTCTCTATGACTCTGTGACCAGCTTTAAGGGGGTGTTGATGGAGAAGTGTTGATGAGCTGCTACAGTGCATCTTGTAGATGGTAGATAGACACAAAATGCTGGAGCAACTCAGCGGGACAGGCAGCATCTGTGGGTAGAAGGAATGGGTGACGTTTCGGATCAAGACCCTTCTCCTGCATTTTGTGTCTATCTTCGGTTTAAAGCAGCATCTGCAGTTCCCTCCTACACATTGTAGATGGTAAACACAGCCAGGGTGTCCAAGTGATCGAGAGATGGAGAGGAAAAGCTGGTAAAATAGGATTAAAGTTAGTTTTAGGGTTAAGGGGTTTCAAGTGGGATGGGTGTATATAGGTTTGTCCTTACTTCATTGTGGGTGGCACAGTGGCACAGCGGTAGAGTTGCTGCCTTACAGCGCCAGAGTCCCGGGTTCATTCCGTCTGTAGGGAGTTTGTACGTTCTCCCTGTGACCACGTGGGTTTTCTCCGGGTGCTCTGGTTTCCTCCCACACTCCAAAGATGTGCTGGTTTGTAGGTTAATTGGCTTCTGTTAATTGTCCCTTGTTCTAGGATAGAACTGGTACATGGGTGATCACTGGTCAGTGCGGAATCAGTGGGCCAAAGGGCCTGTTTCCATGTTGTATCCCTAAATTAAACTAAACTAAACTAAACTAAATTGTCTCCCAGGGCCCATAGCCTTTGTCCCACTGAGTCCACTCCAGACAACAACCCATTTATTCTATCTCATTTTTCACTCTTCCCACTTCTCCAACATCTACCGTTTTGATTTTGCTATGATGACATTTACAGCAAATACTTATCCAATAAGCACAGTAGGAAGAAACTGGAACAGGGGGAGCGTAAAACTCTGTACAGACAGCACCCGAGGTCAGGATTGAACCTGGGTCACTGCCTCTGTAAGGCAGCAGCTCTACTGGCTGTGCCACTGCACCGCCCATGCAAGATCAATATAATTTTCCCCACCAATGCACAAAGCACAATGCACAATATAATTTCCCCCACAGTGCACAAAGGTTGAGATCCAGATCAAGAAACAGATTGGCTTTGAATACTGACTGTCTCCTCACTGATGGCAAAAACAAATTAAAACTCACTAGGTATTGATTCTGATGACGAGGATCCTGGAATAACTGGAGAAACCTGTGCAGATAGTCTGAACCCCATGGATTCAGCAGCAAGATGAACTCATGACTGATGATCAGGCAGCATCTGTGGAGGGAATAGACAGGTGACATTTCACGTCAGAACCCTTCCGAAGCTCGCCGTCTGACTCTGAGAGTTGGATCGATTGGGGCAATGTCCTTGGGGAAGTCAGAGATTCAATCAATCCACCAGGAGAGGTAGGATGGAGGCTAAGGAGAAGTTGGGAGACCACGTGCCAGTGATGGATCGGCAAAATATAACAGTTTCAAATTCTTGGGTGTTAACATCTCGGTTGACGTCCTGGGACAGAGTCATACTGTAATCATGAAAAGGGCACATCGTTATCTCTATTTTCTTGGAAGCTTAAAGAGATTTGATGTGTCACCATATACTTACCAAAGAGATGCATGGCAGAAAGTACCTTGGGCCATGATGCAACCAGTCAGGATATTTTCTACAATAAGTTCATAAATTCATTAGTTCTAGGAGTAGAATTAAGCCATTTGGCATATCAAGTCTACTCCCCCATTCAATCATGGCTGATATATATTTCCCTCTCAACCCCATTCACCTGCCTCCTCCTCTCTGCCTTAAAAATATCCATTAATGTCCTCCACAGCCTTGTGTGACAAAGAATTCCATAGATTCACCACTCTCTGACTAAATAAATTCCTTCCATCTCCTTTCTAAATGTACATCTTTTTATTCTGAGGCTATGGCCCCTGGTCCTAGACTCTCCAACTAGTGGAAACACCCTCTTCACATTCACTCTATCCAAGGAAATAGAGATGATGCCATCCCTTCCTCGTGATGATATCCATCCGGAGTGGGGAGGATATCTCTGCGATGCTGGAGAGAAATTTGCAGAGGGAAGGGGAGGATCCAGTGGTCGTGGTCCATGTGGGGACCAATGACATAGGAAGGACGAGGAAGGAGGATCTGCTGAAGGAGTTTGAGCAGTTAGGGAATAAATTAAAAAGCAGAACCTCGAGGGTACTGATCTCCGGATTGCTACCTGAGCCACGGGCCAAATCGGCGAGAGTACGTAAAATTAAAAAGCTGAATGCGTGGCTCAAAGACTGGTGTGGGAATAATGGGTTTGGTTTCTTGGGCCACTGGCACCAGTACTGGGACAGGGGGGATCTGTTCTGTAAGGACGGACTTCACCTGAACGGTGCTGGGACTGGGGTCCTGGCAAATCATATAACTAGGGCAGTAGAGAGGTCTTTAAACTAAGTAGCGGGGGGGAGGTATCAAGGGTGGTAATAACGGCAGGGGTAGAGGAAATAGAGCAGGGTATCAGTGGGGAAACGGAAAATCAAAATGTGACAGGAGGATTCAGAATGTGTGAAGATAAAGCTCTAGATGTAAAAGAGGCAAAAACAGAAAGGAAGGGTAGTAAAAATCATCTGAAAGTGCTGTATCTAAATGCACGGAGTATTCGAAATAAGATAAATGAATTAACGGTGCAATTAAGTATATATAATTATGATATCGTGGCCATTACGGAGACATGGCTGCAAGGGGATCAGGACTGGGAGTTAAATATAGAGGGGTACTCGACAATTAGAAAAAATAGACAGGAAAGAAAGGGAGGAGGGGTGGCCCTTTTAATAAGGGAGGGAATAACGGCAATAGAGAGGAAGGATATTGCGTTGAAGGATCAGGATAGTGAAACAGCTTGGGTACAGATAGAGAATAACAAGGGGAAAAAAACACTAGTGGGTGTAATTTATAGACCTCCAAATAGCTGTGACGCTGTTAGTCAGAACATAAATCTGCAAATAGTTGACGCATGTAAAAAGGGAACTGCTATAATCATGGGGGACTTCAATTTTCATATTAATTGGGCAAACCAAACTGGGCAGGGTAAACTAGAGGAAGAGTTTATAGAATGTATTAGAGACGGGTTCCTAGAACAGTATGTCACAGAACCGACAAGGGGGGAGGCAATCTTGGATCTGGTCCTGTGTAATGAAGCAGGATTAATTAAAAATGTCATAGTTAGGGACTCGTTGGGAACAAGTGACCACAATATGGTCGAATTCCATATTCAAATAGAAGGGGAGCAGGTTGAAACTCAGGCTAGGGTACTTAGTCTAAATAAGGGGGATTATGAAGGTATGAGGACTGAGCTGATCAAAGTTGACTGGGATAGCAGACTCAAGAATAAGACGGTACATGAGCAGTGGTGTACGTTTAAGGATCTACTGTATAACCTTCAAGAAAAATTTATTCCTATGAAGAAAAAAAGGGGTAAGGGTAAGAACAGTCAGCCATGGCTTAGTAAAACTATAAAGGATAGTATTCGGATGAAGGCAAGGGCATATAAGGTAGCCAGAGATAGTGGGAGGGTAGAGGATTGGGAAGCATTTAAAGGTCAGCAAAAAATAACTAAGAGATTAATTAAGACGGGGAAAATAGACTATGAAAGGAATTTAGCGAACAACATAAAAACTAATAGTAAGAGTTTTTATAGCTATATAAAAAGAAAAAGGGTGGCTAAGGTGAACGTTGGTCCATTGGAGGGTGAGACTGGAGAGTTGTTGGTGGGGAACATGGAAATGGCAAAGGCATTAAACGAGTATTTTGTATCAGTCTTCACCATAGAAGACACAAAAAATATTCCAACGCTGGATAAACAGGGGGCGGTAGGAATGGAGGAGCTAAATACTATTAAGATCACCAAGGAGGTGGTATTAGGGAAATTAATGAGACTGAAGGAGGATAAATCCCCTGGGCCTGATGGATTACATCCAAGGGTCTTGAGGGAGATAGCGGTGGGGATTGTGGATGCATTGGTGATAATTTTCCAAAACTCCCTGGAGGCAGGAACGGTCCCAGTGGATTGGAAATTGGCCAATGTAACACCTATATTTAAAAAAGGAAGTAAACAGAAGGCGGGTAACTATAGACCGGTTAGTCTAACATCGGTGGTGGGTAAAATGTTAGAGACAATTATTAAAGAAACAATAACGGGGCACTTGGTTAGACATGACTTCATCGGACAGAACCAGCATGGTTTTGTGAAGGGGAAGTCCTGTTTAACGAATCTGCTCGATTTCATTGAGGAAGTAACAACCCGGGTGGATAAAGGGGAACCGGTGGATGTGGTATACTTGGACTTCCAAAAGGCTTTTGACAAGGTGCCACATAAGAGACTATTGCTAAAAATAAAAAATTATGGGATTGGGGGTAATATATTAGCATGGGTAGAGGATTGGCTAACAAATAGGAAGCAGAGAGTGGGGATAAATGGTTCATATTCGGGATGGCAACCGGTAACTAGCGGGGTTCCGCAAGGGTCGGTGCTGGGACCCCAGTTGTTCACAATTTATATAAATGATTTGGAGGAGGGAACCAAGTGTAATATATCAAAATTTGCGGACGATACAAAAATGGGAAGAAAAGTAGGGGATGAGGAGGATAGGAAGAGTCTGCAAAAGGATATAGATAAGCTAGGTGAGTGGGCAACAACTTGGCAGATGAAATTTAATACTAATAAATGTGAAGTCATTCACTTTGGGAAAATAAATGATAGGGCAAGTTATTTTCTAAATGAGGAGGAGCTGCGCTGTAATGCAACGCAAAGGGATCTAGGGGTAGTAGTACATGAATCACTAAAAGTTAGTATGCAGGTGCAGCAAGCTATCAGGAAGGCCAATGGAGTTTTGGCCTTTATTGCTAGGGGGATTGAGTATAAAAACACAGAGGTCTTGCTGCAGCTGTACACAGTATTAGTGAGACCACATTTGGAATACTGTGTACAGTTCTGGGGTCCATACTTAAGAAAGGATGTACGGGCCCTGGAGGCAGTGCAGCGAAGGTTTACAAGATTAATTCCTGCAATGAGGGGATTGACATATGAGGAAAGGTTAAGTAGGCTGGAACTCTACTCTTTGGAGTTTAGAAGAATGAGAGGCGATCTCATTGAAACATATAAGATCGTGAGGGGCCTTGATCGGGTGGATGCACCGAGGATGTTCCCAATGATCGGGGAAACTAGAACTAGGGGACATAGTTGTAGAATAAGGGGGGGCTCTTTTAAAACTGAGATGAGGAAGAACTTCTTCACCCAGAGGGTGGTTAATTTATGGAATTCACTGCCCCAGGGAGCAGTGGAAGCAGAAACATTAAATATATTTAAGTCTAAAATAGATGGTTTTTTAGCTGCCAAGGGGATAAGGGGCTACGGGGAGAGGAAAGGGATATGGACCTAGGTAGGGTTAGTATAGTAAGACCTGAGTGATCTCCTGGACAAGTGTCGATCGCCTGGATTGGGGTCGGAGAGGAATTTCCCGGATTTTTTTCCCGAATTGGACCTGGGTTTTTATCCGTTTTTTTGCCTCCCCCAGGAGATCACTCGGTTCTTGGGGTGGAGAGGGGTGATAGCGCTATAAAGGGGAGGGTAGTGTCTTGTGTCTACTGTTTGTGGGTGGGGGTGTTTGTTTGTTTGGTGTTCAGCCATGAGCGAATGGCGGTGCGGGCTCAATGGACCTGGTGGTCTGCTCTCGCACCTACTTTCTATGATTCTATGATTCTATGAGGAGAGAGAATGACTGGGGTGTGAGAGGTCCTTGTGATGCGTTCAGATAGGATGCTTTCAACGGTGCATCTGTAGAAATTGATAATAGACATTGGGGACATGGAAATTCTTTTGTCTTCCTTAGTAGAGGCGATGATGTGCTTTCTTGGCCTTATCGTCAGTGTGGTTGGACCAGGTCTAGTGATAGAGAGATGACAACGCTGGCAGCCATCAAAACTGACTGACGTGAGGTGCACTTTACTGTGCCCTCCAAAACCCATTTATCTGCGCTCTTATTTCCTCATATCGAGACAGAAATTTACAGTGGGCTTTTGCTGTAAGGAAGTTGTTATGTATAAGAACTGTATGACTGATCTGAGCAAGGGAGCTGTGATTAGGGGCTTCCCGTCAGCCGCAGTAAAGCCCCTTCTCGCCAGTATTCAATGATGGAGCTTCATGTGGTGATTGAGTATGAACACACTGCACACTGACAGGGGAAGCTCTGTGGGATGTATCACCTCAATGTCCCACCGACCCATATAGCCTGCTGGGCCCTAGGATCAGTGGGCAACTTAATAGCTAATTCCATTCCGCGCTGGGGTCATTAACAACACATGCCCGTTTCCTGCTCGTCTTTCTCTACGTAAAGCGAGCCATCCTCGCACACATCTCTGCCTTGGGGAGGGGCAGAATGCCTGATCTAAAGACAGACCCTTGATCTAATTCCAACTTCTGACCCCTACAGGAGACACAAGAGACTGCAAAGAGACTGTAAGATCTTGAGCAAAGAACAAACTGCTGGAGGAACTCAGCAGGTGAGATGCTGCCCGACCCATTGAGTTCCTCTGGCAATTATAGTCATAGAGTGATACAGTGTGGAAACAGGCCCTTCAGCCCAACTTGCCCACACTAGCCAACATGCCCCAGCTACACTAGTCCCACCTGCCTGCGTTTGGTCCATAACCCTCCAAACCTGTCCTATCCATAAGGTTGTTTTCTTTTGTCTCCTACAACCCTTCGACAGTGCAAGCACAAGGTTTGCTGTTGACAGTGGTTCAGTCAGTACTTTTACGGCTGGAAGGCAGCTACTCTACCACTGAGCCACTGTGTTGTCCTAACCCCTGGTTCCACTCGGGTACTTGCTTGGTCAGACAGCATAATAGGTTTCCATTAATCTGTTACATTGTGGAATAACTGTATTGCGGTCATCACTGTTTGGGGTACACATGGAACACCGTGCACAGTTCTGGTCACCACACTAGAGGAAGGAGGTGGTTACGTTGGAGACAGTGCAGAAGAGATTCACCAGGATGGTGCCTGGATCTGAGGACTTTAGTTATGGGGAGAGATTAGATAGGTCTGACGTGAAGAAGTTTGAAGATTGACTATATACCAGAAGTATATGAGATTATGTAAGGCACAGTAGAGGAAATATCAAAATCTTTTCCCCATGGTAAAGAAATCAAAAACTTGAGAGTATAGGTTTAAGGAAATTTTCATAGGACCTGAGGGGATACGTTTTTTCACTCAGAGAGTGGTTGATATCTGGAACACGCTGCCAAAGGAGATGGTGGAATCAGATACAATTGCAGGTACTGGTTTAAGAGGCATTTAGACATTCACTTAAATAGGCAAAGCACAGAAGGATATGGTTCTCATTGGTCATGGATGCCTGATGAGGCAGGCAGATGGGATTAGTGTAGAATGGCATAAAGGTTGGCATGGACATGGTGGGCCGAAAGGACTGTTTCTGTACAGTACAGTATAACTCCGTGACTCTCTGAGCAAGCAGCTTTATGTGGGAGCTTCGATAGAATTTGTGATGTTCAGGATTCCTGGAGAAGGACACATTGTGATCAATTTTACTAGATCACAATTCAGTCTGGATCCCTCCCAAGGCATAAACTGACGGAGACCCTTTCAAGTTGCTTTGCCCTATTGTTGAAAGTGAGCAGGAAGCTAAATGTAAGCCCATAATTGGTAATGATTAGCAGCAATTGTAATGGAAAGAGTTAGTTCTGACAGTGTTTCGTCTGAGTCAGACCATTACGTGACAAAAGAGCAAAAATAAAGGATGACACACACATGCAACAAGTAGTGACGGAGGCACTGCTACTGGTGCTGTCTTGCTTGTGTAGGGTGTTACAGTAAGGTCTCACCTAACCTACCCTGTCAGGTGCTTGTACATACCAGACCTTTGCTGGCAGAGAATGGTGGTTTATCTCTCAAGTCATATCACTAAGCAATTTATCCAGCTGCTGTTTGTGAGGCTTTTCTGTGTATAAGTTGGCAATTTAATTTCCCATGTTATAGAAGAAACGGTGTTTTGGTAATGGTATTGGCTTATTTGATTGATTGATTGAAAATACAGCATGGAAACTGCCCCTTCAGCTCACAGTCCATGCTGAACCTGGGGCAATTCACAGTGGCTAATTAACCTACCAAAGTGTTTCTTGATTAGTACAGGTAACAGAGGTTATGGAGAGAAGGCAGGAGAATGGGGTTAGGAGGGAGAGATAGATCAGCCATGATTGAATGGTGGAGTAGACTTGATGGGCAAATGGCCTAATTCTACTCCTATTCCTTATGACATAACACGGCCTCGGTAAGTGGGAGGAAACCGGAGCGCCTCGGCAAAACACACAGGGGCAGGGAGAACGCGCAAACTCCACACAGACAGCATCAGAGGTACGGAGCACAACTGGGTTTCTGGAACTCTGAGGCAGCGGCTCTACTAGCTGCCCCTATAGAATGTTGGAGTAGTCTTTTGATTTTTGATTTTGATTCAATTTATTGTCATTGCACTTTTCAGTGCAACGAAATGGTTTAGCCTGCAGTCATAACATAGAATAAATAACAAAAACACACACTCAACACAGTTTAACATCCACCACAGTGAGTCCACCAGGCACCTCCTCACTGTGATGGAAGGCAAAAAGTCCCAAACTCCATGTCTCTTCCCTCCTTGCTCTCCCTCTGCGCTAAGGCGATCCAGGCCTCCGACGTTGTGACCCCGCCGGGTGATGGTAAGTAAGTCCCGCGGCTGAATCCGAACGGGCCGGTTCAAACTCCGCGGCCCAGGGCGGTCGAAGCTGCCGCCCTCCAGTCCAGCGGACGCAGCTGTTGTTGCGGGAGCTACGGAAAAACAGGTCACCAACCTGTGACCTGCGAGCTCCCGACAATGTCGTCCAGTGGCCCTCGCCGAGCCTCCGAGGCTCCGAAGTCGGGTCGGAAGTCAGGTCGCAACGCCACCACAGCCCCAAAGTCGGCCAGCCCCGCGCTGGCAAGTCCCGGCTGGCTCTGCCTCCCGAGCCCCGAGGTCGGTCCCAGATGGAGGCCGCCAGCTCCGCGATAGGCCTCAGCGCAGACGGAGACGGGGGAGACGGCAAGAAAGGTCGCATCCCCCCCCCCGAAGGAAGAGCCAAAAAACATGCTTCTCCCACCCCCCCCCCCCCCACACATACACAACTAAAATAAACCAAAACAAACCGCAACAACGGGACAAAAGAAAAGACAAACGGACTGCAGGCGAGCCGCAGCTGCAAGGCAGCGCCGCCACTTCCGGTAGGGCCTAATGTTCTAAAAGTTTCCCCTCGTCTCCAAACTCTCATCACTCACTCGGCAGGTAGGATCTGAGCTTCCGAACTGAAAAATTAGTCAAGGGTTAGTGAGTGGTGGGGAGAAGGAGAAGAAAGAGAAGAAGGTTTACACCAACAACATCCCTTGATTCAGGGAAGGCATCTGAAGACTGGAAAATTGTTCAAATGTGGGTTTGTAGTAACCTAGCCTGTTCAGTTGTGGTGGTGGAGTATGTCCTAACCAGAACCAGAACAAAGCTAAATTGATTAGTATGGATTTCCTGGAGGTAAGTCATGTACTGTAAACTAAATTGTTTTTGAGTCTGAAAATACAGAGAATCAAATGGGAAATGTAGCTGATATATACATGAACTTCCAAAGAGTATTTGATAAAGTCTCAATGAACAGGCTTGTCATCAAAAATCAAAATCAAAAACTGCAGATGTTGGAAAATGCAAACAAAAGTGCAAAATGCTGGAAACACTCAGCAGGTCAGGCTGCATCTGTGGGAGAGATGATCAGTTAATGTTTTGGGTCTGGGACCCTCCTTCAGAATTTGACGGAGCAGCATGGATACAGAATTGGCAAAATGTCTGGAGACTGATTGATGAAAGATTGTGTATTGGATTGGGGGGAAACAGACAATGGCATTCCCAGGGTCAGTGTGAGGTCTGCAACTGCTCTGTTTGACTTGACTTGATGCGCAAATGGCACAGATCTTGGAGGTGTCGTGAACTGTGAGAAGGATTGTAATAGACTATAAGAACATAACATCTTCAAGGAGATATAAGCAGGTTGGTCGAATGGGCAGGTAGATGGGAGGTGAACGTAAATGCTGAGACTATGAAGAATGAAAACAGGCAACAAGGACATAGTTCTAATTGAGGTACAAGGATAGAGAGATCTGGGGAGGAATGTGCATGGTTCATTGAAAGAGGCAGGGCTGGTTGAGAGCATGGTTGTTAAAGCATACAGAGCCCAGAATTGCATAGAGGCATTGAGTACAAGAGCAAGAAGCTCATGAGAATTCTTCAGAATTCTCTGCCACAGAAGGCAGTGGATGCCAATTCACTTGATGTTTTCAAGAGAGAGTTAGATATTCTGTAGCTCTTAGGGCTAATGGAATCAAGGGATATGGGGGGAAAGCAGGAATGGGGTATTGATTTTGGATGATCAGCCATGATCATATTGAATGGTGGTGCTGGCTCGATAGGACGATTGGCCTACTCTTGCACCTGTTTTCTAAGTTTCTATGTTTCATAGTTTAGTCACAGCTGGAGCGTGCGGGCAGGTCTGGACATCTTAGTTTAGGAAAGGTGCAGGAGAAGGTGCAAAACAAATTTTCCAGAATGATTCGAGGTATGACGGACCTCAGCTATATCAATGATGGAATGGAGAAGATGGCGCTGCTCTCCTTGGAAGTTGTGAGGAGATCTGACAGAGGGATCATGAAAGGTACAGTCAGTGGTCAGAGTGAAATAGTTCCCACTGTCAGAGGGTTAAGAATCACAGGACACATATTTAAGGTGATTGCCAAAAGAACTCACCCAAAATAAATCTATTGCAAGACTAGAAATCCATGGGTTGTAAAAATATATAAAAGGAATTGGTTACTATTGCAAGAACAGAGCAAGGAACTGGTCAGGGTTTGGAATATACTGTCAGGAGCAGCAGTGGACATAGATTCAATTACAGTATTCAAAACGGAACCGGCTAAGAATCTGAGAAGAAATAATTTATGGGTGAGGCAGTGGAACTAATTGTTCTTACATGAAGCTGGCATTGACGCAATGGACTGAATGGCTATCTTCAGAGCTTTAAACATTCAGTAAATGTGCAAAGCAGCCACCCATTAACTGTCAGCCATCGGCCAAAAGCAGAAACCATTGACCTGACCATGATGTTTGTCTGCATGTGCTGCCACTCAAAGTGTGAGTCAGACTCATTGGCTAGCCTGGAATATGCTTGGGAAACTAGAGACAGAGCTAGGGACTAATATGGACATGCGTATAAAGGAAGACGGGAGAGTGATGGGGAGATTGCAGAAGGGAGAGCGAGAGAGACAGAGATAGTTCAAAGAAGGCAAAAATTGTAAGAGAAGGAGAAATAAGTCTAGTAAGAGATTAAGAGGACATTCTGAGAGGGAGAGGATGAAAAGTGCATTCTAAAATGGGGCCATTCAGCCCATCAGGTTCATCTTCTGAGTCTCACCTGGAATCTCACCAACCTCATCTCACTCTCCTTATTTTCCTGGATCCAACTAACTTCACATATTCCCATCGTCCACTTTGATCAAGCTGCACTAATTTACTGTAGCCAATTAAAATACCAGTACATTTTTGGGATGTGTGAAGAAGCCAGCGCAGCTGTTGGAAACTCTTGTGGAATCCGAAAGGATGTGCAAACTCTGTGTCAGGATTGAACCCAGCTCCCTGGCTCTGCAAGGCAGTAACCCCAATTCCTGATTCCTGATGGTGGCCTGTGTGCTGATCTCTTTAATAGGTTCCAATAACATTAAGCTGTCCTCTTCAAGCTCAGTATAGTGTAAACTTTAGACTTTAGAGGCACTTTGGCACACCAAGTCGGCACCGACCAGCGATCACCACGTACACTAACACTATCCTACAAACTAGGGACAACTGGCAATTTTTACCTAAGCCAATTAACCTACAAACCTGCACATCTTTGGAGTGTGGGAGGAAACCGGAGTGCACGGAGAAAAGCCAAACGGTCACAGGGAGAATGTACAAATTCTGTACTGACAGCACCTGTAGTCAGGATCGAACCCGGGTCTCTGGCGCTGGAAATTGTGCCACGCTAAAGTGTAGGGAGAGCAGGTTTGAGCAAAAGGTGAAACTGGACAATGGGGTGAAATGCAAGGGCAACGGGAGATGGAATGAATGACCCCTTTCCTTGAATGAGCCCAAGGAAACAAAGTCCAGAAATGGGACACATCCTAAATGACGCATAGAAAAAGTATTCACCTGATTTGTATCGATACCCATTTCTGGTAGACGACATGATCCTCTAGAAATTGGACCAGATATGCCTGGCTGTTGTTCATTTTGTGGTGTTTCATTTTCCAGAGATATTTCCAGCAAGTGAAAATATTATCCATGTGGTTGGCCTGTGGTTCCCAGCGCAGGAACAGACCCTTCAGCTCACCATGTCCATGCTGAACATTATGCCAAATTAAGTACTTTCCTCTATCTGCACATGATCCATATCCCTCCTTTCCCTGCATATCAAAGGTTTCAAAGGTCTTTTATTGTCACGTGTACCAATTAAGAGACAGTGATATGTGAATTACCGTACAGCCATACTAAAATTGCAACAAGCCACACAACTACATAAAATTTAACATAAACATCCACCACAGCGGATTCTCCACATTCCTCACTGTGAGGGAAGGTAATAAAGTCTAATCTTCTTCCCTCATTTTTCTCCCACGGTCGGGGCATTCAAACCATCCATCAGGGCAATCGAAGCTCCTGCAGCCGGCTGTCGAAGCTTCTGCGTCGGGGCGGTCGAAGCTCCCGTGTAGGGGCGATCGAAGCTCCTGTGGCTTGGAGTTCCCAAAGTCGGTCTCTGACCAGAGACCGCGAGTTCCGTGATGTTAAAGTCGGCAGGCTCCCGCGGTAGAGCTCAGAGGTTGATCCCTGGCGAAGGGATTGCGAACTCCATGATGGTAAGTCCACAGGCTTCCGCGGTGGAGCTCTCGAAATCAGTCTCCAGCAAAGGTCGTCAACTCCTCGATGTTAGGCCGCAGTGCGGACGGAGATACGATACGGGGAAAAAATCACATCTCCGTCGAGGTAAGAGATTAGAAAACGTTTCCCCCAAACCCCTCCCCCACCCCCACATAAAACAAGCTAAAGAACACTAAAAGCATACATTTAACACATACTAAAAAAACAACGATGAGGAAAAAGACAGACAAACTGTTGACGAGGCAGCTATTGCTGACGTCACCCGGTGGTGAAAGTCCACCATGTGCCGATCCAAAATCATCTGAAATACCATATTGTATATGCCTCCACCACTATCTCTGGCAGCACGTTCCACACCCACACATCTATTTTATACTCCCCGTCAGATCTTATAGGGAAAGTTACATGCTCAAGTCTTTAACATTTCCATCCTGGGAGAGAGGTTTTCACCATCTACCATATCTATATGTCTCATAATTTTATATACTTCTATCAGGTCTCAACTCGGCCTCCTACGCTCCAGAAGAAACAATAAAAATGTGTCCAATCAATCCTTATATCTAAGACCTTCTAATTCAGGCAGCATTCTGTTTACTGAGATAACAGCTGACATCGTGTGAAAGGATTCTTGCCTGCAAACATCACAACACAAAACAAAACAGGAAGTGCATCACTGAAAGCTGTGTACTATGCCTGACTTTCAAGTTCCCCTCCCTTGATGGGTTACTGTTTTTACGTTCAAAGAATTCAGCATGAAATGTTGATTTGAGGGAGATAGCTACTGGCAGTCTTAGCTGTTTAGTTTAATTTAGTTTAGTTTATTGTCATATGTACCAAGGTACAGTGAAAAGCATTTTTATTGCATGCTCTCCAATCAGTGAAACACTATATGATTACAATCAAGCCCTCCACAGTGTACAGATGCAGGATAAAGGGAATAACGTTTAGTGCAAGAAAAAGTCCAGTAAAGTCCAATTAAAGATAGTCCGAGGGTCTCCAGTGAGGTGAGATGTTGTGTCAGGACCGCTCTCTAGATCGTGATAGGATTGTTCAATTGCCAGATAACAGTTGGGAAGAAACTGTCCCCAAAGATTGAGGTTTGTCTATCTTGAGTGTGGAGACATGACGTCATGGAGATGAAAGGTCACGAGTTGTGAAATTGAGAGGATGAACTGGTGAATCATTCCCCTTCCCAGAACGGGTGTATGATTGTGTGTTGTTACTCATAAGTCCCAGAAAATGCTTTGTAGAAACCCTGATCCAAGTATTACCACATTGACACTTGACTCGTGATCGATTCTCCCTCCGGCCTTGGATTGTAGAAGGTCCCCTACAGTCATCTCATGACATTTCATGTGCAAATGCTAACTGTCCAGGGCGGGATAGTACTTCTATCCCTCTGCTTAGTGAATGTCCTCACAAGAGGACAGGTCAGTGTAGTCAATAACTTCCCCCTTCTCAGGATCTTCTCTCTCTCTCTCTCTCTCTCTCTCTGTTTCTCACCTTCTCTCATACACACATATACAAATTTCATAATACATTCCTCTCTCTCTTTTACACTCTGACACAGACAGTACCTTCTCTTGCACAAGTAGCCACACAAACATACACACACACAAACAAACACACACACTAGTGTACTCCCTTGAAGAAACATAGAAAATAGGTGCAGGAGGAGACCAGTCGGCCCTTCGAGCCAGCACCGCCATTCATTGTAATCATGGCTGATCGTCCCCAATCAATAACCCGTGCCTGCCTTCTCCCCATATCCCTTGACTCCACTAGCCCCTAGAGCTCTATCGAACTCTCTCTTAAATCCACCCAGTGACCTGGCCTCCACTGCCCTCTGTGGCAGGGAATTCCACAAATTCACAACTCTCTGGGTGAAAACGTTTTTTTTCACCTCAGTCTTAAATGGCTTTCCCTTTATTCTAAGACTGTGGCCCCTGGTTCTGGACTCGCCCTTTCTCACACACGCTCACATTCTTTCACCCTCACATGCAATTATTCCTTCTATCTCTCACATTCCTGCTATCTCTCAGGGACAGACACATTCAATCTTTCTTCCTTCCTTACACAAACATGTCCCCTATCTTTCAAGCACATTCATGCTTTCCTTCTTTCTCTCTCACTCGGACACACACATATTCTCTTTGAGACACTTACACTCATAAACACACATTTTATTTCTCACACACGCACATACACTTCCCTTTTCTCTCTCATGCACACACGTTTTTTCTCCCTCTTACACATTTACATTTCCTCTCTCTGTTTCTGTCAGCCTGCCTCTCTTTCTCTCACCCACTCATATTCCCTGTTTGTCTGTCTAAATCTCCCTCTCTCTCTCTGTCTCACACACACACATATATACACACATGTTCTCACTTCGTTTCTTTTTATCTATCTGTCTTTGTGTCTCTCACATGAACACACACATGCACACGCAGACAAAGACATACATGCGTGCAAACACACACAATACACTTCCTCATTCTTTTGACCTTATTCCTTTTTCTGGCTTCACAATTTGTGCCTTTTCCGCCCTTATCTCCTTATCTCACAGCTTTTGACTTTTCATTTCTGGCTTTGTCCTAACATCTGCCACTCAAATAAAAACCTTACCTGTATCCATCTACTTTATCACTTGCTAGACTTTGTCCTGCTCCCACCTCTCTTCCAGCTTTATTCCCCTTCCACAATCAGCCTGGGGAAGGGTCCCGACCTAAAACAACACCCAGCTTTGCTTGCTGGAGATGCTGCCTGACCCGTTGGCTTCCTCCAGAACTTTGTGTCTTTTTTTTTGTCAACCAGCATCTGCAGTTCCTGGTATCCACTGTAGAGGGCCGGATCTTGAACAACAGCAAGACACAGTGCAGGAAGGAGATAGAGAGCTTAATACCAAGGTGCAATGACACCAACCTATCTCACAATAACAACTGATGCTTCTACTTCCTTGGAAGACTCAGGAAGTTTGGCATATCTCAAATTGTTCTTACCAACCTCTACAGATCCTCTGTAAAAAGCATCCTGTGGGGACGCATCACAGCTTGGTTTGACAACAGCTCTGCCCATGTCGGAAAGATATTGCTGAGAATTGTGCACTTTGCCCTATGCATCACACTAACCAGCCTTTGCCCCTCATCAACTTCATCTACACTTCATGCAGCCAACATATTCAAGGACCATTTACACCCCAGTCATTCCCTCCTCTCCCTTCTCCCATCAGACAGAAGATACAAAGAAACTTGAAACCACATCCCACCAGATTCAGGATCAACTTCTTTCCTGCAAATGTATGGTTCTCTCATAAGCTAAGGGTGTAGTCCCGACATCCCAACCTACTTCATTACAGCCCTTGTCCTTTTCTTATCTGCACTTTCTCTGTAATTCTAATGCTATAAAGCTATAACACTGTATTCTGCACTCTGGTTGTGCACACTTTCCACTACCTGTTGTACTTCTATATGGTTTGATTGTACTCATGTATAATGTGATTTGACTGGAGAGCATGAAAACAAAGTTTTTGACTGCATCTGGGTACATGTGACAATAATGAACCAATACCAATACCTGGCAGGAGAGTGGTGCAGTGGTGGAGTCGCTACCTTACACCAGTCACCTGCTTTTGATACTGACTACGGGTCCTGTTTTTACGAAGTTTGTACGTTCTCTCAGCAATCGTGTGGGTTTTCACAGTGTACATTTTCTTCCCACACTTCAAAGACGAACAGATTTGTAGATTAATTGGCTTATGTAAAATTGTAAATTGTCCCTGGTGTGTGTAGGATAGTGCTAGTGCACAGCGTGATTGCTGGTCGGCATGGACTCAATGGGCCGAAGGGCCTGTTTCTGTGCTGTATCTCTAAAGTCTAAAGTCATGGTGTGCAAGAGCACAGAAATGATGACAAGCCTTATATAACAGAGTTTCTGCCATGCTTTAAGAAAGGCATAAAGATTTTAGATATACAGACGAGATTTACTAAATGATTCTGGGGTTGAGGGACATCAGTTGTGTGGATAGATCGAGACAAAGAAGGTTGCAATGAGTTCATAAGGGCTTTGACAGTCTAGATAGCAAGAACCTGCTCCAAAATGTCCCAAACTCTGGGACTGGACATCCACCAACAACTGGCAGATCTTCACAGAAACATTGAAGCAATTCCCCATGTAGTTAATACCAGTTACAGCAGGCGGAAATGTACTTTACAGCTGCTTCCTTACACATGGCTTGATTGTTTGTACTGAATGCCACCCTAGGTATCACTATTTGTACTGCAGTTGATGTTTCTTGTCTGAAACCTTCCTGGTGTTTATTTTCTGTACAACAGATGTCTAGTTTTTGTTCTTACAAATAAAATTGCTGAACATTTACATTTGTAAGGAGTGGTTCAGTGGCTTCAGCACAGTCAATAACTAAGGGTTGATATCCCTGGAAACCCTTCTGAATTCAATGTGTGGAACTCGCATCTATAACAAATAGTTGAAGAATAATATAATGGATGTATTTCAGATCAGGAAAAGGCTTACAATACAGAGAGAACATTTTGACCTATCAGATGCTTGGTCTCCCAGAAGACCAATTCAATCAGTTCCATTTCCCTTTTTATTTCCCCGCCCACACCCTGTAATGTATTTTTACACATGAGTAAAAACCACCTTTTGATTACTTGCCATGTACCTACACAAAAGGATAATTTAGCTTATTCAATTAACCCACCAACATATCTATGACATTTAAAGGTTCACTCTGATGGGCAGTAGTATATCCACTTGAGATGTATGAAAACGTAGGAATAAATTGTGAATGAGTCCATTAGCAAATTGTGAAACTTCTTTATGCAAAGAATGATGAAAAATCTCACTAACAGATGGAGAGGTGGAGGTGATTACTATAAATGGATGTAAAGGGTGCCTTTTAATGATGGGACAAACAGAAGGGAGACACAATATGCTGGAGCAACTCTGCAGGACAGGCAGCATCTCTGGAGAGTAGGAATGGGTGATGTTTCAGGTCGAGACCCTTCTTCAGACTGATGTCAGGGGAGAGGGATTTACATAGATAAGGAAGTGTATAGATAAGGGAATGTAAGGTGTGAAAACAGGACAAAGGGAATGGAGATCAAGGAAAATGTAGAATAGTTCATTGTTAGTTGGGAGAAGGTAACAACAAAGCAAACAGAGATAAAAATGTAGTCGGAGACCGTAAGACTGATCGGAGAACTGGGAAGGGGGAGGGATGGAGAGGGAAAGCAAGGGTTACTTGAAGTTAGAGAAGTTCAACACATAATCCTCCGACAGTCTTTTCTGTTGAGGCAGAGGTTCACTTGCACCTCCTCAAGCCTCATCTACCATATCCGCTGTTCCAGGTGTGGACTCCTGTAAATCGACGAGACCAAGCGCAGGCTCGGCAATCGTTTCGCTGAACATCTCCGCTCAGTCCACCTAAACCTACCTGATCTCCCAGTTGCTAAACCCTTTAACTCCCCCTTCCATTCCCACACTGACCTTTCTGTCCTGGGCCTCCTCCATTGTCAGAGTGAGCGCAAATTGGAGGAACAGCACCTCATATTTTGCTTGGGCAGTTTACACCCCAGCGATATGAACATTGACTTCTCTAACTCGTAACCCTTGCTTTCCCTCTCTCTCCATCCCTCCCCTTCCCAGTTTTCCGACTTGTCTTATTGTCTCCAACCTCATTTTTTCTCTGTTTGCTTTGTTGTTACTTTCTCCCAACTAACAATGAAATATTCTACATTTTCCTTGATTCCCTTTGTCCTGTTTTCACACCCTACACTTCCTTATCTATACACTCCCTTATCTGTGTACCTCCCTCTCCCCTGACATCAGTCTTAAGAAGGGTCTCGACCCAAAACATCACCCATTACTTCTCTCCAGAAATGCTGCCTCTCCCGCTGAGTTGCTCCAGCGTTTTGTGTCTATCTTCAATTTAAACCAGCATCTGCAGTTCCTTCCTACACAAACGCTAGGGACTTAAGAATGAAAAGAGTATTCATGGTGTGGGATAAGAAAGGGGGGGGGGGGGGGCGGGGAAGGATTCTGTAGATCACAAATGCTGGGATAGACTGTGACTGGCCTAGTATTTATGTATTTATGTAAACCTCTGCTTCTTCTTGCCTTTATTTAAAATGTTCTGTAAAATCTTCCTCTTTGGCCAGATTTTGGGATCTCTTCTAAAATCTACTTTTGAACTCAATTTTAAATTTGGTATCTGAGGGAGTTTCTATGTGGCCAATGGGATTTTGACGGATATGTTGAAATTTTTATCTAAATGTAAATTGGGTGAAAAATTAGATTATAACTGGTCTCCATTGGACAAACCAGTACCCACGACGAATCTTAAAACCAACCCCAGATCCATCAACATTTACACCAACCAGTCAACATCCAACCACAACCAACACCCACCCCAATCCACCCTGGGTCCCCTACACCCACTCCTTATCCTTCAAAACCCACTTGGATCCATCAACACCCCACACCAATCGTTCAACATCCAACCCAACACGTCAACACCTTCCCCCAATCCTTCAACACCCAATCCCCAATCCTTCAATACCTAACCCAAACCATGAACACCCACCCCCAATCCTACAACGCCCACCCAAGCCCATTAACACCCACCCGAAATATGTCAACACCTGCTCCAACCCATCAACACCCAGCCCAACCCATCAATGCCCACCTCAACCTATCAACAGCCAAACCCAGCCCATCAACACCAAGGTTCAGCCACACACAAGCCAATCCATCAAACCTAAACCTTTAACACCCATATCCAAATCTTCAACATGCCTCCAACCCATTACATCCATTGCTCTACCCCTCAAACCATTCCTCTGTACACTAATATGCACCCTAGCCTATTAATTCACCTCACCTTCCCATCATAACCCATCAACATCCGCCGCAGATAGACACTAAATGCTGGAGTAGCTTAGCGGGCCAGGCAGCATCTCTGGAGAGATGGAATAGGTGACATTTTGGGTCACGACCTTTCTTCAGACATCCACCGTAACCCATCAACAGCCCCTCCAAACCATCAACACCCATCACCAATTTTTCCACACCCATTCCAACCCATGAACATCCATCCTATTTCATCAATACCACCCCAGCTCAACTACACCACCCCAACCATAAAACCCATTCCACTACCCACTAAGACCATCCTCTCTTCCCTTCAACAATCACTCCTCTGCACACAACCCCCCACCTGTAATCCATTAATCCATCCCAAATTTCACTGTGACTTGTCGCACGTGACAATAAAGTATTCATTAATTCATTCAAAAACCAAAGTAATGACCAAACGACAAGCAGGAAGGGTGGGCCTGAAGCAGTTTTCAGCTGACAAGCTCAGCATGTCCTTTTGCAAATGGCCCTATCAATTATAACAACAAAGGAAACAATCTTAGCAACACTTAGCCGGCCCAGGCCCACAGCCGTTCGGAGATGGTCATCTTGGAATGGTGTCTCGTTGATGGATTGGGCCATGCGGCTCGCAGTCAGAACACTTCAGCATCCGACGACGAGGCTGCAGAAGGACCAGCCACCCTTCTCCAGTTTGCACCAATGGTCGTAGAGCCATCCCTCGGCGCAGTTATTGGAGCAGTAGCTGCCGGTGTAATCCACTTGTGAGATGGGAGAGCAGTAGTCCCAGTTCGATAGGTCCCCTCCCTGCTTGTAGCACCAGTAGAACTCCAGCTCCTGCTTAGTACACCTGGTGGTGCAGACGCCCCCCGTGTACGTGAACGTCACCACACTGCCCACTACGTACACACGAATGGTCAGGCACGTGGTCAACAGCAGCAGCAACAGCCACGGAGCCATCTTGCATGCGATGGAACTGTCTTCGTATTGACAATACCTGTGTGGGGCAGGGATGGAAAGGTGGTGGGGGAGACGAGGTAGAGGAGAAGAAATAGCTATGAGAATAATGAATCTTCCTGCACAGAAAGAGGTCATTCATCTTGTCAAGTTGGAAATGCATGTTGTCAAGTTGGAAAGGGTACAGAGAAGATTTACGAGGATGTTGCCAGGACTCGAGGGTCTGATGTATAGGGAGATTCCTATTCCTTGGAATATGTCTATTCCTTGGAGCGCAGGGGTGATCTTATACACGTGTATAAAATCGTGAGAGGAATAGATTGGGTAAACGCACAGTCTCTTACCCAGAGTAGGGGAATTGAGAACCAGAGGACATAGGTTTAAGGTGAAGGGGAAAGATTTAATAGGAATCTGAGAGGTCACTTTTTCACACAAAGGGTGGTGAGTGTATGGAAGATGCCAGTTGAGGCAGGTACTATTGGGACTTTTAAGAAACAATTAGACAGGTACATGGATAGGACAGGTTTAGAGGGATATGAACTAAACACAGGGAAGTGGGACTAGTGTAAATGACTAGTGAAATACGTTGGTTGGTGTGGGCAAGTTGGGCCGAAGAACCAGCTTCCACGCTGTATGACTATGATTCTTATTGTGTCTGCTCTTTGAAAAACGTTCTTCCACCTTTCTCCTTCCCTTTGGCTTTACATTTCACTCTTCTTCACTCTGCATCTGATACCCTTTTGTCTCCCTTCCATCTCTAACCTTTGTCACTTACTCCACCCATCTGCAAATCGAACCCCTCACCTGTATCCACCTATCACTTGCCAGTCTTTGTCTTAACCCAATCTCTCTTTTCCAGCTTTCTCCCTCTACTAAAGTCAGCCTGAAGAAGGGTCCCGATCCAAAACGTTGCCTATCCATTCCCACCACAGATGCTGCATGATCCGTTGAGTTACACTGGCACTTTGTATTTTGCTCAGGATTCCACCATCTGCAGTTCCTTGTGTGTCAATATGATCCCATTGCTTTGCCCTTTCCATTCCCCTGAAATACCTTTTGAATTCTATTTGTGATAGTTATTTCTGAATCTCTGCCATTTATTTATTGTTCTTCTAATGTAGTACAATGCATTCACTGCTCAGAAACTAATCGCCGACTTTGGAAACGGGAAGTCGGGAAACCACTTGCAAATTTCCATTGATTCCAACATGCTGAAGGGAAACACACAGATAGACACAAAACGTTGGAGTAACTCAGCGGGACAGGCAGCATCTCTGGAGAGAAGGAATGGGTGACGTTTCGGATCGAGACCCTTCTTCAGACCGATGGAGTCAGGGGGTGAGGAGAGCTGGAAAAGTGAGGTGGGGGTGGGACATATCCTGTCAAGTGATAGGTGGTTACAGATGAGGGGATTGATTGTCAGATGGATGGAGTAAGTGACAAAGGCCAGTGATGAAATGGAGACGCAGGCAGGTGGGAATAGTGTAGATGGTCGGCTTGTGCAAGTTTGGCTGAAAGGACTGTTTCCACGCTGTATGACTCTATGAATCTAAAGGGAGAAAATGTTGTCAGATAAGTAAATAGGAGGAAGAGTGGAATGTAAACCGGTTGAAGGGACATGGGTAGAAGGGGATAAGTAGGGGGGAAATGGAAGATACATGGTTAACTTATATGATAAATGGGGAATTGGAGATGGGAGGGGTAGGAGATGACTGTACGAAGGAGGGTAGCTAACGTGGTTACCCCCATCCGGGTGCACACACATTTCTCCCACCATCTCACACCATCCCCATATGGAAGTTGTGGCCTCAGCTCAATCCATCACAGGCACAGCCTTCCCCACCACTGCAAGCATTTACATGCGCTCCAAGCTTTATGATTGCACCATTTGGATTACATAACTTCCCATCCTTACTCCTGAAAGATTATCACTTGCCAGCATTAACTTTAACTTGCTTTTCACCAGCTTCCACCTCTTTCCGTAGATAAAGAATTCCCGAGATTCACCATCTTCCGAGAGAAGAAATTTCTACGTGACCACAGCTATCTTGTAACTATGTCCTCTTGTTTGAGACTCTCCAGTGGAAATGTCTCGATGTGTACCCTGTCATATTTCCTTAGGAGGCATTGTAATGGTAGAAGAAAGGAGAGAAGGGGATCAGAGAGAGCAGGATAGAGTGGTGGAGAACAGAACCAACAGGAAACACCAGTTTGTTTCAAAAGAGCCATAGATATCCACCTGAGATAGGTATAGAAGTGTGGTCTCTGTAAGGAATACTACTGCAAGAGTTCAGTGATGAATGCCTGCAGGTTGGGGAAGCTGTGATGCAGGTTCATCCTGTGCTCTCTGGCTCCTCCTGCTGGCTGAAAAGGACAAGCTGATGAAGCCTTTAAGAAAGAACTGCACATGCTTGATAAATCGAAGGTTTACAAAAATGCTGGAGAAATTCAGCGGGTGAGGCAGCATCTATGGAGCGAAGGAATAGGTGACGTTTCGGGTCGAGACCCTTCTTCAGCCTGCTAACTTTGAGCATGGCGCTTGGCTAATCTCTTATACGGCAGTGAACAACAAACTGTGAGATCGAGTAATATAGCGTGGAAACAGGCCCTTCGGCCCAATTTGCTCACACCGACCAACACGTCCCATCTACACTAGTCCCAACTGCCTGCATTTGGCCTATATCCCTCTAAACCTGTCCTATCCATGTACCTGTCTAAATGTTTCTCAGCAGGACAGGCAGCATCTCTGGAGAGAAGGAATTGGTGACGCTTCGGGACGAGACCGTTTCTTAAATGTCGCGATAGTACCAGCCTCAACTGCCTCCTCCAGCAGCTTGTTCCATACACCCACCATCTTTTGAGTAAAAAAGTTATTCCTCAGGTTCATATTAAATCTTTCTCCCCTCACCTTAAACCTATGTCCTCTGGTTCTTGATTCCCCTACAGTGGGCTAGAGAGTCTGTGCATTAACCCGATCCATTCCTCCCATGATTTTGTACACCTCTATAAGATCACCCCTCATCCTCCTGCGCTCCAAGGAATGAAACTTCTCCCTATAGTTCAGGCCTTTGAGCCCTGGCAACATCCTCGTAAACCTTCTCTGCACCCTTGGCAATACCTTTCCTGTAATATGGTGGAAAATTGAACACAATACCCTAAATGCGGCCTCACCAACGTCTTGTATAACTGCAACATTACCTCCCAATTTGTATACTCAATACTTTGACTGATGAAGGCCAATGTGCAGAAAGATGTGGCAGAGATCACCAGTGGTGACTTGCAAAGTTCCTGAGGACGGTAGCTGAGAGCTATCCCAGGCACCAGTCCCCACAGCGCTTTAAAGATGCCCACCCCCCACACGCAGCCCTCCCCCCTCCCTCCCCAGACCCACTCACCCTGGTAAAGGAGCCACGGTGCTCGTGCCTGAACCCTGACCTGACCCCAGCGCGAGGGGCACCTGCAGCCCCTTCGCCCCCTGTTGGACCGGAGGAGACAGGGCACCACCATGAGAGCGAGTGGTGTCTCTGGAACCCCATTCACTATCACCCTAACCTGCCTCTCCCGTTCCCCAGTATCTTAGACAATAGGTGCAGGAGTAGGCCATTCGGCCCTTCGAGCCAGCACCGCCATTCAATGTGATCATGGCTGATCATCCCCAATCAGTACCCCGTTCCTGCCTCCTCCCCATATCCCCTGACTCCGCTATCCTTAAGAGCCCTATCTAGCTCTCTATTAAAGGTATCCAGAGAACCGGCCTACACCGCCCTCTGAGGCAGCGAATTCCACAGACTCATAACTCTGTGTGAAAATGTGTTTCCTCATCTCTGTTCTAAATGGCTTACGCCTTATTCTTAAACTGTGGCCCCTGGTTCTGGACTCCCCCAACATCGGGAACATGTTTCCTGCCTCTAGAGTGTCCAAACCCTTAATAATCTTATGTTTCAATAAGGTCGCCTCTCATCCTTCTAAACTCCAGAGTATACAAGCCATTCGCTCCATTCTCTCAGCATATGACAGTCCCGCCATCCCGGGAATTAACCTTGTAAACCTACGCTGCACTCCCTCAATAGCAAGACTGTCCTTCCTCAAATTAGGGGACCAAAACTGCACACAATACTTCCTCATCCCACCCCACCAAGCCCCATAATTCCTTCCCCATCCCACTTATTCCCCCTGTGTTCTGCCCACCCCAATCCCATACCACCCTCACTTGCCCACAAAATAGGATCAGTGTAGGATTAGTGTGTGAGTGGCTGCTTGACTGGCCGAAGGGGCTGTTTTCATACCATATGAATCTGTGAGGCCATTCAACTTCGATCTACTTCAGCTCAGAGAGTTATCCCCTTCCCCACGAGGATGGCTCAGTGGCGCAGTAGAGTGGCACGGCGGCGCAGTGGTAGAGTTGCTGCCTTACAGCGCCAGAGACCCGGGTTCGATCCTGACTACTGGTGCTGTCCCACGTGTACAGAGTTTGTACATTCTCCCCGTGACAGCGTGGGTTTTCCCCAGGTGCTCCTGCATCCTCACACACTCCAAAGACGTACAGGTTTGTAGGTTAACTGGCTTCTGTAAAAATGATATATTTGTAGGATTGTGTAGGATAGTTCTAGTGTACAAGGTGATCGCTGGTTGGCACAAACTCAGTGGGCTTGTTATCGGGCTGCATCTCTAAACTAAACTCCCGTAAAATGATTCTCCCCACACGCTCAACAACTCTCCCCAGATTCTACCACTGCACCTCCACGCTAGGGAATCATTTACAGTGGCCACCAACCCACACGTCCTTGGGATGTGGAAGTAAGCTGGAGCACTCGGAGGAAACACACGAGGTCACAGGGAGAACATGTGAAGTCCATCATCCAAGGTGAGAATCAAACCCAGGTCTGAGCAGCTGTGTGGTAGTGGCTCTGCCAGCTGTGCTACCAACATGTTGCTGGGATACAAAGCGAAATAAGTGATCTAACTTGTGGACCCAAAGTATCAAGCTGTCTTTTAATCAGAGTCCCTATGTCTCTACAATATGCACCCGGCACCTGCAAGACCACATGGCTGGGAATTTTGAGTGGTTTCTCTGCTTCCCTCCAAACATCTGGCAAAGTTTGTGTGTAAGAAAAAACCTCGAGCAGATTGCCGCGTGACTCTTTTCCTGGACTGCATTGAGAGGTCACATCTGAACTGACAGCACGCTCCGAGAAGCAACAATAAGGTGAACAGTTCAAAGGCACTTTTATTTCCATAAAATATTTTCAGCAATATTACCAGTGCGTAACTATTGAAAGCACCACCTGTGCATATGGGAGAGTCTGACACAAAACAAATATAAGGCTGAGAGTGTCAAACCAGGAGTCATAGATACACATATAATGTGTATGTGTTGGGCCCAAGGACCTGTTTCCAAGCCGTGTTACTCTAGTTCACAACAAATAAGTCACTCTGGATTATTATTTAATAAAAATAAGTATTAAATGTAATAATTGTACAAAAGCTAGACCTATAATGGGATTGGTACCATCACTTTTTTGTGTGCTGTATGATCCAGTTTCATGTATTTGAACAGGGAGGGGATGAAAGATACAGACCATGGGCGGATGGATGGATGGATGGGATTAGTATAAATTGGCATCATGGCCGGCGCAGACATTATGGGCTGAAGGGCCTGTTCCTGTGCTGGATGTCTCATGATAAAACAAACCTAACTGAACATTGGGTTGCACAAAGTTTGCAACCATAGTCCCACTGGGGACTCGGGTCATGCCTAGTGGTCGCCAATGGTGTATGACACACATTGATGGCCTCTTCCAAGACTATCAATGTCACCTGGTGTCCCACACTGTATATGGGCCAGAGACAAACCCTGCACAAGGGACCCATCAGGGCAGATGTCAGGCAGGTTGTGGTAAATGATTTGGTGGGTTCCCTATAAGGACATCTACCATTCACCATCCACCAGTCCCCAGGAAACCCAAGCTCACAACCTTCATCTGACCCACCCTCCCTCTCCCCACCGATGTGCTGACCCCTCATCCTTCCCCCTGCATCCTCCAATGCACGAACTGCGCATGAGACCTCATCATGACACAGACGGCCAGTCCTCCCCTGCTGATCCTTCACTATCCCCATGATCCCGCCAGTCACCTACTATCTCAATCCCTCTCCTGATCTATCAACCCTTAATCTCAGCTCCCTCTTCCCATCCTTGGGATTCTTACCCGAGTGGCTCCCAGACCTGGCCCAGGGCTGAGCTTGTTTCCTTCTCATCATCATCATCGTTGAAAATATCAACGGGCATGGTGCCTTACTATGCTATGTACGACAGTGATCGCATCTTCTACTGAAGAGTGGATGGCCGTTGGCTCGCTAGGAGCTCATCCGCCCTTTGACAGGTCTTTTTTTTTGGTCCTGCTGGGGGTCCACAGCCCCCTCCTCACCTGGCAAACTGGGTGGGGGAGACGGTTTAGTTGCCGACCATGGAGCAAGTAGCACGGGATTACATGGTACCCGTGGTGGGGGGAACTCCCCCTGACCTTTCCTTCTGCACTGGCGCATACCCGAATGGAAAGGCCGTTCCTCATGCAAAACCATTTAAGTAGCCTGAAGCACCTTGGGGCTCGAGCACTAGCAATCCTCCACGAGGCAGTCCCTCCAATGACCCTTGGTGAACCATCGAATGGCTTGCTTCATGTGAAAGTGGCCAATACTACTGAGCCAATATTTAATACACACCCTTAATTACCCTCAACAAGGTGCTGGTGAACAAGTGAAGCCTTACTGTGATGCTGCGCTCCAGGCACCTGTGGTGAAGGTGCTCCAACTATTGTTCCCTGCAATATTGTGATCTGGAATTAGTGCTGATGTGGAGCCAGTTTATCAGTTTTGAACTGATAAAAGTTGGAGGGAAATTGGTAGTGTCTGCCCGATGAGTCATTCAGTACATGGAGGTAGCGGAGGAGAGGTGGTGTAGCAAGTAAGAGTGCAGTCATGGTCAAGAACTCTGATCAAGAGGCCTACAATGAACATACCCTGTCCCAATGTTAAGCTAGGCTTCTTCAATAGTCCGACTTCAGCACATAGGAGATCAACGCAGTTTGTGTCTCCCAGATCTTCTGTATTACCCTGAGAAAACTCAAGTAAAGGTGAATATATGCACTGCCTTACTGTGCCTGGATATTCACTGCACCTTATCCCAGTGGAAAATTCTGCTCTGGATCTGGATAATCCACAGTCCCAACACTGACAGCACCCAGACTGATGTCCCATGTCTCAGCTCTGGTGGGATGTGACACAGCAACTGGACTTCTGACATAAGAGAATAATCAGTCAGTATAACATGAGGGTGTCCCATTGTAGGGAGGATGGTTTGGTGGTGGAGGGGTTGTGGTAGCGCACTGAAATGGGACATTCAAATGGTGAGAGTGAGATGGGACAGTGAGGCAAAGACTGAGTCAGATCGTGCGGTGGAAAAATCATTCATTCATTTATCATCATTGAAAACATTAGCGACGCAGTGGTGCTGGTTTCCAACGGGAACGGTGACGGACGCACCACACATCTCTGTCCTCCAGTTCCTCCACCCTTTGACAGGTCTTGTTTTTGGTCCCACTGGGGGTCCACAGCCCCCTCCTCACCTGGCAAACCAGGTGGGTTCAAAAGTGAGGTGGATCAATGTTGTGAGACGGGGTGGCCAGACAGAGTTCCAGTACAGAATGACGGGACAGGGTGGTGGGATGGAGTTACAGGGCGGAGTGATTGGGCAGGATGGTGAGATGGACTTACAGGACAAGTGCCAGGACAGGGTGGAAATACAAGGTGACTGGAGAGGGTGGTGGGATGGATCGATGGGATGAAGTGACAGGACAGTGTGGTGGGACAGAGTGAAGGCATGGAGTGATGGGATAGTGTGAAGGGATTTACTGAATAGTGAAAGGCCTGGATAGAGTGGGTGTGGAGAGGATGTTTCCATGAGTTGGAGAGTCCAGGACCAGAGCCCATAGCTTCAGTATAGAAAGGCATACCTTTAGAAAGGAGATGAGGAGGAATTTCTTTAGTCAGATGAATGAATCTGTGGATTTTCAGACTGTGGAGGCGAAGCCAATGGATATTTTATAGGTGGAGATTTACAGATTCTTGATTAATACGGGTGTCAGGGGTTATGGGGTAAAAGTAGGAGAATGGGGCTGAGAGGGAAAGATAGATCAGCCATGATTGAATGGTGCAGCAGACTTGATGGGTTAAATGGCCTAATTCTGCTCCTATAACATGAACATGAACTTATGGTGGGACGGACTGAAGAGATGGTGTGAAGGGAGAAAGTGATGGGTCAGGAAAGAGCCATAAGTCACAGTAGAGGAAGGGTGAGGTGTGAGGGCATCTCAGGACTGCAGCCCATGCCACTGCTGAGTGGTTGTGACTAGACTATGAGCAACATATGCTGAGCGGCCGGACATATGATGAGCGGGACTGACATATGATGAAAGAATGGGTCGACTGGGCTTGTACTCGCTGGAATTTAGAAGGATGAGAGGGAATCTTATAGAAACATATAAAATTCTTAGAGAATTGGACAGGATAGATGCAGGAAAAAAGTTCTCGATGTTGGTGGAATCCAGAACCAGGGGTCACAGTTTAAGAATAAGGGGTAG
>CM075981.1:13725905-13767050 GCA_038087875.1 Malacoraja senta | reverse complement strand
AGAAATTGAATGTATCATTGCCCCCAAAATCTGAGTGATTTTGTTGGTCGTGAATCCTCGTGTTAGATTCTTTGTGGACTTCCACACCTACAACATCACTAAATAGTTTCCAAGTCACAAGGAAAATCCTGGAACCCACTCCTTGAGCAGGTGATGGAGGCAGATGTTCTCACAACATTTATGAAGATCTACACAAGCACGTGAATCCAAGGCAGTGGATAAATGGGATTAGCATCGAGGGTTCCTTGATGGTCATGGTGATTTGAGGACCTGTCACTGTGCTGCACACCTCTATGACTCCATCCTATGTGGTTTTTATGAACATAAGGAAAACCTATCCCTCCTCCTTCTTCTCAGTCTATCTGCTGCCTTCGTAAGGGTTGACCACATTAACCTCTTTCAACACCTTGCAGCATTAAGTTGCAAGGCACAACACTCTCATAGAGGCATACAACATGGAAACAGGCCCTGTGGCCCAACTTGCCCAGGCCGACCAACATGCCTCTATAGAAGAGGTTGACTGGTATAAAAGTCCCACCTGCCTGCATTTGGCCCATATCCCTCTAAACCTATCCTATTCATGTACCTGTCTAATTGCTTAAATGTTGCAATAGTACCTGCCTCAACTACCTCTTCCGGCTGTTCGTTCCATACACCGCCACCCTTTTGTGTATAAAAGTTACCCCTCAGGATCCTATTAAATCTCCCAATTACTTTGACAAAAAGTTTAGCCTCCTGCCCTCACATCATCTCATGTGACCCTGCATTAAACTTTGCTTGATATTCAATATTCCGTATAAATAGAGGTTGCATTGCAGAACTACTCATGGCTTTGAATGCTTAAAATCTCCCCCAGCCATAGCTGGGAATAACATTCTGACTTACCACAGTTAGCAGGGGAGGACAGCAGGTATATGTCCCATCCTACTTCAGGAACCTGTCCTCAGCTCCTCTATCTAATCCAAAATATTTCCAGGACCAGAGAAAGGTTAAAGCCAATGTTTCTTACCTTGACACAGGACAGCCAATAGCGCACCTTATTGAACGAGCTCGAGGAAGCAATGTCGTACATTACAATCACTCCGTCTGCCTTCCGAAGTACTGCTTGGTCACACAGTGGAAGCTGTGAGGTGACAGGAAAATGGCATCAAAATAGCGCAGGTGAACAACACTGGAGACTGCCCATAGACTAACAGGAAAGATCACAGGTCTCTCCATTGCCCTATACATCATGGATACCTCTATACCGCTTGCACAATAACCAACATGCCAAGAAACGCTTGAAGAGTCGGAACAGCTTCATGGAACTAGAGCCAACCGTGCCAGGCACCAAAACCAAACAACAGATGGCACCAGGACACTACCTGCCTTATACTACCTGGAAAGCCCTAAACCCGCCTCCGCACTGGAGTGAGACGTTGCAGACTCAACCTGAAGAAGTGGGGCTTCTTGGACTCTGACAAGTACAACTGTGGGAGGTACAGACAATGGCCCATCTACTGACCTGCGGCAGAGAGGCATGCACTGCAGATGATCTCCACAGAGGCACAGATGTGGCACTGGCTGTGGCAATGCAATGGCAGAACGTCATCTAACACACGAGCGAACATATCATGGAGAGTGTCTGCTGAGCTGAAGGAGGATATTAGATACATAGATACATAGAAAATAGGTGCAGGAGTAGGCCATTCGGCCCATCGAGCCTGCACCGCCATTCAATATGATCATGGCTGATCATCCAACTCAGTATCCCGTACCTGCCTTCTCTCCATACCCCCTGATCCCTTTAGCCACAAGGGCCACATCTAACTCCCTCTTAAATATAGCCAATGAACTGGCCTCAACTACCCTCTGTGGCAGAGAGTTCCAGAGATTCACCACTCTCTGTGTGAAAAAGTTTTTCCTCATCTCGGTCTTAAGGATTTCCCCCTTATCCTTAAGCTGTGACCCCTTGTCCCTGGACTTCCCCAACATCGGGAACAATCTTCCTGCATCTAGCCTGTCCAACCCCATAAGAATTTTGTACGTTTCTATAAGATCCCCTCTCAATCTCCTAAATTCTAGCGAGTATAAGCCAAGTCTATCCAGTCTTTCTTCATATGAAAGTCCTGACATCCCAGGAATCAGTCTGGTGAACCCTTCTTTGCACTCCCTCTATGGCTATAATGTCCTTCCTCAGATTTGGAGACCAAAACTGTACGCAATACTCCAGGTGTGGTCTCACAAAGACCCTGTACAACTGCAGTAGAACCTCTCCTGCTCCTATACTCAAATCCTCTTGCTATGAAGGCCAACATACCATTCGCTTTCTTCACTGCCTGCTGCACCTGCATGCCTATTTTCAATGACTGGTGTACCATGACACCCAGGTCTCGCTGCATCTCCCCATTTCCTAATCGGCCACCATTTAGATAATAGTCTGCCTTCCCGTTTTGCCACCAAAGTGGATAACCTCACATTTATCCACATTATACTGCATCTGCCAAACATTTGCCCACTCACCCAGCCTATCCAAGTCACCTTGCAGTCTCCTAGCATCCTCCTCACAGCTAACACTGCCCCCCAGCTTAGTGTCATCCGCAAACTTGGAGATGTTGCTTCAATTCCCTCGTCCAGATCATTAATATAAATTGTAAATAGCTGGGGTCCTAGCACTGAGCCATTGCGGTACCCCACTAGTCACTGCCTGCCATTGTGAAAAGGACCCGTTTACTCCTACTCTTTGCTTCCTGTTTGCCAGCCAGTTCTCTATCCACATCAATACTGAACCCCCAATACCGTGTTGATTTAAGTTTGTATCCTAATCTCTTATGTGGTACCTTGTCGATAAGCCTTCTGAAAGTCCAGATACAACACATCCACTGGTTCTCCCCTATCCACTCTACTAGTTACATCCTCGAAAAATTCTATAAGATTCGTCAGACACGATTTACCTTTCGTAAATCCATGCTGACTTTGTCCAATGATTTCACCACTTTCCAAATGTGCTGCTATCCCATCTTTAATTACTGACTCTAGCAGTTTCCCCACTACCGATGTTAGACTAACTGGTCTGTAATTCCCCGTTTCTCTCTCCCTCCCTTCTTAAAAAGTGGGGTTACGTTTGCTACCCTCCAATCCTCAGGAACTACTCCAGAATCTAAAGAGTTTTGAAAAATTGTCACTAACTGGGATGCAGGAAAGGTTCGGGATTAAATGGGAAAACCTGCTCCAAACTGTCATGAGTGTGGGTATTTACAGTGAAAGGAAGGTTGGTTCAAGGAGAATTCATCTGATTGTAAGAGGTGAGGACAAATTTACTGTGTAAATAAGACTGATACTTTCTTCTATGCCCCTTTATTCCACCTTTAATGCCAGCCGATGGTGTTACCCATGACTTGGAAACCCTAAGGCAGGGATTGCACCAGGGTCATTGGAGTTGTGAGTGGGCAGCTCTGCTTGCTGCATCACAGTGCTGAATTGAATTGAATTGAATTGATTAAATTTTATTACCCAAGTATGTATACATACAAGGAATTTGCCTTGGTGCTTCGCTCGCAAGGATACCAACACGATATACAGTAGACAATTAAAAATAATTACATCATAATTTAAACATGTGAAGAATAAAATAAAATACCAGAGCAAAAGGAGGCTACAGACTTTTGGTTATTGAGTAGAGCTACAGCTCATGGAAAAAGCTGTTTTATGTCTGGCTGTGGCGGCTTTGACAGTCACCTTCCAGAGGGAAGTGCTTTAACGAGTTTGTGGCTAGGGTGAGAGGGGTCAAAGATGATCTTACCCGCTCGCTTCCTGGCCCTTGCAGTGTACAGTTCGTCGATGGGGGGAAGTTTGCAACCACCAACCTTCTCGGCTGATCGAACAGTGCGCTGCAGCCGTCGTGGCTGAGCGAAACCAAACCATGATGGACAAGGTGCGGACAGACTCTATGATGGCAATATAAAACTGGACCATCATTGCTTGTGGCAGAATGTGCTTCCTCAGCTGCTGCAGGAAGTACATTCCTCTGTTGGGCCTTTTTGACTTTTTGGCCTGGAGTTGATGGTAGCCCCCCAATTAAGGTCCCTGGAGACGATGGCTCCAAGGAACTTAAATTACTCCACAGATGTGACTGTGGTGTTATTGATGGTGAGTGGGGGGAGGGGAGGGGAGGGGGAGCTCTCCTAATGTCTACAATCAATTCCACTGTCTTAAGAGCATTGAGCTCTAGGTTGTTGCGAAGGCACCAGGACGCCAACTGTGTCGCTTCCTGTCTGTTGGCAGATTCCTCCCCATCCTGGATCAGTCCAATCAGGGTTGTGTCGTCCGCAAACTTGAGGAAGCTTGACAGAGGAGTCAGTGGAGGTGCAGTCATTGGTGTAGAGAGAGTAAAGGAGAGGGGAAGATTACACAGCCTTGCGGTGCTCCTATGCTGAGGTCAGCGGGTCTGAGATGTGCTTTCCCAGCCTCCATGCTGCTTCCTGTCTGTCAGGAAGTTGGTGATCCATTGACAGAGGGTTTCAGGCACAGTCAACTGGGTGAGTTTGTAGTAGCTCTGGCACAATGGTGTTGAATGTAGAGCTAAAATCCACAAACAAAATCCTTGCATATGTCCCTTGGCGGTCTCTGTGCTGGAGGATGCAGGCCGAGGTTGACTGTGTCATCCACTGATCTGTGTGGGAAAGAACTGCAGATGCTTGAAGGTAGACACAAAATGCGAGGTAACTCAGCGGGTCAGGCAGCATCTCTGGAGAGAAGGAACGGGTGCATTTTGGGTCGAGATCCTTCTTAAGACTGATGTCAGGGGAGGGGGCGGGACAAAGATAACATGTAGTCAGAGACAGTATGACTAATGGGAGAACTGGGAAGGGGGAGGGGATAGAAAGGGAAAGCAAGGGCTCTCTGAAGTTAAAAAGGTCAATGTTCATAACCAGGGGTGTAAGCTACCCAAGCGAAATATGTAGTGCTGTTCCTCCAATTTGCGCTGGGCCTCACTCTGACAATGGAGAAAGGTCAGATTGGGAATGGGAGGGGGAGTTAAAGTGCTGAACCACCGGGAGATCAGGTAGGTTAAGACGGACTGAGCTGAGATGTTCAGCGAAACAATCGTCAAGCCTGTGCTTTGTCACGCCGATGTAGAGAAGTTGACACCTGGAACAGCGGATACAGTAGATGACGTTGGAGGAGGTGCAAGTGAACCTCTGCCTCACCTGGAAAGATTGCTTGGGTCCTTGGATGGAGTCGAGGGAGGAGGTAAAGGGACAGGTGTTGCATCTCCTGCGGTTGCAGGGGAAAGTACCCGGGGAGAATGTGGTTTGGGTGTGAAGGGACAAGTGGACCAGGGAGTTTCGGAGGGAAAGGTCTCTGCGGAAAGCAGAAAGGGGTGGAGATGGGAAGATATGGCCAGTAGTGGGATCCCATTGGAGGTGGCGAAAATGTTGGAGGATTATTTGCTGTATACGACGGCTTATTGGGTGGAAGATGAGGACAAGGGGGACTCTGTCCTTGTTACGAATGGGGGGAGGGGGAGCTAGAGCGGAGCTGCGGGATATCGAGGAGACCCTAGTGAAAGCCTCATCTATAATGGAAGAGGGGAACCCCGTTTCTTAAAGAATGAGGACATCTCCGATGCCATGGTATGGAACACATCATCCTGCACGCAGAGCGGTGTAGACGGAGGAATTGGGAGTAGGGGATAGAGTCTTTACAGGAAGCAGGGTGGGAAGAAATGTAATCAAGATAGCTATGGGAGTAAGTAGGTTTGCAGTAGATGTCAGTCAATAGTCTGTTTCCTGAGATGGAGACGGTGAGATCTAGAAACGGTAGGGAGATGTCGGTGATGGTCCAAGTGAATTTGACTGCAGGATGGAAATTAGTGGCGAAGTTGATGAAGTCAGTGAGTTCTGCATGGGTGCAGGAGGTAGCACCGATGCAGTCGTCAATGTAGCGGAGGTAGAGTTCGGGGATCATCCACTGATCCACAGTCACTCGTTTGCCATCGAAGCTCACTGGACACCCAAACAATATGTCAGTTCTTCCTAAGAAACGACCCCCATACATGTCCATGACCCATATCAATGTTCTTCAGGACCCCCTTCGTCATACAATAATGGCTTCACTGATAGCCTTTCATACCTTCATCAATGTTTCCTTGGTCATTCATTAATTCTGCTGAATCATAGGACTAAGGCACTGAAGGAAGTTATGACACCTGTTGTATCAGTATCAGTCAACCATTGAACTGTTTAGGTTATATCACTTTAAGTATTCATCCCGATGGCTTTAACGTGACAAGGGTTACTGCCTCCACCATGTTGCCTTTTCACATACACAACCATGCTGTCCATTGAGTCCATGCCGGCTCACCTTCCTGTCTCATCTTCCCACTAATTTTCCTTGTAAACTTTTCTCCCCACACTTCCATCAGTCCTACCATTCAAAATATCGGGGGAAGTTTACAGTGGTCAATCGACCCACCAACTTGCATATTATTGGGATGTGGGAGGAAACCGAAGCACCTGAGGAAAACCCACACAGTCACAGGGAGAACGTGCAAACACCACATGTTCAGCACGCGAGGTCAAGAATGAACTCTTGAGCTGTGAGGCAGTGGCTCTACTGACGGCATCTCTGTGCTGGCCTTTCAGGAGGTTAATCTAGATACCACGACCTTTTAGACAAAAAATAATTCCATAATTCTCCTCCACTCCTTCCACCAAATAAATTAAATTTACATCCACTGCCATTTGATCGCTCTGCTAAGGGAAATAGGAACTTTCTCCTCATTCCTCCAAGGATCAGTGAATTGCCCTCATTCCATAGGAATCAACCCCACCTTCTTCAGAATAACTCAGCAGCCAAGCAGCATTTCTGGAGAACATGGACAAGTGTCGTTTTGGTTCAGTCTGAAGAAGGGCCCGATCCAAAACATCACCTCTCCAGAGATGCTGCCTAACCTGCTATTTGTGTCTTTTCCAGCTCTTGTGTCTTTTTTTAGTATAACTCATCATCTGCTGTTCCTTGTATCTCTCCTCAGAATTATATTCTCCAGTTTTGATAACACCTTCATAAATCTCCTCTGCACCCTTTCCAGTGCAGTCCATTTGGAGCCTCACCAGTGTTGCATACGTTCCAGGGTGCCCTCTCCTTGCAGAGGTACCACACTCTTTGTGTAGTGCTCAGACTGGAACTGTACCCTCACTCCCGTTGTATGTAGTTCTGAACCTTCCCTGGCTCGACTCCATGACCAATAAAGGCCTCTAAACCATCTTATTTCTAAACCTGTCCTGATACCTTCAGGTTTCTGTGAAGATATACCAACATCTGTACGTCCCTCCACACTTTTCAATATCCTGCCATTCATCGTGTATTCTCTTACCTTGTTTTCCCATCTTAAATATATTATGACATGAATTCCTTGATAACATTCTGCAGGCTACAACCTTCTTTCTCACTACTCACCCTTTCACTTAATACTGGGCCATCTATTGATGTCCCCCATGACTCTAGTCAATGGTCGCCAGTCTTTCTGGGCTCATCCTTGAAGTTATTTCTACCAGCATCCCAAATCTACAATCCATCTCTCCCTCTCTCCCTCCTTCCCTCCCTCCATTCAAATCCCTCTGAGGCATTGATGTGCAACCACTGCACACACACACACACGCACATACACACACCACTCTCTCTGTCACACACAGATGCATACATTTTATCTCTCTCAAACAAACACACACATTCTTTCTCTCTCTCTCTCTCTTCCGCTCCCCCTCAGCTTCAACCTTCCCTGATGTAAAAATGATGAATCTTTTGCTCTGTGCCATGACTTAGTAACTAGACAGCCAGAGGCATCTGCCTCCAGTTGAAGCCCCCACTTACCGCTCCTGACCCGCAGTGTCCCACAGTTGGAGGGCGATGTGCCTGTTCCCCACCATCAGGGTCTTCACTCGATAATCTATCCCTGCAGTAAAGACAGAGTGGATTAATTGGAAGAACACCACCTAGACTGAAGGAACATTTCTTGAACAGCTGGATCTTGGAGTTGCTCTCAGATGCCATTGCCATGGATTCATTGTAGCTCAGTGGTCCACTCTTATCTCTGGGTCAGAAGAAATTGGATTCGGTTATGGTTATCTGCTTAAAACTATTGACAAAATCTTGACTCATTAAAGTGCTCTTGACCCCCAATGATAACATTCACAAGAATGTCCATGCTGTGTTTTGGCTGTCAATGCCACCCTGGTGTGTGCACGGACAGGTGTGAGCACTCTGGTGTGTGCATGGACAGGGGTGAGAACCCTGGTGTGTGCAGGAACTGGTGTTAACTTCACCCTGGTGTGTCAGGAGTTGGTGTGCACTTTGGCCCTGGAGTGTGCAGGGATCATGTGAACACTCGGGTGTGTGCAGGGCCTGATGTGAACACCCTGGTGTGCGCAGGGACTGGTATACACCCCAGTGTGTGCAGGGACTAGTGTGAATACACTGGTTTGTGCCGGGACTAGTGTGAACACCCTGGTGTGTGCAATGATTAGTATGAGCACACTGGTGTGTGCAGGGACTTGTGTGGACACACTGGTGTATGCAGGGACTAGTGTGAGCACACTGGTGTGCGCAGGGACTGGTATACACCCCAGTGTGTGCAGGGACTAGTGTGAATACACTGGTTTGTGCCGGGACTGGTGTGAACTGTGGTCTAACAGGTTGTGGAGCAGTAACAATGTGACTGTAACTCACTGTGGTCCAGATTATGATTACTTTCTCTCCTCATTCTTTGCTTTATGGTTCTCTTTGTGTGACTTCAAAGAGTTTCAGAGGAGAAATTAATGCTCAATATTCACTTTTCCTTTGAAACTCTTTGAGGTAAAAGAACAGAGACTGCACTTCTGTCCCTTTAAGCAGAAAAGCCTCCTTTTGCTAAAAAGCCTAAAAAAGAATTGAAATTAGATCCCCAACCAAGATGATTACTATACAGGGCAGGAGTAACCTCTGCACACGTTGAGTTATAAAATACTGCAATCTACTTCCTTGGCTGGTAGTTCATGCAGTGAAAAGGTAAAGGAAGGAACTGCAGATGCTTGTTTATACCGAAGATAGACTCAAAATGCTGGAGTAACTCAGCGGGTCAGGCAGCATCTCTGGAGAAAAAGAATAGGTGGCGTTTCAGGTCGGAACCCTTCTTCATTTCATGCAGTTCGTCTGCCAACAGTTGCGATGTGATAGAAAGGATGAATGAGGATAAAGTGGAGAACAAGCAGGGTAAATATGTTTAAAACTACGTTCACTTAATATGAACAGGCTAGCGGTATAACTGGGGTTTCAGTGATCAGGTTCTAGTACTTGAACCTGATTAAGTAGACGTGGAGCTATTCAAGGCTATCTGACAGAGGTTCTCTCCACAAACTGGCTAGACCACATATACCTCCCTTTAATTCATCCACTTTGAGCGACGTTACCGTACCTACAGTGGAAGATAATCCCGGCTGGCTATTACCATCACAGAAATGCTGGATGAAGGATGTTTTCCCACAATTGGAATTCCCCACGAACATGATGTTGTAGACTTGGTCGGGATCCTTGGAGCCCGCCATCTGTGGGAGGGAGGGAGGGGAAAGCATTGGTCGATGGGGAACATGCATCCAATTCATTCAAAGTCACTGCAACATCAGGGGAGCTGTGGGGGTGAAGGGTGACTGCTACGACACTTCCACAGCTGGGACTTGACTTGACACTCAAAGATATCTGGAGACGAGTCGGCTCTCTCTCACTCATGTGCCAGGGAGCATTACCGCTGATGCCATAGAGAGGCAATGTAGTCTATCAAACCAAGAGATTGAACCAAGCAGAGTGGCATGTTAGAGTCACAGATCCACACAGCAATGGAAACTGGCCACTCGGCCCATCACATCTACACTGGCCAGCGGACACCCATTCATAATTAATCCCATTTTTGGAAACATATACCCATACCAACGCTTAAAATGTGGATTTCAAACATGTTGGACACCGCACATCTTGAGGAAATGCGATTCCTCCTAAGATAAATCAGACCAATTCTTAACGAGTTGGTCTCCATTTGTCGACTTTTTGGAAGCATATGGTGCAACAAAATCGTAGAAACTAACTGTTCCAGGACTGGGTGAGGGATGGCCAAGAATATAAATAACGATCTCCTTAATCTCTTACTTTCTACTCTTTCTCTTTCTATCTTCTTTTCTTCACTTTCCTTCTTTCACCCTTTATTCCTTCTCACACACTATATATCACACGTTTTTCTTTCTTTTATTATCTATGCTCTCTTTTTCTTTTTCATTATTTAAAAAAAATAAGAAGCTGTACATAAAATGTATTATGTCAATATATATTAGGCACTTTGGTGCCATATTCCTGTACTTACTTCTAATAAAATTAAAATATAAAAAAAAAAAATAATAATAATAAAAATAATAATGAATCCCATTTTTACAGCATTTGGCCTGTAGCCTTAGTGTCTGAAGTGCGTAACTAGACACCTCCTAAATGCTGTCAGCAACTTTGCTGCACCATTCTCCTCGGGTAGTGCATTCCTGTTACACACCACTTTCTGGGTGAAGACGATCTCCCTAACCTAACTTCAAACTATGTACCTGTTTTCTATTGAAAGGAAAAAAAAACAATTTGCTGTTTGGCAAAGGATTTGTATATATATTTTTAGGGGCGGCATGGTGGCTTAGCGGTGGAGTTGCTGCCTGCCTTGCAGTGCCAAAGACCCGGGTTCAATCCTGACTACGGGTGTTATCTGTACAGAGTTTGTACGTTCTCCCCGTGACCAGCCTGGGTTTTCTCCAGGATCTCTGGTTTCCTCCCACACTTCAAAGACTTACAGGTTTGTAGGTTAATTGGATTGGTATAATTGTAAATTGCCTCTCGTGTGGGTAGGATAGCGTTAGTGTGTAGAGATCGCTGGTCGGCGCGGAATCGGTGGGCCAAAGGGTCTGTTTCCACACTGTATCTTTAATCTAGAAATAATCTAATCTAAACCCTAAATCTCAGCCTTTACCCTGAACCTGTCCCCCAGTTTTGCCTACCTCTGATACGAGGAGCAGTTTCCTGCAATCGACACAATCTATACCCTTCATAATTTTAAATTCCTCTTTCATGTTCCCTCTTGACTCCTCATCTCCAATGAAAACTGATGAAAGTCTCCGATAACTAAACTGCTCATCCCAGGGGACATCCTAGTGATGCCTGGCCTGTCGCTGGAACTCAATGGCATTCTGTCGCTAGAGTTCATAAGTTCTAGGAGCAGAATTAGGCCATTCGCCCCGTCAAGTCTACTCTGCCATTCAATCATGGCTGATCTATCTTTCCCTCTTATCCCCATTCTCCTGCCTTCTCCCCATAAGCCCCGATACCCTTCCTAATCAAGAATCTGTCACTCTGCCTTAAAATATCCATTGACTTGGCCTCCACAGCCATCTGTGGCAATGAATTCCACAGATTCACCACCCTCTGACTAAAGAAATTGCTCTGCACCATTTTTAGAGAGTCTCAAATCCTCTCAACTGGCTTCCAGTCTGTCAAAGAATTGATTTCAAAATATTACTGTTGGTTTATAAAGCACTGAATGGTCTAGGGCCAAAATACATTTCTGATCTTCTGCTACATTATGAACCATCCAGACCTTTGAGGTCATCTGGGACAGGTCTGCTTTCTGTCCCCAGAGTCAGAACTAAACATGGAGAAGCAGCGTTTAGTTTTTATGCACCACATATATGGAACAAACATCCAGAAAAATGCAGGTCCGCTCCAACTCTCAGTTCTTTTAAATCGGGGCTGAAGACTTTTCTGTTTGACGCTGATTTTAATTACTTTTAATTTTAATTAAATTAAATAATTACTCATTTCTAACACTGCACTGTAATTTTTATTCTTGTATTTTATACTTGTCTTATTCTAATTTAGCATGTTTTTATTTTCTATTCTTTTTAATGACTGTCTTTAATTGCTTTTGATTGCCGTTTAATGCTTTGTGTAAAGCACTTTGAATTGCCTTGTTGCTGAAATGTGCTATATAAATAAATATGCTTCCTTGCTTGCTCAACCACAGACCAACACGGCCCATATTCGCTGGATGAGGCTGGTCTCACTGTGGAAGGATCTGATCCTCAGCCCCAGCTACCTTTTTGGTTCTCTCTTCTGCTCCATCTCCTGCTGAGGCTGCTGCAGTTTCCTCATCGTCTCCGTCGTCACCCATTCCCAAGGTCACTTCCTGACCTTCGACCTTCAGGTGCGGGTCGTCTCCAGGGGTACCAAGTTTTCTCGATGTGTCACAGGTGACACGGCGTCGGATGGAGCGAGTTCTCTGGAGTCTGTGGAGCGGACATTACAGAGAGAGAGAGGACATCATTAGCCTGAGAACAATAGCAAAGGAACTGACAGAATACATTGAGAAGTAAAACGCTTTCCCCACTTACAGTGACCACAATGTTGTTGGGTTGGAGAAAAGAACCCACCCTATCCATTTATATCCATCAGGAAAATAACCCTGACATCCTTGACTACCTTAATGGAAAAGTGACTCCACACACTTGCTGGGCATATTGTTGAAAGAGGCTTTTGGTGTTTTGTACATGGAATGTGTTGGTTTCACAGCATAATGAATGATAACATGATGAATATAAATAAACTCATGTACTGATAATACAGGCAATCCCCCTGGATCAGTTTGAAGAAGGGTCTCCACCCAAAATGTCAGCTATTCCTTTTCTCCAGAGATGTAGCCTGACCTGCTGAGTTATTCCAACTTTTTGTGTCTATCCCCTGGATAACAATGTGTTTGTCAATTTGTGTATCAGAAAGCATAAAATAATACAGAATAGGCACAGGCTCTGTGGAAGCTGGAGTATGACAAAGGTTAAGATACTGTTCAGTACAAAGACCTTTCAATATCCTTTGACATGCAGCACAATCTTCTTCAGAGACATCCTAACCTGTAACCGTACAGCACAACGTCCTTGAGAGTTATCTTTACTCAGATTAAATGTAAAGATTCAGAGGATTGAATAGCATGTAGTTTGTATTATACAGATTATTAGTGCTTTTAAGAACGTATGGTTATTGATGATAAGGAATTAGAGAGTACGCAAGATTTAAATTGATCAAAATCAGTATAAAAGTTGGTACATCGGGGGCATAATTTCACAGTACAGTAACTGAGACTGTGCTGCTCTCCTTGTGCACAAGTAAATAAAGTGTGTCTGGAAAACAAAAACAAATTGTCAGAGTCCAATTGATCGACGACGACAACCCTTCGGTCCACAATGTCTGTACCGAACATGATGCCAAGTTAAACTAATTCCTCTGCCTGCGCGTGATCCATAACCCTCCATTCCCTTTAAATCCATGTGCTTATCTAAAAGCCTCTTAAATGCCACTAATCAAGAGGATTTAATTATCATATGCACCAAAAATGGAACAATTAAATTCTTACTTGCAGAAGCATAACAGGCCTGCAAACACACAGAGAACCAAAAAGTTCAATCAATCAAAAAAAATCTCAATATTAGTACAAAAAAGCCCATGGTCCTTAATGCAACCAATACAGTTTCAAGGTCAAGGTTTCAAAGTCACATGTACCAATTAAGGTACAGTGAAATTTGAGTTACCATACTAAATGAAAAGCAACAAGACACACAGCGACACAAAATAAAAGTTAACATAAACATCCTCCACAGCGGCTCCCCACATTCCTCACTGTGATGGGAGGTGTTACTTGCTGTTTATGATGATCAAGAGCCTGATAGTTATTGGGAAAAAGTTGTTCCTGAAGTTAGAGCTTCTTCCCGATTGCAGGAGTGAACTGAGAGCGTGGCTATGGTGCCGTGATGATGCCAGCTGTCTTTTCGAGTCAGTGTCTGCTATAGATCCCTTCGGTGGTGGGGAAGTCAGTACCCGTGATGGACTGGGAGACGTCACATTATTATTCTCCTTCATTCTTGGGAGCTCGGGATATATGACAATAAAACACACTTGACTCTTGACTCTTGAATCAAAAGCATTTGGGAGAACCTTCAGCAGAAGGACTGTGGTGGTTCAAGAAGATGGCTCGCATGACCCTGTCTGATTAGAGATAGTGCTGACTATAAATGTTGGCCTGGCCATGACATGCACTTCCAGCGTAAAAATACAAAGCTGCACAGTGTGCATACAGCATGATATATCTCCGTAGTCCACAGGATGCCTGTGCCTTGAGTGGGATTTGTATGCGGTGTCATGGTGTGTGGAGTATGGAGAGTGTGAAGGATATCGGGTTTGGTTTAGAGATACAGCATAGAAATAGGTCCATCTGCCCACCAAGTCCAGGCCGACCATCGATCACCATTCACACTAATTCTACATTATTGCACGTTCTCATTCAGTCCCTATACACTAGGGGCAATTTACTGGAGTCAAGTTGCCAAGTCCCCACCAACCAGCGATCCCATACACAAACACTATCCTACACACTAGGGACAATTTACATTCTTATTGAAGCCAATTAACTTACAAACCTGTACGTCTTTGGGATGTGAGAGGTAAACCGGAGCACCCAGAGGAAGCCCACATGGTCACAGTGAGAACATGTAAACTCCACACAGACAGCTCCCGAGGTCAGGATCTAACCCAGCCTGCAGTAAGAAATGGAGTTTCCAATACATAAGACATGGCTTCAGCATTGTTAACCCTGCACAGTGCATGGGGTCTGGACTTTAAAACCAGGTGAGTGTGCAGCAGTATGTGGGATAGGGATGAGGGACAGGTACACTCTCACTCACCCTTCCCCCGCCTCTCGGTGAGTTGCTTCCTCCTGGAGGATCACCAGCTGATCCCGAGCCTCCTGCAGCTCCTGGTGGATCCCCACCAGCCGTGCTTCCAGCTCCTGGTTGATCAACGCGAGCACCTGGTTCTCAGTGCTGGTCTCGTCCTGTTTACTGCGCAGGGACTCGAGCTCCGCCTGTAACTGGAAGTGGGAACACACAGAGCGACTGTGTCATAGGGCAAATCACCATGAAAATGGATTTCACTCGGTATCTCTCACCTCTCCCAATCCTCAATGGTTCAATGGTTGTTTATTGTCACGTATGCACTTCACAGTAAAATTATTTTTGCATATTGCACAGTCGCCATATCTCTAAACTAAACTAAACCATATTTTGGCACCATTTATAAAAAGAAAAAAAGTCCAAAGTCCGGTCAATGTACTTGGATGTATGGAGAGCCCCCGATCCAGATAGGCTCAGGTAAGCCCCAGGCTGCTGCATGGCCTCCTCCATCACCTTCTACTGGCTCGACCCACAAACCAACATCCCTCTCCTCACCCGACCGCCTGTCCTGGTGGGGGCACCTCCTGCAGCTGACCAAGGCGGTGGAGGCAATACCCCGGTCCCTCTCCTATCAGCCCACCCCTCTCATCCGCCATCGACAGCCTCATTCTGTCTATCACCCTCTCTTACTCATCCTCTCACTCCATCTATCTATCTCACCATCCCACAATCGTCAAACTCCAATCATAGCAGCCACGTGGAGCTCTGGCATTTCCACATCTCCTTATATCCCTCATTGATTCCCAACTATTGCTCTGGGAATGCCCAGAGACATTTGACAGCCTGGTTTCTAGCCATTCTCTCCGTCGTTTCCACCATGATCCTTCAGTCAAGGTGCAACCTAAACCAACCAAAGGCATGAACCAGGTAACAACCGGACTCTGGTTCCGAGTGGCTCCGAGTGTATCTGGGAGCTGACTAGAGTCTCCCTGTGGGGACAATGCGGGAGGGGGGGAGGGCATTTACTGCAGGATGTGGCCTTCCTGCTGCTTTAACCATGGACGGATCTGAACCCCGGCCGCAGCTACCTCTTTCATCGTCTCCGCTACAATGTCGCTTGACGAGACCACTGCTGTTTCCTCGTGTGCTCCGTCCCCACCTTCTCCCGGGGCCACTTCCTGACCTTCTTCTCCAAGAGTGTCCAGTTTGGTTGAAGTGCCGCGGGTGCCCCGGCGTCGGATGGAGCGGGTTCTCTGGAGTCTGCGGAGCAGAGGTCACAGAGAGAGGACATCATTATCCTGCATTCACCGATAGCGCGGGAGCTACTGGCTGGGGCGGGTGATCGCCTGGATAAAGGGAGCTCTGTCCTACAGAGGGGGTATGGAGACAAGAGAGAGGGTAGAGAGCAGATTCACTGGGAGGCTGCATGCTGTGGCGGAAATATTAATGCACAGAAAGTCTTGGAAATGGATTAGAATATTTCCAGAGGTAAATGTTCAAGGAAGAAGCAGTTGTACTGGAGAGGACAATGAGGCAGCTGGAGACTGCGTCACTGAGGAGGTTGCAACTCAGATCCACTGCAGTGCCCAGCCACAGTCCCAGCTCAAGGCCACTTTGCTTGAGGCTCTGAAGCTTGTTGTTCTTATTTGGGTGGCATTTCTAGGCTGGAACTGGTGATACTTGCAGCCCGTCACACTACACTTGAGGAAGGTGCCTGAGTTTCTCGGGCTGAGGAGAGGAAATTCCTTCCCTCATTCTGGGGCACAACGCCAACTAACGTGCAGTTCTGGTCACCCCATTGCAGGAAAGATGTGGATGCTTTGGAGTGGCTTTAGCTTTAGTTGAGTTTAGTTTAGTTTAGTTTATTGTCATGTGTACCGAGGCACAGTGAAAAGCTTTTGTTACGTGCTACCCAGACAGTGGAAAGGCTATACATGATTACAATCGAGCCATCCACAGCGTACAGATACATGATAAATGGGATAGCCTTTAATCCAAGATAATGTCCAGTAAAGTCTGATTAAAAACAGTCTGAGGGTCTTCAAGGAGGTAGATAGTAGCTCAGGACTGCTCTCTAGTTCTTGGTAGGATTTCAATTCAGAGGAGGTTTACCAGAATGCTGCCTGGATTAGAGGGTTTCAGCTGCCGCAAAAGGTTGGATAGAATTGGATAGTTTTCTCTGGAACATCGAAGGTTGAAGGAAGTCTTGAGAGAAGTATATACAATTATGAGAAGCATAGTTATGGTAGAGAGTCAGAAACGTTTCCCCAGAGTGGAGATGTCCAACACTCGAGAGCATAGCTATAAGGGCTACATGAGAGGGGAAAGGGTTTAATGGAGATGTGCGAGGCAAGTATTTTACACAGAGAATGTGGGGTCCTGGAACGCATTGCCAGGGGTGGGTGGTGGATGTAGATAGGGTGGTGGCGTTTAAGGGCGTTTAGATTGGCACTTGGAAGCGCTGGGAACAGAGGGATATGGATCATCACACGCAGATGATCAGTTTAACTAGGCATCATGTTCGGCACAAACAGTGTGGGCTGAAGGGCCTGTTCTTGTGCTGTACTGTTCTATGGTCTTTGCGGCATGGACAGACGTTCTCCGACTCTGCAGGCAGGTGCAGGGAAGGGGTGACCATGTCCATGTAGTCATTGTGCTCCAGCACTTCATTCCTGCAACTGGCCAGTGATCTTCTGGAGCAGACATTAATGATAAATGGTAGATAAGAGTTGAGCTCAGGAAATGCCTGTCTTTGGTGGGGGACAACTGTGCCATCCATCTACCAACAACTTTGTTCCAACGGAAATAATGTTTTAGGGGTCAGGTTAAGCTTCTACTTCCAAAATATTGTTAGATTCAGCCAGGAATTCAATATCAGGTTTGGGTTTAGGTTTATTATTGTCGCATGTACAGTGAAAAGTTTTATTGTTGCACGTTATCCAAACAGATCAGGTATACTATACAAGCAAGTCAAACTCAAATGCTATAGATAGAGCAAAGGGGAGATACAGAGTGCAGAAATAAGGCTATAATGTCCTTCCAAATCTGAGGAAGGACATTATTAGCCATAGAGGGAGTGCAGAGAAGGTTCACCAGACTGATTCCTGGGATGTCAGGACTTTCATATGAAGAAAGACTGGATAGACTTGGCTTATACTCGCTAGAATTTAGGAGATTGAGAGGGATCTTATAGAAACGTACAAAATTCTTATGGGTTTGACAGGCTAGATGCAGGAAGATTGTTCCCGATGTTGGGGAAGTCCAGGACAAGGGGTCACAGCTTAAGGATAAGGGGAAATCCTTTAAGACCGAGATGAGGAAAAACTTTTTCACACAGAGAGTGGTGGAATCTCTGGAACTCTCTGCCACAGAGGGTAGTTGAGGCCAGTTCATTGGCTATATTTAAGAGGGAGTTAGATGTGGCCCTTGTGGCTAAGGGGATCAGGGGGTATGGAGAGAAGGCCGGTACGGGATACTGAGTTGGATGATCAGCCATGATCATATTGAATGGTTGAAGGAAGTCTTGAGAGAAGTCTTGAGAGAAGGGCCGAATGGCCTACTCCTGCACCTATTTTCTATGTATCTATGTAAATAAGGTCTCAGCATTGTAGTGCATCAGTTCCATAGACAAAGTCCATTCCTCACTGAGAAAGAGGTGAATTGGACAGTATCCTAGCTTATGGTGGGACCATTCAGAAGCCTCTGTTTTTCCAAGACATCGTGAGTTGTAGATGGAGTCAAAGGTGGGAAGTCTATTCTGTGTGACGGACTGGGCTATCTACAACTCTCTGCAAATTCTTGTGTAAAACGGAAGGGAGAAGATTAAGGACTTTCATCATTAATTCTGAATGTGGAACAGTGAACAGCATGTCCATGGGTGTTTGGAGGACACTGGAAGGGGCAAAGATGGTCAGATACTCCGTGTTGTACAATACATGCTGGGAATCACTCACCCTTCTCCTCCTCTCGGTGAGTTGCTTCCTCCTGGAGGGTCACCAGCCGATCTCGAGCCTCCTGCAGCTCCTGTTGGATCCCCTCTAATTGTGTCTTCAGCTCCTGGTTCTCAGTGCTGGTCTCGTCCTGTTTACTGCGCAGGGACACGAGCTCCGCCTGTAACTGGAGGGGGGAACAGACAGAGGGACCCCGTCAAAGGCAAGACAGCACAAAAACAGATCCAGATTCATTATTCTGTACCTCACTCCCTCCCTAATCCTAATCATTATCCAACATTCCCTGTCTCTGCCTCTCTCTCTCTCTCTTTCCATCTCTCTTTCCACCTCTTTTCACCTCTCTTTCCGCATCTCTCACATCTCTTTATGTCTCTCTCTTTCAGTCTCTCTCTTTCCACCTCTGTCTTTCTGTCTCTCTCTCTTTCAGTCTCTGTCTCTGCTTCTTTCCATCCCTTTCATTCTGTCTCTTTTCACCTCTCCCTCTCGCTCTCTTCTCTCTCTTCTCTCTATCTCTTCATCTATCTCACAATCCCTGACTCAATAGTCTCCAATGACAGTAGTGATGTGAGGTTCTGGAATGCAGTTGATGAACTCCACTGATCACATCATATCCCTCAGCAAATCCTTTGCTCTAGAATCTCCTGACACTTTGAGCATCATTGAGTCTATTGCACAGAAGTGGCCCTTTGGTCCACCACTTCCATGCCGACCATTGTACCTACTTATATAACGTAATTCGCTTTCATAGGGTCCCAGGCCTTCTATGTCTTAACTGTGCAAGTGCTTATCTAGAAGCATCTTAAATGCTCTAATTGTATCTGCCTCCACCACCTTTCTGGCAGCACGTTCCAGATATCAACCATTCTCGGTGTAAAAAAAATTCCTCTGATTCTCTCTAAGCCTCCTCCCTCTCATTTTAGACACCCCAACCATGGGAAAATAACCTTCTCTTTTGATGCCCTTAATGACTTTCTAAACCTCTGTCAGATCTCCTGCCTCAGCCTCCTTCACTCCAGGGGAAATCAGCCCAGTCTAACTTTTCCCTGCAACTTTAGTCCCTCCTAATCCAAGTAACATCTTAGTGAGTCTCCACAGAACCGCGCCATCTCAATCACATCCTTCCTGTAGTGTAGTGGCCAGAACTGCATGCAGTACTCCAAGTGTGGCCTAATGTTTGTAAAGTTGCAACACACTGTCCTAACTCTTATGTTCAATATGAAGGTAAACATATGTCTATTGTCTATTGTCATACCATATACTTCCTTCATCACCATCTCCACCTCTGTTGCCACTTTCAGAGAACAATAGACTTATACCCCAAGATCCCTCTGTACTTAGGACCCTACAATTTACTGTCTATGTCCTAACTGTATTGAAAGCTTCCAGGATGCATCACCACAATATGACAAGATTAAACTCCATCTGCCAATCCTTTGCCCAATCCTTCTGCTCATCTATATCACGGCCAAGCTTGGGGCAACCTTCTTTGCCACCTCCAACCATAACAACATCCGTCATCTGCAGGTTTCCTCATCAGATCATTAACTTCAGGTCCAAATCTTTAATATATATACGAAACTATGAAAGTCCCAGCACTGATCCCTGTGGTACATCACTGGCTGCAAACTTCCAACCAGTAAAGAATCCTTGTACCACCACCTTTTACATCCTGTCTTTGCCCTGTTTTGTCCTCGTATTCCTCTGACTTTTGGCAACTTTTTCAGTTGGTCGTCCGCGTTACTCTTTCACTTGAAAGTAGAGGTTTCTGGTGAAGGTAGAGCCCTAATCAACCATAGACATGAATCAGGTGACAGCCTGAATGGTTCCAAGCATGCCTGGGGCTCCATAATATTGTCTATTGTCCTGCTCTCTGGTCTGTTAATTGAATTGAGTCTGTCTGTGGGGAGATTACTGGGGGAGCCAGTTCCTGCAGGACAAGGCCTTCTTGCTGCTCGAACCATGGCTCTAACCCCCTAGGCCCAGATACCTCTTTAGTTGTCTCTGTCGCTCCATCTCCTGCCGAGGCCGCTGCTGTTTCCTCGCGATCTCCGTCCCATCTGCTCTCAGGGTCACTTCCTGACCTTCGACATTCAGGTGGGGGTCCTCCCCAGGGGTGTCCGGTTCGCCCGACGTATCGCGGGCAACACGGCGTCGGATGGAGCGGGTTCTCTGGAGCCTGTGGAGGTTGCAGAGTAGGTACAGGATCACTCGGAGTTCACAGGCAGTGAGGGAGCTACAGGGTGGGAGGGTGTTCGCTATGGATATAGGGAGCTCTGTCCTTCACAGGGGATATAAAGTCAACAGAGAAGATAGCTGAAAGGTCCACTAAGAAGTGGAAATTAAAATAGAAAATGTGGAAACTCAGTCAGTACCCATGGAGTGGGAAATGGTGTTAATATTTCGCAGTGAAGACCCTTCATAAGATTTGGGATTACATTTGTTTTCAATTAACCATAGCAGAATATTTTATTTTCATTCACTGGGATGTGGACTCCTGTGGAAACCATTTACTCTCTCTGCTCCTTTCACACCCAGCCCTTCCCTGAATGCCAGCATTAAATAAGCTATTTTTCTATTCTCCCTCCCTCAACTTTTCTCACATCATCCTCCATTTAATGTCGTGTTGGCCGCTCACTTCATCTTTCTCTTTAGGTTAAAGAGTCAAAGAACATAGAAAAGCACTGCAAAGGAATAGGCCCATTATATGTCTGAAGAAGGATCTCGAGCCGAAACGCCACCTATTCCTTTTCTCCAGAGATGCTGCCTCAACACACTGAGTTACTCCGGAGTTTTGTGTCAATCCAAACTGAAACACAGTGCTGAGCTCAAGTACTTATTGAGTTCTCTCTATAGTGCTCTCCCTGCAGACTGGAAGAGGTGGAAAGGGTTGGGATGAAGATAAATAAAGAAAAATAAAGTAGAAGGTAGATCAATCAAACCATAAAATGATGAGAAATGATAGTGGAAGGAATGTGGGCCCATTAGAGACTGGTACAGTTGCAGTGAAAGTGACAGGAAGGAAACGGAAATGAAGAAAGATGATCAGATAAATGTGGACATGGCTTTCTCTATAAATGGAGCAGCGGTGGGACAAGGGAATCTAAGAATAAGTCAAGTCTCAGAGCTTTTTGGATGAAGCCATGAATCTAATAAATGAAAAATTAAGTTCCAGGTGCTGGATCACCGACCTCAGTCACTACATGGATCTATTGGGAGAAGGTACAGGACCACAAACATCCCGTCAGGTGAAATCTCTGCCCCATGTTGTTGGGCATCAGAAAGAGTGAAGGGCAATGGCGTGAATAACGTATCTGGTAATCCTGGAAGGAGGAGCTGGGAACACCGGGATTGGGGAAAGTGGGATTAAATGCGTCATGTATCACAGCTCTTCCTGAAAATCACTCACCTTTCTCCCTCGTCTCGGTGAGCTGCTTCCTCCTTGAGGCCCACCAGCCGATCCCGAGCCTCCTGCAGCTCCTGTCGGATCCCCTCCAGCCGTGCTTCCAGCTCCTGGTTGGTGAGATGCAGCTCCTGGTTCTCAGTGCTGGTTTCGTCCTGTTTACTGCGCAGGGTCACAAGCTCCGCCTGTAACTGGAGGGGGGGGAAACGACACATCGAGGGGCAGTGTCCAGTCAGTAGAAAGGTGCAAATCCTCTCAGAATGCATTCATATCCAGTTCCCTTTCTCTCAATAGGCAACTCAATCACTACTTCTATTCACTGGAATTTAGAAGGATGATGAGAGGGGATCTTACAGAAACATATACAATTCTTAAGGGATTGGACAGGCTGGATGCAGGAAAAATGTTCCCGTTGTTGGGCGAGTCCAGAACCAGGAACCAGAGGAATAACATTTTCACCCAAAGTTGTGAATCTGTGGAATTCTCTGCCACAGAAGGCAGTGGAGACCAATTCACTGGATGTTTTCAAATGAGAGTTAGATATAGCTCTTAGGGCTAACGGAAGCAAGGGATATGGGGAGAAAGCAGGAATGGGGTACTGATTTTGGATGATCAGCTATAATCATATTGAATGGCGGTGCTAGCTCGAAGGGCCGAATGGCCTACTCCTGCAGCTATTTTCTAAGATTCTATGTTTCTATTTCATATTTTCACAGTTAATATCTCACTCTCCCCAGCAGATCCCACATACTGTCTGATCCAGTCACGAGACGGGGGTCCCCTTTGCTGACCATCACCCAGAAATGGGGGTGAATTCCCCCCCCCCCCCCACATTTCCCTGCGATATCCATCCCTGATTACCTGCAGAATATCTTCATGACAAAGCTCCCCCTCGCTGCCTGGGGGCCGCTCCAATACCCTGTAACAAAAATAAAAGTATCAGGCAGGCAGCAGGCGCTTCAGGGAAAGCGACCGAGAAACATTATCGCTGGCATTACATATTGCAATCTTCTTGTGCCTTGCAGAGTGTGCTGTGTGAAGAGAGAGTGGAGAGGGGGTGGGGTGTGTGAATGTGAGCACACTATAGAGAGTAGGAAGACAATCAAAATGATGGGCAGTGTGTGTAGGGAGAGGGAGAAGTGAGTGCAGAGTGCTGAGGGTGCGTGCGTGTGGTGCATGGGAGTGTGTATATGGTGCATGGGAGTATGTGTGGAGCGTGGGTGTGTGGTGTGGGTCTGTGTCCAGAAAGAGAAAACAAAGTGCTAGATTATTTATAATATGCAAAGAATGTGCTTAACATGCGGCGAGTGAACATTTTGTGCAGCAGCTGTATACAATATGCATAGTGCATACACTGCGTATACAACATGCATAGTGCATACACTGCGTATACAATATGCATAGTGCATACACTGCGTATACAACATGCATAGTGCATACACTGCGTATACAACATGCATAGTGTGCAGGAAGAGCAGTGCAGATTTATTCACCATCATTGGGCTCAGTCACCAAGTAGGAACTCGTAATGCTAATTGTATGACCATGTGTGTGGAGCATGTGCAAAGTGTGTGCAGCCATGAGTACAGTGCATGGAAACTGTGTGTACAGAGAGTTCACAGACAGTGGAGAGAGCACGCTGTACAGAGTGAGTACAGAGTACGCAGTCTGTGTGCAGAGAGTGTACATGACATTCAGAGAGTGTGTGTGAATTTCAGAAACTACGCACTACACACCATGTCTGGAGAGAGTGCATCGTGTGTAGGCTGTTTGCAAGGAGAATGTGAGAGTGTGGCCAATATTGAGCTGCGTGCACCTAGGTTTTGAGTGTGCACAGTGTGCAGAGTTATCATAATGTGTAACCTTCATACCCGTCTCTCTCCTCTCGGTGAGCTGCTTCCTCCTGGAGGATCACCAGCCGATCACGAGCCTCCTGCAGCTCCTTTTGGATCCCCTCCAGCCGTGCTTCCAGCTCCTGGTTCTCAGTGCTGGTCTCGTCCTGTTTACTGCGCAGGGACACGAGCTCCTCCTGTAACTGGAGGTGAGGCGGGAGGAACAACCAGAGCATTTTTTGAAGACATGGACACCATTCATTGATTTATTACAAGGATAGTGTGGTGGAACACAATTTTGGAGTTAAATCTAATTACGGGTTGGGTGATGGGTGGGGAGGGATACATCACCTTTTGTTTTTCTTGCTGTTTTTGTCTTTTTTTTCCTCTCTACGTCTTTCTTATTTCTTTTACTTACTCACTCTTTGGCTACAATTTGGTAGTCTAGGGGTTCTATTCTTGCACATCCACTTCTTCTCTCTCTTACTTTTTCCCTCTTCTTTTCTCTTAACATTAGCTAAAAATTAAAATTGAAGCTGTACAATAATTGTATTATGTCATATGCCGCTGCTTATATTTTGTACACTGCTTCTAATAAATAAAAATTAAAATTTATTAAAAATGTTTAGCTTAGTTTATTATTTTCATTCATATTCCTGAGACACAGCAGAAGCTTGTTCTACGTGCTACGTGCAAATCGCACTATACTCGAGTACAATTGATCCTTTTCTGGGATAGCACGCAGAATGCCATCATGTTTAGATGCAGGAAGATTATTCCCGATGCTGGGGAAGTCCAGAACTAGGGGTCACAGTTTAAGGATAAGAAGGAAGACTTTCAGGACCGAGATGAGGAAATCATTTTTTACACAGAGAGTGGTGAATCTGTGGAATTCTCTGCCACAGAAGGTAGTTGAGGCCAGTTCATTGGCTATATTTAAGAGGGAGTTAGATGTGGCCCTTGTGGCTAAAGGGATCAGGGGGTATGGAGAGAAGGCAGGGATGGGATACTGAGTTGGATGATCAGCCATGATCATATCAAATGGCGGTGCAGGCTCGAAGGGCCGAATGGCCTACTCCTGCACCTATTTTCTATGTTTCTATGTTTCTATGTTCCGGCGTTATCTTGCAACTTCCAAGTCTCTGAAAAGTCCGGTCTTGTCAGTACGAAGCAAACCATGGAGTCATGGAGAGAATTTCTCTGCGGGAAGCAGAAATGGGAGGGGAGGAGAAGATGTGAGTGGTGGTGGGATCACGTTGAAGCTGGCGTAAATGCAAGAGCATGAGTGTTGGATGCCGAGGCTGGTGGGGTGAAAGATGAGGACCAGGACAACTCTATCCTTACTCTGTCTGGGGCGAGGGCCGTGAGAACAGATTGCCTACACTTACGTAACATTTCATATGTCAACGACCATGGAATTCTCTTGGCCAGAACCAGCTCATTGCGGATGATTAATGCACTCTAATTTTATATAAAGATGATAGAAATTTTGCTGCACCCTACTCCTCTTTGTGACATCCCAGAGTCCTGGGGTGTGTGCACATAGAAAATAGAAACATAGAAAATAGGTGCAGGAGGAGGCCTTTCGGCCCTTCGAGCCAGCACATATTATACGCAGCCATGCTGCCCACTTGGTGACAAAAGGTCTGACCCAGTTTCTGCCTCGAACTCACCCAGGCGGTTCCCGAATGTCTTATCCACAGTCAATACATCTCGGTCCCAAGCAGTTCGATATCCAAGTTTGCTAATATTACGTTTAACCTCAGTGAGCCAGAACTCATTAGATGCTGAGTAAAAGACTGACTTCCCCTTGTTCCTTCACATCCCCAGCCCTGATTACCTGCAGAACACCTTCCTCAGAAAGCTGTCCCCCACTGCCAGCTGCCCGATCCAACGCTCTGGAATAAAATCAAAGACTTCAAAGATACTGTGGTGAAGAAAACTTATGGGATAGTGCCATTGAGAATATGCACGTGTGCAGGTGTGATGCACGACAATGCAGAATGTGTGTGCAGTGAGCATCGTGTGTAAACCACTTGCAGGGCACATGTGGGGTCTCCTACCTATCTCTGTCCTCCTGAAGGATCACCAGCCGATCCCGAGCCTCCTGCAGCTCCTGTTGGATCCCCTCCAGCCGTGCTTCCAGCTCCTGGTTGGTGAGATGCAGCTCCTGGTTCTCAGTGCTGGTCTCGTCCTGTTTACTGCGCAGGGACATGAGCTCTGCCTGTAACTGGAGGAGGGGAAACACACAGTTGATACATCACCAAGTATCACACGCTATCGGACTCACTTCCCCACCGGACTCTGCCATTTTATATAATCTCTCTTGATCATAGTCTTTCCTATCCCCCTCTTTCTCCCTCTCCTGGTGCGACTCACTCTCTCTCTCTCTCTCTCATTTTCTTTTAAGCTTAGTTTCTCTCTGTCCCTCAGTTTTTGACCTCTCTAAACTGACTACCCAATGCCAATCATCTTCCATCAGTAATCTAACAGCCTTGATCTCAATGATGGCAATTCTGTTAATGTCGGAGGGGGACGGGTCTCTCTGGTCTGTGAACTGACCCGATTCTCTCTGTGGGTCAACACTGCTGGAGTCGGTTCCTGCAGCTTGAGGCCTTCTAACCATGAAGGGGTCTCGACCCAACTACCTCTTTGATTCTCTCTGCTGCTCCCTCTCCTCCTGAAGACGCTGCTGTTTCCTCGCGGTCTCCGTCTCTGCCTGTTCCCAGGGTCACTTCATGACCTTCGACCCTCAGGTGGGAGTCATCTCCCAGGGCGTCCGGTTTGCCTGACACATTGGGAGCACCACGGCGTCGGATGGAGCGAGTTCTCTTGAGTCTGTGGAGCAGAGGTCACAAAGGGAGGACAACGTTACTCTGAGTTCACCGGCAGTTAATTACTGCTGGTGGGAGTGTGGTCAGGTGGCTAGAGGGTGCACAGCCCTACAGAGGGATGTGGAGGCAACAGAGAGGGCAGAGGATCACCCGTAAGGCTAATGTGATAAAAAATCTGCAGATGCTGGAAATCCGAAACAAAAGGTGTTGGGGTTACTCAGCAGGGCAAGCAGCATCTGCAGGGAGAGACACAAAATGCTGGAGTAACTCAACAGGTCAGGCAGCATCTCTGGAGAAAAGGAATAGATGACGTTTCGGGTCAAGACCATTCTTTAGAGTGAGAGTCCTGGGAGGAGTCGAAGGAGAAATTGTTGAGAGTGAGGACCAGTTCCGCCAGGCAGAGGAGAGTGTTCGTAGAGGGAAATTGGTTCGTTCTGCGATCAAAGAAGAAAGGAGGGCTTTAAGGCCTTCCTAGTGGCGGGTGGAGTTGTGGAGTGACGGAATGTCCATAGTAAAGATGACGGAATGGGTGCCTGGAAAACGGAAGTCATTAAAGAGATGAAGGCTTGTGAGGTGTCTTGGACATAGGTCGGCAGGGATTGGACCAGGGGGGATATGATGGAGTCGAGGTAGGTGGAAATTATTTCAGTGGGACAGGAGCAGGCAGAAACAATGTGAGGGGAGAAACTGATTCAACATTTTAGGCCATTTCCCCTTCTTGAGGAGGAAAAGTGAGGAAAGGAGCATGTTTTAAGTTGCAGAGAGGGGTTGTGGGAGACTTTCCCCTTCCAATGAACGTTCCTTGACCTTAAACCTCAACTCCGTTCCTCTTCCCATAGATGCTGACTGACCTGAGTTTCTCCGATGCTTCCTGCTCTGACAATGAGGAATATGAATACACAACTTAGGGTGGCACAGCGGCACATCGGCGCAGCAGTAGGGTTGCTGCCTTTTACAGCACCAGAGATCCGCGATCGATCCTGACTACGAGTGTTGTAGATAATTCCTGTGACCATGTGAGTTTTCTCCAGGTGCTCCGGTTTCCTCCCACACTATGCTCCCATAACGTGCAGATGTGTAGGTTAATTGGCTTTTGTAAATTGTAAATTGTCCCCAGTGTGCAGGGTAGTGCTAGTGTACGGGATGATCGCTGGTCGGCGAGGACTCGGAGGGCTGAAGGGCAGGTTTCAACGCTGTATCTCTGAAAGTCTAAAGGAAGACTTGGGCTGAGGTGATTAGGGCGCTGTTCATATGGAGGAATAAGAGACTTTTTGCAAATTTGCAACGCAGAAAGAGACCCTTCTGCCCATTATGACGGGTACTGGTTGAGAAAATCAGCCAACAGCACACTTCACAACAGGACCACTGTTCTGCAAGCCAGAGCCCATCCAAAGCACACCCACTTTTTGTGGACTTGGCTTTCACTGTCGGGATATGGAATACCAGCGAGATAAGGGAAGCAAAGAATAACTCAGGGCTCGGAATGCCTTCTGTTAATGGATGAGAAGGCTTCGAGTGTTGGGAACACTGGGATTGGGGAAATCTAGCATGCAATGGCACCACGTGTCACGGCTTCTTGCTCAGAATCGCTCACCCTTCCCCCTCCTCTTGGTGCGCTGCATCCTCCTGGGGGATCACCAGCCGATCCCGAGCCTCCTGCAGCTCCTGTTGGATCCCCTCCAGCCGTGCTTCCAGCTCCTGGTTGGTGAGATGCAGCTCCTGGTTCTCAGTGCTGGTCTCGTCCTGTTTACTGCGCAGGGACTCGAGCTCCGCCTGTAACTGGAGGTGGGGGGATACAATAATTAAAATCCATCACAAACAACTCCCTATCTCTCCATGTCTCTTGCACACTCTCTCCTTATCACAGCAGTAAACTATCCAGCAAAGCCTACTGTCAGACCACATCCTGGTTTGAGCAATCCATCTAGTCGCACCACGGTCACTCCCTCTTCTCCCCTCTCCCATCAGGCATAGAAATGTGAAAATGCTCACCTCCAGATTCAGGGACAGTTTCTTCCCAGCTGTTATCAGGCAACTGAACCATCCTACCAACAACTAGTGAGAAGTTCTGAGCTACTATCTACATCATTCGAGACCCTTGGGCTATCTTTGATTGGACTTTACTGGACTTTATCTCACATTAAACGTTATTCATGTTATTCCCTATATCATGTATGAATGGTTTGATTGTAATCATGCATTGTCTTTCCACTGACTGGTTAGCATGCAACAAAAGCTTTTCACTGTACCTCGGTACACCTGACAATAACCTAACCTATTGAACTTTCGACTATCTTTTCCACTCACACTTCAAATTCTCACTCCCAGCATCGAGACTCCTTCTTGGAATCTCGCATGTCTTTGGAGAGATGGGGAAGATTAGTTTCCCTCGATCTCCTCCATCTGGAAGTTGTCCACTTCAGACAATGCCTGAATACATGAGGCAATAAATGGGAAGATTACTTAGCTATCTCATTATGTTTTGTATGTTCACCACTCATTCACATGAGGAAAGGAAATCTCAGAGACAAACTGATCTGAAAGTAATATGTAATATAATATTTATTGGTATGACTGTATGGCAAATCAAATTCCTTGTATGTTGCAAAACATACTTGGCTAATAAAGTATGATTATTATGATTATGATAATTCCCTTTACCTAACTTTCCTGTCCCACCGTGATGATACACATTTCCTGTCAGCTAAGATTGCCACGCAGTGACTGTGGATTTGACCTGACGTTTCTTCCAGCATTTCGCCCATTGTATTCTCCCTCATCCACAGTTAAACCAACCTATGAAGAGCATCAGGAGAAAATCCCTCAGCCCCTCACGTCTGCCCCACCATTTAATAAGGTCATGCTCGATCTGATTGCAACCACATTTCTGACCGCCACCTTGACCTTTCACCCCTTTGCCAATCAAGCATCCATCTATCCCTGCTTAAAATGACTCTGCTTCCGCCCCCCTTCCAGAAACAGAGATCCAAATCCTCATGACCTTCTGGGAGAAAATACTTTAGAGGGATATGGGCCAAACACAGGTAAAATGCGACTAAGCTTAGATGGGGCATCGTGGCTGGCATGGATGAGTTGGGCTGATGTGCCTGTTTCTATGCTGTGTGGCTCCATCTCTGTATTAAGTGGGCATAAGCTGATTTTCCACAGTGACTCCTAATTCCACAGCAATCCATCTAGTCGCACCACGGTCACTCCCTCTTCTCCCCTCTCCCATCAGGCATAGAAATGTGAAAATGCTCACCTCCAGATTCAGGGACAGTTTCTTCCCAGCTGTTATCAGGCAACTGAACCATCCTACAACAACTAGTGAGAAGTTCTGAGCTACTATCTACATCATTCGAGACCCTTGGGCTATCTTTGATTGGACTTTACTGGACTTTATCTCACATTAAACGTTATTCATGTTATTCCCTATATCATGTATGAATGGTTTGATTGTAATCATGCATTGTCTTTGGTTAGCATGCAACAAAAGCTTTTCACTGTACCTCGGTACACCTGACAATAACCTAAACTATTGAACTTTCGACTATCTTTTCCACTCACACTTCAAATTCTCACTCCCAGCATCGAGACTCCTTCTTGGAATCTCGCATGTCTTTGGAGAGAGATGGGGAAGATTAGTTTCCCTCGATCTCCTCAATCTGGAAGTTGTCCACTTCAGACAATGCCTGAATACATGAGGCAATAAATGGGAAGATTACTTAGCTATCTCATTATGTTTTGTATGTTCACCACTCATTCACATGAGGAAAGGAAATCTCAGAGACAAACTGATCTGAAAGTAATATGTAATATAATATTTATTGGTATGACTGTATGGCAAATCAAATTCCTTGTATGTTGCAAAACATACTTGGCTAATAAAGTATGATTATTATGATTATGATAATTCCCTTTACCTAACTTTCCTGTCCCACTGTGATGATACACATTTCCTGTCAGCTAAGATTGCCACGCAGTGACTGTGGATTTGACCTGACGTTTCTTCCAGCATTTCGCCCATTGTATTCTCCCTCATCCACAGTTAAACCAACCTATGAAGAGCATCAGGAGAAAATCCCTCAGCCCCTCACGTCTGCCCCACCATTTAATAAGGTCATGCTCGATCTGATTGCAACCACATTTCTGACCGCCACCTTGACCTTTCACCCCTTTGCCAATCAAGCATCCATCTATCCCTGCCTAAAATTACTCTGCTTCCGCCCCCCTTCCAGAAACAGAGATCCAAATCCTCATGACCTTCTGGGAGAAAATACTTTAGAGGGATATGGGCCAAACACAGGTAAAATGCGACTAAGCTTAGATGGGGCATCGTGGCTGGCATGGATGAGTTGGGCTGATGTGCCTGTTTCTATGCTGTGTGGCTCCATCTCTGTATTAAGTGGGCATAAGCTGATTTTCCACAGTGACTCCTAATTCCCGATTCTCCCACAACAGAAATCACCCCCATCATGGTCATCCAGTTGAGACTCTCTGTATCCCTTCCCACTCTTCTAACATCCAGCAGACGCAAGCGTAGCCTGTCCATGCTCTCTCCATAAGACCATCCAGCCATTAAACTCATGACTTCCAAAGGATGAGTATCCTTTCTCAAATAGGAAAAGCAATACAGTGCATTGTTGTGATTCCACCAGTGCCCTATATTGCTGAAGCATTTGTACTGTTAGTACGATTATACTCTATCAATACATTGTAGTATGCATTAAACTGTTTTGTATTGAAATCCACAAGTATTAAATGATGATAGACCAAAATGCTGGAGAAACTCAGCGGGTGAGGCAGCATCTATGGAGCGAAGGAAATAGGCAACGTTTCGGGCCGAAACCCTTCTTCAGACTGATGTGAGGGTGGGGGGGGGGGGGGGGGTGGGGGGGGGGAAGAAGAAAGGAAGAGGAGGAGCCAGTGGGCTGAGGGGGAACTGAGAAGGGAGGAGAAAGTGAGGACTACCTGAAATTAGAGAAGTCAATGTTCATACCGCTGGGGTGCAAACTGCCCAAGCGAAATATGAGGTGCTGCTCCTCCAATTTACGGTGGTCCTCACTCTGGCCATGGAGGAGGCCGAGGACAGAAAGGTCGGATTTGGAATGGGAGGGGGAGTTGAAGTGCTGAGCCACCGGGAGATCAGGTTGGTTATTGCGAACTGAGCGGAGGTGTTCGGCGAAGCGATCGCCAAGCCTACGCTTGGTCTCACCGATGTAGAGCAGCTGACATCTAGAGCTGCGGATGCAATAGATGAGGTTGGAGCAGGTGTAGGTGAACCTCTGCAGCACCTGGAAATACTGCTTGGGTCCTTGAATGGAGTCAAGGGGGGAGGTAAAGCGACAAGTGTAGCATTTCTTGCGGTTGCAAGGAAAAGTGCCCGGAGAGGGGGTGGTTCGGGTGGGAAGGGACAAAATGACCAGGGAGTTATGGAGGGAGCGGTCTCTGCAGAAAGCAGACAGGGGAGGAGATGGGAAGATGTGGCAAGTGGTGGGGTCATGTTGGATGATGCTTAGTTTAGTTTAGTTCAGAGATACAGCATGGAAACAGGCCCTTCGGTTCACCATGACGATTAGGGATCCCCGTACACTAGCACGACACACACACTAGGGACAATTTACAATTTTTACCGAAGCCATTTAACCTACAAATCTGTACATCTTTGGAGTGTGGGAGGAAACCGCAGCACCCGGAGAAAAACCCATGAAGAGAACTTACAAACTCAATACCGACACCCCCGTGTCACTGGCGCTGTAAGGCAGCAACTCTACCGCTGCGCCACCATGCTGCCGTTCTGTAAGCTGTTTAATACTGAGGGTGGTGGATATGTGAAACAAGCTGCCAGAGGACGCTGTAGGTGGATCAGGTACAATTGCAATAGCTAAAAGATATTGAGCAGGTACAATTGCAATAGGAAAAGTTCAGAGGGTTGAGGGCCAATGCAGGTAAATTGGATGAACTCAGATAGAATCCTGATCGGCAAAGACAAATTGGGATGAATATGCTTTCCTGATAAAATTGCTCTACCTGTGTAGTGTTTTTTATGAATATATATCAAGAATCTAGACCCTTCAACATCTCAGAATTATAAATCTATCACCATTTCAATAAATTTCCTATTTATTAGTTGTCCTGCCAAAATAGACAATTTCACATTATTCCACATTTACAAAAGCTTTAGAGGCACAAGAGACGTTAGAGGCCGGAATCTGAAGCAAAATAACAAACCGCTGGGGGAACTCGGCAGGTCGAATGGCATCCGTGGAGACTGAAGAATGGTCAGTGTTTTGGGTCGCGATGTAGTCTCAACCCATAATGCTAACCATCTCTCTGCCTCCACGGATATTGCCTGAACCACTGAATTCCTCCAGCAATTGTTATTAGAGTCATAGAGTCATACAGCATGGAAACAGGCCATTCGGCCCAACTTGCCCGCGACAACCAACAGGCCCCATCTACACAGGTCCCACCTGCCTGTGTTTGGCCCATATCCCTCAAAACTTGTCTTATCCATGTATAAGATGGATAATGCTTCTTAAACACTATGACAGTACCTGTTATTATCCAAAAGGTTTGCCACTTGACCTATCAACATCTGTTTGCAGCCTCCTCCTCACAACTCACCTCCCTCTCTATCTTTAGCACCAGTGCAGGAGGGGCTGATAAGCCCACCTCAACTGCGATTCATTGTGATTCAATCACTAGCCGTCAATCGTTGCCCACAGGCTGAACTACGTAATACTGTGTGAGTCCCCACTGTGTATGTGGAGATATTTATTGGACATTTACCAAGACACCGCTTAAGACGTACATGAGCTGTGACTGAAACCCCCTTCTTTTCCTGCCTCATTACCTGCAGGACAACTTCATCAGAATCTGCTCTTCCACTGCCACACAGTTGATCGTCGCCTCTGCAATAAAAGGAAGAAATCGATTAGGCACAGGGAGAATGTGAAAGAAGGAACTGCAGATGCTGGTTTACACTGAAGATAGACACAAAATGCTGGAGTAACTCAGCGGGTCAGGCAACGTCTCTGGAGAAAAGGAATAGGAGACGTTTTTCGGGTCGAGACCCTTAGGCAGAGATGCTGCCTGACACACTGAGTTACTTCAGCTTTTTGTGTCTGTCTTAGGCAAAGGGAAAACTTTGGCAATAGTGTGAGAGAGGGAGAGGGAGAGAAAGATAAAGAGAAAGAGAAAGAGAAAGAGAGAGAGCGAGAGAGACAGATTCAGAGAGATGTAGTAGTGATTGTTGGATTTCCTCACCTGCCAGGTTCTGAATCCTCCCTGAATCTGCAACTCCCATGACTTTGAAACTGTGTTTACTCCCTGCATAACACCGATACTGAATGTGCCAGTGAACATTGCGTTTGTACACAGTCAGCCAGATTTATAAGAATTGTGCAAAGTTTGCATCGTGTACACAATGTGCGGAGAACATGTAGTATGTGTGTTTGTGAGTATGCAGTGGAGATGTGCAATCTGTACAGAACAGCTGTGCACCTGTTGTCCAGTTTGCGGTGCGTGTGCTTAGTATTCGGAGTGCGTGCAGTCTGTGTGACATGTCTAAGTTGTGCTAACAGTGTATATTATGCGTGGGGTATGTGTGCAGAATCCATAGGGTGTGTTTGCACTGTGGTTATGCATTGTGTAGTGTGTAGCGTGACTGTGGAATGTTTACTGGATAGATGTGGGACATGTGCAATATGCTCTCAATGTGCAATCAGGGAAAACATTTCACGGTGTCTGTACTAGGATACACACTGTGGAGGTTACGTATAAAGTGTTCACTTTTTGTGCAAATGGGTACAGGATATAAGGTAGCATGTGTACATGGAATATGTAGGATGCAGAGAGTGTGTAGTACAATACAATACAATACGGTTTTATTCGTCACATTGCACATAAAGTGCAAGTGAAATGAATTTGCCAGTAGCGGTACAATGATAAAGAACACACAATACACGATAAAATTTAATGCAAACATCCACCACAGCATTCATCACTGTGGTGGAAGGCACAAAATTTGGCCAGTCCTCCTCCATTTTACCCCGTGGTCAGGACCTCAACCCTCCGCAGCCGTCGCTGCTGGCGTCCAGATGTTCAGACAAGGTAAGTCCAAGTTGAGGTTGTGCATGTAAAGGGTAGCACGTTTAACAGTGTGCAGTGGGTTTTGAGTGTGAGGATAGATGGGGAACCTCTATTGCTTACTTTTCTTTCTCCTCCTGGAGGATCACCAGCTGATCCTGAGCCTCCTGTAGCTCTTGTTGGATCCCGTCCAATTGTGTCTTCATCTCCTGGTTGGTCAGCTTGAGCTCCTGGTTATCAGTGCTGGTCTCGTCCTGTTTGCTGCGCAGGGACACGAGCTCCGCCTGTAACTGGAGGAGGGGAACATACAAGGACTAATCAACAATTCATGGCAGCACGGTAGACATTTATGGATTCAACACACTGATGCCATCATAAAGAAAGCCTATATATGCCTCTACTTCCTTACAAGATTGAGATTTGGTATGTGGACAAATTCTCTCTTGTACTTCTTCAGGTATACAGTAGTGAGAATATTGATTGGTTGCATCACAGCCTGCGTTGGAAAATCAATTGCCCAGGAATCAAGGAGATTACAAAAAGTGGTGAACACTGCCCAGTCCATCACGAGCACTGACCTCCCAACCATTGAAGAGATCTATAGTCGGCACTGCCTCAAAAAGGCATTAATATTGTTTTTTTTTACTTTTTTATTTAACTTTTTTTTGTTTGTTTTGTGTTCATAAGTCATAGGAGCAGAATTAGGCCATTCGGCCCATCAAGTCTACTCTGCATGCAATCATGGCTGATCAATCTTTCCCTCTCAATCCTCCTGCCTTCACCCCATAACCCCTGACCCCCATACTAATCAACAATATTGATGTTTTATTATGTTTTTTGTTGAAACCTATTTCATTGTTTACAGACCGGTTATGCTGCTGTAAGTATGAAATGTATTGTTCTGTTTCATTGTCACAATATGACAATTAAACACTCCTAATCCCGGGTACAAGAGGAGGCCATTCAGCCCATCATATCCAAGCTAGTCAAAATGTCAATGACTTCAACTTCTTAGCTGTTACTTCATTACTTGTTAAATCTAGTCGATCTAATACCATGAAACCTGGTACTGACAGCCCAATACACTTAGTTTGTCAGTCACTCATATCCCCATTGACAATTCTTCTTTACCTTCTATCCCTGACCCAGCCTTTGATCTGATGTGCCACTTTTCCCAGGAAACTGTACTGATGTGCACAGTGGCGCAGTGGTAAAGTTGCTGCTTTACAGCTCCAGACACCAGGGTTCGATCCTGACTACAGGTGCTGTCTGTACGGAGTTTGTATGTTCTCCCAGTGACCTTGTGGGTTGTCTCCAGGAGCTCTGGTTTCCTCCCACATTCCAAAAGACGTGCAGGTGTGTAGGTTAATTGGCTTCAGTAAGAATTGTAAATTGTCCCTAGTTGTAGGATAGTGCTCGTGTACAGGGATCACTGGTTGGCGTGGACTTGGTGGGCCAAAGGGCCTGTTTCTGCGCTGTATCTCCAAACTAAACTAAAACTGTAGGCTTTTACATTTGTTACAAATCTGATGTGGTTCTTTGTCAATGGCCTTGTTAAAATTCATGCTGACCACATCCACTGCTCTACCTTCATCGATGTTCCTTGTTGCATTCTCCAAAACTCATTCCAGTTGATCAGACAGGACCGATCCTTCATAAATCCATCCTGACTGCCCTTAACTCATATGAACATGTCCAATGCAGATTAATCCTGTCCCATAGAAATTTAGAAAGATGTTCCCCTTACCTGCTGAATAGCTTCTTCAGAGCACTGTCCCTCAGTGCCAGGTGTCCGATCCAGCTCTCTGTAGTGAGACCAAAGAATCAGAAAGAGGGTAAGTGTCAGTGACAGTGCGGTGGGACATTAGTAACATTAGATGTTTAGGTATCCACACCCATTAACAGCACAGTTCCAAATTCCAGAGCAGATCCCTGCATTTTATGTGGATATACCCCAATCATTCAAGATTTCAGTGATAGGCTGAAGGGGCTGTCCCACTTGGGCGACCTAATTGGCGAGTTTAGAAGAGTTTGAAAAAAATGTTGAAGACCTCCTTCGACTATGTAGAAGACCTCCTTCGACTATGTTGAAGACTATCTTCGACTAACTACGACTAGCTACGACTAACTTCGGGAAAATTGGACACCGAATAGTGGAGAGTGAAGACGACCTCCTTCGATCGCCTTCGACCTCCCTTCGACTATGATGAAGACTATCTACGACTACCTTCGATTACCTTCGACTACCCTCGATTACCTACGACTAACATGACGACCTACTACGACCTAACTCGACCTACCACGACTAAACCTGCGAGTAAAAAAACTATTGATTTTTTTCCATGGCGACCTTTTTTTACTCCCGGGCATTTTATAGCATATTGAAAAAAACGCCGCGACCTAGCTGAGGCTTCGAGTACGCGGAGAGCACTCTCAAGTATGAAGGAGAGTTACGAAGACCTCTACGACCTCGTGTCGACCATGCTGCGAGCATGCGTCGAGGGCAAACTCGCCAGAACTCACGGATTAGGTCGCCCAAGTGGGACAGGCCCTTGCGTCTCTGCACTAAAACTTTCCTTGACTACAGCTTCCAGATGCTTGCCGAGTGAGCAAGGTGTGTGTAGAGTCCATAGGATGGAGAGTGACATAATTAATTCAGAAACAAGGGTTCTGAACTTAAAGAAAGGAAACTTTGAGGGTATGAGACGTGAATTGGCCAAGACAGACTGGCAATTGATTCTTAAAGGGTTGACGGTGGATATGCAATGGAAGGCATTTAAAGGCTGCATGGATGAACTACAACAATTGTTCATCCCAGTTTGGCAAAAGAATAAATCAGGGAAGGTAGTGCATCCGTGGATAACAAGGAAATCAGGGATAGTATCAAAACAAAAGATGAAGCATACAAATTAGCCAGAAAAAGCAGCCTACCAGAGGACTGGGAGAAATTCAGAGTCCAGCAGAGGAGGACAAACGGTTTAATTAGGAAAGGGAAAATAGATTATGAAAGAAAACTGGCAGGGAGCATAAAAACTGACTGCAAAAGTTTTTATAGATATGTCAAGAGAAAAAGATTAGTTAAAACAAATGTAGGTCCCTTGCAGTTAGAAACAGGTGAACTGATCATGGGGAACAAGGACATGGCAGACCAATTGAATAACTACTTTGGTTCTGTCTTCACTAAGGAAGACTTAATTAATCTGCCGGAAATAGCAGGGGACCGGGGTCAAATGAGATGGAGGAACTGAGTGAAATCCAGGTTAGCCGGGAAGTGGTGTTAGGTAAATTGAATGGATTAAAGGTTGATAAATCCCCAGGGCCAGATAGGCTGCATCCCAGAATACTTAAGGAAGTAGCCCCAGAAATAGTGGATGCATTAGTGATAATTTTTCAAAACTCTTTAGATTCTGGAGTAGTTCCTGATGATTGGAGGGTAGCTAATGTAACCCCACTTTTTAAAAAGGGAGAGAGAAAACGGGGAATAACAGACCAGTTAGTCTAACATCGGTAGTGGGAAAACTGCTAGAGTCAGTTATTAAAGATGGGATAGCAACACATTTGGAAAATGGTGAAATCATTGGACAAAGTCAGCATGGATTTATGAAAGATAAATCATGTCTGACGAATCTTATAGAATTTTCCGAGGATGTAACTAGTAGAGTGGATAAGGGAGAACCAGTGGATGTGTTATATCTGGACTTTCAGAAGGCTTTCGACAAGGTCCCACATAAGAGATTAATATACAAACTTAAAGCACACGGAATTGAGGGTTTAGTATTGATGTGGATGGAGAACTGGCTGACAGACAGGAAGCAAAGAGTAGGAGTAAACGGGTCCTTTTCAGAATGGCAGGCAGTGACTAGTGGGGTACCACAAGGCTCAGTACTGGGACCTCAGCTATTTACAATATATATTAATGATCTGGACGAGGAAATTGAATGCAACATTTCCAAGTTTGCGGATGACACGAAGCTGGGGGGGCAGTGTTAGCTGTGTGGAGGGTGCTAGGAGGCTGCAAGATGACTTGGATAGGCTGGGTGAGTGTGCAAATGCATGGCAGATGCAGTATAATGTGGATAAATGTGAGGTTATCCACTTTGATGGGAAAAACAGGAAAGTAGACTATTACCTGAATGGTGGACGATTAGGAAAAGGGGAGATGCAACGAGACCTGGGTGTCATGGTACACCAGTCATTGAAAGTGGGCATGCAGGTGCAGCAGGCAGTGAAGAAAGCGAATGGTATGTTAGCATTCATAGCAAAAGGATTTGAGTATAGGAGCAGGGAGGTTCTACTGCAGTTGTACAGGGTCTTGGTGAGACCACACCTGGAGTATTGCGTACAGTTTTGGTCTCCTAATCTGAGGAAGGACATTCTTGCCAGAGAGGGAGTACAGAGAAGGTTCACCAGACTGATTCCTGGGATGTCAGGACTTTCATATGAGGAAAGACTGGATAGACTTGGCTTGTACTCGCTGGAATTTAGAAGACTGAGGGGGGATCTTATAGAAACTTACAAAATTGGGGTAAAATTGGGGTTGGACAGGCTAGATGCAGGAAGATTGTTCACGATGTTGGGGGAGTCCAGAACAAGGGGTCACAGTTTAAGAATAAAGGGGAAATCTTTTAGGACTGAGACGAGAAAAAAAATTTTACACAGAGAGTGGTGAATCTCTGGAATTCTCTGCCACAGAATGTAGTTGAGGCCAGTTCATTGGCTATATTTAAGAGGGAGTTAGATGTGGCCCTTGTGGCTAAAGGGATTAGGGGGTATGGAGAGAAAGCAGGTACAGGATACTGAGTTGGATGATCAGCCATGATCATATTGAATGGCGGTGCAGGCTCGAAGGGCCAAATGGCCTACTCCTGCACCTATTTTCTATGTTTCTATGTTTCTATTCATGTGCAGAGTGTTTTGAAGAGTGTGCATGATGTGTAGGACCATGTGCAGAGTGTAGTCCTGTCTGTGAAGAGCGGGAACAATGTGCTGCATGTACACGCTACATCAACAAGGAGTGTACAAGCGTTCTCCACAAGGTATCTCGTGTGTATGCATGCACAAATTTCACGGTGGCGGCCAGGTGGAGCAGCAGTAGAGTTGCTGCCTTACAGTGCCAGAGACCCGGGTTCGATCCTGACAACGGCTGCTGTCTGTACGGAGTTTGTTCGTTCTCCCCGTGACTGAGTGGGTTTCCTTGGGTCCTCTGGTTTCCTCCCACACTCCAAGGATGTGTATGTTTGGAGGTTAATTGGTTTCAGTAAAGATTGTAAATTGTCGCTAATGTGTAGGATAGTGCCAGTGTATGGGATCGCTGGTCGGCACGAATCCAGTGGGCCGAAGGGACTGTTTCCATGCTGTATCTCTATCTCTACACTAAAATAACCCGAGGAACGTGAGCAAAATGGACATGATGAGCACGCGATGTGTAATGGATGTACACACTGTGGAGGAAGCATACAAAGTATTGTAGGTATACATGCTGTTCGGCAAATGAAAAGTGTGGGCATTGTGTGCACACCACGATGCATGTTGCACGTGTTGTCAGAGTGGCATGTATGTTGATTGTAAAGTGTACAAGAAGGTGGGGTGGAGACGGGGGTATTTGCACAGTGTGTGGTGTGTGTGGGTCCCTCACCCTTCTCCATCCTCCCGATGAGCTGCTTCCTCCTGGTGGATCACCAGGCGATCCCGAGCCTCCTGCAGATCCTGTCGGATCCCCTCCAGCCGTGCTTCCAGCTCCTGGTTGGTGAGATGCAGCTCCTGGTTCTCAGTGTTGGTCTCGTCCTCTTTACTGCGCCGGGACACCAGCTCCGCCTGTAACTGGAGGGGAAGGAGACACAGAGGGACAGTGTCCACACGCAATTCCTCATAGAATTATGGTCGAAAGGGAGGCATTTAGCCCAACACTGCCGTGGTGGCCATAATGGAGTCATTGGAAATAATTAGAACTCATTTCATCAGAGCTCACTTTCTTATGAATAGTCATTGATCTGGAACATTGACTAATTCTCTCTCCGCAGATGCACGCACTTAAAAAAAAAATTCAGATCTCCATCATCTGCGGTTATTTTGCTTCTCCGCAATACTCCAGGTCAGTTAATTCCTCATTTAATTCCTCATTTATCTCCTGCCCACACACTCTGTGCTCTCCTGTCCCACCAGTAGTGTGGCAACCAAGGTGTACAAGAATTCTAGCTGCAGCCTAACAGGTATGTTACAAAGTCTAGCACAACCTCCCTTCTCCATGCCTCCGCCAATAAAGACAAGTGTCTTGTGCACTTT
>CM075981.1:13673508-13725705 GCA_038087875.1 Malacoraja senta | reverse complement strand
TCCCCCTCTCTCCCTCTTCCCCCTCTCTCTTTTACCACCCTCTCTCTTCCCCCTCTCTCCTACCCTCTCCTCCCTCTCCATCCCCTCTCTCTCTTTCCTCTTTCTTCCCACTCACCCTCTCTCTCTTGCCCCCTCTCCCACCTCACTCTCCCCCTCTCTCACCCCTCTTCCCCACCCCCCGCCCTCTTCTCTCTCTCCATTCACTCCCCCTCTGTCTCTCCTCTCTCTCCCCCCCTGTCTCCCTGTCTCCCTCCCCTCTCTCTCTCTCCACCTCCCTTTGAGAGTCTCTGTGCAGAAGGCAGCGGCGCAACGCTTCCGACGGCCCGGGACTCTCGCACTGGGGCTGCTCCATGGCCGGAGCTGCAGCGAGCGACTCGCCAGCCCCGCAAACACTCGCCAGCCGCGGCTCCCCGCATCTGTATCCGCCCGCTGCTTCCATCCCTCCCTCAGCACCGGCTCTCCAACACCCGCGGACCATGCAGTTTATCTGAGTTTTGACATTTTCGTTGATCACAGAATTTCTCACCACAGAGCGTGAGAAATTTCTGATCAGCTTGAGTGCGTGAGAGTTTATTCAAATGCGTGATTCTCACGCTCAAAGCGTGAGAGTTGGCAGCCCTGCTCTCCCCGTGTCCACACTCTCCCCGTGTCCACACTCTCCCCCCACCCACCACACTCTCTCCTCATTGTCCACACTCAGTATGGGCTCAGTGGGCCAAAGGGCCTGTCTCCAACTGTATCTCTAAACTAAACTAAAGAGAGTTTACAGAATTTTATTCTGAACTTACTCAGCCCCTCAGTAAGCTGTTCAGGGGTCAGAATGCCTTTGGTGTCCACATCCAGCTTATCAAACACCATCTCCAACTCCTCTGAACTGAAGGGAAACTTCTGCTGCAGCTTCTGTTGATAGATCGAGACAGCGGTAAAATCATGCAGACACACGCATACACTGGGACATGCATGCTTGCAACAATGTTAGCATGCGTGCATTGATGCTCTCACAGATACACAAACGCATGCTAAATCATGCAGGCACGTGCATTTGTGTGGGCATGCATGCTTGTAAAAATGTTCGCATGCATGCATTGATGCTCTGACACATACACGCATGCATGCACACACAAGTGCAAGCACAGATGCTACATTCACAGAAACATGCCATCATACACACATGCAAACAATAAAGCTCCTGGTACAGGAGGCAACATGTTGACCTGGGGATAGAAGATTGACTGAATAACGTGCGATAGAGGGGAAGCATACTTTGATCTTTCTCGTGTTGGTGGGATCCTGCAAATGTTGTGCCCTCGGGATCACAGCTGAGACCTCAACTCTGTACAATACTTAACACTATTTGCTGAAGCCAATAAAGGTACGATCATTAAATTCGCTGATGACACCAAGGTAAGCGGGAAAGTGAGTTCTGAGGAAGACAAAAGGAGGCCACAAGAGGACATGAAGAGGTTAACAGAGGGGCAAATTGAGTTATTTGCAGGGGAAAAGTGAATTTGTGGAATTCCATTTTTATATAAAGCATATTACCTAAATGATGGTAGATGGCAGAGACCGCAATAAATTGCAGAGAATTGAGGTCACTCCACGTTGCCTCGGCAAGGCCACCAACATAATCAAGGCCGAGTCTCACCTCGGTCACTCCACGTTGCCTCGGCAAGGCCACCAACATAATCAAGGCCGAGTCTCACCTCGGTCGCTCCCTCTTCTCCCCTGTCCCATCAGACAAGACGTACAGAATTGTGAAAACGCACAATAGAAGGTAAATAGCTCTATGGTGCCGCTTCTTTACTCTGGGTGAGGTGGGTTGTTCCCATGAAGGCTTTTCATCCTGAACATTAACTCTGTTTTTCTTCCCACAGATCTGGCCTGACCTGTTCAAACAGTTTCTATCTTTATTTCAGAGTTCTGGCATCTGCATTTTTTTGTATTTTTTTCTATTAGCTTATGGTGTTAACTAATGTAATTCTCCACACTTATTATTTGCTGCAGTGTAAATCAGTCTTACCTAGACAATGAAAGGGTTGTGTTTTTATAGAACTTTGTAAGTCAACTTTGTCCATCAGTTAGAAAACACAGAAAGATCAATCGATTGGGTAACCGTACCTGAAGAAAGGATACTTTATACGTTATTGTAACATGTACCTAGATACAGTGAAACCCGTACAATCATATAGCAGTCCTCACCTAGGCAGTGTTGTATACCTCCACAGTATTGTAATGAATGGCTTCAGAACCATAATAATACTGATAAGAATAATTACTAAAGGTGGAGTGCAGGATCCAGTTCTGCTGATCATAAGAACAAACATTTGTACCTCAATTGGACTTTTGAATGTAATATTATGGGAGCTTGTTCATATGCAGGGGTGTCCATAAGTTGGGCATCTGTAACCCAGGGGGGGTCTGTATTTAGTTTAATTTAATTATTTATGATGGAGCGCTCCATGTCTTGGTGACACAGTGGTGTGGGGGTTAGACAGTAGAGAGGACAGTGGAGATATCTTACCTGCATGTCTTCCCGTGTGATAAAGCCCCTCTCACCCCCGCCGCACTCCTGGAAGAACTCGTGGACCTTCTCCATGACGAACTTCTCCCCGAAGGTCTGCTTCTCCCCTTTGTCCTCCTCGACCTTGGGTTCCTGGGATTCAGGTAAATTCCTCCTGCGCCTCGCCGTCCTCCGCTATCCCGGGATAACTTATGGGCCTTGGGATTCGAGTTATCTCGCTCTGCCATCTCAACACAACGATCCTTCTCTTCCGACCTTTCTGGGAGACAGAAAAAAGGGAGCTGAGCTAACTGGCCTGGTTCAATGCAAATTATTCATCGAATAATATCAAGGAAATGAGAATAAAAAAGGACTTTCCATAAATATGCCGAGGAGCGATTAGTTAAGGAACAATGTCGGTGTAGAAATGCTGGTTTACACAAAAGGACACAAAGTGCTGGAGTAACTCAGTGGGTCAGGCAGCATCTCTGGAGAATATGGATAGGTGACGTTTCGGGTCGGAATCCTTCTTCAGACTCAACAATGTCAGCGTGTTCGACCAAGAACCATCTGATGAAAATGACAGCACAGTGGGACACTGTAGACGGCCTGATTGTAATCATGTATAGTCTTTTCACTGACTGGATAGCACGTAACAAAAAAGCTTCCCACTGTACCTCGGTACACGTGACAATAATAAACTAAACTAAACTGCACCTCCTTCCTTACATCCGTCCAGGGACCCCAGCAGTCCTTCCAGGTGAAACAGATGTCCACCTGTACCTTGTCTAACCTCATCTACTGCATTCAGTGTTCTCAATGTTGCCTTCTCTCCATCGGCGAGAAATAACCGTTTCGCCAAATACTTTCACCCGGTCCCCCAAGGCCCACTGGATCTCCCGTTTGTTAACCCTCTTTACAATTCCCATACTGATATTTCTGTCCTGGGACTCCTCCATTGCCAGAGTGAGGCCTGACACAAACTGGAGGAACAGCGCCTTATATTCTACTTGAGGAAATTATAACCCAATGGTATGAACATTGAATTCACCAATGTTAGGTAACTATCCTACAAACACCACCCACCGCCCCCCCCCCTCTTTTCTCTCCCCCTTTTTCTCCTCCTCTCTTCCCCATGTCCCGCCAGGATGCACACCCTTTTCCTTCCCCCCACCCCCAACCGTTTACACCTAAAGTCCTCTGGCTTCACATTTTACACTGCTATCCCTATCTCCTTATCTCACACTTTTTGCCTTTCCATCTCTGGACTTTATCCAACCATTTGCCAATCCAAACTCCCTGTATCCTGTATCCACCTGTATCCACCTATCACTTGCCAGACTTTGTCTCGCCACCATCCCTCTTCCAGCTTTCTCTGCTCTCACTGCAATCAGCCTGAAGAAGGGTCCCGACCCAAGACATCACTTATCCATGTTCTCCAGAGATGCTGCCTGACCCGCTGAGTTACTCCAGAACCTTGTATCTTTTATTTTGTACGCCAGCATCTGCAGTTCCTCGTGTCTTCATTCTCAAGATAAACGTGGATCCCATTTAATGGGTAAAATGACCACAGTGCATATTTCCTATGGAAATGGCTACGTCTCAAATGATAATTTCAAAAATGAGAGTGTAATGAGTAGTATTCTGTAATAACTTCTCAGAGACAAATGGGGTCAACTTCTCTCAAGCCAAATTTGCCGACTTCCTCAGACAGGTGGCACGGTGGTGCAGCTGGTAGAGCTGCTGCCAAGCAGTGCCAGAGACCTGGGTTTGATCCTGATCTCGGGTGTTATCCATGCTTGGAGTTTGCATGCTCTCCATATGACTATGTGGGTTTGCTCAGGTGCTCCAGTTCTCCCTACAGCCCAAAGCCAAGGGGATTGGTAGGTTGATTGGTCATTGTTACTTGCCTGTTGTGTTTGGGTGAGGGGTGGAATTTGGGGAGAGTGGTAGGCTGGTGAGGTAGAATAGGTTACAGGGAGGAAGTGGGACTGATGGGACTGTTGTGGTGAGCTCGCTCACATGCGATGTCAAGCAACATCACTCAGCCTCGAATGTGCTGGCAGTTCAACAGCAGAAGAAGGACTGAGAAGCATTGACTGGAGATATAATTGAGAAAGCTCCTCATACCATGGTGGGAGAGGCATGTAATGATGGTGAGACGAGGCAGAATGCGTTCTTGGATTTGGTGAAGCCGGGTTGTGCTATCTGAATGAGACCAGAACTGCAGGCTGCCATTTTGTTCTCCTCTCCTTCTGATGGGACCGCTGTAGTGAAGGCCGACATGGCTCATACCTGCCACCTACTGGTGGTATTCCAGCTCAAACTGAACCATGTTACAGCAAGCTCGAAAACACCAGCCCAAACTTATAAATAGGGAAGTTTTGTATTTTTTATTATTGGACATTTTTGACCATCATTTTTATATATTTTTATTCTTTATTCTGAAATGGAAAAAAAAAGTGGCTCCATTTGCAGAGTTTTAACAGTTGAATCATGTAATGTTATTACTCAATGTATGAATATATTGAACAATGTCATTAAGATTCAACCATAAGCCAAAAACAGGAAACAATGCCAGTTGTGTAGGAAGGAACTGCAGAGGCTGGTTTAAATCGAAGATAGACACAAAATGCTGGAGTACCTCAGTGAGACAGGCAGCATTTTCTGGAGAGAAGGAATCGTAACGTTTTGGATCGAGACCCTTCATCAGAACATTTTTATCCCCCTTGAATTGGCCTAACTGTACAGTTGGACCAATTCAAGGGGGATGAAAATGTTCCAACACCAGGTCCCAATAACTGGAAATAACAGGAATAACCAACAGGCCCTAACAACAGGAGTCATCAAAGAGACACCAAGTGCTGGAGCAACTCAGCTGGTTAGGCAGCATTTCTGGAGAACATGGACAGGCAATATTTCGGGTCGAGACCCTTCTTCGGTTACTCCGACACTCTTTCCTTTTCTGCTCCAGAGAGGCTGCCTGACCTGTCGCATTATTCCAGCACTTTGTGTCCTTTTGTGTGTTAACCGGCATCTGCAGTTCCTTGTTTCTAGAACAGAACCACCAATAGTAGCCAGCAATAGGAATCCCTAATAGGTCCCAACAATAGGAATCATTAACAAGGCCCAACAATAGACCTCATGAATAGGATTCATCTGCAAGGCCTACTGACAGGTCTCAATACAAAATATCGGCAATTGAACCCAATAGCCACCATCAACAGGATGTGCGGTGTGCAGACTTTGTGGGCCAAAGGGCCCACTAAATTAAACACACACACCCACACTCAGATACACACACACACACCATCAGCTCCCCACATAAACACAACATGCATGAGCCCATAATCTCTCTCACAAACACATTCTACATATACACAAGCATGCCTATATGGACACAAAAGTGCATATACACAGACGTACATGCACGACACGCATGCAGACACACCGCACAATAGAAGCCCACAAACATGCACACCTACACACATGATCAGGGACACTCTACTACAACTAACAAGCTGCCAAAGATCCCCGGAACAACCCAGTACTCACAATCATTGTGCACGGATGCATATAGCTTCACACACTCAGCATGCACCATCTCACGACCCACCACAGGTCGTTATACTCACACACGGAACGACTCCCTCAGTGCAGACGCATGCTCCTGGCAACAGCCCGTCCAGTAACTGCGTGGATGTGTGTGTGATATCCCCCCCGATCTAGAGAAACTCTGGCCCAGCTCCGCACTCCACGTCCTCCGTGCACATTCTGTGCTGTGAAAAAATGCCAGAGTCATGACTTGCATCAGTCTTTCCGTTGATTTTATCGGGTTGAGTTTAAGCAATAACCACGGCAGCCAGTGAAACTTCCTGTGAAGGGGGCGGGGGGGAGGCAGGATTCGCTGTGGTCATGGTTTGTTGTCATTAGTTCTTTGTGTTCAGTGGGAAAGGACAGGTATGTGGAGAACCTGGGCCTGTGCACTTGGCCAGTGGATGGTGAATGGACAGATCTCTGGAGTACATGGGCCTCTGCACTCATCCAGTAGATGGGAATGGACAGGTATCTGGAGAACCTGGGCCTGTGCACTTGGACAGTGGATGGTGAATGGACAGACCTCTAGAGTACCTGCGCCTGCACACTCAACCAATGGAGAAGACATGGACACATCTCTAGAGTACCTGGGCTCTGCACTCATCCAGTAGACGGGGAATGGGCAGATATCTAGAGTACCTTTAGAGATACATCACAGAAACTGGCCCTTCAGCCAACCCAGTCCGTGCCGACTAGCAATCATCTTGCATCATCCTACGCACTAGGGACAATCTACAATTTTAACCAAAACCAATTACCCTACAGACCAGCATATCTATTGGGAATGTGGGAGGAAGCCAAAGCACCCAGAGCAATCCCATGCAGGTCACGGGTGGAACATACAAAATCCGTACAGACAGCACCCATGGTCAGGATTGAACCCGTGTCTCTGGCGGAGAGCTCCACTGTGTATCAGCAGCTGTACTGAGTGACTGGGAGTATCTGCTTATGGCTCCCTTCACCTGGGACATTTCTGCACCTAGGATCCAGTTGAAGTCAGTGGTGGAGTTGCTGCCTCACAGCGCCAGAGTCCCAGGTTAGATCCTGACCTTGGGTGCTGTCCGTGACCGCGTGGGTTTTCTCTGCTCTGGTTTCCTCCCATGTCCCAAAGACGTGCAGGTTTGTAGGTTGTGTAAGAAGGAACTGCAGATGCTGGTTTAAACCAACGATAGACACAAAATGCAGGAGTAACTCAGCGGGACAGGCAGCATCTCTGGATAGAAGGAATGGGTGGCATTTCGGGTCGAGACGTCACACATTCCTTCTATCCAGAAATGCTGCCCGTCCCGCTGAGTTACTCCAGCATTTTGTGTCCATCCAGGTTGGTAGGTTAATTGGCCTCTGTAAATTGCCCCTAGTGTGTAATGGGATCACGAGTGTGAACGAGTGATGAATGGTCGGCGCGGACTCGGTGAGCCGGAGGGCCTGTTCCCAAGCTGTACCTCTAAACTAAACTAAACTAAACGGAATGGACCTCAGTGTCAACATTGTTTGCAGCAGTCAGTGTTACTTCCTCACAGTGACCTGAGTTCAATCCTGTACTGTCTGTGTGGAGTTTGCACATTCCACCTGTGACCACTTGGGCTTTCTCTAAGTGCACCAGTTTACCCCACATCCAAAAGAAATTTGGGTTGGTAGGGTAAATGATCATTTTATATTACCCCCAGTATTTGTGGGTCAGGAGAATGGGGGGGAGGGGGAGGGGGTGGGGGGGGGGGGAGGGGGGGAGGGGGGAGGGGGGGAGGGGGGGGGAGGGGGAGGGGGTGGGGGGAGGGGGATCGTGCTGGGTGGGGAATGTGAGAGAGTAGATTACAGAGAAATAAGTGGGGGAATGGGATTGATGGGATTGCACAGAGCTGACACAGCCTCGACGGCCCAAATGGCCATTTTCTGCCGCATAATCAAATATAATTTCCTTATCACAGGAAAAACGTCCCTATTTCAACGTTTAAGAAACATTTGGACAGGTTCATTGATAGGACAGGTTGAGAGAGGTATGGACCAAACTCACTCAGCAGGTGGGGCTAGTGGGGCATGTTGTCCGTCTGGGCAAGTTGGGCTGAAGGGCATGGTTCCACACTGTATGACTCTATGACTCTTTGACTATCAGGGTATATGAGAAAAATATAGCAGCTGGTTGAAACTAATGGATGGCTCTGAAACAGTGCTAGCTCTTACAGCCCTATGTCTTGTTAATGAGGAAACTTCACTCTTTCAAGATCTCGTTCAGTTCCCATTACTCATAACATGAATGTTCAGAATGTCTCAGGCTGGAGATTAGTCAGAGCTGGGCATATTTCCCAGTTAGTCTTTCCTTCATGCCTTTGCCGTGTCACAGATCATAGAACAATACACCATAGGAACAGTGTCTTTGACCCATAACATGATACCAAGGTAAACTCATCTCATCGCCTGCAGGCGATCCATATCCCTCCACCCCTGCATATCCATGAGCTGAAGAAGGGTCCCGACCCGAAACGTCACCCATCCTTTTTCTCCAGAGATGCTGCCTGACCCGTTAAGTTATTGCAGCATTTTGTGCCCATCTAAAAGCTTCTGAATTGCCTCCATCGCCACCCTGGCAGCATGCCCCAGGCACCCACCACCCTTTTGTATAAAACCTGCCTGGCAAAACCTCTTTAAACTTAGCCCTTCTCCCCTCTGAGATAGCTGTGAGTAAGGCAGATGTGAGGAAAGATATGAGAGAGGCAGGCAGCCGTGTTGGAGGCAGCCATGAGGAACACAGCTGTAATAGAGGCAGCTGTGCTTGAGGCAGCGGAGGGAGACGGATGCGGGAGAGACAGCTGTGGGGGAAACAACTGCGAAGGAAACAGCTGTGAGGAAAACAGCGGTAAGAGAGGCAACTGTGAGGGACACGGCTGTGAGGAAAACCAGAGCACCCGGAGGAAACTCACGCAGTCACAGGGAGAACGTGCAAACTCTGCACAGACAGCACCCGAGGTCAGGATCCAACCCAGGTCTCTGGCGCAGTTCACCAGCTGCACCACCATGCCAACTCTTTGGCTGTTTCTGCCACTGTTGAATCATTACCTTCCACTTGAGAATTCTTTGGTTCTGCACGTCCTATGAAGGATGGCATCTGTAATTGCACACTACATCTTCAGAGCCTCTTCATTGTGGAAAGTGAGCTATGTTTTTGGAGAGTGAACCGAACCCAGATCTCCGGGAACTCTAGCACAGAGCCACAGTATGAAACACATTAGGGCAGATGCCATCTGTGGTGCCATGAGGGAAGCCATGCCAGATCCAGTGCCCTGGTCCTACCAGACCTGCAGCATTGGCCCCACCAGTCCAGAGCCAAGGCCTCGTCTTTGAGCCATGTATCTGACATTGGACAGTGGGTAAATCCCCATCCCAGCAACCAGCTGCACCAACATGTGGGGCCAAGAGGTCTCTTTGGACATTTGGACATCTGGAGTACCATTTGGTTCCTGACAGAAGAGCTTTTCATGATTGTTCCTCTTTTGTGCAGAATGGATGGGAATGGGGATAGAAAAGGTTGCAGGGAAACTATTGTGGATTTCTCTGGCATAAATGATGGCTTGAATGCCATCCTATGACAAAGGAAATATGGAACAAGGGCAAGGACCAGGCAACATGTAGAATGGAAAAAGCATCGAAAGTTTGTAGTTCTCAGACTTATTAAACCAAAATAAACTGACAAGGGATGATTAGACATTTGTGTTTTGCAGAGGAAGTTGAGCAAGAAACTCGCCCTGATCTACCAGAACATTGTTATCTACACTTCTGCTTTTCTCTACCTTCTGCTCTGAGGTCCTTCCCCGACCCAGTCTCTGTTGAGAGAGAAAGAAAGACCATAAGCAACTCTCCCAATACAAAAACCATTGAAGATCACTGGCCCAGTATTTAATTCAATTCAATAGAACAGATCAGGAGGTTGTTGGAAATTTATTGACCCTCCTACCACACTTGAACCACCACCTTCAAAAGCTCAGGGTTGCGATCTCACAGAGTCTTTGCATGGAAGAAGGATTGCAATTTCTTTAGTCAGAGGGTGGTGAATCTGTGGAATTCTTTGGAGGCCAAGTCAATAGATATTTTTAAAGCAGAGATAGGTTCTTGATTAGTACGGGTGTCAGGGATTATGGGAAGAAGGCAAGAGAATGAGGTTAGGAGGGAGAGATAGATCAACCATGATTGAATGGCGTAATAGACTTTGATCTGTATATATATTGAAACATTGTGTGACGTACAATTGCAGAGCTGTTCTCGGGGGCTGTCAGTTAACACCTCATAATTACAGGCTCCATCACAACTCAGCAAAGTGCACACTGACTGTGAAATGTCAGTGGGGAGAGAGGACGTGTGTGCAGAACTAAAGAGAGTTTCCATTGTCGACTAGCATGACATCAGTAGAAAAAAAGCAGGAAGGTTGTTCAGGGTGTGAAACAGGCCAGCGTTGGCCACAGATCAAATACGTCTTTATGGGAAGGGCTGGGTTACTAACATAAGCCCAGGGGACACAGAGCACAGGCACCTGAGATCCAAGGCAGTAAGTAACGATGGACTCACTGACTCAGAGTCACACTAGACTCGTGTGTTATCTACAATGACACATGACGCACTGACCCAGACCATGTAGGAACCCATACCCAGTCACAACTGACTCATTCCCAGAGTCACACTGGACATCTTAGTTTCAGCTTTAGTATTAGAGGTACAATGTGGAAACAGGCCCTTCGGTCCATCGAGTCCACGCCGACCAGCGACCACTAGTTCTATTCTACACACTGGGACAATTTACAGAAGCCAATTAACCTACAAACCTGCACAGCTTTGGGATATGGGAGGAACCGGAGCACCGGGAAGAAACTCACGTGGTCACAGGGGGAACGTGCAAACTCTGTACAGACAGCACCTGTAGTCAGGATCGCCACCATGCCACCCCTAAGACATCTCCTGGACATTGGAAGGCTTTCTTCCAAATGACCATCAACACAGGTCACCTCAAGGCTGCTTGCTCAGCCCCCTGCTCTACTCTGTGTGGCTAAGCACGGCACCAATGCCATCTATAAATTCGCCGATGACTTCACTGTTGTCAGCAATGAGTCAGCATACAGGAGAGAGTTAGAACAGCTAGTTGAGTGGTGCCACAACAGCAACCTCTCCCACAACTTTAACATGAACCAAGGAACTGAGTGTTGATTTCAGAAAGAAAAAGGTCAAGAGACCATGTGCCAGTTTTCATCGGTGGGTCGGTGGAGCAGAGAGTTAGTGATGCAAAATTCCCAAAATGGCAGCATCTTGGATGACCTTTCCTGGGTCTAACACAAAGATGTAATCATGGGGAAGGTGTTCCAGTGCTTCTACTTTCTTAAACGCGTAAAGCAATTCACCGAATGCATGTCACCGCATACTCAAACAAACCTTTACGGATACACTATAGAAAGTTTCCTGACTGGTTGTATCATGGCCTGGTTTGGCAATTTCCATGCACAAGAACGCAAGAGGCTGCAGGGAGTGCTGGACTCAGCTCAGTCCATCACAGGCACAGCTGTCCCTCCATCGAGAGCATCTACACGAGGCAGTGCCTCAAGGACATGGGGCATTATCATCAAGGATTCGCCACCATGCAGGCCATGCCCACTTCTCACTGCTACCATCGGGCAGGAGGTACAGAAGCCTGGAGTCCCACACCACGAATTTCAGGAACAACTATTTTCCTACAACCATCGGATGCATGAACCAACCTACACAGCCCTAATCCCCTCTAAGTAATACAACATGATAGACCACGTCTTCCACTACCATGGACTGGTTTTCCAATTGTGCTTGACAGTAATGTCTTGTTTTTTGCAGTCTTTTTCTTTTCTTTGTCTTGCCAAATTTGTGTAATTTATGTGCAATTGGTGTTTTTGTGCATTATCTGATTGCACGTGCCTCGGATGTTGCTGCAAGCAAGATTTTTATCGTGTACCTCATGATATCTTGTGCATACAGAGTCATAGAGTCATGGGTCATACAGCATGGAAACAGGCCCTTCGGCCCAACTTGTCCACACCGACCAACATGCCCCATCTACACTAGTCCCACCTGACGGTGTTTGGCCCATATCTGTCTAAACCTGTCCTATCCATGTACCTGTCCAAATGTTTCTAAAACATTACGATCGTACCTGCATCTATATGATGATAAACTCGACTTAACTTGACTCATTCTGACCCAGAGTCGCATCAGCCTCCCACTTGTCATGCCACATGTCCACTGACCCACAGTCCTGAGTCAGGATGGAACCTGGGTCTCTGGTGCTGCAAGGCAACAACTCTACCCCTGTGCCACCCTCCTGCCCCTTCTCACAGTTTATCCCAAACAGCTCCGTAACAGACGACTCTCTGATTTACGGACTGTTCCCAGGGACACATTCGGAGAAGGCCATCTAGTGCTGCTGGAAGGTCATCAACTCGGTGAAAGACGCTCTTTGGTCTTCCAGAAACATGTTGATCTCCCAGCAGGGTAAGATGTCTGTCAGGGAATGTTGCCAACTGGCCCACTCTGGGCTGCAGGAGTGCGTGCTGAGGGACAGTCTGAAGCTTGGTGCAGCCAACACCAAGGCTCTGTGGGGGAGACCACAGCCTAGGGTCTTTCCTCTGTTACACATTGGGAACAGGTATGGTAGAGGTGGCCTGGGAATGAGGGAAGGGATATCAGCCCCAGGGGGTCACATGAGTGGAAAGAGTGCTGGGTATGATGATAATTTTGTGAACACTACCAAATATAATGCTAATGAATGTATGTACAGCTGCTGAGAATGTCAGAAGAGATTTTGCACTGTTCTTGTCTGGTATATAATTATTGTGAATAAAGTTTATTTTGGGGGAAAAAGTGATCCACACTGGCCATACACTATAATGTGGCTTGCCATATTTTAAAAATATTTTCTCACCACTCCCACACAACACAGCACTCATATTCAAATCACACACATCGGAGTTTGTACCTCTCCCTGTGACCTGCGTGGGTTTTCCCCGGGTGCTCTGGTTTCCTCCCACACTCCAAAGACATACAGGTTTGTAGGTTAGTTTGGCTTCGGTAAAAATTGTAAATTGTCTCTCCTGTGTAGGATAGTGCTAGTATAAGGGGTGATCACTGGTCAGCGTGGACTCGGTGGGCCGAATGGCCTGTTTCTGTGCTGTATCTCTAAACTAACCTAAGCACACCAAAGGGGGGCAGAGTCAGCTGTGTTACACTACCCTGACCAGAGGAGAGGAGAGGGATGTGGAGGTCCACAACTATGAACAGGGTTGGTGTTTTCTGGTGTTGAATTTGAAGATATTGGATCAAATGCATAACACAGCAGATGCTGATAACTTGGGTCGAAAATTAAAAATACCATCAAAACTGAAGAGGCCAAGCTACAGATGCCTGAAACTTTTCAGAAAATGAATTTTCAGACCTTATAAAAAATACACACTATTGAATCCCTCCCCAGACAGCCTGCCTGACCTGCTGAAGGATGCTGAAGGATGTCTCACATCTTCTGCACTTATTATAAATTGCACTGTGTGTTATTCCCCCAAATCTCTTTACCGTCTCCCCCCCCCCCCCCAATGTTTTGCAAAGGGCAGTGCTATCAAAACCAGTGACTATATGCAGCCATCAGTAAAAGGCTGACATTTGGCCAGAATAAACTGTTTATTTAACATTTCGCTGAAGTATTTCAGAAAGGTCCTCGCCGACAAGCTGGGCTACTGACACAAGACATAAATACACCCGGCTGCAGAGGCAAAGCTGCCTGAAACCTGAGGGAGAATGGAGTCGATCTCGAAACTGAGCGCTACGTACCATCTCAATGTGTGCCTGTGGCTGGCAACACTCACTCTAGGTAAGGAAAGTCACCAGCTTCTTCTTTAACTTCCATCCCTTTCTCCATCCCTCATCCAGCTCTCTGTCTCTAAAACTTAAGCCGTCTGAAACTCAGGTCAAATTGGGTTTACTGCCATCTGCACAAGAACAGGTGAGGTACAGGTACAATGAGAATCCTGCCGGCAGCGGCATCACAGGTGCGTTGACTCAGGCAGCACACACACAAAAATCACGCCTAAATTACACATAAAATTCAGTAAGGCGGTATAAAGAACACAGCGTTAAAGTTGTTGCCTTACAGCGCCAGAGACCTGGGTTCGATCCTGACTACGGGTGCCGTTCTATACAGAGTTTGTATGTTCTCCCTGTGACCGCGCTGGTTTTCTCGGGTGCTCTGATTACCTCCCGCGTTCCAAAGACCTACAGGTTTGTAGGTTAAATGTGTAAGAAAGAACTGCAGATGCTGGTTTAAATCAAAGGTAGATACAAAATGCTACAGTAACTCAGTGGGACAGGCAGAGATGCCTGAGTTTCTGTAGTATTTTGTGTCTAACTTCACGTTTGTAGGTTAATTGGCTTAAGTAAATTGTCCCTAGTATGTGGGATAGTACAGGGTGATCACTGGTTGGCGTGGACTCGGTGGGCCGAAGGGCCTGTTTCCGTGCTGTTTCTCTAAACTAAACAAAAACCAAACACTTAAACACTGGGACCCATTCACTGCTCCCTCTTGGACCCATTCACTACTCCATCCTGGGACCCCTTCACTGCTCCATCCTGGAACCCCTTCACTGCTCCATCCTGGAACCCCTTCACTGCTCCATCCTGGAACCCATTCACTGCTCCATCCTGAGACCCGTTCACTGCTCCATCCTGGGACCCATTCACTGCTCCATCCTGGGACCCATTCACTGCCCTTGTGTTCCATTCACTTCCCCTGGTCTCGGTGTGCCAAAGGGCCTGTTCGCGTGCTGTCTCTGTATGACTTGTTTGAAGAAGTAACTTGAGCTGTGGCTTATACTACACTTTCGGGAAGGCATCTGATAAATTACCATATAGAAGGGTGAAACAGGAGGTAAGAGATTGGAGACACAAGAAACTGCAGATGCTGGTATCTTGAACAAAACACAAAGTGCTGGAGGATCTCAGCGGGTCATGCCGCATCTGTGGAAAGAATGGACAGATGTTGTTTTGTCCCATTCACTACCCTCTGCCCCATTCACTGATCTTGTGCCCCATTCACTATCTCCTGTACCTCATTCACTACCCCTCATGTCTCATTTACTATCACCTCTGCCCCATTCATTACACATACCCCAGTATCCATGCACTTCTAAACGCTGACATTGTTCCAGTTCCCCGCGACCCTTTTACCATTCGCATATTTGCATTACCCTCTTCGCATTCGTTTACCGCTGCCTCTATCTTCTTATCGCCAGACTCTAATTTTCCTGTCTGCTTCAGAGGCTGTAAACATTTGACCTCGAAAGCCTGCGAGAAAAACCAAACAAGTCTTCTCTGTCTGTGTGTGAAATGTACAGCGTTCTGGTGCCATCTCTAACCCTCTGATGTGTTTCACAGGCGTGACTCGCAGTCAGTGTGACAATGGGGGCTTTTGGTAGCGACCGGGTTGATCAAGATGTCCAGAACTGCACAGGTAGGAACACACAACTCAACCTTTTAAATCGGAGAACAGTGGTCTCACTTGCTCCTTCAATACAGAGTCGTCGAGTCACAGACTCGTAGAGAGGTACAACACAGCACGGGGATCGCTGGTTGGAACAGACTCGATGGCCGAAGGGCCTGTTTCCACGCCGTATCTCTAAACTAAACTAAAAATCAGGCTGTAAATTAATGGCAGGTACTGTTGGTTATTCTGTTAACTGGTTGTGTTCACTCTCTTAGTCCCCTTGTGCCTGCCTGACAGCCAGTGCTCCTTGCACTCAGCATTCATCCAGAGCCCCAAACTACCCAAAGCCCTACCCAGCCAAACAGGACGTCTACTGGTTCCTCAAGCTGACCAAGAACACCAGTGTGGATGGTGAGTACGCAACAGGAAACTGCACCAGGCAAACCACTTCTTCTTAGCGTCCGCCTCAATCTCAGAGCAACATCAATACCAATGTCTGTGGTTCAAGTTGCTCATATCAATATGAGTTACCCAAGCAATGAAGTTATATTACAACTTTGTAAATCCATAGTTTTGTCTGAGTTGGAGTATTGGGTGGCACAGTGGTGCAGCAGGTGGAGCTGATGTTTCACATCGCCTGTGACCCAGGTACAATCCTGAGCTTGGGTGTTGTCTGTGTGGTGTTCATATGTTCTCCTGGGATCACGTGGGTTTCCTCCACATCTTCTAGCTTCCATCGATCCTGACTGCAGGTGCTGTCTGGATGGAGTTTATACGTCCTCCCTGTTACCGTGTTGGTTTTCTCTGGGTGCTCAGGTTTCCTCCCACAATCCCAAAGACATACAGGTTTGTAGGTTAATTGACTTTGGTAAAAATTGTAAATGTACCTAATGTGTCGGCTCGTGCTAGTGTGTATGGGGTGATCGCTGATCGGCGCGGACTTGGTGGGCTGAAGGGCTTGATTCTCTAGTCTAAAGGTGTTTTCAGTACCATGTACCCTCTGTTCAGGTGACAAAAATTACCCTTACAGAATTCATAATTCACTACCAAAAGGTTTGATATGCGAAATAAAAATTTACTCTTGTAAAATTTATGTGAAAACAAGTAAAGAAATAAACGCAAAGTGCACACAGAGAACTGAACTAATTTACAATAATGATACCAGACTGATTCCTGGGATGTCAGGACTGTCTTGTGAAGAAAGACTGGATAGACTTGGTTTATACTCTCTAGAATTCAGGAGATTGAGAGGGGATCTTATAGAAACTTACAAAATTCTTAAGGGGTTGGACAGGCTAGATGCAGGAAGATTGCTCCCGATGTTGGGGAAGTCCAGGACAAGGGGTCACAGCTTAAGGATAAGGGGGAAATCCTTTAAAACCGAGATGAGAAGAACTTTTTTTCACACAGAGAGTGGTGAATCTCTGGAACTCTCTGCCACAGAGGGTAGTCGAGGCCAGTTCATTGGCTATATTTAAGAGGGAGCTAGATGTGGCCCTTGTGGCTAAAGGGATCAGAGGGTATGGAGAGAAGGCAGGTACGGGATACTGAGTTGGATGATCAGCCATGATCATATTGAATGGCGGTGCAGGCTCGAAGGGCCGAATGGCCTACTCCTGCACCTAATTTCTATGTTTCTATGTTTCTATGATACGATGCGATAGAACTTTGCTTATCCCAGGAGGGAAGTTGGTTCCGCGCTGTATTTACCAAGAACAATGACCACAGGCTGCTGCTTCACAACAAGTCATTCATTGAAGGGGCTTGCTTTAGAAACTAAAAAGGCATTCTTTGGATTCAAACTTCTCCAAAGATATTTAATTAAATGATGTAACATTCACTTCTCATTAATTAAAACAGCACCCCCTTCTCTTCAGCCCACATTACAATCAGAAATCCCTTGCCGACAGATCGTGCATCAGTGGAGGAATTGCGATTGGGCGGAAATCCTCCTGCGGGAATGCAACTCCGCTTGTGAGAATGGGTTCCCATTATGGAAAGTCGGATACAGAGAACATAGACAGCATCATCAGCAGAAACCCAGCACATGGAAAAGTACAGCACAGGAACAGGCCCTCTGGCCCCACAATGTATGTGCTGCCAAGATAAATTAATCTCATCTGCCTGCATGTGATCCATGTCCCTCCATTCCCTGTGTATCCATACGCCTATCTAAGTCCATGTAGTCGGCATCTTCTTGGGGTTGATGTTCCTCAACCCACCTGTGGTGCCGGTCTCAGTCTCACATCCTTTTTATTCTCCCCACATCGCCATCAACTGCCCCAGATTCTACACTAACCTACCCACCAGAGACAAGTTACAGCAAGCCTTTTAATCCTCCATGTCGCATGCCTTTGAGAGGTGCAGGGAAACCAGGACTCCTGGTGGAAAACCACAGGGAACGTACATACTCCATACAGGTCAGGATTGAACCCAGCTCTCTGGAGCTGTGAGGCAGTGGCTCTACTGCTGCACCACTGTGCCACCCTCAATAATCATCTCTATCAATGACCAGGACCTCCAGCGGCTGCCTGAGTGGGGAGAAAGCTGACGCTTCTCTACAGCAGAGTAGGGTCTGCACAATGCGTCACTGGTTCACTGAACTTATGCCTGTGATCCCAAGCCGTAGTGATCCGAGTGGAGGATTTCCACCTGGAGAAGGACCATGACTGGGTCAACATCGGGATCAGGAATCACTTGGACAGCAGCACGGTACAAGAGTCCCTCACTGGCATCCTGAGGCGAGGGAAGACAGTCCGAGTTCCCTTCTCCTTTGGCTTTCCAGGTCTATGTACATTTCCACTCGGACAACACTATCCAATTGAAAGGATTCCGCTTCAGATACACTGTGGGTAAGTGTGTGCATCCGCCAGATCTCAGTGATAGGACTTCCTCAAAGGAGCTGATCAAGAGGTCATCAAAGGGATAGGGCAATGCCATCGGAAATAATGCATGGATTATGGGACCATTTTGCAGGTTATAGATCCCCAAGAATATATTTATTTATATATTCCTATAGCTCACTGGTATACACCCAGAGAGTATGATATAGACCCAACACGCTGAGAGATTCAGATAGACACAACACTCAGAGAGTATACATAATGTGTAGGATGGAACTGCAGATGCTGCTTTACACCGGAGATAGACACAAAATGCTGGAGTGACTCAGCGGGTTAGGCAGCATTCTGGAGAATCGGAAAAGCTGACGTTTCGGGTCGAGACCCTTCTTCAGACTGAGAGTCAGTGGAGAGGGAAACTAGTGGTATGAAAAGGTACAGAACAAATCAGAGCGGGCACCTATCACCTCTTCCACAGCCAACAATGGACCATTGTGGGCTCCACCTTTCCTAGGTCATGGCTCTGATTTGATTCCTGGCTCTGATTTGTTGAGGGTGGACTTTTCAACGTTAAACTCTAATTGGCCTGGATGTAATGTTTTAGACCCAAGACTGTTTCTGTGGCACAGGGACGTATCCAGTTATGTTTTCCTCCCATTTCCAACCAGTTCCCAAGGAACCGCGCCGCGTGCAGGTTGTGAAGCTGACTCCCACCGCGGTGTTGTTGAGGTGGGACCCGTTAGTGACCAAAGCCCAGGGCAACGTCACCTACAAGGTGTACCATGGGCCGTACGGTGAGCAGACAACACTGGCAGGAGCTCGACTGGTCACTGAAAAGGCTGAATACAACTTGACTGGTAGGTTCAATGATTCAATACTTTAACGTCACATATACCTGACACAATACTTTAACATCACATGTTTATTTTGTATATTCTTGCAGCTCACTGGTATATCCAGTAATGCACACCCAGAGATTATGATATAGACCCAACACCCAGAAAGTGAAATGCTTTGTTTTACACCCAACCTGGTAGAATCATACAGCAGACCTCACCTCGACAATACACAAAGAGTCGCCACGATTCTGGCTCCAACAAAGTTACAAAAACCTCATCGAACAGTTTTATCTTCTGCTCGCAGCATCGAACCAGGCCTCCCGCTGCACATGGGCACAAGCAGCACCCACCCCCATCGGCGTGTGTCCCCCAGGTCCCCCTTTGTTCTCAATGGCCCGGGTCCCCCACCGTTCTCACCAGCCCCTATGGGACCCAGGCCACTGAACACTGGTGGTTATGCCTTGGGCCTGAGGAGTTTGTGAGGGGCTGTGGTGAAGTGAGCCGATAGCCAGTCCAGTGAATCAGTGAGAGTAACCAAGGTCCTTCCATCACAGTCAGTGAGCTAATGTGAATAACCGAGTCAATTCAATCACGGTCGGTGAGTTAGTGCAGGCAACCCCAGTTATTCTGATCACAGTCGGTGAGTCCGTGCGAGTAACCAAGTCTCTTCCATCACAGTTGATGAGTTAATGCAAGTACCCGAGTAACTGAATCTGTGTCAGTAACCAAGTCACTTTGACCACAGTCAGTGAGTTAGTGCAAGTAACCACGCCAATTCAATCACAGTCAGTGAGTCAGCATCAGTAATCGAGTCTATTCATTCACAATCGGTGAGTTAGTGGGAGTAACGGAGGACCATCGATCAGTCCATGAGTTAGTGGGAGTACCTGAGGTCTCGGAGTGACAGACGGCAGTGCTGCCATTACCAGTGGCAGCTGGGCTGCCCGTTGGATGTTGAATGTTTATTTTCAAGCACGATTACATTCTAGTATAACTTCTCCATCACCTGTTGACAGGGCTGTTGGCTTCCACCTCGTACTTTGCTTATGTTGTTGCTCTGATGAACTGTGGGCAAGAGGACATAGGTTGCTTGGTCAACTTCACCACCACAAGCTGTAAGTACTGGGGGGAAACCCAACTGGGGCAGGCTGGAGGAGGGTGGCTGAGAGAATATGCTTCCCAAAGACAATTAAAATACCTTTGGACAGGTACTTGGATAGGAAAGGTTTATATGGATATGGGCTAAGCATGGGCAGGTGGGACGTGTAGATGGGGCACCTTGGTCAGCATGAGCAAGCTGGGCCGAAGGACCTGTTTTCCATGCTGTGTGACTCTAGAACTCTAACATTTACTCCAAATCCAGGCCTTTACTCCTGTCGGTATGAAGAAATGATCACCTCCCTGCGTCTCCAAGTTATGGGATATTTTTCATTTCTTCTCTTGGGATTGAGGCTAGAATGCACTGCCATCCCTAATTGCTCTTCAGAAGATGGTGGGGAGACTCCTCCTTAATTTGCTGCAGATCTTCTGGAGAACGAGTTCCCACAGAGGGTGGGATCTGGACCCACCAGATCTGGACCCACCAGTGTTGAAGGAATGACAATATATTTCCAGTTGTGGAGGATGTGTGTGACCTGGAGGGGGAACCTGCAGGTGGTGGTGTCTCCACACACTTGCTGCCCTTGAGCTTGATGGCAGAGGCCCCAACCTTGTGAGACGTTGTCACCATAACCTGGGGAAGAGGCAGAGGTCCATTTTGTAGATGCTGCACACCAATCAGTGTGTCGTTGATGGAGGGATTGAGTCTTTCAGGTGGTGGATGGGGTGCTAATTAGATGGGTTGTATTGTCATAGAGTCATCCAGCCGGGAAGCAGGCCATTTGGCCCAACTTGCCCGTGCCGACCAAGATGCCCCATTTACGCTAGCCCCACCTGCCCATGTCCCTCTAACCCTGGATGGTACTGAACTTCTTGAGTGAATTGGAGATCCACTCAACCAGGCAGGTAGAAAATATTCCATCATGTGCCTGATTTGTGTCTTGTAAATGGTGGAGAGACTTTGGGGTGTTGGGTGTTGAGTCACTCACCACAGGATTCCCCGCCCCTGACCAGCCCTTGCAGCATGGTCTTGACGTGGCTAATCCACTTGAGCCAGCACGATCAGCACGGTGGTGCAGCAGTAAAGCTGCTGCCTTATAGCTCCAGAGACCCGAGTTCGATCCTGGCTATGGGTGCTATCTGTATGGAGTTTGTATGTTCTCACCGTGACCATTTCTCCGGGAGCTCTGGTTTCCTCCCACATTCCAAAGGCATACAGGTTTGTAGGTTGATTCGGTAAAAATTGTAATTTGCTTGAAAAATTGTGCTTGATCAATGGTGTTTTCATCATTAATGTCTTATTATTATTATTATTATTATTAATGTTTAGTGTTTTCTGAGTCATTCGTAACTGTCACTGTATGTCATGTTGTTACTTGTGGGCGGAGCACCAAGGCAAATTCCTTGTATGTGAATACTTGGCCAATAAACTTACTTACTTACTTACTTGCTTGGCCCTGGTGTGTCGGGTATTTAGTGTATGGGGTTATTTCTGATCGGCGTGGACTGTGTGGGCCGAAGGGCCTGTTTCCACGCTGTATCTCTAAGCTGAACTAAACTGTAGTCTTTAGTGAACCCCCATTACATTGTTGTTGGGAGACTCCAAGACAAGAGATCACAAAAAGCTGCGATCAGTGCCTCATAATAAAATGTAGACGCAAGGAACGGCAGACGTTGGATTCTTGCGCAGAAGACAAAGTGCCGGAGTAACTCAGTGGTTCAGGCGGCATCTCTGTCTGAGGAAGGAGCCCGACCCGAAACGTCACCTATCCGTGTCCTTCAGAGATACTACCTGACCCGCTGAGTTACTCCAGCACTTTGTTTTCTCCACATAATAGAATATCACATTGGTCTGCTATTTGTTGAGAGAAGTGTGTAGCGGCGGTTTTGTCCTTTCCCTAACCTGTGTTAAACCACACAGGAGTGCTCGACATGTCTCCCCTCTGTGTCCCCATGCAGATTCTCTGGGTGAGACTCTGCACCCTGTGGAGCTGAGCACAGTAGAAGTAGAGTGCGACACTGTCTTTGTGAGCTGGAACTCCCCAAAGGCAGCCGGCAGCAGTGTTATTGGATATCGGGTAAGCCTGGCTCACGTATCATATCTCTAACCTGGAAGTGGGCGGCACAGGGGTGGAGTTGCTGCCTTACAGCGCCAGAAACCCGGGTTCAATCCTGACTACGGGTATGGTCTGTGCGGAGTTTAGACGTTCTCCTGTGACCGCACGTGTTTTCTCCGGTAGCTCCGGTTTCTTCCCACACTCCAAAGACGTACAGGTTTGTAGGTTAATTGGCTTGGTAAAATTGTAAACTTGGTCCTAGTGTGTGTATGGTAGTGTTAGTGTCAATGTATCTCAGTACATGTCATAATAATAAACTAAACTGAACATAGAACAGTACAGGAAGTCATGATGCAGCTTGATTGGACTTTGGTTGGGCTGCATTTGGAGTATTGCTTGCTGTTCTGGTCGCTCCATTGCAAGGAGGATGTGGAGGCGATGGAAGTGATGCAGAGGGGATTTAGCAGAATGATGCATGGATTAGGTGGTATCAGCGACAGGGAGAGGTTGATCAGACTTCGATTGTTTTCTCTGAATCGCTGAAGATTGCAGTGAGACCTGATAGAAGAATATAACATTATGTGAGGAATAGATAGGGTAGACAGTCAGAACCTTTTTCGCAGGATTGAAAAATCAAATACCAGAGGACATAGCTTTAAGGTGAGAGAGGCAAAATGTAACGGACATGTGTGGGGCAAGTTTGTTTTACAGGGAGGGTAGTGAGTGCCTAGAACGCGCTACCTGGGGTGGTTAGTGGTCAATGGTCAATGGTTCTCTATTATCACGTACCAAGGTACAGTGAAATTCTTTTTTTTGCCTACAGTTTAGTAAATTATTATTACACATAAACACAATTCCAGATTAAGTACAAAGTGTATAGAAATAGCCCACTGAGACCGTATATAAGAGTCGCCAGGTCTGGTCGTCATTTTCAAAGTCCAAGCATTTTCAAAGTCCATTGCCCTGGCTTGTCAGCTGCATCCATACCCCAAAATGAACAAAGATAGCTCAAGGTCTCCCCTCTTCAAAGGGGCTTGGTGGGACACTTTGGCTGCATCATATGGAGAAAGGGGAGAAGTCTCTCCGGTTAGTCCTTAAACTGATCAGCTTATCTCTATAGGTCCGTATCGTGACTGATGCAGGAATGCAGGTCAAAGCAACCCAGGTGAGATACGTTACTCTGAGGAACCTGAGGGCTGACCAGGACTACAACATCACCGTCACTGTGGTCAACAGTCAAGGAGAAGGCCCGCCAAGCAACCAGGTGAAAATCCGACTCCCAAGGTGTAGACCAGGAGAAGCAGGTACAATCTTTGTGAACTACCGCCACACAATTATCCACACCTTGTGCTTGAGATGGGGATGAGATCTGTGTTGCAGAATCCATTGCACAACCAGCAATGCTTTAAGGATATCCTCATCCCTGTCGTGTTGCATTGGAGCCAGGCTAGACAGAGGGGTTAGCATGTCCTGCTCCCTTGGGGCGGCACAGTGGCGCAGCGATAGAGTTGCTGCCTTACAGCGCCAGAGGTCCGAGTTCGATCCTGACCACGGGTGCTGTCCGTACGGAGTTTGTACATTCTCCCCGTGACCATGGGAAAAATATTCTGCCCCATTTACCCCATCTGTGCCTCTCGTAATTTTATACATCCCTGTCAGGACACCATCTCAGCCTCCATCACTCCAGAAAATACAAGCACAACCTAACCAGATTTTCCCCTGAACTAAAGTCCACCAATCCAGGTAACCTCCTGGTGAATCTCCTCTCCACATCTATCCTGTAGACAGATGCATTCAGTAACAATAGTTCACAGTAGTGGGGAGATAGAGGGTTGCTTTGTGGTTTAGGTTTATGTGTATTCTTGTCACGTGTATCGAGGTACAGTGAAAAGCTTTCTTTTGCATGCTATTCAATCAAATCTGATATCACCGTACATAAATACAATCCAGCCAAACTCAACGACAATGGGTAGAGCCAAAGGGAAAGATACAGAGTGCAGAATATAGTTCTCAGCATACCGATTGCTGAGAGTTCTATCGGGTAAAAGGGCAGTGGGTTTTCCCACGAGGGTCCCGCTGTTAACCGTTCACTCTCTGTCTTTCAGCACCATCCATGACTCCAGTCCTGGCCCAGGAGCTGAGGTACAGGGTCCGATCCAGCTCCCTCCTGATCCAACTGCCCTCCTGCACTCTGTTGGACCGCATTGCTGGGCAGCTCAGGCAGAACCTCTCGGTGTGGGTGCTGCTGGCAGAGGATACAGGTAGATGGGTCTGGAGAAGACCATCGATCCACCGAGGGAGAGGTTGTAGTGGGCATGACCTTCCACCCCCCCCTTTTAGACTTTAGACTTGAGTTGTTTCCACTAGTGGGAGAATCTAGGACCAGAGACCATAGCCTCAGAATAAAATGACGTTCCTTTAGAACGATGAGGTGGAATTTCATTAGTGAGAGCATGGTGAATCTGTGGAATTCATTGCCACAGAAGGCTGTGGAGGCCAAGTCAATGGATATTTTTAAGGCGGAGATTGATAGATTCTTGATTTGTATGGGTGTCAGAGATTAGTTGAGAGCACAACATAGATCAGCCATGATTGAATGGTGGAGTAGACTTGATGGGCCAACTAGCTCGTTTAACTTATGAACTTATAAACCTGACTTTCGAGATACAGCACGGAAACAGACCCTTCTGCCGACTGAGTCTGAGTCGACCAGCGATCACCCCAAACTCTAGCATTATCCTACAGGCTACGTAGCAGGCACAGAAGCCTGAAATCCCACACCAGCAGGTTCAGGAATGCCTACTTTCCTACAACTATCAGGTTATTGAACCGACCCACACAACCATAATGCTGAGCCAGAGCTAAGCCACAGGTAAATTGGAGGAACAGCACCCAATATTTTGCTTCGGTAGCTTACAAACCAGAGCTATGAACATTGAAATCTCAAATTTTAAGTAACCTCTACTTACACTCCGCACCTCCTTCCTCCACCCTGCCTGAAGTCTTTTGTAGCCAGACTCGATTGGTTCTGGACTTTTCTCTTTCCAGTTCTTCACCTCACATCCTCAACTTTCGGTTTGGGGAAGGGTCCCGACCCCAAACATCGCCCATCCTTTTTTCTCTAAAGATGGTGCCTGACCCGCTGAGTTACTCCAGTTCTTAGTTTATACATCCAATCAGGGTACTTTTTACAGAGCATCAGGTTCCTGCAATAAAACTCCACACCATGGTAGGATTGCGGCATTAACTTCACCAATATTCTGTGACTGTATTTGACTGTGACTGGCTTGCTGAAAGCAGTCCTCAGCTCAGCTGTGACTTAGTCACCTATTTCTTTTCTCCAGAGATGCTGCCTGACCCACAGTTACTCCACCTTTTTATGCCCCCCCCCACCCCGCCACACCCCAGTCGTCGCACTAGTTTCACTGCCCTCCTGTTGAGTTTCACTGTCTGAATAACTCGTTATCACCCTCCACAGCCAACAATGGACCATTGTGGGCTCCACCTTTCCCTGACTATCGTTGCTTTTGCATCTTTCATTCATTTGTTCTATATACCTTCCATGTCTCTTTGTTTCCCTCTCCCCTGACTCTCACGCTGAAGAAAGGTCTCGACCCAAAACTTCACCTATTACTTTTCTCCAGAGATGCTGCCTGACCCACTGAGTTACTACAGGTTTTCGTGACTTAGTGCATTGCTTCTGAGCCCAATGTCCTCCAGCTCGAGCAGCAGGTCCACGCTGGCTGTGAGCATGGTCCTGAGATAGGCCCAGAGGCCTACACTTGATCAGTAGGGTGGGCAACGGAGCAGCCAGCCTGCAATCCCGCTCCCCACCCTGAGTGTTCACTAACCCCCTCCCCCCAACCCCTATACTGTTCACTGCCTCTGCCTCACAACACCAAGTGGCATGGTGGCGCAGTGGTAGAGTTGCTGCCTTACAGCACCAGAGATCCAGGTTCAATCCTGACTATCTGTAAGGAGTGTATACCTTCTCCCTGTGACTGCATGGGTTTCCTCCCACATTCCAAAGATATGTGGGTTTGTAGTTTAATTGGCCTCTGTAAATTACCCCTAGTGTGTACGATGCAAAACTGGGATAACATCGAACTAGTGAACAGGTGATCATTGGGCAGTGCGGACTCGGTGAACCGAAGGGCCTGTTTCCACGCTGTATCTCTAAACTAACTGAAGACTGTTCACCAACTACCCCTCCCTCTCCAAGACTGTTCATTGACTCGCCCCCTAGTATGAGACAGTTTATCACCTCCCCTCCCCCCTGGGACCTTCGGACAATTTCCCCACCCCAAACACAGCAACCCACCAAAACGTTCCTGCCCTGTCACCCATTGCCAGCCCCTGTTGCCCTACCCACCAACCAGGTCCACCCCTGAACATCAAACCACCAACCCGTCCACCCCATCCCAACAATGCCCTTCACTGTTCAACTCCACCCTAACCTGTAACCTCTACTTCCTCCAGCTGGAGTGGTTTTGCCCTCTGAGATGGTCCCTGGCGACTGGAACGCCACGTACTGGCACACGGACATCGGTCGTAGGGGTGTCTACCTGGTCCATCGTCACCTCCCGTGCTCCCCCTCCACGGCCAAGTCTGATCCCCTCACTGACTTTGGAATATTCCAGGTCGGTGTTGAGGAGACGTGCTCCCCCACTTGGACATGTAATGGGCCGCTCCGCAGCAACACAACCTACAGGTAGGCTGAACGGTCGCTCGGGATCTCCAGGCCCTGCCACGCAATGGGGGGGGGAGGGGGCGCGTGCGGAGGGACCCCGCCCACCTGGGCCTTGACCAGGATGATGTGTTGATTAACTGATTGAAAGATGCAGCATGGAAACAGGCTCCTTCAGCCCACCGAGCACTCCGATCATGCCAACTACCCATTCACACTCGTTCTACGTTAGCACACTTCCTCATCCATTCCCTACACATATTAGGGGCAATTTGACAGACACCAATTAACCTATAAACCCACATGTCTTCATTGATGTGGGAGGAACCAGAGCACCCAGAGGAAACCCACTCGGCCATGGGGTGAATGTGCAAACTCCACACAGACAGCAACCGAGGTCAGGATCGATCCCAGGTCCCTGGCGCTGTAAGGCAGCAATGCTACCAGCTGTGCCAAGATGCCACACTGTGTTGCTAGCTCTTACACTGGTCACCGAGTAGCACTAGCTCTTCAAGGGACTAAACACTGTTCCAGCCACTGGGGTGTTCTGCCACTGAATCAATAGATGCTGCTCTGCTGGGAATGAGGGTTGGGGAATGATGACATGCGTCAGACAGAGCGGGAACAGCGCGAAGTGAAGAACGGTACTTAAGAGCTACGGAGATCCTCAGGGTTTGCAGATAAGTCTCCTGATTATCAAGCAGATGTCTATAAGGGCATGAGAGGGTGTCCGAATGTCTGTACTTTTGGAGAAGTTGAAGTCTCCTTCCTTTGGGTATGGAGTTTGGTGAGCTTCCCATTGCACAGTCTCGGGATACAGTCAGTACATCCAGCCTGGAAGACCAGGAGGTGGAATCTTCTTGTGGAGATAGTCACCTCCAGAGGGAAGCAGTGGATAGATCCACAGCAAAGTACAAAACAGGGAACAAAGAAAGGTTTAAGAACTGGACAAAAAGAAAGAAAATGACCATGGAAACAGGAACAGGAAAATGGGTTGCTAAAAGATAACCACAGACTGTATTTGTGAATTCATGATATATTGTGATTAATCACATTTGTTGTAATTATTAATTAGAATTATCAGATATTTGGACTGTAGTTTTTGAAGCTTTGTGCTACATGCAAGTGATATAGACAAAAGAAAGCCACGGGGAAACTATAGAGCGGGTACCAGAACCATTATGTATGACAGGCCTAGGGAGACAGGTGATTCACAGATATCAGTAAATGCTTCAGGAAAGACAGGCATGTACAGATTATTTGGGAAGAGCCTTATCAATAAGGTGATGAAGAGACTTAGTGCATTTATTATAATAATAATAATGTAGTAAACACTCAGCAGGTCAGGCAGCATCTGCGGAGAGAGGCTAATGAAGCGTTGTTGACCTGAAATATTCAGTATCTCTCGCCACAGATGCTACCCGACCTTTTGAGTGTTTCCAGCATTTTCTGTTGTTATTTTAAGTAGCTGTGCCGAATATTGGTGGTGAGTGGTCATTTTCCCAATCAGACTAAGATCCACAGTGCAATCCCCAAGAAATAGTACCAGCACCGCTGCTTTAAAAGGGCTGTCCCACTTGGGCGACCTAATTGGCGAGTTTTGAAGAGTTTGAAAAAATGACATGTTGAAGACCTCCTTCGACTATGTAGAAGACCTCCTTCGACTATGTTGAAGACCAGCTTCGACTAGCTACGACTAGCTACGATGAACTTCGGGAAAATTGGACACCGAATAATGGAAAGTGAAGACGACCTCCTTCGACCTCCCTTGGACCTCCCTTCGACTATGATGAAGACTATCTACGACTACCTCTGATTACCTTTGACTACCCTCGATTACCTACGACTAACATGCTGACCTACTACGATCTAACTCGACCTACCACGACTAAACCTACGAGTAAAAAAAGTATTGATTTTCTCCCTGGCGACCTTTTTTTACTCGCGTGCATTTTTTAACATATTGAAAAAACCGCCGCGACCTAGCTGAGGCCTCGAGTACGCAGAGACCACTCTCGAGCATGAAGGAGAGTTACGAAGACCTCCATCGACCTCGTGTCGACCATGCTGCGAGTATGAATCGAGGGCAAACTCGCCAGAACTCGTGGATTAGGTCGCCCAAGTGGGACAGGCCGTAAAGGTAGATTAGTGGCCTCAAGCAGAATTTCTAGTTGGACAGATGACAAAAAAATTGAAATTGCAGCCAACAGTGTGGGGATAGTCTTTGAAAGGGCAGAAGGTTGATGGATGAGGATTACACTGGGGCTTAAACTTTAAAAAGCCAAGTGATACATTTTGGCAGCTTCCAGGGATACCTTCTGGCAGGGATACTTTAGACAATAGACAATAGACAATACGTGCAGGAGTAGGCCATTCGGCCCTTCGAGCCAGCACTGCCATTCAATGTGATCATGGCTGATCATCCCCAATCAGTACCCCATTCCTGCCTTCTCCCCATATCCCCTGACTCTGCTATCTTTATGAGCCCTATCCAGCCCTCTCTTGAGTATCCAGAGAACATTTAAAATGAGCTCACACTTTCAATAGAACACCCTGAAACCTTCCACAGTATGAATGCAGCGTCTCAGCATTCTTTCAATGAGTGTACCGTACTTAAATGCAGATCTTTCTTTTTGGTTCATACAAAACGCAGCCTCCTTGCTCCTTAATTTATCTCAGGGCCTGCAAATTTCCAGCCTGAGGTTGCCAATCCTGGAGCCGGAAAATGCATCCGGATTGGTAACCATTCAACAACGTGCAAGAGCATCCGGGCCGATATCCGGCCCATGTTTTACAATGAAAGCCGCCAGAACTGTGCAACATAATGTAGAGGATTGGTTGAGGGGGAAGTGGCTTTCAGGGTGTGAGAGTTCTGCATTCTCCTCTGCTTTGGGGAGGTTTGTGACCTTGATGTACAAACTGCCTGCCTTGTGTCTATGAGAGTCTAGTGCAGGGCACTGAAGGGGAAGCAGTTACATCCAGGGTGTTGCTCTTTCACTCATAGCCGCAGTGCTAAGTGCTGGTGCAGGCGGGCGGAGAGGCAGAAGTGAGATTGGGGCAAAGTGTAAGAGTACTTTGCCTGCAGAGAGAGGCGGTTGGAGTGGCACCCTGCAATTAACCACAAAGTGAAACTTAGATTTACCTTTAAACAAAACTAAATATATTATTTACTGGAAAATAAAATCCACAGAAACAAATGCACATAGTTCCATCGACACAGGCGTTTACAGTCAAGACGGGCCGTGGACTGGAAACGCTGATGGCTTCTTTTTCCACAGACGCTGCCTGACCTGCTGAGCGTTAACGGCACTTTCATAGGTTCATAAGTTCTCGGAGCAGAATAAGGCCATTCTGTCCATCAAGTCTACTCCGTGGCTGATCTATCTTTCCCTCTCAACACCATTCTCCTGCCTGCTCCCTGTAGAAATTAGAGATTGATAAATATCTCCAGCATTCTCTGTTTTTATTATAAAAGATCGGCCAGGAGCTCACTGAACAGCGAAGAAAGCTGTCCTGATATGGTGCACTATTCGAACACAGGGAAAATTCACATACCAAAAAATATCGCCAATCCAATATGGCCCAGGGACTTCATTTGCAAGGCGGTATGGTCATCTTTTAAGGGCTCACAGTGCATTCCTTATTTCAGGACACAATCCAAGTCCAGCTCTTTGGAGAGTTTATCACTTGATATTCCGGATCATGCCTGTTGGGATCTGGGTCAGAGCTGGTGAACGAGCCATCACTGACTGTCCACATGGCCTGCAACACAATTGAGGGGTCAAGTGAGTGGTTGTGGTTAGTCTTAAGCCCTGTGCTATTTCTCTGTGGACCTTTCCTGGTGTAATTAGTCCAAGGGCCCACAATAACGGAGGTCCCCCCCATTGAATAGCATCAGCAATTCTTGGCAAGACTACCTCTGGTTCGTTCCATCCAGTGGCAGGTGACTGTGTCCATCAAAATGTAGTTTAGTTTAGTTTAGAGACACAGCACGGAAACAGGCCCTTCGGCCCACCGAGCCCGCGCCGACCAGCGATCCCCACACACTAATGCTGTCCTGCACACACTAGGGAAAATGTACAATTATTCCAAGCCAATTAACCTACAACCCTGCACCTCTTTGGAGTGTGGGAATAAACCGGAGATCCCGGAGAAAACCCTGACAGGTCACGGGGAGAACGTACAATCTCCCTACGGACAGCACCCGTGGTCAGGATCAGGCCCGGGGTCTGGCGCTGTATGGCAACAACTCCAATGCTGTGCTGCCCACAGTAGGGTTTCCTGAAAACACAAGGAATCTTGCGTAGAACACAAAATGCTGGAGTAAGTGAACGGGTCAGGCAGCATTTCTGGAGGATATGGATTGGCGATGTTTTGTGGCGGGACCCTTCTTTGGACTCCAGTCTGAAACATAGGAAATAGATGCAAGAGTAGACCATTTCGGCCCTTCGGGCCAGCACCGCCATTCAATATGACCATGGCTGATCATCCAAATTTAGCACCCCATTCCTGCTTTTTCGCCATATCCCTTGACTCCGTTGATAGCCCATGAAGAAGAATCCTGACTCGAAAAGTCACCTATCCAAGACCTCCAGAGATGCTGCCTGACCTGCTGAGTTTGTGTTTGTACATAGGGTTTCCTGCCCATTCGGCCTGTGGTTGAGGAGTAACGCTGGCTTTTTCTGTTGTGGATCTCAGGCTGTGTTACCTGCTTGTGAGTGACGGGTCACCAATACTCTTCAGCCAATGGTCGGAGCCATTCACCACCAGAACAGGTAATGACTTTATATTATCCACCCAGGTTCATATTGACAGGCAAATCTTGGGTAATCTAAGGACGTACAGGTTTGTAGGTTAATTGGCTTTGGTATAAGTGTAATTTGTCCCTCGTGTGTGTAGGATAGTATTAGTGTGCGGGGATCAATAGTCGGAGCGGATTCAGTGGGCTGAAGGGCCAGTTTCTGCGCTGTATCTCTAAACTAAACTAAAAAAAAATAATTCATCAGGTCAGGCTGCATCTCTGGAGAGAAGGAATGCATGACGTTTTGGGACGAGACGCTTCTTCAGATTGAGTCAGGGGAAAGGGGAACAAGAGATATGGGTGGTAGGCAGGACAAGTGAAACTGCTCCTGGCCACCCCATCTGCCCCTTACATCTGGTCCCCACCGTCGCTGCCCAGTGCAGGTGGAGAGGGGGAAGGGTTTAGCTCAGGATTACAGGGCTGGCCAAGAGAGGGGTATAGAGGGAAGCTTAGCCCAACGTTGGTGAGGGCTTCAGACGGTGGGCTTTCGGGGAGTGCAGCGACCATCATCCCTGAGTCGGATGGGCTGGAAGTCGGTCGACGATGCACCGGGTGGGGTGCCCAGAACAAAGCGGGATCTGGCATGGGGAGGGGCCACCGTGAGATCAAAAAGGGACCCGGTGTGGGAGAGCTGCCGAGAATGAAGACGGACCATTGGGATTGCACTGAGCACTTTGTTTTTTTGGGGGGGTTTTTAAATATTTTTATTAGAAGCATGTATACAGATAGTAGTAAGCGACAATTTAATTACAGATTTCTTACCTAGCTTCACTTTAAAAAAAAAATTTTAAGAATAAAGATAAAGAGAGAAAAAGATAAGAGAAACTATAAACTAATAGAGAGAAAAAGAAGACGAAAAAACAAATTACAAATAACAAGATTGTGGAGATAGATCCAGGAGATGCTAAGTATAACTATTCATCCAATCCCAAACTCAGGTTTCAATCGTGATTTTGTGTTAAACCAATTCACTTTTTAAAGAATTCAATAAATGGAGACCATGTTCTAACAAATAATTCTGGTTTGTCAATTAAGACAAATCTTATTTTTTTCCAAATGCAAGGTATCAGTCATTTCCGTAATCCACATTTTAATTGTGGGGGCTGCTGGTTTTTTCCAAAATTTTAGTATTCATTTTTTCACAGTTATTAGACTGTAATCAAGAAAGTGTCTCTGACTTATCGTAAAGTTTATGCTGTGTTCTGATAATCCTAATACTATTAATTTTGGATCTGGGTCCAGTTGGTTATTGATAACTTCAGAGATAATTTTTAAAATGTCCGTCCAAAAATGTTGAATTTTTATACATTACAAAAGTTGGCTGCACTGAGCACTTTGTAACCTTGTCGGTGCCCTATACGTGGCGACTCTTTGCATACTTTGTGTATGGTGTACAAAACAAAGACTTTCATTGTGCCATGTCACATGTGATAATGAAGTATCATTCATGTATTCATCTCCGACGCCGTCCCTCTGCTTCCAGTTGTCCGGTACCAGGATCTCGGGGACGGAGAGCGCTCGCTCTCACCTGCGGCACTGACCGGCAGCCTCATGCTCACCTCCCTCTGCCTGTTGCTGCTGCTTGGCCTGCTGGGTGTTGCTTACCAGCGGCAGAGACGGTGAGTGAAGTGTACCAGCTGCCGGCACGGGGCAGGGAATGGCTGGGGTATTAAACCCTCTGATGGGCAGCCAAAACGGGGCTGCCCCGCGAGACAGTGATGGCCCCAGGAGATGCCAGAGGAAGGCAACAGATCGCAAAGTCAACTCAACAAACACACTACACCAGTGGTGCTACGAGCTCCCAATGCCAATCTCGTGCATCTGTGCCCAGGAACTTTATCTAAGATATGTCCATTCTTTGTGCCAGTCAACAGCCCTCCTATTTCTGCACTTCCCACAGCAGTCTCCAGCTCTCGCTCCCACTTAGTCTCCCATTGTCTCTCTCATCTCCCATATCTCCATCTTCCTCTCACCCCTTCCCACAATCTCCATCTTCCTCTCCCCTCCCCGTCTCTCCCTCTCGCCCATCTCCGCATTCTCCATCACTCTCTCACGTATCACCCAGTCTCCATCTCTCTTTCTCATCTCCCCTAGTCTCCCTCTCCCAGTTTGCATCTCTCTCTCTCTCTCTCCTCCTCTCCCAGTCTCCATCTTTCTCCCCTTACCCCAGTCTCCATCTCTCTCTCACACATTCTCATCTCCAGCCCTCCCTCCCACCCTCCCTCCCATTGCACAGGATGTGAATCGAAGCAATGAAAGTTGTACTTGCTGTTCTTGAACCTGGAGGTTACAGTTTTCAGTTTGGAGAACAGCATGGAAAAAGGCCCTTCGGCTTATCAAGTCCACCCTGACCATCGATCACCCATCACCCACATGCCAGTGACAATTTACAGAAGCCAATTAATCTTCAAACCCCCACATCTGTGCTAACATGAGCCACGTGCTAACTCCATACCAGGGTCCTACTCCACCAGGGTCAGGAGCTCTACCAGCTGTGCCACTGTGCCACCCACACAGTGCACTGAAGGGAAGTTTCAGTCTACTGAAACATACCTAAAATAGTTGGCTGTTTGTGAAGTCCACTTTCCATGAACCATATTCCAGCACAAATCCTGTCTTCAAGAGAATAAGGGAGGGAGTTTGTGAGACATAGTGTATAAAATCGTGAGATAAATAAATCGGGTAGATATATAAAGTCTCTTGCCTAGAGTAGGGCAATCAAGAACTAAAGGACATTGGTTTAAGGTGCAGGGGAAAGATTTTATAGGAATTTAAGGGATTACTTTTTCACACAAACCTGTCAGAGGAGGTAGTTGAGGCAGGGACTATCACAACATTCAAGAAGCAATTAGACAGGTATATGGGTAGGACAGGTTTAGAGGGGTATGGGCCAAACACAGACAAGTGGGACTAGTGTAGATGGGACATGTTGGTCGGTGTGAGCAAGTGGGACCGAAGGCCCTCTTTCCGTGACTATGACTCTAAACATTGACCCACGTGTAAGGAGCTTGATTGCAATTAACTCTGCTGCTCTGAGAGACTGTTTTCTCTTAAGGACTGATGGAAGCTCGTTGGTGTGGAGGTCATTCGCCCTCAGACACCTGAACCCAGTCCAGCTGTCGGGGCTCGGAACCGGACCGGAGGAGGTTACCGCTGACTCCACTTCACCAGGCAGCACAGGAGTGACTCCTCAGCACTGACACGGTTGTGGCTATCGTCAGCTGCCAAATATCTCACATCATGTTCGTACCATGGTCAATGACTCCGGGGTTAGATGCAGCCATCACTGAGGAAATATTACTGTACGAGAGCCTTTCTTCCTCAGACTAGCCATGGCAACAGATGCTCCGGACACTGAGGCCTCACCCTCAAGGCCTCACACACTCCACGAAAATCCCCCAACTAAGTTCCTTCGGAATTGCCTTCATTTTTCCTTCTCCACCCCTTTCCGCAGAGACCACAACTCCTTTGTTCACTCATCCCTTCCCAGGTACTCTCCCCTACAACTGCAGGAGATGCAATACTTGTCCCTACACCTCCTCTCTCACATCCACCCAGGGATCTCAGCAGCCCTTCCAGATGAGACAGAGGTTCATGAGCACCTCCTCTAAACTCGTCTACTGCCTTCGGTCTTCCCAATCTGACCTCCTGTACATGAACGAGACTAAAGCCTAGACTCGACGACTGTTTCGCTGGACACTTGTGCTCGGTCTATCAAGGCCTACTGGATCTCACAGTCGCTAACAATTTTCACTCCCCTTCCCATTCCTAAACTAACCTTTCTGTCTTGGGCCTCCTCCATTGTCAGGAAGAGGCTATACACAAACTGGAGGAACAGCACCTCTTATTTTGCTTGGATAGTTTGCAACCCATTGATTTGAACAATTAATTCTCCAATTTGGCTAGCTAACCCCTCCCCCACTTTTTCTCTCCCCCCTCTTCCCTGTGCCCTACCTGGATGTGCACCCATTTCTCCACTCTCCTGTCCCTTTCCACCTTTATCCCTTCACATTTCAGTCCTTATCTCACGGCCTTTCGTTTCCTTTTCATCTCAGGCCTTTGTCCACCCATTTGCCAATCACCCCCTCCCCCACTCACCTGTATCTACCTTTCACGTGTCGACCACCACCCATTTTACAGCTTTCTCCCCCCTTAATACAATCAATCTGAAGAAGGGTCCCAATCCAAAAGTCACCTATCCATGTTCTCCACAGCTACTGCCTGACCTGCTGAGTTCCTCCACCAGTTTGCATTTTGTTATCCATTAATACGAGCAGAATTATTATAATGGGACAGACACTTCTGGGTCATTATCTATTGAGGCAGTAGGGGGCAGCACAGTTCATTAAATGACCCACATGGTGACAGAGTAGTGGTAAAGGAACAAAATGAACTGGTAAAGACCCCTTTATCATACCAGTGAGTTTTGGAGCAAATGAGGTTTCTTTGTCGTGTAGTCACTGTTGTCAGATTATTCACTTAACCGGCACTTGGTCCTCCTTGCTTGCCCTATAAGGCAACTAACTTCCAGAGGCCAATTAACCTACCAAGAAGGGTTTCGACCTGAAACGTTGCCTATTTGAGGCTGAAGAAGGGTTTCGACCCGAAACGTTGCCTATTTCCTTTGCTCCATAGATGCTGCCTCACCCACTGAGTTTTTCCAGCATTTTTGTCTACCTTCTAAACTACCAACCCACATGTCTTTGGGATACTTAATGGTTCAATGGTTCTTTATTATCATGTGTACAGACCTACAGTGAAATTCTTTCTTTGCATACAGTTCAGTAGAGTATTGCCATCCCCGATTGAACAAAGAGCATAGAAATAGTCCACTGAGACCGCATGCAAGAGATGCCAGCCATCTGTAAAGTCCAGCCTGGACTGCACGCTCGGCCTTCTGGAGCGGTGCCTGATCCAGGCGAGCCCCAGGCTGCTGCAGGGCCTCCAGCCGTCGCCTCCGCCTGGATCGTTCAGCGAACCTGAGAGAAAACCAGAGCATTTGGAGGAAACCCACAGGGTCGCAGGGTAAATGTGCAGACTCCACATGTACAGCACCCAAGGGCAGGTGTGAGATGGGCAATAGCACTGTGCCCCACTGTGCCGCCTAAACTTGGACAATACAGAGGAGGCCATTCAGCCCAGCAAACCCATGCCTACTCTCTTTCTGCAAGCCATTTCATTCATCCATTCCTTGCTCATTCACCATTGCCTGATAACAGGTCCCGCTGGTTGCAATCATGGACTCCTTCATCTGCCAAACAATGGTGAACATTTAACTGCCTTGGACATTGCCCATCCTACCCCCACCTCCCAACCCGACATGGATCACATGCAGGCAGATGAGAGTTTAGCTTGGCATTATGTTTGGCACAGACATTGCGGGGCAAAGGGGCCTGTTCCTATGCTGTACCATACCGGTGTATAGAATATAGAACAGCACAAGGATATAGTACAGCACAAGGGCGGCACGGTGGTGCAGCAGTAGAGCTGCTGCCTTAAAGCGCCAGAGACCTAGGTTCCATCCTGACTATGGGTGCTATCTGAACGGAGTTGTACGTACTCCCTGTGACCGCGTGGGGTTTTTCCCAGGTTGCTCTGGTTCCTCTCACATTCCAAAGACATGCAAGCTAATTGGCTTCTGTAAATTGTCCCTTGTGTGCAAGATAGAACAAGTGTATAGGTGATTGTTCGTCGGCGCAGACTCGATGGGCTGAAGGGCCTGTTTCCACACGATCTCGTAAAGCACAAGACGGATGCACAAATTACAAGCCCTTTGCCCACGATGTCTGTGCCGAACATGATACCAGTACCAACTCTTATATGCCTGCACATAATCCATAGCCCTCTATATATGCAGTATATGCCTATCCAATAGACTCGTAATGCTACTATCGTATCTACCTGCACCACCAACCCCAGCAGAAGATTCCAGGCATTCACCACCCTCTGAAAAAAAATGTCCCCTGGATATCTTTTAAATTTGACCTTTCACTTTAAACCCCATTTACAGCTTGAGAATAGATTGAGATCGTTTCGCCCCAAAGGACTCAGTCATTTGCTTTACCAGATAAAACTGCAGATGTCCTTTAAATTTTGCCCCTTTCACTTTAAATCCAGGCCTTCTATTATCGGATATTTCCATTTTGGGAACAAAGTCCTGAATGCCTCATAGCTTTATGCACCTCTATCTTTTTGCAGCACAGTGCAGCAGTGTTGGAGATGCTGTCTTACAGCACCAGAGACCCAGGTTCGATCCTGACTACAGGTGCTGTCTGTATGGAGTTTGTGCGTTTTCCCCGTGACTGCGTGGGTTATGTCGGGTGATACTGTTTCCTCCCACACTCTAAAGACCTACTGGTTTGTAGGTTAATTGGCTTCGGTAAATTGTCCCTAAAGTGTAAGATAGTGCTAGTGTACGGGTGATCGTGGTCAGTGCAGACTCGGTGGGCCGAAAAAACTGTTTCTGCACTGTATCTCTAAACTAAATTAAACTATTAGGTCTTCCCCCAACCTCCAATGTTCTAGGGTAAACAATCCAAGTCTGTCCTGACTATGGATACTGTCTGTGCAGAGTTTGTACTTTCTCCCCGTGATCTGCGTGGGTTTTCTCAGGGATCTATGATTTCCTCCTATACTCCAAAGACGTGCAGGTTTGTAGGTATAATTGTAAATTGCCCCAAGTGACTGTAGGGTAGTATTAGTGTACAGGGATCGCTGGTTGGCGCAGACTCAATGGGCAGAAGGGCCTGTTTCCGCGCTGTATCTCTAAACTACACTAAATTAAACTACCAGGTAGGTCTCTCCTCAACCTCCAATGTTCCAGGGTAAACAATCCAAATCTGTCGATTTTCTCCCTTCAGGTGAAGATGGACAATCCACGAACCAACCGGCCATAAACTCACAAAGATATTCAAATTGAAAGATGGTCCAATTTTAATAACATACATACAATAATATTTATAGCTTACACAGAGATATGCAGCCATGCAGCATACAAAAAGGCCTTTTGGCCCACCATGTTAATGCTGGCCATCAAGTGCCAATCTATTCCTATTTATCAGCGCTCGGCCCATAGTCTTCTATGCCTTGGCGATTCAAGTGCTTGTCTAGATACTTCTGCAGTGTTGAGAGTGTATCTGTGTCCACAAATCACTAGATTCCAGTGTGTCCATGTCAACATCCAACCTGAACGATCAACCTTATCCAAGGTTGCAAATTTCAAAGCAGCAGCATCATCCACAGCCAGAAAGGTCAATTTAAATTGTGCAAGTTTTAAACCATTTAAAATATTTAAATTTCTAATATGCGATTCTAATAAATATGTTGAATCTATAGTAAGTGGAATAAATACGAAAAAATGCTATGCTAATTACACTTCTAACAAAAGGATTTACATTTTTAATCTCAACGTCAGCAGCAGATTTGACTCTCATTTCACAGGATCTCGCTCGCATTCAGTCACACTCATTCTCGGCCCCACTCCCACATACACGCACTCTCTCTCTCTCTCTCTCTCTCTCTCTCTCTCATCCCATCGGTCACTCCATCCCATATTCACTGCAACACAGGAGTGGGGCCACTCGGCCCTTCAAACCTGTTCCATCGTTCAGTGAGATCATGGTTGTTTGTGCAGCATAAATCAGTCAGCCCTGCGTTCCCCACCTTTGATAAACAAATTAAATCTTATCCGTCAGTTTTAAACTTACCGTATGACTAAGCATCGACCAGCAAGCACAAAGGAGTTCCGGGTTTTTAACCAAACTTTTCATGTGGAATTTTAAAAAAAGACACAGAGTGCTGTAGTAACTCAGCAAGTCAGGCAGCATCCCTGGAAAACTTGTACAAGTGACATTTCAGGTCGGGATCCTTCTTCAGGCTCAGGCTGTATGTGAGATCATGTGATAGGAACAGAATTAGGCCATTTGGCCCATCTAGTCTACTCCGCCATTCAATCATGGCTGATCTATCCCTCCTAACCCCATTCTCCTGACTTCTCCCCATAAATAAAGCTCTATTCAGCCGTTTACTTGTGTCAAAGCTTTGTGGTGTTAGAATCTCCAACAAGAGTAAATAGTTTGCAACCACTTACTACATGTCCACCACTGATTTTCTGGCAACTGGTGGTCCGGCACCTCCTTTAATCTGGACAAAATTAAGAGAGGGCTCTTAAAATCCCCACCTCCCCCAACCCCCACAACCGTAAAAAAGACATGGCACCTAGGTTGCGTGAGTCAGCCAATGTCGACCTCATCAGGCTTCAGCGGGTTAAATTTGCCCCTTGTGGCCAGGGCTCAGGAACTCTAGCCCGCCCAGCGCCAGAAGATCCGTTCCCATAACCGACTTCTGAGGCCGGTTTTGTGTGCCAATATCTCGGCTCCTCGGCGGAACGTTCCGGTACCGTTGGACTCCTCTCAGAGGCTGTGACCGCTGTTGGTCCAGTAATATGGATAATTCAAAAAGTCTCCGAAGTCAAAAATGCTAGAAAATCAGTGGTGGCACTCTTTGAAATTGTAATCAAATCACCTCTTAATCTAAATTCTCTCCTAATTTAATTCCAGGGGACTGGATATCATCCCGGGAAATCCCCTCCAAATCCAGTATATTCTTCCAAGCATGACTTAGCAGAACAATTGATTGTACTGATTGATCTAACCAGGGCTTTGTATAGCTACAGCACACCACACGGCCCCTGCTCTTCATGTTATAAAGGATAACCCTCTAATCGACTGCCCAACAACATCTTAATGGATTCCTTCATCACTTTTAACTGCCCTTATATTTACCTTTTTGCTATTTAGAAAATCTATTCTCCATATGGCATTGATATCCATATGGCAGAGTCTTGTCGTCCCACTTAATCTGTTGGTATCTCACTGTTGGCACAAGGAACTGCAGATGATGAAATCTTGAGCAAAACACATGTGCTGGAGTAACTCAGCAGGTCAGAAGGATCCTGACCCGAAATGTCATGCATCCTTCTTCCCCAGATAAGCTGCGTGACCCACTAAGTTACTCCAGCACTTTGTGTCTATCATTGGTGGGGGGGAAAAACAGCTTCTGCAGTATTTTGTTCCTGCTTGCCAGTCCACGCCGACCTTCGATCACCCTTTTACACTTGTTCTATGTTATCCCACTTTCTAATCCATTCCCTACACATGAGGGGCAATTTACAGAGGCCAATTAACCTACAAACTCACAGGTTTTTGGGGATGGGAGAAAACCGGAGTACTTAGAGGAAACCCATGCAGTCAAAGGGAGAAAATGCTAACTCCACAAAGACAGCACCCCAGGTCAGTATCAAATCCAGATCTCTGGAGCGGCTCTACCAGCTGCGCCACTGTGCCATCCTAGGTCAGAAGAAGGGATATAACCCGAAACATCACCCGTCTATTTTCTCCAGATGCTGCCTGACCCGCTGAGTTTCTCCAACACTTTGTGTTTTGATATCATGAGGAACAGTAGCCAACGCCTATGGATTAGACACAGAATTATCGTCCGTGGACATTTCCCCCTATATATGTCCACAATCACCTCCATCAAAAAGTGCAATGGAATTAATCAGGTACAACCACAAAGTTGTCTGGTTCTCTCAGCTCATCAAAGCGTTCAAATGGATGATCCTGAATTATAGCATTTCCCAATCATTGATCTACACTTCCATTTCATCTTTGCTAAATCCCTTTCCCTCACTCTCTCACTCACATTCGCTCCTTCAACACTCTCTCCCACCCAGGCATTTTCCATTCACACATTATTCCTCTCGTTTTGCGCGGTGTGGAAGTGCAGTGTGTACAACTGTGTACACCCGGGAAGGGTAAAGCGGATTGGGAGGGGTACAAGTGCAGCAGTTAATCCCTGAACAGACCCTGGGAACAGCTCGCCTCTCACAGCGAGCCCATGTCTGTAATCGAGTCTTACTCCGAGGGTCCACGTCTGCCGTTCCTGGGATCAGGAGGTCGGGGAACGTCCGTAGTGCTTCAGTTTGTGAGTGAGGGATTCCGTCAGACACGTGAAGAGGGACAGGCAAACAGAGAAAAGAGATATTGTCTTGCAGGGCAGCCATCATGTTACAAAGCCCAAGGGTGTGAAGGGGATGGAAGGCCACGTTCCACCTTGCCCCCACTTCCTGTTGGTCTCAAGGTTTGGACTCAGGACACAAGGGACCGAGCCTCCTCTTCAGAGCATAGAAATCTGCCAATGGAAACACGAAAGGGCGAGATAGAACAGGTTAATAAAACAGTATTTTACTGTTGAGAGAGACATAGCACATAGAACTGCACAGCACAGAGACAGATCCTTCAGCCCACAATATCTGTGCCGAACATAACGCCAAGTACAACTCTCATCCGTCTGCACATAATCCATGTCCCTCCATTCCCTGCACATCCCAGCATTAAAGGTACATTACAGATGTGCAGATTGCAATTATGTGGAGTTTGTACATTCTCCCCAAGTTTCCCAGTTGATGCAAGTCATGATGCCAAAACGATAGGAAATGTTTATTCGGTTCTACAAACTTCCTAGGAAAAGTTATTTCCAAACATATGAAATAGCTTGTTTGTATATGCAGGGTCCATAGACCCAGGGAAGACCGGTGCTCGGTTGGGAGAGATGGGGAAGTGTGGTGGTGCGAAATCAATCTGCTTTATCAAAGGTTTCAAAGGTCTTTGACCTGACCTGTAAAATCCACCCCAAGATCCCTTCAAGCAACAGAGAAAGATGGTTAGTCACTGCACATCACAGGAACAGGCCCCACGGCTCAAAATCTCCATGCTAAACATGATGACAAGTGCCGTCAAACCCTCTTCATATGTTAACCCAATCATCCCTGGGATCATTCTCGTAGACATCCTCTGGACCCTCACCAACGCCAGCACTTCCTTCCTCAGATATGGGGCCCAAATTCGTGCACACTACTCCAAATGCGGCCTGAACAGTGCCTTATATACCCTCAGCAGTACATCCCTGTTTTTGTATTCCAAAACATCTTAAAATAAATGCTAGCATTGCGTTTGCCTTCCCTACCACCGACTCGACTTGCAAATTAACTTTTTGGGAATCCTGCACCAGCACTGCCAAGTCTCTTTCGATTTCGGATTCCAGATTTCTCTGGTCCTAGACTCTCCCTCCAGTTGAAACATCCTCTCCACATCCAATCTACCCAGGCCTTTCACAATTTGTTAAGTTTCAATGAGGTCCCCCCCCCCCCATATCCTTCTAAACTCCAGCGAGTACAGGCCCCATTGCTGTCAAACGCTCATCATATGTTAACCCACTCATTCCGCTCAATCATTAGCGGCGGTTAGTTCGCCGTGTCCCACCTGTGATGAGAGCTTGCTTCCTCTTGCGGTTGAGCGGTGAGTTTAGTTTCAGCTCAGGCGATGGGGACCTCTCCCCGGCTGCCTCCCCCGGCCCCGGTGGCTCCAGTAATGGCCTCTGCTGGGATCCCCACACAGGACGGTAGAAGGACGGGATGTCCTGGCTCGGCACGGCTTCCCACTGGAGGTCCCCCTTCAAGGGCCGCTCCGCTTCGAAGTCGAAGGCCCACCGCCGGGCCGCCGCCTCCAGGCCACTTCGGAGCTCAGCCCTGAACACGGCCCGCACCTGCCGCCCGTCCACCTGGCCGAAGAGGCTCCGGCAAACCGGCCTGCACTTGCCGACCAGCGCCCGCCACTGCTCGCAAGCCGACAATGAAGCCTCGCCCTGCAAACCACACAGACAGGTGTTGACACACACGCATACAGCTCATGGCGGGATCACCACCCCGCACATAAACACAGACACCCGCACCGTGCAGAGACCAGGCTCTGCGGTTCGACAAGAGTTGCCCAGCATCCCGGCTACCGGTCTCTGCTGGGGTGAAACCAAAGGCTGGCTACTGGTCTCTGCGGGGGGAAGGGCCAGGCTACTAGTCTCTGCTGGAGTGGGGCGAAAGGCCTGGCTACTGGTCTCTGCTCGGAAAGGGCCAGGCCCCGGGTGTCGTCATGGGTCGTCCAGCATCATCCCGACTACTGGTCTCTGCTGGGGTGGGACCAAAGGCCTGGCTACTCTGCTGGGGTGGGACCAAAGACCTGGCTACTGGTATCTGCTGGGGGAAGGGTCAGGCCAGACTGCTTTCTCTGCTGGGGTGAGACCAAAGGCCTGACTACTGGTCTCTGCTGGGGTGGGACCAAAGGCCTGGCTACTGGTCTCTGCTGGGGAAGGGCCAGGCTCTGGGTCTCATCAGGGGTCGTCCAGCATCCCGGCTACTGGTGTCTGCTGAGAGAAGAGACAGTCTCTGCTGGCATGGGACCAAAGGCTCGGCTACTGGTCCCTGTCGGGTACCAAGTGTATAGCCTACTGGTCTCTGCTGGATGGAGACCACGGCCTAGACTGGGCTACAGTTTCATCACAGGATTTTCCTCAGCTAGTAGTGTGCCGGGAGAAGGACTAGACTGCAGTCTCTACTGGGTAGACTACTGGTCTTTTCTGCGAGGTGTCCAGTATATACTGCTGGTCCCTGCTGGGCAGAGGTCAGAGCCCAAGCTACTGGTCTGTGCTGGGGTCCAGGCAGTCTACTGGTGTGTATTAGAGGGAATCAGGGCCAGGCTGTTGGTGTCTGCTGGAGGGAGTGAGGAGAGAGGTTGCTGGTGTGTGCTGGAGGGACTGGGATTGGGATGCTGGTGTGTGTTGGAGCGAGGATCGGGCGGACTCTAGGCCTGCCAGGGTTTAGTCAGGGAAGCCCAGCGGTGCGGAGAATGAGTCAGCAGAGACGGACTTGGTTGAGATCAACAGTGGCAGCAGACATCAACACGGGAGGAAAGCAGAGACTTCTATAACCCCCTGTGGCGGTTCACATGTCACCAGAAATGTCCTTGTTAATCAACTAGTCTCTGGATAAGGTAGAAACCAGAACCAAACTCCTTCACCAGCCACAGCTTACGGCCACAGTTTCACTTTCCTCTACCCGGCAGATGGTGAGAAAGAGAAAGCAACAAGACAGGGAAGAAACCAAAACTAAACAGACAGACAGAGAGATGAGGGAGTGAGAGGGGTAGAGACTGGAATATGCACTCCTAGGGAGAGAGGAGAGAGTGAAGAGCAAAACATAGAAAATGGGTGGAGTAGGCCATTCGGCCTTTTGAGCCAGCACCACCATTCAATATGATCATAGCTGATCATCCAAAATCAGTACCCCATTCCTGCTTTCCCCCCATAACCCTTGATTCCGTTAGCCCTACGAGCAAAAGGAGAGGGGGAGAGAGGGAGAGAGGGAGAGAGAGACCCACCCAGACAGTGGCATCTATGCAGATAGACAAGCTGATGATAGACAGACAGGTAAATGGACAACCATTGAGCAGAAATACATGTATGATGTATATCAACACACATACACACACGCGAACGCTTACACATGCACAGATAGACAGAAACAGAAGGACAGTGAGAGCGAGGAGCATCGCACAGCAGAGGCAAAGTAGGGAAATAGAGGAGCAGTTCACAGAATGACACAAAGGTACACAGAGAAAGAAAAAGGGGTAGAGAAGCGAGTGGCACTGACTGAGGGGCACAGAGACAATGAGATAATTACCCTCTCCAGCCAAGCAAGGTGGTGTGTAAGAGTGCCCACCCCTCCCTCCCTCCCCTCAACAACTGGCTGTGTAAGCACCAACCCTCAGCACCTATCAGCTTTAGATATAATTAGAACAAATTTACAGTATTTCAAAGTCAACTGCATCATGAGGTTAGAGGGGAGAGTGAGGTAGGGGAGTGAATATAAGGGGTGGGAGGAGGAGGAGAGGAGATTGACAAGTCACAGGGAAAAGTAGAGTGAGGGGCTGAGGAGAGGGAGTGTGTGCAGAGGGAGAGGAGAGGGAAGGATCGAGGGGAGGGGCCGGGGTGAAGGAGTGGATGGAGTGAGAGGAGAGAGTGGAGAAAGGGCGGAGAGGGGCCGTGGGGAGAGGGGGTGGAGCGGGGTGAGGGAGTGGACTGGGTGGGGAGAGGGAGTGGAGGGGCAGGGAGAGGGAGTAGAGCAGGGAGGGGAAGTGGGAAAGGGGCAGGGAGAGGGGGAGTAGAGAATGGGAGTGGGGAGTGGGCAGGAGGGAGTGGGGAGAGGAAATGGAGCTAGAGTGGAGAATGGGAGTGGGGAGAGTGAGGGGCAAGGAGAGGGGATGGGGAGCAGCAGCAATAACCGAGATGACAATCAGTGGGCAGCTGCTTGTTTGCACCTTGATCAGCCCCCACCCCATAGACCCCACCCTGCATTGTCCCCGCCTGTCCATCGCTCTCCCTCATGATCTCCCGCCCCTCCCCCCTGAAGCCCTCACAGGATATGCCCTGACGTGTTCTCAGCAGTGACTGAGTCCCTTCCCACAGCCTGGCCAACTTGGGGGGAGGGGGCGGGATGAGTGGGGTGGGGCTCACTTCTTTTGCGTAGGGCATGTTCAGTGTAAATAACGTTGCCCATTTCCTTTGCTCCATAGATGCTGCTGCACCCGCTGAGTTTCTCCAGCACTTTTGTCTACCTTCGATTTTCCAGCATCTGCAGTTGCTTCTTAAACGCTCAGTGTAAATAATATTGGGGCAAGGATCACACTGGCTGAGGTGGGCAGAATGGCAGCATTGTGTAGAGCGAGAGGTGGGGGGTGAGAGGTCAGGGGTGATTTAGTGAGGGGGAGCAGAGGACAGCAGCAAGTGGGGAGAGGGCAAGAGCGAGGGGCTAGTGACTGGGTAATGGGAGAGTGTGTGTAGCACAGTGGGCAGGGGAAGTGGGCAACTGACAGGATGGCAGGGGAGAGGGAGTGAGTGGGGAGGAAGGGGGTGTGCCGACAGGAGAGAGGGTGGGCAGAAGTTTCAGCAGGGCATGAGTGGGTACTGGGGAGTGGGCAGCTAAAGGGAGGCTGTGGGAGAGCGGGCAGGGGAGAGGGAGTAATGAGAAGAACTGGTGATGGGGAATGAGCAAGGTAGGGTTGTGGACAGGGGGGAGAGAGAGGGCAGCAGTGTTGTCATGGGTACTGGGGAGTGGGCAGCTGAAGCGAAGATGGGGGGATGTTGAGGGGGGAGGGGCGAGAGTGGGTACTAGGGAGTGGTGCACTGATGCGAGGGCAGGGGAGAGGGGGTAATGGGCAGGACGGGTGATGGGGAGTGAATAGGTAGGAGAGTGGATGGGAGAGTGTGGACGGGGAGAGAGAGCGGAGAGGGGTGTGAGTGGGAATGGGGGGGAGAGGGTATTGGGGAGTGGGCGTCTGTGGGAGGGAGGAGAGTTGGTGTTAGGGAGTGGGCAGCTGATGGGAGGGTGGGGTAGAGAGAAAGAACTGGTGATGGGGAGTGAGCAGAGCGGAGGGGAAAGTGTGGACAGAGTAGGCAGGGTTATCAGCAGGGGAGAGAGTGTGTGTTGGGGAATGGGAGGGCAGGGGAGAAGGAGTAGAAGAGGGGTGAGAGTGGGCAGCGGGGTGGGGAGAGTGGATAACGGGCGGTGGGGGCAGGGGCAGGGGCACGGCGGCTCTGTAATACCGTGCGTCAGCCAGCCTTGCCCTCCACAGCAGGGAGCGGTCATTACAGCTCATCTCATTAGCTGTGAACAAGTCGGGACATGTCGAGGGGTGATGAAGGAGGGAAGGGGGGGGGGGGTAGAGTGGAACCTGGGTTGGGGGAGAGGGCGGGGATTAGACAGTAAGTAGCAAAGATCTTTGGTAAGTAGTAAGTGACCCTGGGAGAGTGGGTGGGGAGGGAGAGAGCCGGCAGGGGTTGGGTAATTCAGCCTCACAATTGGGTCCAGGCCGGGTCGGTAGGTCAGTGGGGACAGGACCAGACATGTTCGCACAAGCCCGCACTTGTCACACCACGACCTTCAGCTCCTTCCGCCCGAGTCTGTCGGCGCTCCGGAGGGGAGTGGTGGACAGTGAAGAGATATTAGGGACGAGAGGACATCCCTCCAGGGTCTGGGGATAGTGGTACCAGGACCCTGGTGGGCAACTGGGCTCTGGGGATCCCGGAATGTGAGGTCTGGATATCACGGCACCACTCGGCAGCTCGGGGGGGGGGGGGGGGGGTTTGGAACCCCGATAGGGATTGAGCTCTTGGGGTCCCGGGAAGCCAGAGCAGGAGGGGGTTGAGTTCTGGGGGTCCCTGGATATGGGGACCAGACCCCTGGGAGAATCTGAGCTCTGTGATGTGGGACAATGTGATGAAGGCCGAGACCCGCTGGAGGGGAGAGTCGGGGAGTGGACGGGGGATTTGGGATCCCGGTGCGGATTCAGTTCGCTCGCCCGGCCCCGGGACCCCCAATGGGCGGGGAATGAGGCGCTGGGGGGTCTCGACATATGGGGGGGGGCAGACATCTCAGACCCCCGGTCAGTGAGGATCTCAGCTCTAACGGTCCCGGGACCCCTGGAGAAGACGAGCTTGAGCCCTGGGGGTCTCTGGATATGGGGACTGGACATCTCAGGACCCCCGAGTGGGGGCTCTCAGTTCTAAAGGTCCCGGGACCCCTGTACAGGGAAGTGAGTTCTGGGGGGGGTCTCGGGATATGGGGACTAAACATCTCAGGACCCCTGTGTGGGGATCGCAGCTTTGAGGGTCCCAAGACCCATGGAGAGGAGTGGTGGGTGGGGGGAGTGAGCTCTGGCTGTCTTGGGATATTGAGACATCTCAAGACCCCTGGGTGGGGGATCTCAACTTTGCGGGTCAGGACCCCTGGGTAAAGAATTCAGCTCCGTGGGTTCTGCGACCCCCCGGGGTGGGGATCTCACCTCTGGTGGTCCCGGGTCGTCCGGGTGGGGAATTGGCATCCGCACACCCCATCCCCCCCCCCCCCCCCCCCCGGTGTAGTGACCGAGCTGGGCGAGAGTCCGGGATCCCTGAACGGGGGGGGGGGGGGGGTACAAGACCCGGCGGGTGTTGGCATTGACCCGCGGCCCCTGCCTGTGGGGTGTGGGCTCCCGGTCGCACCTCCCCCCGGGGGCGGGGTGTAGAGGAGGTTCGACCGCGGGAGCCCACATCCCTGGCGGAACCTGCCCGGGCAGATCTCAGGCGCTGGGACCGGGTTGATGAGGACAGGCAGCGGTGAGGGGCAGAGAAGCCGGGAGCGGTGGGTCCCAAACTGGGAGAGGTCCCGGCTGCGGAGTGTCAGCGGGCAGACAGTCTCCATTTCACTGCGAACTCAGAACCCTCATCCACACATGAAGTTCTAGCTTCGGTTTAAATCAGCATCTGTAGTTCCTTTCCACACAAGGTTCAACACTACCACACACCGACATTCTCGCTCTTAACCCGCGCTTAACCCCGTTCCAGGTACTTACCATGTTGGCCACCAAATAAAACCCGGGCAGGTGTCCCAGGAGAGGTCGGTCCCGTAACCGAGAGATCACCCGGGAGCGGTCTGTCTGTCTGTCTGTCCCCGGAGCCGACGGTCCCAAACAGCGAGATGGCCCGGGAGAGGTCTGCCCCTAACGGGGAAAGGTCTGTCGGAACCGGGGGATGTCCTGGGAGAGACTGTTCCAAGAGCGGTCAGACCCGAGCTGGGAAATGTGCCTGAACCGGTGTTATCACGACTCCAGCACTAGGAAGCTGTCAAAAGCACCGCCTCTCTCGTGCAACATTGCATGATGCCGAGGATCAGCTGAGCCGCCAGCCGGCCCGCCCACAGACACACCACGCCCGGCCCGGCCCGGCGCCGACCTGCTGCAGGGGAGGGGGGAGGGCCAAAGCGGAATATTCCTCAGACAACCCGCAGCCAGAAGAGGGTGAAGTCCTCGCTGGAAAACCATCCATTTTAAATAACACTCAATACATTCTGGGCGCCTTCCAGTGTCTCTATGTACCACTGTCGTAGAACAGAAGGCAGGAAACGAGGAGTCCCCGTCTCCCTAGAGGGAGGGGGGTGTCAGTTGTTGCTCCGTCACAGCCCTTTAACCATCTCAGGACGTCCCACAGCATTTCACAGCCAAGCAGCTCCTTCTGAAGTGCTTCCTCAAAGCACACTGACGTCAAACCTGGGTAGTAGTACGGCCAAGCACCTCGTATTTCACGGGGAGCTTACAACCCAGCAGTGTTAATATTGATTTATCTAACTTCAAGTGATTTTTGCATCCCCCTTCTCTCTTCCCCCCGCCCACCCTAGTTGTGGCACGAGTTTCAGTGTCTGTATAACTCGTTATCACCTGGCCCACAGCCAACAATGGACCATTGTCTGCTCCACGATTCCTTGATCATTGCCTTTTTGCATATCTTTCATTCATTTGTTCTCTATCTCTCTGTACCACTTTCTATATCTCTCGTTTCCCTTTCTCCTGACTCTCAGTCTGAAGAAGGGTCTCGACCGAAACGACACCTATTCCTTTTCACTAAAGATGCTGCCTGTCCCACTGAGTTACTCCAGCATTTTGTGTCTATGTTTGGTATAAACCAGCATCTGCAGTTCTTTCCTATACATGTTCTCATCTACAACACCAACCTTACCTTGGCAACAGAACAATGTGGACCACTTCTTGCACTACCAAGGACTTGTTTTCTGATTGTGTGTTTCGCACTGATGTTTTTGTTTTGCACAGTTTTTTCCTTTCATTCTCTTGAATTTATATGTAAAATATAGTTAATTTATGATTTTTCATGTTGTCTTATTCTATGATGCTGCTGAAAACAAGATTTTAATTGTACCTGTACCTTGGCGTACTAGTGCATATGACAATAAACTCAACTTGACTTGACCCCTCCACACCATCTGGGATAGAGTCTGTGAACATCATTCCGAATAAATTTCAAGATCCTCCTTTATGTCTACAAAGCCCATAATGGGCTTGCCCCCACCTACATCAAAAGTCTGCTTACCCACCACACCACCTCCAGGTCCGTCAGATCGGCCGACTTGGGGATACTGAACATCCCGCGGTCTAGGCATAAGCTCAGGGGCGACCGCGCCTTTGCGGTTGCAGCTCCTAGACTGTGGAACAGCATCCTTCTTCCCATCAGAACTGCCCCCTCCATCGACTCCTTTAAGTCGAGATTTAAAACTCATCTCTACTCCCAAGCCTTTCTTGACGTTCTCCGAGCGAGAGCTATATGTGTATAGTGATGTATGTATTTAAGCTATGAACCACTGTTGTATAAAGTTAGTACCTCCACCAATGTAAAGCACTTTGGCCAACGAGAGTTTTTTAAATGTGCTATATAAATAAAAAGTGACTTGTCCCAAATTTCATTTTTTAATTACGGTTTAATAACAGCAAAAAAACTCACACATAAGTTTTGGAAAAATGCTACTATACCAACACTCAAAATGTGGATTGGTAATATGTTGGAAACTGCCCACTTGGAAGAAATGAGACTCCTCCTAATAGATAAACAAGACAAATTCTTAACAAGTTGGTCTCCATTTATTGACCTTGTGGATTCATGTGGTGCAATAGTATCGTAAAATTAAAAATTCTGGGTTTGGGCGAAAAATGATTAAGAACATAAAAAAGCATCGACTTGTGGCGAGGGAGAATCTCCTTTCTGCTTCACTTTCTTACTTATTTATTTTCTTTACCTCACACTCACTAGACTTTCCTTTACTCTTCACTACTTCTTTCTTTCTCATTTCTTTCTAAAAAAAAAGGAAAACAAGTTGTACAAAGAATGTTTTAATAATTCTGGGAACCTGTAAAAAGGTACCATCAAAATGTAATGTACTTACTTCTAATAAAAAAAATAAAAATTAAAATTAAAATTAAAAAATAAATAAAAGTGACTTGACTTGATCATTAATCACGCCGGATGCCATAGAACAGAAGTGAAAGCAAGTCCTCAATGCCACGGGACTGTCTGAGAAGAAATGTTCTTACTGCTGCATTGATGGGTTAGCTTACATTTGGGGTCAGTAATCTAGATTCATAGAAGCATGCCACATTGAAAGAGCCCATTTGGCCCAACTCACTCATTCGGCCCTACTACAGTGGGCGCCCATCCATATTAATCCCACCACCCACCACGTAGCCCTCTAACACTGACATTTCCAAAATTCTGTCAGTAACTCAACTTCAACCATGGTCCAGCGCTGCATTCCAGGTACTTACCATTCTCTGTGTGAAAAATATCCTCCTCAAATCCCCTCTGCCCCAACCTTAAACCAATCTCTATTTTTATCTACCTCTGATATGGGGAACCGTTTCCTGCAGTCTACCCTTTCTATAGCCCTCATAATTTTATATACCTCAATTATGCCTCCGCTATCTGCTATCCATCTCTGTCCTTTTCCATAGCCGCTTAGAAATATATGGAATGACACAAAACGCTAGAGTAACTCGGCGGGTCAGGCAGCATATGTGGAGAAAAGGAATAGGTGACGT
>CM075981.1:13549657-13673308 GCA_038087875.1 Malacoraja senta | reverse complement strand
CCCTTACTTTCGACGTCACAAAGTGCAACACTTTACATTGTTCTGATTAAACTCTTTCTGTCATTTCTGCGATATCTGTAACTGATCAATATCCTGCTTTATCCTTTAACAGTCTTCTTCACTGTCTGCAATTTTTGTGTAGTTTGATCACTGCCGTTTTGGATGGTTTAGGAGACACAAGGAACTGCAGATGCTGGTTTACAAAAAGAAAGACACAATGTGCTGGAGTAACTGAGCAGGTGAGGCAGCATCTCTCCATCTCTCCCCCACCCTAGTCATCCTGTTATTTCCACTGTTCGTACCCCTTTGTTATCACCTCCTCCACCACCAACAATGGACCATTGTGGTCTCCTTGGCCATTGGTGCCAGCTCCGATTTGTTCTGTACCTTTTCATACCTCTAGATTCCCTCTCTCCTGACTCTCAGTCTGATGAAGGGTCTTGACCTGAAATGCCACCTATACATTTTCTCCATAGATGCTGCCTGACCCATTGAGTTACTCCAGCATTTTGTGTCTATCTTGCTATTGCTGGAGATGCTGCCTGACCCGCTGAGTTACTCCAGCACTGTCTACCTATGGTTTTATTGGCAGCATTGTTGAGCTGGTTAATCATCAATGCCTGTAGTCTTTGTTAGATTGGCAACTCTCGCCTGCACCATGCCCCACCCACAGGCTGTGGCCCATGACTGACTGATTAAATTCATCATCACCGGCAGGGTGTTTCCACTCTACCATGTATCAGCTGAAGGCTCTGACTCAGAAGCAATTAGGTTCAAATTCCACTCCAAAGACTTAATCACAAAAACCAAGGCTCACATTTCAGTCTAGTACTAATCCTTGTAGCCGAATTAAGGATAGGAGTAGGACACTCGGCCCATCCAGCCTGTTCCTCCATTCAATAAAGCTACAGCTGATCTGATCTGATCCATGTTTCAGACATTGTTTATACAAAACCTATATTTATATCTGCCTTAATCATGTTCAATGATTCTACTTCCACTGTTCTTTGAGGAATTTATCAAATTCTCAAAACCCTCTAAGATTTAGAATACCCTATTCTCAGGATTCAATATATTGAAACAGTGGCATAGCGGTAGAGTTGCTGCCTTACTAACCACGGGTACTGTCTGCATGGGGTTTGTACGTTTTCCCCATGACCTGCGTGGGTTTTCTCCGGGAGCTCTAGTTTCCTCACACACTCCAAAGTTGTACAGGTTTGTAGGCTAATTGGCTTGGTAAAATTGTAAATTGTCCCTAGTGTGTGTAGGATAGTGTTAGTGTGCGGGGATCGCTGGTCGGCGTGGACTCGGTGGGACAAAGGGCCTGTTTCTGTGCTGTATCTCTAAACTAAACTAAGTCTTTCCTCAGCCTCTGATGCTCCAGAGTAATCAATCCAACTTTACCCAACCTCCCTTTACAACTAATACCTTCTAATCCAGACAGCATTCTGGTAAAGAAGGGTCTCGACCCGAAACTTCACCCATTCCTTCTCTCCAGAGATGCTGTCTGTCCCGCTGAGTTACTCCCAGCATTTTGTATCTATCTTTGGGATTCTGGGAAACCTCTTCTGCACCCTCACCAAAGTCTCCATATCCTTCCTGCAATGGGGCGACGAGAACTGTACACAATACTTCAAATGCGGCTTAACCAAAGTCCTATAAAGCTGCAATATGACATTCAGACGACTATACACAATGCCCTGATCGATGAAGGCAAGCATACCATAAGCATACCATTACCACTCTACCTAATATGTGAGATTAGATCATAAAACATGGAAGGTTTGTTGAACATGTTGAAAAGGCAAATCCAAAATGCTACCTCATGCTACAGCATGCAAGATCAAACCAGCGACAGTAATCTCAGGATTGATATCGGGCAGCTTTCCCACACAATATTTTTACTGGTCTTTTGAGGATAGTAAAGGATGCAAGGATCTTGGAAATAACTCCAAAACATCAGAAAGGTGTGGAGCTACTGAAAAGCAAACTGTAGATATCTGGAAATCGCAAAAGTACTCAACAGATTAGGAAGCAGAGATTAGTGTAGTCATTCAACTTGGATCAGTACCTTTTACCCACTGTCCATATTAACTCGTTATCGCAATCCCACAGCCAACAATGAACCATTGTGGGCTCCACATTTCTTTGATTATTGTTGCTTTCTGCATATCTTGCATTCATTTGTCCAAATTACTGTTTATAACTCTCATTCCCCTTTCCTCTGGCTCTCAGTCTGAAGAAGGGTCTCAACCCAAAACATCACCTGATCCTTTTCTCCAGAGATACTGCCTGGCCCTCGCTGAGTTACTGCAACTTTTTGTGTCTTCCTTTTACCCACTATGTTTACACCGACTATTAACTACTCATTCGTTTTAATTCCCATTTTATTCTTCCCACATTCCCATCAACTCCCTTGACTCTACAGGAGTCCATTAACCCACCAATCCAGACTAGAGGGAGATGGGAACACACAGGGGAATCAATCCCAGACAGTCAAATCACAGGAAGCATTGATCAAACCCAGATCACTGGAGGTGTGAGGCAGTGAGTCTAACTTTAATTACTTTGTTACTTTAGAGATACAGTGCGGAAACAGGCCCTTCGCCCCACCTACTGTTATTCGCGCCGAGTAGCGATCAGCCCATACATAAAAGCACTATCCTACACACTAGGGACAATTTATAATTTTACAGAAGCCAATTATCGTACAACCTGTATTTCTATGGAGTATCGATGAAACCAGAGTACCCAGAGATAACTCGCGTACAAACTCGTACAGAAAGCACCCATAGTGAGGATTGAACCCGGGTCTCTGGTGCTGTTAGGCAGCAACTCTACCACTGCACCACTGTACCACACTGTTGGAGAGAGAAACACTTAACCCTTCAGGTCATTGACTTATTTCCAGCAGTAGGAAAAGTTGCAAACGGGTCATGTTTCAATGCAGAGATGGAGCGAACAATGGTGATTAGGTCACAAGGGTGGGGACTGAAAAAGACCGAATGGCCCAAAAATGTGGTGTTGCTTGCTAGAGAGAGAGTGGGGGGGGGGGGGGGGGGGGGGCGGTAAAGGCTTACTAATCACAGGTGATCTGTTTGAAGAGAGATCAACTGGAGAGAAAAATAATCAAAGTTGGAATTAGAGATGCAAAACTCTGCTGTTGGCAGAAAACAAAAATAAAAAGGAATGGAAATACTCAGCAGATCAGGTAGCATCTGTAAAGGAAGAGAACCAACTTAATTTAAACAGGTGCATCAAGACTGGGAATTCTAACATAAACTGGAAAAGCTGGTTATCTGAAATAGCTGGTTTCAGAGATGAGCCCTAAAGGCTGTGATGTACCAGGTAAGAAGATGTGGTTCAGCAAGCTCACGATAGGCTTGGTTAGGAAGCCAAAGGTAAAGAGACCAGTGGAAATGGACGGGAAAATTAAAATGACAGGCGGCGGGTCAGGTGATCATCATTTTAAGTCTCCACCCTCTCCCTCACTTCCCGCCTCCTCCTCTCCCCCTCTCTCTCACCTTTCCCACTTGGTAAAAATTGTAAATTGTTCCTGTTGTGTAGGAAGTGCTAGTGTACTTGTCGGCATGAACTCGAAGGGCCTGTTTCTGTGCTGTATCTCTAAACTAAACTACACTAAAAAGATGCAGCAATAAAGCAAAAAGATAACAAAGATACAAACAGGCACTTTGGCCCACCAAGTCCACGCAAACCAGCGATCACCCATACACTAGTTCCGTCCAGGAGCGGAAAAGACTGCAAAATGTTGTGACCACTGCCCAGTCCATCACCGGCTCTGACCTCCCCACCATCGAAGGGATTTATCAGAGTCGCTGTCTCAAAAAGGCAGCTAACATCATCTGGAACCCACACCATCCTGGCCACACACTCATTTCACCACTGCCACCGGGAAGAAGGTACAGGAGCCTGAAAACAGCAACGTCCAGGTTCAGGAACAGCTTCTTCCCTACAGCCATCAGGCTATTAAACACGATTACAAATATGCTCTGAACTACAACAGATTATTATTATCATTGCACTATAATTGTTTCTTTTTTGAGTATGTGTGTATGTGTATATACACACTGAACTTTCTTTTCCTCTTGTTTATGTACTATGTTTACATATTCTATTGTGCTGCAGCAATTAAGAATTTCGTTGTTCTATCTGGGACATATGACAATAAAACACTCTTGATTATTCTACACACTAGGGACAATTTACCGAAGCCAATTAACATACAAACCTGCACGTCTTTGGAATGTGGGAGGCACCCGGAGCACCCGGAGGAAGCCCACAGTCACGGGAAGAACGTACAAACTCCAGAGCTGTTCCTAGCTCAACTGTAAGGCAAGGCAAGGCAAGTTTATTTGTATAGCACCTTTCAACCACAAGGTAATTCAAAGTGCTTTACATAAAACATTTAAAGCATTTGAAAGAAACACATATAAAATGACATTTAGATATAAAATGATTATTAGATTATTCAGATAAAATAATTACAAAATTAAAAGCAATCAAATAAAATATTTAAAATAGAATAAAACCAGGTATAGAAGTTACAGTGCAGTATAGGTAATTAATAAATTGTATTGTTTACTGAAAGGCAGCGGCAAACAGAAAAGTCTTCAGTCTAGATTTAAAAGAGCTGAGTTGCAGCAGACCTGCAGTTTTCTGGGAGTTTGTTCCAGATATGTGGTGCATAAAAACTAAATGCTGCCTCTCCATGTTTAGTTCTGACTTTGGGACACAGAGCAGACCTGTCCCAGACGATCTGAGAGGTCTGGGTGGTTCGTAGCTAAGCAGAAGATCAGAAATGTATTTTCGCCCTAAACATTCAGTGCTTTGTAAACCAACAGTAGTATTTTGAAATCAATTCTTTGACAGACAGGAAGCCAGTGTACCTTCTGTACCTTCCCACCTTTGTAATGCTCTTCCAGATTTTCTCCGTTCCCTCCCCCACTGCCTCTTCCTCTATGCTCTCCATGACTTCATCTTCTTTACATTCTTCCCCCTCCCTTCTTATCAATTCCACATCTCTCCTTCTCGCTCCCCCATCCACTGTCTCTACCCGTGACATCTTCTGCAGATGCATGCATTGGCACACAACAAATTATAGTTTCCTAACAAGGCTGAACACTCAACACCTATACTACTGAATGTACAGGTGATTCCTGCAACTTCTTATGCAGTAGGAAGTTTGGAATCCCGATAATCTGATATCCGATTGCTCGGATATCCTGACGGTTGGCTATCTCACCTATCAGGTTACGTTCTCATGTTCTATATAAACTTTGCGGGGCTCCATCCCATTCCCATTACTCCTTATCAATTCTCCGGGGGACCTGTTCCTTCAGGCCATGTAAACACATCAGTTCACTAGAAGAGTTATTATTTTATGGTGTAACCGCTAGTTTAAAAATCTAGTTTAAAGTATATCGGTGGAAAATCTATTGGTTCAACTCCAGGAGAATCCCAAGGATATCGATATTGGTTAATTATTGTCACATGTATTGAGATGCAGTGAAAAATGTTGTTTATGTGTTCATACTATAAATGGGGCGACATAGTGGCACAGCGGTGGAGTTACAGCACCGGAGACCCGGGTTCGATCCTATCTACGGGCGCTGTCTTATGGAATTTGTACGTTCTCCCTGTGACCGTGTAGGTTTTCTCTGGGTGCTCCGGTTTCCTCCCACACTCCAGAGAGATAGAGGTTTGCACATTGATTGGCTTCCGCAAATTGTAAATTGTCCTTAGTGTGTAGGATAGTACTGGTGTTCGGGGTGATCACTGGTTGGCGTGATCTCAATGGGCCAAAGGGCCAGGTTCCACTTTGTATCTCTAAAGTCCACAAAATATGAGCACAATAAGACCATTGATGAATACAACAGGCAGTGCAAAAGAGAAAGAGAAACAGATTGCAACATATAGTGTAACAGCTACAGAGTAAGTGCAGATAAAGAGTTCAAATGCCTCAAAAAGGTAAGTTGTAAGAAAGGGGATATATTCTGAACATATGAGAGGTCTGTTCAAGATTCTGAAAATGGTGGGGAAGAAGCTGGTGGGGTGTACTCTTAAGCTTGTGTATCTACTGCCCAACGAGAGAGGGAGAAGAGAGGGAGAAAACTGGGTGTTTATGGTCCTTGGTTATGTTGGCTGCTTTCCCAGGGCAGCGTGAAGTGTAGATGGAGTCGGTGGAAGTGGATTCTTGTTGTCAGACCAGGACACAGAGGGGACATTGTCAGCACCAAATTCAACACTTCATCGCAATCATCGAGAGGGTCAGGGATCAACCACAAACTGGGTCAAGCATCACACAGAGGATCATTTCCAGGCACGAACAATGTGCTGAGTTCCAGAGTCTGTGGATATTAACAGCCAGGCTGTGGCAGAGTCTGATCTCACCGATCATCATATGTATGTGACAATTACATCCTCTCCAGCTGGTCCATCAGCCCGTCGTTTAAGTTGCTAGTCCATTGCTAATGCCTCACTTGCAAACGCAGTGAGGGTACAAACCACAGCACTCCCTCATGAAGACCGCCGAACGCCGGGAGTAAGGGTGACCGTTCTCTTGGGTGGCAATCAGGGCCGGGCTGGTGTTGTAAGAACATGCTTCTGAGGTAACGGTGGACGCTCACAGCTATTTTAGTTCACCTAATTTCCCTCCCTGCTGCCGGTGTGTGACCTGTTCACTCTGGACGCTGTGTTGGAAGAGTGTAGTCTTAAAATTGCATCGATCTCCGCAGTTAAAATGAGAGGCTCCATCTCACCACTCGTGGGAATGTCTGAAATGAGGGTCCACGGTTTCGAGAATAAGGGGCGGTCATTTGAAACCGAGGTTAGTTTGAATTTCTCCTCGCTGAGGCTGGTGAAACTCTGGAATTCCCTTTCCCACAGAGATGTGGAGACTGGGACATCAGAGGTATATAAAGAGGCACTGTATAAAGCAGCACAGTGACGCAGCGACAGAGTTGCTGCCTTACAGCACCAGAGACCCTGGTTCGATCCTGACCACGGGTGCTGTCTGTACGGAGTTTGTACATTCTCCCTTGTCACCGTGAGGGTTTTCTCCAGGTGCTCCGGTTTCCTCCCACATCCCAAAGATGTACAGGTTTGTAGGTTAATTGAACTTCGGTAAGTTGTTAAATTGTCCCAGGTTTGTGGGATAATGTTAATGCATGGAGCAATTGCTGGTCGCCCCAGACTCTGTAGGCCGAAGGTCATGTTTCAGCGCTGTATCTCTAAAGTCTAAAAAGGAAGTAGATACGCTTTTGAGAGACGAGGGAATTGAGGGCTATGGGGAGCTGCCACAGAGGAGATGAGAGCTGGGGCAGGATAGACTCAAGGGGCCGAATGGCCTACACCTGCTCCTCTTTTCTAGTGTTCTTGTGTTATGTGCTCATCTGGTAGTTTCAAGGTTACCGATACTGACACCAGCTTTTTATTTCAGATTTAGTTAATGATTTAGTTAATCTTGTGCCATGATAAGATACATGCCCGTGGATCAGTAGTCCAGACCTCTATATATAGTCTACTTACCCTATAACATCTGTCAAATAGCCCTGTGGAGTTCACACATGACAATTCCCTCATTTTGCTGGCATAGGCTGGGGGTTTTAAAGTTAATGTCTGGATAAATAACTGGATTTGAATCCAACTTCCAGGCTTGGATCTGTGAGCAGGTAGTGCAGGGGTGGCACGATGGCACAGCGGTAGAGTTGCTGCCATACAGTGCCAGAGACCCAGGTTCAATCCTGGCTACGGGTGATGTCTGTATGGAGTTTGTCCATTCTCCCCGTGACCTGTGTGGGTTTTCTCCTGGTGCTCCGGTTTTCGCCCACACGCCAAAAATGTACAGGTTTGTAGGCAAATTGGCGTGGTAACATTTTAAATTGTCCCCAGTGTTAATGTGTGGGGATCGCTGGTCGGCGCGGACTCTGTGGGCCGAAGGGCCTGTATCCATTCTCCTCAATTTCTGGTTGCACTTCAACCCTATGCTCCTGGTCTTTGGACACACTAGGTTTGGGAACCACCTCCCCAGGCAAAAGACCATGCTGATGACTTGCCCATCTTCAGAGACTGTGTTCTTGCCCTTATCTTCCCTGGAGAAGGGGCAGGTGGTATCTGATGGAGGCCTTCTGGGACCAATGGTTGGAGTGTATGCTCGATCCAGAGGACAACATTTTAATTTAACTAATTGTTAACGCTGTCAGTGAAGTTATCTTAAAGCAATAAAAAAATCCACACAAGATGGGATCACACAAGTCTGGAGATAAAGACTTTGCAAAGAAAAACCCAAAACAAAATAAGTACAGAACTTACAGCAAACAATACAGGCCTTGATAACAAAGAGTACAGAGGAGTCTCCACTTACAGAAGTTACATTCTTCAAAATCAACATGCAAGTTGAAATAGTGTGGAAATATACCAAGGGTTTAGGTTCCAGTCTCACAAGATTAATCCAATACATGGAGTCAGAGAGTTGTACGGCATGGAAAAAGACCCTTCGGCCCAACTCATCCATGCCAACCAAGATGTCTCATTCCATTTGCCTCCGTTTGGTCAATATCTCTTTAAACCTTTCTCATCCATGTATTTATTTATATACTTATTGAAATTTCAACTTGTTACTAACCTTTACTGATGATGAGCATGATCTTGAAAGGATGATAATGCGGTATTTTTGAATCAGAACTCCAAGGGACAATTGCGGAGTGTAGAGTGGAATGCTGGTTTGAGCGATGCTAAATGCTAAGGTTGGTGATGGTCAGTGTTTGGCGTTAGTAGATAGTCATACAGTCACACAGCATGGAAACAGGCCCTTCGGCCCACTGTATCCATACACACCACTACCCATCTACACTAGTCCCCTGATGGATGAGTTCAAATGTATTTGGTTAATAACGTAGTTAAGTTAGAGAGTCATACATTATGGAAAGATGCCCTTCAGCCCACTGCGTCCACACTGGCCGTCAACTATGCATTTCCATCAATCTACGCCAAACCCATTTTACTCTCCAAAGAATCCCATCATTTCCTCCCAGATTCTATCACTCATCTACACACTAGGGGCAATTTAAATCACCAATTAATTTATCAACTTTAAAACTGGGAGGAAACCAGAGTGCTGGGAGCAAACGCATAGGGTCACAAGGGGGATCATGCAGACTCCACACAGACATTACCGGAGGTCGGGGTTGCACCCAAGACTCTGAAGAAGCTCTACCGACTTTGCCACCTTGCCACTGATGGAACAGTCTCAACCCTGGCTGAAAGATATTCCTGGGAATCCTCCTTTCACCTTTGGCTAACCTTGTATATGGGCCAGCATTGCCAAGTTAGATGCTCATGGGAAGGACATTGTGAGGTGGATGGACTTTCTTGTACCTTCATCGTTTCCAAGTCTGATGCCCAGCCCTAAGATGGGAAGCCTCCTCAGTCTCATCCTCCAAACCTGCAGCGGCTATAGGGGAGCAGAACCGTTTGCTAAACATCAGAAGGGGGGCAGTTAACAGTCGGCCACAACACTGTGGGGCTGATGCCATGAGTGAGCCAGACTTGGTCAGGAGGATGGATTTCACTCAATGAAACCCAAGTGAACTAGTTGGCATTTTATAGTCTGGAGTTTCCCAGTTGCTAATACTAAGTTTATTAATTTCAAACAATTTAATTAGCTGAATTTAAATTCTCAGCTACTGTAAAGGTATTTGAACTCGTATTTCTGGATCACTGGTTAATTAGATGACTATTACGGCCTTCCGCCAACCTAGCAACCCATAAAAAGTCCACAGTAGATCATTAGATGCTGAGGTAGGGTTGTGCAGGATGTTTCAAATGGCTGATGGGAGGAAGATGTTCTTGCTCCTGGAGGTCACGGTTCTCGGGTTAAATATTCTGGCATGAGGTAGGAGAAAAAGTCAAAGGATGGCTGTTGGCTAGCTGTCATGCAAGTCACTCAATCAAAATTGTCTGAATCCATGGGCCCAGCTCACACCCTGGACTGACCAGCAGAAGTGCCCTGACTATAGCAGCCACAGACCAGTAACCCGAGAACCGTGACCTCCAGGATCAAGAACATCTACCTCCCATCAGCCATTTGAACCATCCTGCACAACCGTACCTCAGCATCTAATGATCTACTGTGGACTTTTTATGGGTTGCAATCTGTTCTATGGATTACAGTCCAGTTACGTAGTTTCGCTGATAATTTATTGTATTATTGTTTATTGCATGTTTATTTGTTGTGTGGCGCTGATGTGCTGTAAAACCGCAGCAAGTAAGAATGTCATTGATCCAGTTTTGGGGCATATGACAATATATTGCCTCTTGACTCTTGATCCCAGTGGGAGTGCCCACAGCAATGACACTGAACGTGACCCAAGTCCAGCGAAGGGAATGAGGAAATCAGTGATAGAGATTGGGGCTTTACAGCCCTGTAAAACTGGCGGTGTGAGGTCAATCGTATGGTGCACACTGCACTCGCACTCCAAGATAACAGGTAACCTGCCAACAGCAGTAAGGCGAGAAATCAAATTCCACTGGGTTATTGAGTTGCCAGAGGCAACAAATTACAGCCACGGGTGGCACAGTGGTAGAGTTGCTGCTTTACAGCGCCAGAGACCTGGGTTCGATCCTGACTACGCATGCTGTCTGTATGGAGTTTGTACATTCTCCCTGAGACCATATGGGTTTTCTCTGGGTGCTCCAGTTTTCTCCCACACTCTATAGACGCAGAGGTTTGTAGGTTAATTGGCTTCAGTAAAAATTGTAAATTATTCCTACTGTGCAGTGTGATCGCTGGTCGGCTTGGGCTCGGTGGGCCGAAGGCCCTGTTTCAGCGCTGTACCTATAAAGTCGAAAGGGATCATACTCAGGAACCGGCCTCTGTGGAAAGACTATAGAATTTATACACCAGACACCACAACAAGAAATCCAACAGAGAAACTTATGGTATGAAATAATATCCGTGGGAGCAAACCCAGAACATCATACAAAGCAGGAACACCGATCCAGGAAACAACACCAAGATATTACAGCTGGAAAAAATTACCTTGTGAAACTGTGTCGTGTGCATCACATAGGGAAGTCAATACTTGTAAATCACACCAGGAAATCAATCAGACCGCAACCAAGAAACTGAAGCTCCCAGAGAAAACCCATGCGGTCACGAGAATATACAAACTCCGTACAGACAGCATTGATCTTAACCCACCAACCTGCGTACTCATTCGAACTTCTGCAGATGTACAGTAGAGAGCACACTGACTGGTTGCATCATGGCACGGTGACTTTTACTTATATCAAACCATGCTATCACGGTTGCATCATGACATGGCATGGTATCCTGTGCTACCAAGAATGGCAGAAGCTGCAGCATGTGGTGCACATTGCCCAGTCCACCACATGTATTGACCTCCCCACTTTCGAAGGAATCTACAGTACAGGAAGCATGCTTCAAAAAGGCCGCTAAAACCCACACCAGCCTGGCCACGCACTCATCATGCTGTAGGTGAATCGAGATATCCAGTTTCAGGAACATCTTCTTCCCATCCACCATCAGACTCTTGAACCACCCAACTCAATTCCAACTACAATGCTACCTTTGAAATGACCTATTATGAATTTTGCAAAGGCTTCATACTTCGGTTTGCATTTTTGATTAATTTATATTTATTGTTTAATTGTTGTGTTAATGTGCCTAAGCTGCAGCGTGAGAGATTTATATTATTCTGTTAGTCAGAGTCATACAGCGTGGAAACAGGTCCTTCGGCCCACCTTGCCCACGCCGATTAACATTCCCTGTCGACACTAGTCCAACCTGGCTGCGTTAGGCCCATATCCCACTAAGCCTGTTCCCGGACAGTGAAATATTCTTGATGCTTTCCTCTGGAGCTGCACTTTCCTCAGGATGTGCTGTGACCCTGTGGAGGGATAATCCAACATGGACCTCTAGTGGATACACACGAGGCTGCAGCCCTGACAACGTCAGCTAAAATTGTGCCTGAATTAGGTTAAATCCAAAACTCTTATTATTCAGATTGAGAGATTATAGATATAATGTAGGCTAGCCTTTATTTTGAGGACTAGAGTATAAAAACAGGGATGTAATGCTGAGGCTATATAAGGTAATGGTCAGACCCCATTTGGAGTATTATGAGCAGGAGAATGGGGTTGAGGGGGAAAGATAGACCAGCCATGAATAAATGGTAGACTTGATGGGCCGAATGATCTAATTCCGTTTCTATAATTTATGAACTATAAACTTATCTTCAGTCAAATGTGAGGCTGGAAGAGGCCATTAATCCAATTAGTTCATTAGTTGATGTGGGATTAATGATGCGATCCTCAGAAGTTTAACAAAATCGGGATGTCGCCTTCTTCTTCTTGTGTTTTAGGCAGCAGTTTATGTAACGCCCTCCAGGCACTGTAGACAGTTCAATGAGCTGTTGTCGAGGGCCGTGAGGTCTACCCCTCTACCGGGGGGGGGGGGGGGGGGGGGGGGCGGAGGACAGCAGTCGCAAATGACGTGCTACGCTGTTTGCCGGTCTGCTCCACACACGCAGGCTGATGATGAACGCAGCCCCCAGCAATGCATGTTGGCATTGAACCGGTCGACCCCTGTACGGGGCTGGTGCAGGGTGACCTACTCTTTGCGGGGTAGGTCCGAGCTGGGTGAGGCTGTGTTGTTTGGTGCAAGTGAATTGAGGAGGTCGTGAAGTCTGTTCCCAGCTAGTTCTCCATGCTCCTAGTGTGTTGAAACCAAAGCCACAGAGGGTCGTTGTGTGATGGGGAAGGGGTGACGAGATGACAGGTGTTGAGGTCCCAGTTGCTATGAGTCCTGGGCGAGGTAGTGCAAAGGATGTTTGGTGTCGTGATGTCGCCAAATACTCTATTGAAGTTCTGCAGGTGCAGTGACCAGAATACTGACATCAGTCTGGATTGGTAACTCAAATATTCAAGAATGATGGCTGAAGAATGTGATGTTCATTGCCTGGTCCATCACAGGCAATGAACCCCACTATCAAGGAGGCAGCTAATAATAATAATAATAATAGATTTTATTTATATAGCGCTTTTCAGGACTCAAAGTCGCTTAAAGCTAATATCACCATAGACTCACACCACCTTGACCATGCACTCATCTAATTGCTACCACCAGGCAGAAAGTACAGGAGCCTGAAACCATGACCTCCAGTTTCAAGAATTGCTTTTCCTATCACTCACTATGGCTGTGAACAACTGCAGCAAGAATATCATTGTTCTGGGCACAGTGCATATAGCAACTAACCATTCTTGGACTTGGAAGATGTTTTTTTCCCCCAACTCTGTTCTTGTCCTATTATGCTACTCAGTTTAAATGTGTGTTGAGCAACTCCCTTTCACCCATGGAAGCTAGTCACAGACCCATGTACACTACAGATCTGTGCAGAAAGGTCATTGTAAGAGTTTCATTCTTATAGATGAGGCTCTCACTAAGGTCTCTCCGATATCCCACAGCTCTGCTCTTACTCCCCCTCCCCCCAGTCATAACAAGGAGAGTCCCCCTTGTCCTCACCTTCCACCCCATCAGCCATCGCATACAGCATATAATCCTCCAACATTTTCGCCACCTCCAACAGGACCCCACTACTCGCCCCATCTTCACCCCTTTCTGCTTTCAGCAGAGACCTTTCCCTCCGAAACTCCCTGGTCAACTCGTTCCTTCCCACCCAAACCACCCCCTCCCCAGGTACTTTCCCCTGCTACCACAGGAGATGCAACACCTGTCCCTTTACCTCCCCCCTCGACCCTATCCAAGGACCCAGTCTTTCCAGGTGAGGCAGAGGTTCACTTGCACCTCCTCCAACCTCATCTACTGTATCCGCTGTTCCAGGTATCAACTTCTCTACATCGGCGAGACCAAGCGCAGGCTCAGCGATCGTTTCACTGAACACCGCCGCTCAGTCCGTCTTAACCTACCTGATCTCCCGGTGACCCAGCACTTCAACTCCCCCTCCCATTCCCAATCTGACCTTTGTGTCCTGGGCCTCCTCCATTGTCAGAGTGAGGCCCAGCACAAATTGGAGGAACAGCACCTCAAGTTCAATAGTTCAAGAGAGTTTATTGTCATGTGTCCCTGATGGGACAATGAAATTCTTGCTTTGCTTCAGCACAACAGAACATGTAGGCATGACTACAGAACAGATCAGTGTGTTCATATACCATTATATAAATATATACACACATGAATAAATAAACTGATAAAGTGCAAATAAACAGTTAATGGGCTATTAATGCTCAGAGTTTTGTCGGTGCCGAGTTTAATAGCCCGATGGCTGTGGGGAAGCAACTATTCCTGAACCTGGTCGTTGCAGTCTTCCGGCTCCTGTACCTTCTACCTGAAGGTAGCGGGGAGATGAGTGTGTGGCCAGGATGGTGTGGGTCCTTGATGATGCTGCCAGCCTTTTTGAGGCAGCGACTGCGATAGATCCCCTCGATGGAAGGGAGGTCAGAGCCGATGATGGACTGGGCAGTGTTTACTACTTTTTGTAGTCTTTTCCACTCCAGGGCGCTCAAGTTGCCGAACCAAGCCACGATGCAACCAGTCACCATGCTCTCTACTGTGCACCTGTAGAAGTTAGAGAGAGTCCTCCTTGACATACCGACTCTCCGTAACCTTCTCAGGAAGTAGAGGCGTGATGTGCTTTCTTAATAATTGCATCAGTGTTCTGGGACCAGGAGTGATCTTCAGAGATATGCACGCCCAGGAATTTGAAGCTCTTGACCCTTTCCACCATCGACCCGTTGATATAAACGGGACTGTGGGTCCCCATCCTACCCCTTCCAAAATCCACAATCAGTTCCTTGGTTTTGCTGGTGTTGAGGGCCAGGTTATTGTGCTGGCACCATATGGACAGTCACTCGATCTCTCTTCTATACTCTGACTCGTCCCCATCAGTGATACGTCCCACAAATGGTGTCATCAGCGAACTTGATGATGGAGTTCGCACTATGACCGGCTACACAGTCATGAGTATAGAGTGAGTACAGCAGGGGGCTGAGCACGCAGCCTTGAGGTGCTCCCGTGCTGATTGTTATCGAGGCTGACACATTTCAACCAATACGAACAGACTGTGGTCTGTGAATGAGGAAGTCGAGGATCCAAAAGCAGAGGGAAGCGCAGAGACCCAGTTCTGCGAGTTTGGTAACCAGCTTGGAGGGGATGATTGCATTAAATGCCGAGCTGTAATCAATGAATAACAGCCTGACATATGAGTTTTTGTTGTCCAAGTGGTCCATAACGGAGTGTAGAGCCAGCGAGATCGCATCCACCGTTGACCTGTTGTGGCGATAAGCGAACTGCAGTGGGTCCAGGTCTTTGTCGAGGTAGGAGTTGATTTGCGCCATGATCAACCTCTCAAAGCACTTCATCACCACCGACGTTAGTGCCACTGGTCGATAGTCATTGAGGCACGTCACTTTGTTCTTCTTGGGCACCGGAATAATTGATGCCCTTTTAAAGCAGGTGGGAACCTCAGACCTCAGAAGTGAGAGGTTGAAAATGTCCGTAAAAACTCCAGCCAGTTGGTCCTCATATTTCACTTGGGTAGTTTACACCCCAGCGGTATGAACATTGACTTCTCTAACTTCAGATAGCCCTCTTTCTGTCATTCCCAGTTCTCCCACTAGTCTCACTGTATCCGACTACATTCTATCTTTGCCCCGCTCCCTCCCGACATGTCTGAAGAATTGTCTCGACCCAAAACGTCGCCCATTCCTCTCCAGAGATGCTGCCTCAACCGCTGAGTTACTCCAGCATTTCGTGTCTACCTTCGATTTAAACCAGCATCTGCAGTTCTTTCTTACATGCAAGTTTCATTGTTCTACCCACAACATATGACAATAAAACACTCTTGGAATCCCATCAAGTACATAATGCAGATCTTGGATCAGATATGCTGCTACTCAGTCTGTCTTGATGCATGGCTTGTTTAACTGTGCTTATTTCTGCATCCCATACTTCACAATCTCAAGGTCATGATGGGCACCCTGACAAGTTGCTAGAATAACAGAAGTGAGGTAATTGCCATGTAGTAAATTTGAAATGTTGGAATTTTGTTCTTGTTAAATGTATTCCCCTTTGGAAGTAGAGGACATACCAAGCCAGACTTGCTCTACCTTTTGAAACTCCTATATTATTTTGTCTGTCTTTGCCCACTAACTACTGCATTCATTCATTGACCAGATACTTTTGGTTATCTTATCCCCACGGAAAAAACAGGGGAACGTTCAGTCCCGCACCGCCCTTGAAGCTTCTATGGCTTTCCTTATTCTGTCGAAGTGCCTTTGGTCCTTATTTAACTTCCATCAACTTGACCAGTGCAATAATAGCAGAATTTATTTTTTTAAGATTGCCAGGGAGGTCATAAGAGCAGATACAATAGCAACATTTAAAAGGTATTTAGTCATGACTAGGTTGGGATGCAGACCATGTGTCGGCAGATGGGGTTAGGTTGACATCATGGTCTGCAGCAGGCACTTGCCGTGAGTAATTACTCAGGGTAGGCAGTCAGTCCACTTTTAAAAAATCTTGAAAAACACGCATGCGCAGATTATTCTTCTGGGTATGCAGTCAGTCAATTTTATAAAGTAATTTGTCTTCAAAAGCCTTATCTCTTCATAAAGTATTTACAAACATATAGCTCAAAGAAATTTACTTACCACATTGTTTAAGCAGATGCTGGAAAATCGAAGGTAGACAAAAATGCTGGAGAAACTCGGCGGGTGAGGCAGCATCTACGGAGCGAAGGAAATACTTACCACATTATTTGTATACGAACTCTTCTTCTCTTTGTTGCTTAAGATACTCTTAAGATAATGACAATCCATGTTTGAAAGACCCGTCAAGAAACTTGCGCTGCGCAGCACATGCACGCAGCCCACGGTGCAAAGGCAGAATTGCAGCTGCCTTTATACTGTTGTCATTGAAGGCTTGAAGCAGTGTTGACGGCACACGAGTTGCATACTTTCGCGTGTTACTTGTACTATGGATGAAAGGCACGGGAGAATTATGCCTACCTAAGAAATCGATCTCTTAGGTAGGCATAATTCTCCCATGCCTTTACTAATTATATTTACCATTTTATAATTTTAGTCAGGGTAGGCATTGCCTACCTTGCCTACCCCGAGGGCACGTGCCTGGACTGCAGACACTCTGACCCCAAGAGCCTGTTGCTGTGCTGCATCTACAGATTATTATTTTCATCCCCTTATTTTCCTGTAACTGATTTTCCACTCCTGTCTATCCCTCTTTGACCACCTTCACAAATTTGCATAATAACTGGCATTCTTGGGACATGGCAGGAAACCAGTGAAAAGCAAGAACTCCACAATTATATTTTGCTTGGGCAGTTTGCAGCCCAGTGGTATGAGCATTGACTTCTCTAATTTCAGGTAGTCCCTACTTTCCCCTCCCCTTCTCAGCCCACTGGCCCCACCTCTTCCTTTCTTCACCCCCTCCCCCCCCACCCGCACATCAGTCTGAAGAAGGGTTTCGAAACCCGCTGAGTTTCTCCAGCATTTTTGTCTACCCCACAATCACAGGGAGAACATGCAAGCTGCACAGACATGGGTCAGGATCAAATTATAGTTGCTGAAGCCACAGGACAGCAGCACAATCCTTCACCACTCCATGTACTCTCAGCACAGTGGAGATTGAAGGTGGTCCATCACCTTTGAGGGCTGATATGATTGATTTGTCATCTTCATCAACCATTGTGGAGAGGCTCATATCAAGATAATTCACCCAATTTGAGGCCATGTCTGCTTTAAATTCGGCCAACATTGTTTTATTTCAAAAAAGACAATGCTGGAGTAACACAGGTCAGGCAACATCTCTGGAGAACATGGATAGGTGGCATTGTGGGTCAAGACCCTTCTTCAATCAGAAGAATAGCTGCCACCCAGAATCAAAGTCAAGAAATTACAACAGAACATCTGTAACCAAAAGTTTATTTCCAAGAAAGTCACAAAACAGCATACAAATGGTGCAGTATAATGGCAGGATCAAGAGCAGAAGGAGAAAATGTATTGCTCCAAGTTTTCAATACCTCCAGTGGCCAAAATGCACATCAGGGCAGCGCATATATTTACAATGCAGTCAATGACGAGTGAAGGATTAAGCACCAGCATTTCTGACACGGGAAACAGCGGTCTTCTTCAATCTCTGGACACAAGGACATATCACAATTTATCGTCAGAAATTACCCATACCAGAAATACTAAACTCTTCTCTCCTCACACTGTAGCCAGTATCTGTGAAATTCATGCAGGAAAAGTTAATACACCAACAGCAAGAAATGTCACTTTCTTCATTAAATTTATCCTTTCAAAGAGCTACCACATCACAAGTCATTTTAAAAACCTGCAGGACCATCTTTTAATGTACTTATTTTCTGTTGAAATTCAAGGAACACTTCCAAATACACACTGGAATAGCACAATTTTGTTTCCATTGTACCCAATCTACAACTAGGCTCCTCCAAATAATGTCGCAAAAGTCACTACACAAATGAACTCTACCACAAAGTAACAAGTGCAGGATTTACAAACAGTTACACTACAGTTTAAACACCTCTTGCACTTTAGGAAACATGAAAAACAAATACATACAAAAACTATTCACAGCACTCACCCCACAGATAGCATGGCACAGGTACGCTATAATGTTAAAAATGCCCTCGGGGCTTGGAATGGTTATCTCACAATAACCAAGAATTGAACAAAAACCACTGCTGGTCAGACCTGCTTGTGGGAGGATGGGGCGAAGAGGAGACGGGATGTAATTCTCAATTGAAGATGTACAAGGTTAGCAATTCCAGCAAGAGATGGTGTAACCCTTGTAGAAGTCAGTGATCTGCCCACAATACAATCCCACCTTTATAAAAACTTCAACTCTGCCTTGAATTCACGTCTGAAATTCTGCATATGAAAATCCGATCACTGGTTACATTATAGAATACATGAAAAGAAAAAACAATGAACAGCTAAAACAGGGTAAAAAAATGTTTAACTACATGTCTTAAGAGTCTATTAAACAAATGCAAATCACATTCTTAACAACTCCGACATTCTGTACAGAGGTCCTCAAAGGCAACTATGCTTCAGATTCACTTCCTATCAGTTGACCTGGAGCGGCTAAAATAGAAAGAAACAAAACAAAGCTTAGAATAGAGCCAACTGTACATTTGCTGCATCCGAGATGAATATTCCATGTTTTCCTTCCTGACAGACCAAGCTGCACACCACCAGAATGTCTTGTCCTTACATCCCCACACATTACCCCTTCAGGTCCACCTTAATCCCCAAGCTTAGTGATTTAAAAAAATAGGTTTCTATAAAGATTAAACATAATTCTCTAGACCTACTAAATCCAAAATGTCATCCTTACCTAGATATTACTGAAAACAGGCATATTCACCTCCAGAAAAAAAGTAGGAAACATTGGCATGGGGTCCAGGAGGCCAGTTAGGCCCCCCCCCCCCCTCCCCCCAGTGGGGGTTCAGGGCGCTTCTGCATTTTCAATAAATTGAAAGTGATTCCCAAGCTTTCTGCTGGTAGTTTACATAACAAGCTTAGAATATTTCTAACACATAACCAGTAAAATAAACCCCAAAAGATAAATATTTCACGAAATAAATGACTTCATACAGCTAAAAAATATCTTTACAAAAAAATGTTACCTAAAATGTCTCTGCCTAGCACAGAAAACGTGATTTTGGCTGAAGCCATCTTCTGCCTCAGTATGGGAAGCTGGCCGCAACGCCCCTCAGAGACAGCGCCTGATTGGGTGCCCGATTTGTTGATTGGACGGGAATTTTAAGGGAAGCTGGTCGGTGATTGGACGCAACTCACTTAGAGAAAGCGGTTGATTGGCCGCCAAATAATCGGGTAAAAAAATTGAAAAATTGAAAAACAAAAAAATCCGAATTCAAATTTAAATCGGAAGAATATCATGCCTGTGAATAATGTTACTCAGGTATAGGCAGTGTAAAATTATGTTCTGCATACAGAGCAGTCGACTGCAGTACAAAACAAACGAGTTGCGAACTAGAAAAGGAAGGAACTTTCAAGTGAAAAGCTTAGCTTCTTTTGCTCCAGAATGAATGCTTCTTGCTTCCTCCATATCTCCCCCATGGTGCCCCTCCCTCCAGAGCATTCTAACTTACCTGCGAGACCTGGAGAATGAGCGAGATGGCTTATGGTTCCTCTCCCTAGACAGGGACCTCTCTCTCCTGCGATCCCTTGAGAGGGACCTATATAAAAGGAAAACATGTTACGAGATCACAATACTTCATTTAACTACCTCGGGCCACTTGAAACAAACATACACATAGCCGTTTTTCATCAGTCCACATATCACAAATCTTCTCTGCCGAATAGTTTTAAAAATGAAAACAAAAAGTGCTAAAGTAACTTCGCGGGACAGGTCGCATCACCGGAGAAGATGGATAGGCGACGTTTCGGGTTGGAACCCTTCTTCAGGCCGATTGCAGGTGGGGAAGAAAGTGGGACAGGACAAAGCCTGGCCAAGTAATGGGTTGATACAAGTAAAGGAAGGGTGGGGGCGCTTGATTGGCAGATGGTGGATAAAGGCCAGAAATGAAAAAGCAGGTGATACAAAAGGAGTGAGGAGTTGCAAATAGTGAAGAATTGCATGCATGAAATACTGAAAAATTGAGCGCTAGCAAAGAAATCACTGCACGGAAATTACCAATTGCTAAAAAACAAAACCATTCAGAACTTGCAATGATCCACAAACATAATTTAACTTCTGAGAAACTATGAGCTTTCAGACACAGATGGGCTTAGCACATGGGGTTCCAATTAAAAGGAATTGCAGAAACAGCAAAGAATAAGGACACGGTGATCTGATATTTGTAGTATCATTGGCAGCTTGAGTAATTGTGACGGAAGGTTCTGGAATGAGTGAGACACCTTGCTACTATAATAATCACCCGTATGCAACACTACACGCACCTGCTCCGACTCCTGCTGAAGCTCCTCCGGCGAAGTGGTGATCTGGAAGCGAGAAGGAAAATTAGTTAGGAATATGCTGAATGCACAATGACTGGTGTGAAGTACCACAGCTGGTCCCAATAACCCAACTCACTAATAAAGGCAATTAATCGCAATACCATATGCACCTGAGGGCTGACAAACCGCCTACACAAAAATCTTTTTAAAGATTAAAAATAATCTGCACAATACGACAAGGAAAATGTTTTGAGAAGTCAAACCATTGCAGGGTTTTCCTTACTGTAGGGCCTCGAAAGGCCTTCCAACCTATTCAGTGATGACTTGTGCTGCAAATAAACAAATTCACAGGAAAATTGGTATAATTTAACTTGAACAAAAATGGAAGCTAGTGAATTGTAAGGACAACTCATAACCGTTGTCACAAACGGACAGTAAAGCAGCAAGGACAAGGAAAACTAACTTGCTGAACCAACATGAAGACATCAGCTGACTGCTCAGCTCTTGATGGGCCTGCCGGGGTGAAACACAATCCTGGAAAACCCTGCATTGGTGTAATGTAACCGCTACAAGTACTAAGGTCCTTGCTATGGTGGAACAAATCAATTGCACACTGCATGTTCCAGAAATGAGTGGAATCTACTGGTTAACAGCAGGGATGGAAAACATTAGGAACAGGCCCACTGGTTAGTAACAAAACTAAAAATATGAGGCCTTGTGCGCATTAGCAGCACCCACAATGCTGCTGGCACTCCACGCAAATAGCTTACATTGTGGCTGCTTAATATTTTAGTTTGTAAATGAATCCCAAATGAGGGAGAAACACCCTGTAAATTATCTTCCTGCTTGATTTCCATCCCCGAGAACACCAAGGTGCACAAATGGTTCCATAATAGCAATATACTTTGTTTGACATTATATTTAGTTATGATAAATACACATTCTTAAAGACCCACATGGAAAAGTGTTCTGTTACCTCAATTGTCTGGGTTAACTGGCTCGAGTCCAATTTCATCAACTCACTGCAGTACCTGCCAGGCCTGACTTCTGCATCCTAAACTTGCAAAACCTACTTCTCTTACTTGAGGAAACAATGTATCCAGTAGTGGCTTACAAACCATTTACTCAGAAGCCAACAGAAAAAAATTATAGCTTTTAATTAAAGTTATGTTAACACAATAATCATCTACCACACCCCCCCTCTCCCCCCCCCCCATTATCATCAAAACAAACAAATATGCATAAATTTTACATTATTGCATTTGCTCCCCATACAATTTATAGTGATATGCAGAAAAAAGTCTGATTAAGCCACCACTGTATTCTATCCTCAATCAAAAAAATCTAAGGCCTAGTTCTCAAAGAAATAAAAACAATTAGGACCTCCATATCACCATGACTGCTGCGGGACAGTTGGCACAAAGTGGCCACTGCCAATTCAATGTGGCACAAGCACCACATTTAGTTATTGGACAGCTAGTTTCCATTTATGGTATTTTCCATCATGCTGTTTACTTATCCTTTTTACCTAGGACAAATCTACTCTGATTAACCTTAAATCTTTAACAAAAAAATCTCAGCTGTAATTCCCACTTTAGCATCACTGGGGCCAGAGCAGCTCTCAAGGGAACATAGTTCTTTCATAAAAAGGACAGGCAGGATTTGAGATATCACTGGATATTTTAACATAGCCCAGAGACTTGAGGAAAAACCCAATGGCTGTAGATACAAATCTTCAAAACTCAGGAGAGTTTACAGAGAAACACAAAGAATAAACAAATTTTAATTTTTGAAAAAATCGAGTGCCCAATTTTGTTCAAACAGGACATGTCCCTTCAGAGTTACACTGGCCCAATTATCAAAATTTTTGCACTGAAGGCCAAGAATATCTCAGGAATCATGTGCCACAATTAATGAATGCACAAAACAAAATGCTTAAATAGTTTGATGTTATTCCTGTGCCCTAGTGCAAAATTGTCCTGCCCATTCTAAAGAGCTTTCAAGTTTAATTTAGTCTTTACACAGCCAGCCCCTAACAGAACACTAGTCTCTTTACCTTGTCAAAAAGCTTACTCCATTATACCAGCAGTAGACTATTGTATAAAGCAGGAAAAACTTACTAGTCTTTTGGCTTTCAACAAGCTAGAAATGGAGAGGTGAGGCTGCCGGACTGACGGCCAGGTAGAATTTGCTGAAAAGGTTTGCCAGATGCGTGGTATTTGGTTGGCAGAGGGGGGTGTAGTGGTTTTTTTCCTGCTTTTTAGTTAGCCGAAGGCTGCTGACACAAATGCTGAGTGTTCGGCTGCTGTTGTGGAGACAACGAGTAAAGTAAACAGCTGATTGACCAGTATTGTGCGGGCAGTTGAGGCAGCCGCTGCCGATTGGTCATGGTTGGAGAAGAGGCTGAGAAACAGCATGCTGGGGAACCAAAGGGCGGTGGTGCAACCTGACGACTGGACATGCCTTGGTCATGTGATACCGACACCAGCCAAGCTGATTGGGGCGCGCTGGTCACATGACGCTGAAAGGGCTAGTTGACTGGCTAATGCAGATTCGAAGGGTGGTGAGAAGAGGCATGATGGTGACTCTGCAAGGGGGGTTCATTTTTATTAATAAATAAATGGATAAAAGGCAACTTTAAAAATAGTGCAATATACAAGCCATCAGTAAAACCAATCTTGATTATCAAGTCATTTAGCCATTAGTGATGAGTGACAATGCAAAACAACAATATCTAACCTATTAACTTTATATCATTCTGATTGCAAATGGCCAGAATGCAGCAACATGCGGAGCAATTTATACTCAGGGTTCCTTCTGGAAGCAAACAATAAAAAGAAATACATGCCACTAACCTGCATACTGCTCCTTTCTGTGGCAAGAAGAATTTGGATTCCTAAAGGGGAAGGGATGTGCCAACTCTGCTGTACTTGAATGTCAGCAATCTAAGTTGCATCTCAAACATGAAGATGAGTTGGACAGTTACAGCATTGAATCTTCAATGGATAGCCTTGAGCCCCAGGCAGAATATGCCAGACAGCATATGGACTTACTTATCGCCAACTTGCCAAAACTCTCCCACACCAAGGAGAAAGTGCCGTCTTGTTTTTAATTCTCACTCAATGGTCAATAAAGCTACAGCAGAAGGAACCCTGGCTAGAATGCAACAAGCTTCAATGTACCTTCACAAGGCACAGTGCACATCAGTAACAATTTCAGCTCAGATTATTGCATTCTGCAAAAACTCTCAGCTGATAGTTTGCACTAGTAAGCTTAGTAAACCAGCGGCTCAGATAAAGCCTAGAGTTAAATCACCAAAATGGACAATTTAAGTAATTAACACTTTGGCAGCAGTTCAAATGCACAGTATGTTTGGAAGCATTTTGAATATCTTTATCTTAACCTCTGGTCACCAAAGGGCCATCTTCCAATATTCCCTTTAAAGAAAAACATTCTTAAAAAAAACATCATATCAGATTATTTGAATGCAATTTTCACTTTCAAATTTCCACCTTTATATAGTTTATCCCAAGGGAACTCAGGTGATGAAAGCCCCGTATTTTGCAACAACACTTACTAAAAGATTGATTCTGGAGATACAGAATTGGCATGCAAATGCATATATTCTGTTTGTTGCATAAATGCAACCCACTGGAGAAATTGTACAGAGCAGCTAGCCAGATTAGGTAAAGCAACAGTTTACTGGACACTCAATTAACTAGTTACTCGACTGCAAAAATATAGACCAGATGAAATTTTTGAAAAAAGTGAAAATAATCCCATTTCAGGGCTACTTTTAGAGCAGTCCCTTTAATATCCCCACTAGCCAATTCTGATCTCTTTGCACCAGTATTTTAGAAATTTAATTTGTGATGCTGTAAAATAAATGTTAAAAGCTCTGAGCTAACAGTGGCAGAGATCAGATGGAGCCACAACCCGAGCGGTAGACCACTCTGCTTACACGTGGGGTTCCTCCAAGCCCACAGAGGCTATTGGGCTGACAACTAAGGATGTCACGATTGTCACAAGGCAAATCAACTGGAACCAGATATGATATTTACAAGGAACATATGAGCAATGAATGATCACCTTGAAACTCAAAGCTAAGTGATAACTAGCTCTTAGCAGAAATAGCATGGCACTTGAAGCCAGGAGGCATTTCCATGCCAAGATTACTCCCCTCTTGATCAACTCTAATTTGACTTTAACTCTAAGATTTCACTACCAGGAATTAAATTGACATTCTAAAGGAGCAAATAGGTTATCAGATCGTGGCAGCAGGTTTTGAGTTATTTCATGACATCCTTGGTGACATCTTGACTTAACATCTGACAACTTAAAAGACAAACTTATCAAAATGCAACTGAACACGGCAGGAAAGTTCAGGCTGTTGTTGAAAACCATGTCGCCCATCACTAGTAGCCAATACATCAAGCAAACATTTTAAATAGATAAATTACACACACAAAAAAATTACTTGATATTTTGCATGCACAGCTATCATCAGAAGACAAAGCCCATGGGTGTTACCTGCGCCGGACTGGGGGGCTCCTGCGGCGATAATCCTCACGAGAACGCCTGGCCCATGCTGGAGGGGGGCCACGATTACGAATGCGTCTCTCACCATTAGAAAGCTCTACACGAACACGGCAGCCACAGAGATTCCTGAAAATCATCAAATCAGAAGCTGCCTACTCACAAAACATGTCCTACACAAACACAGGCAGCCCAGGTAGGCTACACAGTGCATCTGCAGAAAATCTAAAGTAGAAATTCTAACAGAATATGAATACAATGAAAGTATTGAAGTATCAAGATATTCTACGCTAAAATCTGTGCACATGACAATTTTTTGTCGTAGCAACTCAGCAATTTCTGCAAAGCAAGTGCGTATGTGCCTAGCAGGACAAAGTGTATCATGTTCATTTAGTCATTGGATTATCTTGATCATGCGTAACGGGTACACTATCCTCAGAAACAATGTTTGGATCCCAAAGTTTAAAAGGCTCTTGATATACAAACACATTGATATCCTCCTTAAAAATTCCACGCAATTCTTCCAAGGAATCATCAAAGCCCAAAAAGTCAAAGACCAATCAGCTCAAAGATCAACAATATTATTGATGTACATGCACATATACCAAGGGACATATATCTTATCGATCAAGATACCCAGTGGACAGCAGTTATCATTATTGCCATGTAGCTAAAGAACTTTGGTACCACTAAGCACCGGTGAGGTCTGTGCTGACTGTGCACGTTCTCTCCTGAGCTGCATGGGTTTTCACACACATACGAAAGATAAGCTGGTGGTTAAGTGGCATTTGTAAATTATTGTCCAGTTTAGGTAAATGGCAAAAGAATTAGAGAAGTTGAGAGAAAAAGGCTGTAGGGGAAAAAGTAAACAGGAGAGGGGATGGGATGAGTGGGAGTGTTACCCAAAAGCCAGCATAGACCCAATGGTTCCTTCTGAGCAATTATAAAGACATTGCAACCTGTAAAAGAACTCCTACCACCCCCAAAAAGTTTAAATATGCCTCAGTATATACCACAATCTGGAACAGTTTCAGTACTAACATCAGGAAAATTATCCAGCTGTATTCCCAATACTTTTTGTGGAAAGAGGGACTGCTTACATAGTTGAAGCCCAAGTATATTGCAAATTAGTTTCCAGCTGCAACTCTAAGTCAAAAAGTAGGGATAACCAGATGTCTGGAATGAAATAAAAACATGGTTATTACCAGTGCAAAGGCTGTGGCTGGAAGAGATGCTGAATATATCAGGTGTCTCTGATGTACTGTGTAGTCATGAGCCAATTTGCTGTAACTTTCACTGTCACAATAATTGAGTTTTTACTGTTCTATTTGGTGCTAAACCTAAGCTTATTAAAAGCTTTATTAAAAATGTTAATGGCAATAGCAGCATGGATTCAACAGCCTCCTGTATCACAAATCTGGGATCAGTAATAATTTGTCCAGTGACAAGAATTTCCGGCAATCATCATGGAGCTGCAGTCATACAAAATGAACACTTGGAAAGTGAGAGCAGCTTCACAGCTGTGTCTTTCTGCAATCTCTCATTCCAGTCATTAGGTGGAGCAAGTGTGGGGCAAAACAATATTCAAGAAGCTGCTACCACTGCAAAAAATGTCTCCATCGTAGTAGACTGTATTGTAGTAACATTTGCACAATTGTTAACTGAAAAGAATGCAGTGGGGAAGAGGTGTACAGAATTGAATGGCTTGTTGAGAAGAGATTGAATGGCGAGGAAACTATCATTACCTTCCGTCGAGCTCTCTGACAGCATCTGAAGCATCACGTGGATCTTCAAATTCAACAAAAGCAAAGCCTGGCGGGTTTCGGGCAACCCACACACTGCGAAGTGGGCCATAATATCCAAATGATCTCTCCAGTTCAGTCTTGTTCCCATTATTTCCAAGATTCCCAACATACACCTTGCAATCTAAAGGACACGAACCATGATTCATGGCTGCAAAGAGAGTTCATTTTAGAGTTATCAACGGAGCCAATACATCAAGCAAAACCAGTCCCTATTCTCTGCCCTCCGCCCATCAAATTGATTCAATCTACTCTTGACTGGAAAGCAATCAAGACCACTCAACTCCCCAGTCACTCTGCGCTCCTCTCCCTCCCAAAATGACACAATCGTATTTAACAATATATCCATGTTCTCCGGGGATGCTGTCTGTGTCTGTCAAACCTGTTGAGTTACTCCAGCACTTTTTTTTTTAACCACTGCTGCTGTTCCTTGTTTCTACACTGGATTAGAGAATTTCTCCCCCATTGTTATCATTTTCTTTAACAGACTTTTCATATGCCGAAGATGAATTCCCAATCTACTGCTTCACAGCCCCTACATTTTTTCATGCACACTACCTAATGCATGCAACAGACAGTTTTCATCTTGGTGTACACAGTAATAAACTAATAACTAAGTGAGATAGGATTACTGTAATTATTTGAGCTTCTTTAGGTGATGACAAATTTACACAACCACCCCCTTGAAAGCAGTTCAAACAAAACGTACATGGGACTTAAATTAACAGGAGAGACTGGTCTAATGCCAACTCTAAAGTTACCAAGGAATGAGAATCTGAAATTTGGCTTCTGCACCTGGCTGGTATGTGTAAATGTTATGTTAATAACACTGCTTAACCTTTAAAAACATCAGAAAAAGGCTCATTGAAGGCAGTGCCAGAGTTTACTTTCCCACAGGAGGAATGCTGAAACTACTACCGATCAAGCAATTCCAGACCAGTATCTGTGGAAGTGGCCCGACAACTTATTCAATGTGTACAAAATATTGCAACAGGATGATAGTTGTGAGATAAGATGGCAAAACTAGACTTGTTAACTGCAAACTGATTTGAAAGACTGGAGGTCATTTAAATGTTGCATTGCAACATGATGAAAGGCATCTAGATGCCACAGGCGAGTGTGTTAATGGGTTACTTAGAAATCTTAGAAGGGTACGTCCCGGGAAAACTAGAGTAATCAAGAACAAAATCACAGTTGCTGAAGGGGGGCAGTTTGATTTTCAGAATAGCTCCACATTCTAATTGGGTGTAAAATCGGGACACCACCACCGCCAAAATTATTGGCAAAACCATCCTCTAGAAAAGAAATTGCAAATGGGTTTGCAGCTTATATTGAACGTTATTTTAATATAAGAACGGGTGAGAAACAACCACAAGATGCAGAAAAATATGCAAGAAGGAACTACAGAAGCTGGCTTCCAGTGAAGATGTAGAAGTGTCTATGCAGAAAAATAGTTCGAGCTCGGTGAGAGCAGTTATGGAAGGGGAGCATTGGCCCTAGAACTGATCAGTAAGAGTTGAAGCATTAGGCGTTGGGAGAGCAAACGTCCCGGGTGCCGGACAGACCTCGGCCACAACATGGAGAATGTGCAGTTAGTTAGGGGGACGGTGGAGATGACACAAAATGATGGAGTAGAGCAGCGGGACAGGCAGCACCTATGCAGAAAAGGAACGGGTGACGTTTCGGGTCGAGACCTTTCTTCAGACTGCGAGTCAAGGGAGAGGGAAACCAGATATGAATGGGCAAGATGTGAAAACGACAGATCAAAGCAGGCGATCAAGTAAACGTAGAATGGTTCATTCTGTTGGAAGGAATTGCAGATCCTGGTTTAAACCGAAGACACAAAATGTTGGAATAACTGAGGCTCAGACAGCATTTCTGGAGAATAGGGAGCGTTTTGGGTCTCGATTGCTTTTCTCCAGTGATACTGTCTGGCCAGCTGAGTTACTCAAGCTTTTTGTGTCTAGAATGGTTCATTGTTGGCTATGGAGAAGGTGACAAGGAAGCATACAACCAGTAACATTAACAAGGGGGAGGGTGGACCGCGGCCGCAAGGCCCGCCGCCCCTTTGTTCTCGCCCACATGGGCCTGACGGCGGCAGAAAATGGCGCCGCCGTCCTCATGGTCCCGCCCGCCCCTCAAGCCGTGCTCTCTCTCTCTCTCCCCGTCTCTCTCTTTCTCCCCTTTCCCCTCTCTCCCGGGGGCTCAATCCTCGAGTCAGGGTCGACGACCGCTCGGTTAAAAGCAGCGGCCTCGGCCACCGGGGTTCCACCCGGTCCGCCGCCATTTCGCGCCAGGGCCCCGAGGCCTGACAACGCGGCTTTCCATGCGTCTTGCCGTCGCGATGCCGGCACCGGGCGAGCCTCATCATCACACGGCGGTCATCGGCCGATGGCTGCGTCGATCGGGGGAGGGGGGTCCTCGGTTACCTGCTATTCTCTGCTTGCGACCGCCTGTCCTTCTAAACCAACCGACCGCTCTCCCCTCACGAAGCAAAATGGCCGCGGCCTTGCACCGCAACCGATGGAAATAGCCGCGGTCACGTGATGCGGCCGGGTGCCCCGCCCTCCACAAGCCGATTGGTGCAGAGCGCCCATTCATTCATTTCAAACTACGCAAGCATACCTTCCCCCGGCTAACAATGATCTAGTCTATGTGAGAAACAACTGCAGATGCTGGAGAAAATCGAAGGCAGATACAAAATGCTGGAGAAACTCAGCGGGTGAGGCAGCATCTATGGAGAGAAGGGATGATTGACGTTTCGGGTCGAGAGCCTTCTTCGGGGGGATGGGGGGGAGGGGGTTAGAAAGTGGGCGGACTCAGTAGGACTGGTGGGAGAACTGGGAAGGGGGAGGGGAAGGAGGGAGAAAGCAAGCAAGGCCTAACTGAAGTTAGAGAGGTCAATGTGCATACCGCTGGGGTGTAAACCAAAGATACTAGAGGGTCTCGACCCAAAACGTCACCCATTCCTTCTCTCCATAGATGCTGCCTCACCCGCTGAGTTTCTCCAGCATTTTGTGTCTACCAATGATCTATTCTATATGTTCTTTGATCTCCTTTCCATTTGTCCTATTTTCACACCTTACACTCCCTTACCTATGTACCTCCCTCTCCCCTGACATCAGTCTGAAGAAGGGTCTCGATTCGAAACGTCACACATTCCTTCTCTCCAGAGATGCTGCCTGACCCGCTGTTACTCAAAGCATTTTGTGTCCATCTTACACGAAAGATACATGCATGGCTGCAGCCATCAGGACTGTCCCCAGTCCCTTACATAGCTTTCATTCATTAATTGTATATCTCTCTACATCACCGTCTATATCTCTTGTTTCCCTTTCCCCTGACTCTCGGTCTGAAGGAGTGTATCGACCTGAAACTTCACCTATTCCTTTTCTCCAGAGATGCTGCCTGACCCGCTGAGTTCCTGCAGCTTTTTGTGTCTTTCCCAATCCCCCTTGTTAGAAAGGCCAAGACAGTCAAGGCTGTTTGTGTAGGAAAGAACTACAGATGCTGGTTTACACCGAAGATTAAAGGTAGACACAAAATGCTGGAGTGACTCAGCGGGACAGGCAGCATCTTTGGATAGATGGAATGGGTGACGTTTTGTGACGAGACCCTTCTTCAGACCAGTTTATTGTCATATGTCCCAGAAAGAACAATTAAAATTTTACATGCAGCAGCACAACAAAACATATAAACATAGTACTCTGTAAACAGAGGGAAAAAGATCAGTATATGTATAAATATATAGGCAGGAACTGCAGATATTGGTTTTATATATATGTGTGTTTAGTTGCCATGTGGATCAACAACGGAACAATGAAATTCTTACTTGCAGCAGCAACACCCACAGATGTATAATAAACAAAATAGCAAAACAGAAATAACCCCAGTACTGGTGCAAATAAGCACTAAGTCCTTAATGCAACCAAAGCCAGTCCATGAGTATTGTATAGTCTTCAAGAGTCTCGTGGTTGTTGGCAAGAATCTGTTCTTGAACCTGGTGATAACAGTTTTCACACACCTATAACTCAAGAGTCTTTGGGCTGTAACAGAGTTTAGTCAAATGATAATTTAAATTCTTTCAATTGAGTCATAGATCGAACATTGGAACAGGTTGAAACATTTAGTTGCAACAAGTAACACTGCCGAAGGGAAGGAGAAATCCACTTTGTTCCCAGACGTAAATGTTAAGTTAAATGATGTTGGCTCCAACCAAACGAGAAGATAAGAGCTGATTAAATCGTTTGAACAGCATGAGTGCCCAAGATAAACACAAAATACACAAGTGCTGGCAGAAATGTATGATCCCAAGAGGGATACATCGTTGCGAACTGTGGAACTGGTTAACCAACTTTTAGTGGAGAAAGGGGACAAGGGGACAAGGGGAAAGAACGAGAGGAGGGAGATGGGAATGTTTGTAGAATTTACCTAAAATTAGAGAATTCAACGTTCATGCCGCTTAGTTGCGAGCTACCACACAAAATATAAGGTGCTGTTCCTTCAATTTGCATGTGGTCTCACTCTAGCAATGGAGGAGGCCCTGGGCAGAAAGGTCAGGATGCAAATGGGAAGGGGAGTTAATATGGGAAGCAAACAAATGAGTGCCCAATCTAGTCGAATAGTGTAACAGTACAAACGTACCACTGGAAACAGTATCTAGCTGAAACTGAGTTGGACTCTGTTGCAGATTAAGTAATAAAATGAGTATGTTAGAAACAAGGAACAGCAGATGATGGTTTACACAAAAGGACACAAAGTGCTGCAGTAACTCAACAAGGCAGGCAGCATCTCTGGAGATCATGGATAGGTGATGTTTCGGGTTTAGTTTTAGTTTAGATTAGATATACAGGGCGAAAATAGGTCCTTCGACCCAACGAGTCTTCTACGACTAGCGATCCCCGCACACTAACACTAACCTACACAGACTAGGGGTAATTTGAGTGTTCATTCAATTTACAATTTTAACGAAGCCTACAAACCTGGACATATTTGGAGTGTTGAAGGAAACCGGAGCATCCGAAGAAAACTCACAGTCACGGGAAGAACGTACAAACTCTGTACAGACAGCATCCGTAGTCAGGATTGAACCCGGGTCTCTAGTGCTGTACGGCAATAACTCTACTGCCCCTATCTGAAGAAGGGTCCAAACACGAAACGTTATCTATCCATGCTGATCCATCCATTGACCTGCTGAGTTACTCCAGCACTTTGTGTCCAAAAATGAGTATATTACAAGTTTGGAGGTGATATTGCAGGATAACAATGTTTGTGAAATCTATAGTGTGAGTACCTAAGGGGGACTGCCCAGTGACAACAATGATTTTTAAGCATACATTTAACATTGCCCAATCAATGGGAGTAGTAGAGACACAAGAAACCCCAGAAGCTGAGGTCTTGAATAAAAAACAAACCGCTAGAGGAACTCAGCATGTCAGGCAACATCTGTGGAGGAAAATGGACAGGACTCGAAATGTCGTCTGTCCATTTCCCTCCACAGATGCTGCCTGGCCTACTGAGTTCCTTCAGTTTGAATGTTGATTGCAGTCAATCATGCGCAGTATTTGCAATATTACCCAGTGAATGCTCAATGTGTTAATAAGGTGAGCCTGCTTCACATTCACAAAGTCAAAGCCAATTACATAGCATCTGTTTGACCTATTTGCACTATTTATAAAACATAGAATAGCGCAGCAAAGGAACAGGCCCTTCAGCGCACGATATCCATGATGAATATAATGCCAGGTTTAACTAATCCACTCTGCCTGCATGTGATTCATATCCCCCATATCCATGTGCCTATATAAAAGTTTGTTAAATACCACAATGTATCTGCCTCCACACCACCTTGGCAGCGCGTATCACATGCCCATCACTCTCTGTCTAAAAAACTTGCTCTGAACGCACCCTTTAAACTTTTTCCTCTCACCTTAAAGCTATGCCCTCTGGTCCTTGACATTTGCACACTGGATACAAGTTCTGACTGTGTACCCTATCTAGGCCTCTCATAATTTTATACATGTGCTTCTATCAGGTGTCCCTTCAACCTCTGATGTTCCAGAGATAATAATCCAAGTTTGTCCAACCTCTCCTGACAGCTAATATCCTGTAATTCAGGCAGCATTCTGGTAAATCTCTTCTACACTCTCTCCAAAGCTTCCACATTTAAGGTATATCTGTTAACAATATACTTGAAAACAAAAACATGATGGGCCATATGGTTTAATTCTTCTCCCTGGTTATGGACTTATGAACAATAAAACACAAAGTGCTGGAGCAACTCAGGTAGCATCTCTGGAAAACAGGAATATGTGATGTTTCAGTTCAAGACCCTTCTTCAGACCTTCCATGGCACAGCGGTGTAGCGGTTGAGTTGCTGCCTTACAGCACCATAGAACCTGACTACGGGTGCCGTCTGTATGGAATTTGTACTTTCTCCCTGTGATCACGTTGGTTTTCTCCGGGTGCTCCGGTTTCCTTCCACACGCCGAAAACGTACAGGTTTGTAGGTTATTTGGCTTTGGTAAAAATTGTAAATTGTCCCTAGAGTGTAAGTTACTGCTAGTGTATGCGTCGATCGCTGATCGGTGCGGACTCGGTGGGCCGAAGGGCCTGTTTCTGCACTGTATATCTAAAAAAAGTTAAAAAGTCATAGCCTCTCATGGAACATTTTCACCCAAGCCCCACAGAAGGCAGACCCTGACCTTTTCATCCGGTGGTCCTGGGCAGCAATTTGAAGCCAATACAAGTCCAGGGAATCTCATGGATCATCAACAATATCCATTCAGTCTCAAAGGACGTCAGGCAGCAGCCACTCAGGGGAGGAAATACAGTGTAACACTCGGACATTCAAACCCACAAGCAATGTTCCTGATCCGTCAAGATACTGGGGATTTATTTTCACTGAAAGATGTAATTATTACTTTGTTTGTATATTTGATTTTCAATTTTTAGAAAACATTCTCAAGGCGTCAGAACTGTTGAAATTTCATGTTTCATGTATCGTTGTGTTATGACTGTTGGCAGACCAATTTCCCTGCTGGGATTAATGAAATTCTATCTTATCACATTGTATCGTATCGCATCATATGTGTTGCTTTTAGTACCAGTGATCTACTTAATAATGTAAAAATAAGTAACATGGGTGTGGCAGCTGCTGTCAGAGCCTTGCCTTACTTAGAAAGTTTGTGAATAACATCTGTTACCTGTGCATGTCAGTCATACAGTAAGGAAACAGATTCTTCAGCCCAACTTGTCCATGCCAACCAAATGTCCATTAACGTTGGTCTTATTTGCCTGTGTGCTCAATGCAGTACATAACCTGGCAGGTGGTGGAGGTGGGTACTCTAACAACATTTAATAGCCATCTGAATGAGCATTTATATTGGTAAAACAGAGTAGGCTACAGACCAAGTACTGGTAAGTGGGATAGTACAGATAGGGTAATTGTGGGCTGCAGCACACTGCATGTATTCTCAGTGCAATTATGACCCATGTTGGTTGTGGAGGTAAAAGGACCCGAAGAACAACTTTCCACAGAGGGTGGGTGCGTATATGGTACCTACCGCCAGAGGAAGTGATAGAGGTGGGTACAATTATAGCACGGATGGGAAAAGTTTGGATGGATAAGGGCCAGGAACAACCACATTGTTGCAGTACCCTCATTTATTTATTTTCTCTTCAGAGTTTCCTCAAAGAGGTAGGAAAGGAACCCCTGCATTGCAACCATCAGAGTGATGTGTAGAGTAGGAAGAGATGCCAGTGCAGAATGCTTCAATAGAAGAGCATGACCTTGTCCCAATGCACTTGTTTCCGTAAAATATGTCCTCATACTGGCACTGATACTGGTTCAACAAGAGTCTGAAGAAGGTTCAGGACCCGAAATGTAACCTTATAGCGAGACACCTGTTGTTAAAAAAAGTGATCTTTATTAAGTTCAACAAAGAACAGCTCACACGCGACTGGGGAGGATAGTCCCAAAGTTCTATATATACCACCGGGCACACGCTTAAGCCACGTGATGACTTCTTCCCGCCAAACCTAGTCACATGACCCTGCCAGTCCTAGGGCCGAGGGTTCACCCAATAAGTGGCCTAACCACCGGGTGGCGCAACAGAACCCGCCCCTCCCCCCCCAGAACCAGAGGCACGAAAACGAAATGGCAGACGAACGAGGTGCTGTCCCCTCACATCCACCAACAGGGATTGAGCCTGGAGGAAATCAGCGCACAGCAATGGCTTGGAGACGTCGGCAACCGTGAACGGCCAGGTAAAATGCCAGGAGCCAAACATGAGCGGGACCGTGCAAACCCCATACGTCTGTATAGAGCTGCCATTTGCTGCGGTTAACGAGGTCCCTCACTTTCTGGAACGGGTGTCAACCCCCGATGGGGGCTAAACGCTAACCTCCGCCCCTGTATCAATGAGGAACCGTCGTCCCGAATGCCGGTTCCAAGCGTAGAGGCGGTGTATCTGGCCGACCGCCTCCAGCGATTACTGGCGGCCGGCCCCGGCATTTCCCGGAAACGAGCAGGGTGGGCGGCATTGACGGGTCTCGGAACTCCAGCATTGATGGTAAACACCGCTTCCCTTCACCGGCTTCTCCCTGGACCGGCGGCTCAGCCAAGCTCCCGGTGGATACAGGGCCTGGTTACTGGGCCTTTCAAGGCACTGCCGACACCCGATCGAGTGAACCGCCACCCTGCTGCTTTGGTCTGGCACAGCTCTTCTGCACGTTTCGCTAGCTGCAGGGGGTCTTCAAAATTCTCACCCCGCGAGGAGCAGGCAGATGTCGTCTGGCATCTGCTCCAGAAAGGCGTGTTCAAACAGGAGACAGGGCTGATGACCGTCCATCAGAGTAAGCATTTTACTCATGAGCATCGACGGCTTGCGATCGGCAAGCCCGCCCATGTGCTTGAGCTGTGCTGCTCGATCCCGGCGACTGAGCCCGAAGGTACGCTGGAGAAGCGCTTTGAGGCCCCCGTACTTGTCCGCAGCCGGCGGCGCGCGTAGGTAAGGGACCAGGCGACCAGCCATCTCCTGATCCAGCGCGCCGACCACATAATGGTACCAGGTGTCATCAACCATGATGCGGCGAATGTGGAACTGGGCCTCGGCCTGCTGAAACCACACTTGGAGCTGCGATGTCCAGAACACGGGCAGCTTAAGAGTGACGGCGTTTTGCTGGGCCAGATCGGCGGCAACTTCGGGTTGAGCGTTGGCCGCTTCCATTTTCCAAATCCAAAATAACCGTATTAGATCGTCGGGGTCACCAATATAGCTAGACACGTGTTGTTAAACAAAGTAATCTTTATTAAGTTGAACAAAGAACAGCTCACACGCAACTGAGGAGGATACTCCCAAAGTTCTATATATACCACCGGGCACACCCTTAAGCCACGTGACGACTTCTTGCCACTAAATCTAGTCACGTGACCCTGCCAGTCCTAGGGCCGAGGGTTCGCCTAATATGTTGCCTAACCACTGGGTGGCGCCACAACCTATTCCTTTTCCCAAGAGATGCTGTCTGACTTTTTGAGTTACTATAGCTTTTTGTGTCTATCTTCGGTTTAAAGTAGCATCTGCAGTTCCTTCCTACACACGGGATATAATTTGCTCTTTAATGCCAGAAAGACGCCCTGGTAAAAGGCTTCTATGAATTTCAGCTTTCATTCATCTCTTATTCACATCTCCTTTTGTTATTGGCACACCTTTTGTTATTTTAAACGCTCGCTTTCAACAGATGCCACTAACACTTAGTCATCAAGTCATAGATCTTGTCATTCAATTGATCTCCTCCCTGATATACACGCTTCATTTAGTTCTCTCCTCCCTATGTCCCTCAACTTAAAATTCAATTTACTTCTATCTCTAAAAGGTCATTGACTGGAAATTCTGTTTCTCTCTCCACATATGCTGCCTGATCTGCTGAGTATTTCGTTTCAGGAGGACAATCTAGTGAGATGCACAAGGCAGAAAAGTGTGATTTATGTTGAAGGGTAGAATGTAAATAAGCAACGTAAATAAAATTAAACAATTTTAACCAGTTTGCAGTAAAGAACGAGAGGTCCAGGGAGTACATACACATTTTCTTTGAAAATGGCAATTTAAGTTTGAAGTGGTAAAAACTCTCAATCTGATGGGAGATCATCAACCTGAAATGTTACTCATAAGTGCAATAGGTAGCGCAAAAGAGAAAATAAACAGTGGGCAGAATAGATTTTAAAATAGAACGAGTAATGATATGAGGAAAAACATTTTTTGTGATCCAATATCAGAGTAGTGGAAGCAGATTTTGTAATAAATTTCAAAAGGGAAATTAATAACTATTTAAAGGGCAAAAATATCAAATTCCTGGGAAGAGTGGAGGATTGGAACAATCAAGATCCGGCTTGATGGGTGAATATTCTCATTTTTACCAGAGATTGGTGTGCAACAGTGGGAACAGATGGTAGATCAACATAGTTGTGGAGATGTTAAATAAAAGGCACATTTTCTCCTAGCATTATTGAATGAATCAATTCGGAGTTTAAACTTGTCGTCCAAACATGGAACGTTGTCGGTAGGCTGTTTAGAAGAATGAGGGGGGTCCTCATTGAAACGTACAGAATAGTGAAAGGCTTGGATAGAGTGGATGTGGAGAGGTTGTTTCCATTAGTGGGAGAGTCTAGGGCTAGAGGTCACAGCATCAAAATTAAAGGACTTTCTTTTAGGAAGGAGAGGAGGAGGAATTCTTTAGTCAGAGGGTGGAGAATCTGTGGAATTCTTTAGCACAGAGAGCTGCGGAGGCAATGTCAGTGGATATATTTAACGCAGAGATAGATAAATTCTTGATTAGCACTGGTGTTAGAGGTTGTGGGGAGAAGGCAGGAGAATGGGGTTAGAAGGATGAAATAGATCAGCCATGATTGAATGGCAGAGTAGACTTGATGGGCCAAATGGCCTAATTCCACCCCTATCACTTATGATATGATCATAAGTGGGATGTTATGATCTAATGCTCATAAAGATAACGGAGTCAGGGGATATGGGGAGAAGGCAGGAACGGGGTACTGATTGGGGATGATCAGCCATGATCACATTGAATGGCGGTGCTGGCTCGAAGAACCGAATGGCCTACTCCTGCACCTATTGTCTATGATGACTGCATTTGGATAACTTGAGTTTCAGGGACCTTTGTTTGGGACCTTGGCTGCAGAAAGTAACCTGACTGGTTGCACTCAGCTCTGCCCATCGTGGGCACAACTCTCCCCATCATCAAAAACATCTAGATGGTGTGCAGCCTGAAGATGGTGGCCTCTGTTATCAAACATTCTCATTATCCAGGCCATGGCCTCTTCCCACTGCCACCATCGGGCAGGAAGTTATCGAAGAATTTGAGGGCAGAGTGAAATTTAGAGGTGACTTTAATGAAGTCCAGGAGTTCCGCACAGGTGCAGGAGATAGCACCGATTCTGTCGTCGATGTAGCGGAGAAAGAGTTGGTGGATAGGGCCAGTGTACACCTGGAACAAGGACTGTTCAACATAACCAACAAACAGGGAAGCATAGCTGGGGCTCATGTGAGTGCCTATGGCCTCACCTTTAACTTGGAGAAAGTGAGAGCAGTCGTACGAGAAGTTGCTGAGGGTGAGGACAAGTTCCGCTAGGTGGGGGAGAGTGTTAGTGGAGGGAAATTGGTTGGGTCTCTGTTCAAGGAAGAACCGGAGGGCCTTGAGACCTTCCTGGTGGGGGATGGAGGTGTAGGAGGACTGGACGTCCATGGTAACGATGAGTGAATGGGGGCCTTGAAACTGAAAGGTGTTAATGAGTTGAAGGGCCTGTGAGATATTGGATGTAGGTTGAAAGGGATTGGACAAGGTAGCATAGGATAGAATCAAGGTATCTTTTAATACTGTATAACTCTATACAGTATACAACTGCTGGATGGATGCAGACTTTTCGGTGAATGGTGCAGTTTGTATAGGAGAGTTATACTACGTGACAGTGTGAACAGTACTGATTAAGACCCGTAGGAGTCCGTGGATATATCATAGCAGCTCGTTATGCCAGCCGTAGGTACTCGGGGCATCAGGTAAGTCGACTTTTTTCCCAGCCTGATAAAAAATGTCCACGAGTAAACAAATAGCCCCGAGTACCTACGGCTGGCATAACGAGCCGCTACGATATATCCACGGACTCCTACGGCCTCCCACGGACTTGTTACGAACATTCATGCGAGTTTGAATCAAGGGGAAAACTTGGGAGAATTTGTGAATAACTCGGCAGAATTCGTGAATAACTCGGGAAAGTGGGACAGGCCCTTAACAAAAGAAAACACAGTCTAAGTATCTTACCACGCACTCATTCCACTCACCAAAGTTAACAAGGGAGAATGTGTGAACTCCAGAGTTAGCACCAAAGAACAGGATCAAACCTGCGTCTCTGGAGCAGTGAGGTGTAACAATCCTTTCACCAATGGCTCATCTTATTTTTCGATCCCCAATCCTCACCTCTCATTCACCCCTAACTGCTCGTTTTCTCTCCACTCATTACGCATTCCTCTCTCCCAAGATCAGTGGGGTCTCTCCCTATTGATCCTTCACCCCTCTCCCTGTATCTTCAACAGTCTCCTGATTACCTCCCTCTCCTCTGAAGAAACTACAATTAAATTCTCCCTGATTTTCCATAATGATGTTCATGCTTCATAAATCATCAAATATTTACCACGGAATCTTTACCTTTACGGAACAGATTGCATTTTTCATTAAAGGGATATTAAAAAATGAGGCCTCTGTTGAGGACAGACCATTCCGTACCAGAAAGGGGGAGGTCAGGGGGGATGATGAAGACACGACCAAGGTGGGGGTTGGGGGTCAGAGGAGGGCCTGGGAGTGGACAAAGGCCGAGGCGAGATCTGGTGGGGGGATGGTGGGTGTTCAGAGAGGAGGGGGGCGTGAGGACTATTGTATGGGTGTGATGTGGCCGAGGTAACCTGGTTAAAAGAGGGGGAAGGGGAAGACCCATCACTACTGAGGTTCCCTGTAGGAGGGCCGTAGCAGTAGGACCCATCAGATAGCGATGTTACAAAACTTACCTTCAGCGGCGCTGCAGTTCTGCCACTGGCCGTGTGCGCGACTTTGGCGCCTTTGAGGGGGGGGGGGGCGGGAGGGATTAAAATGCCGTTTTCTCCTGCCTGTCGGAGGCAGATTTCCTCGGGCTGCTAGCTGCTGAAGAAAAATCGATCCAACTTCCGTTCCCGATTTTTTTTTTTTTTAATCGCCAGACAATTTAATAATTTGATTAAAATAAAAGGTGACTTCTAATGCCCCCAACACCTACAACATGACGGATCGCATGAACGGGACAATACAATGGGTAAGTCGTTTATTTTACATATAAACTTGCTTCTTGGGATGGCTTTAATCAAATTTTACATCGCGAAAATGTGATTTGGACCCCATACAAACCGGCAGTGTTTTTCCTGCCGATATGGGGTTCAAATTCACCGCAAATGCAACGTTCCAATCTATCACGTTCCAGAAAAACCCACTCGCAAGATGATTTAAATGCTCTTTTTTTGGACAATCATGTCATAAGAGCATCTAAATCGTCTATATTTTGTGTTATTGTCTACCCATAGTCAATATTTTTATACTAAATTTCAGTTTTAGTCCCATGTATTGTGCAAAAAAACCAACAAAAAAATATTATATTGCGTGGATGTTTTTAGATTAATTTATGGGAATTAAACCAAATTCCTTCCATCTGGCATATGAATTCATGGCAGTGAGATTTAAAAATCATGTTATATTGTGAATTCTTGTGTGAATGGGATTAGTTTGTTATTTGGATGCAGGCTATTTAAAAAAAATATCCTTTTCTTAAGAAATGGAATCTACAGGACATTCTTAATGGGAAAGTAGTGGGCAGAAAGGCATGTCATGCGTGGTTTGAAGAGCAAAAACTTGTAGTTTACAATGCCAAAATTGAAAAGTTGAGGAAAAACATGGCATACAGAGTTGCTTATTGGTTACAATCTGAGGAGTATGATGATGCTACTGATTATGATATGCCAATGTACCAGCTAGCAACTGATCTTCTCCATAAAGACTTGGTTTATTGCTACAAATTGTAATTTATTTACCTATCTGTATGGACTTACAGCATATAATACAATAATATTAAAGTTCTGATCTTGAGAATATCACATTTTAGAATTTTCAAGGCAGTCTGGGTGTTTATTACTATTTCCGTCACAACGGTCAATTTTGTAATTGACTACAATTAGGTAACTAACTAATTATATGTTTTAATTAGGTCATCCAGGTAATATGTTTTATATTTGTTTCAGAATGCTTCAATCTATAATAACTGAAAATTTCATTCAGTTCTCTTAATTTTTAAGAAAGTTATGGGCTTTTGACTGTCCTCGATCACAGCTTTTGTGTTAAATCAATGCAAAAGCAATAGGGAACAAGATGCTAATTTCCGAGTATGAAAATGGCCATAACTTTTTTTAATACTGAAGATATGAAAGTGAATTAGGTGTCAAATTAAACTTCTTTTTATGCTTTATCTGATGGGATAAATTGCAGACTTGATTTTTAAAATCTCAAAATTTTGTAACATTGCTACTTCAGAGTCAGACCACATGCTGTAGGAGTCTGCATCATGGAGGTCGTCGTTGTGGGTCTGGAACTCAGGTGAGGCAACGTCCCCGGCCCGCTGATGGATGGTGGAAAGGCGAGGGTCAGCGGAGGCACTGGTGGAGGCCCGTGGGGGGCTGGAGTAGAGATATGGGTCGGCGGCAGCTCGTTGATGTTGATGCTGCTGCTCGTAGTGGCAATCTCGGCCTCGTGGTGTTCGGGCAGGCGGCGCGGTCCAGCGGTGGAGCCACAGGCCTGCGGGCAGTCGAGTCGAGGAGTATCGGTGGAGGGACCGGTCTGGATCGGCAAGATCAATCGCAGACTGGGCGATCGTTTCATGGAACACCTTCGCTCAGCCCACGTGAATCAACCTGAACTCCCGGTTGCTGGACACTTACATTCTCCTTCCCATTCCTACACAGACCTTTCTGTCCTCAGTCTCCTCCATTGTCAGAGTGAGGCTCAATGCAAATTGGAGGAACAGCATCTCATATTTTGCTTGGGCAGCTTACAGCCCATTGGTATGAATATTGATTTCTCTCACTTCAGGTAGCCCCGGTTCCCCTCTCTCTCTCTCTATCACTCCCCCAACCAATTTACACTAACTTCTCGTTTTCACCCTACAAACAGACTACAATGTCCTGTTTCCTTTATCATCGTTACTTTTTTGCATATCTTTCATTTATTGTTCTTTATCTCTCCACATCACCGTCTATATCCCTTGTATCTCTTATCCCTAACCAGTCTGAAGAAGGATCTCCACCCGAAATGTCACCCATTCCTTCTCTTCAGAGACGCTGTCTGTCCCGCTGAGTTATTCCAGCTTTTTGTGTCTACGGCTTAAACCAGCATCTGCAGTTCCTTCTCACACATTAGTGCACGGGTTGGCGTGGACTCGGTGGGCCGAAATGACTTCTTCCGTGCTGTATCTCTAAAATCTAAAGTTCCCCATTAACATGTGAAGGGTTCAGACAGCACTTCGAGGATGTGGATATCGCGAGCAAGACCGACACTTACTTCCCACCGCCTTCGAGGTGTTGCCAGACCTTTATCTGGGGGGAAGAATCTGTTCTTGAATCTGTAGCAGCACACTTTCAAGCTTCTATAGCTTCTGCTAATCATATAATTCACCATTTGCTGTCTGGCCCTGACCCGGCGCATAGACTTCGTCTTCTAATCGATTCAGGTCAGAAGTGTTTCGCGACAGAACAACATTGAGCGTAAATGTTTTCTGCCTGTTGAAGCTCGACAGTCAGACTGCATTTACATGAAATCTTCTGTGCTGACAAGAAGATTCTGTATTTTCTTTTAAACCCTGCCACAACAGAGGGCACAGGCAGAGGCTGTAGAGCGTGGAAATTATGTAAAAAATCCAGAAAACTTCAGTTGGAACCCATTACGTTAATTTTAGTTTTGTTTAGAGATAAAGCGCAGAAACGGACCTTTCAGCCCACCGAGTCCATGCCGACCAGAGCGACCCCCTACCTCCGCAATAAACTACGGTGTACTTTGCTTAATTTTGTGCAACGGACTTTGGCTTGCACTACTATGATCTGGTTGTCTGGTGTTACTAATGATTTATTGTAACTGTGAAAGCTGTAGCAGGTAAGAAGTTCATTCCTGGTATCAATTAAACACTTGACTCCATCCCACCTGCTTCCCAGTTTCTGCTCTTTAATCCCCATTCTCATCTCTCTGCCGCCTGTTCGCCCCTTCATGTTCCCTCCACTACACAGGCTGTGCCCATGCTGGCAAAAAAGAGAACAGTTCCAATAATGAATCAGAGATTTTTAATTCAGCTTGAACCAAGATTTCTCAGAAGCAATCAGCATCGCACCGTAGAGGTAAAGACAGGCACAAGAGACGAATGGTGTGTACAGACAAGTAACATATGAGCAGATCCCTGGATGATGCATTGATTCCATGTGTTGGAATCTAATCCACTTTGTTCAGGATCTTTGCCCCATGAAATGATCCAGAAGCGCCAGTGTTTTTTGATTTGCCGGTTTGGTCCAACTGGGTCTCCTGAATTCCTCTTGTATACATCGTAGGGTTTGCTGTGTTAAGCCTCTCCATGACTTTAGCGAGCCATATCTTTCTCTCCAGCTCCGTGCGTACCTTCGTTAACTCCATTTCCACTGTCCGCTTGCTGAAATAAACCAGGCGACTCGCTAGAGGTTGGTTGTATTCCCACAGGCATTGTCACATAATCTCCCATCATCAGCCACCCTGCCTCCCTGACCACCTCATATTCCAAAAAATTGTCCCTGCCCATTACACTCCCCTCACCTGGATCCACCCATCACTTGCCAGGTGCCCACCCCTTTTTCTCCCCCTACTACAATCAATCTGAAGAAGGGTCCCGATCTGAAACATCGCCTGTCCATTCCCTCCACAGGTGCTGCCAGACCCACTGAGTTACTCCAGCACTTTGTGTTTTGCTCAAGATTCCTGCATCTGCTGTTCCTTCTGTCTCGACCTCACATCCCATTTGGGGAGTTTACTCGTACCAAGGGCATAGTCACTGTATTCTCCAATTTCAGGTAACACACCACCTCTCTCCCTTTTTTCCTCCTACCCACCCTGGACCTTTCTCACGCTCCCTTCCCACAACAAGCCCCAGATTCCTCACAACTTGTCTTGTTCCTCCCTCTTCCATCTACTCCATCCGCCCATCATCCACACACCTCCTGCTGAATCTTGCTACTGTTCACCCCCCCCCCCCATTGTTCCCAAATCCCTCTTTATTCAGTTGCACTCTTCGCTTTCCTTTCCCATCAGATTCCTGAATCTGCAGCCTTTTGTTTTCCACATCATCTCCAAGCTCCCTGACTATTCCATTCTTTGTCACTCAACATGTCCATCCATTTGGAGCTCCATCATCATACTATAATCGTTACTCAATTGGGCCTTCAGAAAGGAGATGAGGAGGAATTTATTTCCCCAGCGGATGGTGAATCTGTGGAATTCGTTGCCACAGAAGGCTATGAAAGCCAAATCAATGGATATTTTTTAAGGTGGAGATTGATAGATTCTTGATTAGTATGGGTATCAGGGGTTATGGGGAGAAATCAGGAGAATGGAGTTGAGAGAGAAAGGTAGATCAGCCATGATTGAATGACGGTGTCGACTTGATACATAGATACATAGATACATAGAAAATAGGTGCAGGAGTAGGCCATTCGGCCCTTCGAGCCTGCACCGCCATTCAATACGATCATGGCTGATCATCCAACTCAGTATCCCGTACCTGCCTTCTCTCCATACCCCCTGACCCCTTTAGCCACAAGGGCCACATCTAATTCCCTCTTAAATATAGCCAATGAACTGGCCTCAACTACCCTCTGTGGCAGAGAGTTCCAGAGATTCACCACTCTCTGTGTGAAAAAGTTTTTCCTCATCTCGGTCTTAAAGGATTTCCCCCTTATCCTTAAGCTGTGACCCCTTGTCCTGGACTTCCCCAACATCGGGAACAATCTTCCTGCATCTAGCCTGTCCAACCCCATAAGAATTTTGTACGTTTCTATAAGATCCCCTCTCAATCTCCTAAATTCTAGCGAGTATAAGCCAAGTCTATCCAGTCTTTCTTCATATGAAAGTCCTGACATCCCAGGAATCAGTCTGGTGAACCTTCTCTGCACTCCCTCTATGGCTATAATGTCCTTCCTCAGATTTGGAGACCAAAACTGTACGCAATACTCCAGGTGTGGTCTCACCAAGACCCTGTACAACTGCAGTAGAACCTCCCTGCTCCTATACTCAAATCCTCTTGCTATGAAGGCCAACATACCATTCGCTTTCTTCACTGCCTGCTGCACCTGCATGCCTACTTTCAATGACTGGTGTACCATGACACCCAGGTCTCGCTGCATCTCCCCATTTCCTAATCGGCCACCATTTAGATAATAGTCTGCCTTCCCGTTTTTGCTACCAAAGTGGATAACCTCACATTTATCCACATTATACTGCATCTGCCAAACATTTGCCCACTCACCCAACCTATCCAAGTCACCTTGCAGTCTCCTAGCATCCTCCTCACAGCTAACACTGCCCCCCAGCTTAGTGTCATCCGCAAACTTGGAGATGTTGCTTTCAATTCCCTCGTCCAGATCATTAATATAAATTGTAAATAGCTGGGGTCCCAGTACTGAGCCTTGCGGTACCCCACTAGTCACTGGCTGCCATTGTGAAAAGGACCCGTTTACTCCTACTCTTTGCTTCCTGTTTGCCAGCCAGTTCTCTATCCACATCAATACTGAACCCCCAATACCGTGTGATTTAAGTTTGTATCCTAATCTCTTATGTGGTACCTTGTCGAAAGCCTTCTGAAAGTCCAGATACAACACATCCACTGGTTCTCCCCTATCCACTCTACTAGTTACATCCTCGAAAAATTCTATAAGATTCGTCAGACACGATTTACCTTTCGTAAATCCATGCTGACTTTGTCCAATGATTTCACCACTTTCCAAATGTGCTGCTATCCCATCTTTAATAACTGACTCTAGCAGTTTCCCCACTACCGATGTTAGACTAACTGGTCTGTAATTCCCCGTTTTCTCTCTCCCTCCCTTCTTAAAAAGTGGGGTTACGTTTGCTACCCTCCAATCCTCAGGAGCTACTCCAGAATCTAAAGAGTTTTGAAAAATTATCACTAATGCATCCACTATTTCTGGAGCTACTTCCTTAAGTACTCTGGGATGCAGCCTATCTGGCCCTGGGGATTTATCGGCCTTTAATCCATTCAATTTACCCAACACCACTTCCCGACTAACCTGGATTTCACTCAGTTCCTCCATCTCCTTTGACCCGCGGCCCCCTGCTATTTCCGGCAGATTATTTATGTCTTCCTTAGTGAAGACGGAACCAAAGTGGTTATTCAATTGGTCTGCCATATCCTTGTTCCCCATGATCAATTCACCTGTTTGATGGACCAAATGGCCTAATTCTGCTCCTATAAATCATGCCAATGAAATTATGGGTTGAAGTTCTAAGCTCAAACATCTGGGCTGATACTTGAGTGGAGTACCAAAGGCAAGCTACACTATTTGGATGAGATGTTTGTCCTCTGTTTTTTTGGGATTTAAATTTTTTTTTTAAATTTATTAGAAGTAAGTACGTTACATTTTGATGGTACCTTTTTACAGGTTCCCAGAATTATTAAAACATTCTATGTACAACTTCCTTTTTTTATAGAAAGAAATGAGAAAGAAAGAAGTAGTGAAGAGTAAAGAAAAGTCTAGTGAGTGTGAAGTAAAGAAAAGAAATAAGTAAGAAAGTGAAGCAGAAAGGAGATTCTCCCTCGCCACAAGTCGATGCTTTTTTATGTTCTTAATCATTTTTCGCCCAAACCCAGAATTTTTTAATTTTACAATACTATTGCACCACATGAATCCACAAGATCAATAAATGGAGACCAACTCGTTAAGAATTGGTCTTGTTTATCTATTAGGAGGAGTCTCATTTCTTCCAAGTGGGCAGTTTCCAACATATTACCAATCCACATTTTGAGTGTTGGTATAGTAGCATTTTTCCAAAATTTAAGTATGTTTTTTTGCTGTTATTAAACCATAATTAAAAAATGAAATTTGGGATATATTTAATTTGTTTCCATCTCCTATTACTCCAAGCTCAAACATATGGGCTGATACTTGGGTGGAGTACCAAAGGCAAGCTACACTATTTGGATGAGATGTTTGTCCTCTGTGATGGGTGCAAAAGATGTATATTCTTTCAGAGAGCAGCTGGGGAGTTTTCCTGATGCCTTGGCCAAAATATATCCCATAGCTACAAAGACATAGACACAAGGAACTGCCAATGCTGGAATGTGGAGTAAAAAACACAAAGCACGAGAGGAATTAAGTTGGTCAGACAGCATCTCTGTAGGGCATGGATAGGGATTAGGCTCATCTTCAGACTGATTGTTGAAAGGGAGAGAAGGCTGAAAGAGGTTTGGGGGCATGATAAAGCCAGGCAAAAGATAGGGGGATACACGTGATGTGAGGTTGATACAAAAAACTGGAGTAACTCAGTGGGACAGGCAGTATCTCTGGAGAGAAAAAATGGGTGACATTTCGGATCGAGACCCATCTTCAGTCATGCTACCTGCCCCGCAGAGTTACTCCAGCTTTTTTGTGCCTATCTTTGGTTTAAACCAGCATCTACATTTACTTCCTGCACATGTGAGGTTGATAGAATGATAGGTACTTTGTCCCACAACTGCAGGAGGTGTAGATTCATCAGTAACACCCATAAGTCGAGTTATTTCATAGCTTAATGGATGAGTAGCATTCTGCCAAAGAGAGTATGATTGACCATCTGAATACCAAAAAATGTATGTGTTTGGATGAGTATTGCAACTTCTCTGCTGAGATAATTTACTGAGTGAGTCTGGGCAGAGAGAGGAAGTGTATTTAATTTTACAGAATGTTTGCATGAATTCAGTACATCACAAAGGTACAGTGACCAATTAATATCTAATGTGGGATACTTGGCAGTCATTTTAGACACAGCCGCGTTCCAGACGCAGGTATGAAATTATGAGCATAGATTGAGTAAACTTGGCCAGAAAGAGCTATAAAATGCAACCTAATTGAAATATACAATCTTCACAAACTTGAACGGGTGGAAACTGGGATAACACCTTTCCTAGATGGGGGAATGAGGAATTAGTAAACTAGCACTTGGAAAATATTCATTCAAAAGGTTGTGTGTCTTTACGGGTTTCCTCTGTTAGAGGGCTTTGGATGCATGGCTGCAGAGTACATTTAAGACAGAACACAAACATGATAATCAAGGGACTAGAGATGAATATGTTCTGAATTGGCTTGCAGGGTAACGTTCACTACTCATCCTTTATGTTCTGATGAATAGATAATGTGTGTTGGTGTTAGTTGATGCATCAATGTTAGCTGGGTGAAAGGAGCAACCTCCCATTGCTTTTCATTAAAACAGTTGTGTATGTTCTAGTGCATTCATTGGGCCCAACGGTCATACCTATGTTACATTGATTGCTTTGGTAATATATTAATGGGCATCCCATGAAAGCCAGATATCAAAGTTACATTTGTGTCCCATTAATATTGCATCTTCCTGCACGCGTATGTACCAAAGCAACAAGACCACCTCGCTCCAGCTTATTCCTTAGTCCCTACTATTCTGACGGACCAAACTGGGGAACTGTTTTCATTTCATTCAGATATAACTCAGAAGGGTTGTACCATCGCAAAACACGTGCCACTTACTTGTTCTCCTGTGTGCTGACTGATGAGCAAAGGAAGATAATTGCAACCATTATCATCAGAGTGTGGATGGGTGACATCTTCATAATGTCAGATTCTCCTTCAAACAAGACATTGAAATCTGTTAGTGACTGAACATTCCTGAGCACCAGGACACTGATAGTCCCAAGTCCTCTGTGGAACAATATTAACTAGGTTTGCTGAAAGTCATTCTACGTGTAAGACTGTGGTGTTCTGAGTGGATCTCCTTATAAACTGTGAGAGGGAGGATCTGCCTCGCAGAGTCCAGGTACACGTGGGAATGAAATCAACTTGGATCAGCCATGCACTCAGAATGGAGGAGAAGCCTCAAGGGGCAATGGCCAAGTCCTGACAATATGTTGCCATCATGAGCACAGAGCAGAAACATAGAAACATAGAAATTAGGTGCAGGAGTAGGCCATTCGGCCCTTCGAGCCTGCACCGCCATTCAATATGATCATGGCTGATCATCCAACTCAGTATCCCGTACCTGCCTTCTCTCCATACCCTCTGATCCCTTTAGCCACAAGGGCCACATCTAACTCCCTCTTAAATATAGCCAATGAACCGGCCTCGACTACCCTCTGTGGCAGAGAGTTCCAGAGATTCACCACTCTCTGTGTGAAAAAAGTTCTTCTCATCTCGGTTTTAAAGGATTTCCCCCTTATCCTTAAGTGGGTCACCAGAGCTGATGATGCTGCTGACCATGGTCATGGCAGTGGAAGGAAACGGGATGGGAGGTGAGGTGCATGTGGGAGGGGGAGGAGCACAAAACTCCATGCTTTGTTTAAACCAAAGGAATTTAAAGTGGGAAGTCAGAAATTTAGTGATACAGCGTGGAAACAGGGCCTTTGACACACACGGTCTACACCGACCATCGATCACATGTTTACATTAGTTCTATCTCATCTGCTCACTATACATTGGTGATGGCTTTGTCGAGTCCAATTAACCGAAAGTCCCGCACGTGTTTGGGATATGGGAGGAATATTGTGCCTCGGTATTTACCCAGCCTTACGCAGACTTGACCCTAGTCACAGGCAACCTGTTTGCAGATTCTCCTTGACTGAGGTGTTCTGTTGCCGGCTCCGATTTATCCTTTTTAATTTTGCTTCCACTCTTCCTACTACAATCAGTCTGAAGAAGGGTCCCAACCCGAAATGTCACCTATTCAATTTATCCAGAGATGCTGTCTGACCCACTGAGTTATTCCAGCATTTTGCGTCTATAATTCCAGGTATATTTGTTGCATATATCTGGAACTAAGCAACAGAAATACTCGTGGCTTTGCACAGGAGGACTCCAATGTACAGGCATCAATAGTTGCCGATGCTTCCCTGAGCAGATGCACTCACACGCATTCCTGGTAGAGGCAAAATAGTTTAGCAGAAAGAATTGAGTATTCTAAAATCCAGAGTATTTTAACTCATTTAGTGCAGTTGTAAGGCAATTAATGAGCTACAAGAGATATATGAAGAATAAAATATTGTACGGTTCAAGAGTACTTACCGTGGAGTGAGAGAGCAGTGAGTGTCTCTCCGAAGCTTCCTTGTGATTGTACCTTTGGATCCTCGTGGAGTTGAGGCTCTAGTTCGAAGGTGTACGAGCAGACTGAGGATCTCCAAGAGTCCTCAACTTTAAGTAGGGCCATCAGCATCACAGGTAAACATCGGAGAGACAGGGGCATCCAGTACAAAGGATCTGTCTGCCTGCTATCATACTTGGAACTGCTGCCACTTATATTCGCCATTATCTTTTTGTACATCATGTTTCTTGACCCTGGAGTCAATGGTTCTCATGCTTCATGTATTTTTTACAGTTTTTCTTTTCAGAATTTTGCAAACAAATATCCTTGTGGGATGTAATGAGTATCAGGAGATTTGCAGTTGGAAACTTGAAATGAACCAACATGAGGGACATTAAACACGTTGGCAATTTCTCACTGGTTTCACCTGGCCAGTTTTATAAGTAAGGGCTCGGACCCTAAGCACCTTGTGTTTAATAAACAAAACAAATCTCTGGTAGTTACCATCGATTTCATAACAGGTTTCCCACCCATGATTTTACACCAATCCCACAGGTCCAATGCTGACTGACATCCTTGTGTTACTCCGGCTAATATATTTTCTTCAACTAACATCTCTGCATAAAACAAAGCAGATTATCTGGTTGTTTGCCACCTAGCCATTTTTGGGGCTTTTCTGTGCACTGAGGGAAATGGCTCACCTCCTGCTTTCCCAAAGTGCTTCCACCATTTACAAGGTAGATGTCAAAAATCTGATGGACTAAGATTCACTTCTTAGGGTGACTGCACCTCAAACACAGGGAAGAGGCTCAACATGCTCAAACCAAAGTAACCTGCATGATAACCCGCCATCCCACATCTTAAAGTTAAGGTCACCCCTCATCCCACATCTTAAGGTAAAACAAATCTTCAGATGCTGGGACATCTAAAATAAAAACTAAAACTATGTGGTCGGAATATTTAACAGATCAGTCAATGCCTATGGAGGGAATAATGCAGCCAACATTTCAGTTGAACTCTCTCTCCACAGAGAGTCTGCGAACTCTGGCAGTGTGTGCCATCTACAAAATGAATAGCAGCAAATTACCAGAGCTCTTCCTCTTCAAGTGCACAACCTGAAAGATAAGGTTAGCATGTATATGTGAGCACTGTACACCATCCAGTTCCCTCAGTAAGCCCACACTGACAACTGGTAGAGCCTCACAGCTTCAGCGACACAGATTCGATCCTGACTTCCAGTGTGGTCAGTGTGGAGTTTGCACTTTCTCCAGTGACCTCATGGATTTCCTCTTGGGGACCAATTTCCTCGCATGTCCCCAAGGTGAGCAGCTTGCTAGGTTAATTGGCTACTGTAAATGGCCCAGAGTGGTGGAATCTAGGGGGGCAGAGGTGAGGGAGTTGTGGAGGGAATTAAATGGGTTGGAGTAGATTTGTGAACAAAATGGTATCTAATGGACTCAAAGAGCATGTTTCTATGCTGCAGTCACTCTGTGGTTATGACAACTCAAGGGATGGTCTTCCATTTACTCTGCTCATAAATATGGTCTGGTATCATCAGTTTCTGGTGCATAAATATCATTGTGAATGAATGCTAAAACCATATTATTTCTGGTTTTCTTATGTTGAAATTAATCTATCTGCTCTTCATAGATGTGTAAGAAGGAAATGCAGATGCTGGTTTAAACCAAAGTTAGACACAAAAAGCTGGAGTAACTCAAGGGGACAGGCAGCATCTCTGGAGAGAACGAATGGGTGACATTTCAGGTCTAGACGTTTCTTCAGACAGGTTTGGGTTTAGGGAAACGAGAGATATAGACCATCAAGTCCATGCCGACTACTGATCACCCGTTCACACTAGGTCTGGTATTCAACTATCTCAGGGAGAACAAGCATACTCCACACAGACCACACGAGGTCTGCATTGAACTGGGATCTCTGGCGCTGTGAGGCAGCGGCTCCACCAGCTGTGACATTGTACCGTCCAGACGCCACTGCGATGTCCAGTCGCCACTGTGGTGCCTGATGCAGTGGACAGAAGCTTTCCGGTTAAATTTGATCGCAGCCTCCATGACTCTGATGGAGTGTTATCATTCCATCATGGTATCATTAAGATGTTGAATGTTCTCGTTAGGGACAATGAGTGCTAATCGAGAGGAACAGTTTATCATTGTCCTTGTTTCATTCCTAAGCGGTTAACCAAAGTAACTTTCCTTCCCCTTACTCACCTTTACTCCCCTTTTCCAACCTTCTTCTGTCCCCCGCCCCCCCCCCAATATCAGTCTGAAGAAGGGTCTCGACCTGAAACACCACCTATCTATGTTCTCCAGAGATGCTGTCTGACCTGCTGAGTTACTCCAGCACTGTGTCTTTTCTACCTCTATTACTCTAGAAATGGTGATTAATGCAAATCCTTTTAGAATTACCTCAAAATGTCATATTATTGACTGTTTAAGGCAGAGATTAACAGATTATTGATTTGTACAGGTCATCACTCAGCCTCCGATACTCCAGAGGGAAAAGTCTCCGTCTATCCAGCCTCTCATTATAACTCAAGACCTTTATTCCCAGTAACATTCTCATGAATCTTTTCTTCATCCTTTCCAGTTTATTGACCTCCTTCCTATTGCTGTGTGACCGGAACTTCACACAACACTACAAGTGCGGTCTCACCAATAACTTGTACAGTTGTAACATGATGTCCCAATTTCTGAACTCAAAGCCCTGAAAGATGAAGGCAAGCCTGACAAACGCCATCCTATCCACCTGTGTCACCACTTTCACTAAATAATGTAACTTTGCCCCTAGGTCCCTCTGTATTACAATACATTCCAGGGGCCTACCATTTACTGTGTAAGTCGGGAATGTTTGTGTTAACATATGGTGGGTGTTTGCTGGCACTGGGCCTGAGTTCGCTGGAGTTTAGAAGGATGAGGGGGTACCTCATTGGAACTTACAGAATAGTGAAAGGCCTGAAAAGAGTGAATGTGGAAAAGATGTTTCCACTAGTGGGAGAGTCTAGGATCAGAGGTCATAGCCTCAGAATAAAAGGACTGAACCTTAGAAAGGAGATGAGGAGGAATTTCTTTAGTCAAAGGGTGGTGAGTCTGTGGAATTCATTGCCACCGAGGGCTGCATCTTGGACAATGCAGCTCACCCACGCCATGGCATCCTGGTCAACCTGATTAGTACAGCAACAGACTGGTTCCACCAAGATGCAGGAAGGAACACCACAGGAGATCCTTCTTCCCTGTAACAATCAAACTGTACAACTCCCCCCCTTCTGTCGTGGGGTAGACCTAGACTCACTGCCCTCCCCCTCCCCCCCCTACTTCCCCCCTCTTTACACATCCCCAATCCTTTCCATTCGTCACTTTAATTTCATCATTTCAGGTCGAGACCTTTCTTCAGACTGGTTTGGGTTTAGGGAAATGAGAGATATAGACGGTGATGTGGAGTGATAAAGAGCAATGAATGAAAGATATGCTAAAAAAGTAACGATGATAAAGGAGGCCATTGTAGGCTGTTTGTGAGGCTCAATGCAAATTGGAGGAACAGCATCTCATATTTTGCTTGGGCAGCTTACAGCCCATTGGTATGAATATTGATTTCTCTCACTTCAGGTAGCCCCGGCTCCCCTCTCTCTCTCTCTCTATCACTCCCCCAACCAATTTGCACTAGCTTCTCGTTTTCACCCTACAAACAGACTACAATGTCCTGTTTCCATTATCATCGTTACTTTTTTGCATATCTTTCATTTATTGTTGTTTATCTCTCCACATCACCGTCTATATCCCTTGTATCTCTTATCCCTAACCAGTCTGAAGAAGGATCTCCACCCGAAATGTCACCCATTCCTTCTCTTCAGAGACGCTGTCTGTCCCGCTGAGTTATTCCAGCTTTTTGTGTCTACGGCTTAAACCAGCATCTGCAGTTCCTTCTCACACATTAGTGCACGGGTTGGCGTGGACTCGGTGGGCCGAAATGACATCTTCCGTGCTGTATCTCTAAAATCTAAAGTTCCCCATTAACATGTGAAGGGTTCAGACAGCACTTCGAGGATGTGGATATCGCGAGCAAGACCGACACTTACTTCCCACCGCCTTCGAGGTGTTGCCAGACCTTTATCTGGGGGGAAGAATCTGTTCTTGAATCTGTAGCAGCGCACTTTCAAGCTTCTATAGCTTCTGCCTGGTTTACTCCTAATCATATAATTCACCATTTGCTGTCTGGCCCTGACCCGGCGCATAGACTTCGTCTTCTAATCGGTTCAGGTCAGAAGTGTTTCGCGACAGAACAACATTGAGCGTAAATGTTTTCTGCCTGTTGAAGCTCGACAGTCAGACTGCATTTACATGAAATCTTCTGTGCTGACAAGAAGATTCTGTATTTTCTTTTAAACCCTGCCACAACAGAGGGCACAGGCAGAGGCTGTAGAGCGTGGAAATTATGTAAAAAATCCAGAAAACTTCAGTTGGAACCCATTACGTTAATTTTAGTTTTGTTTAGAGATAAAGCGCAGAAACGGACCCTTCAGCCCAACGAGTCCATGCCGACCAGAGCGACCCCCTACCTCCGCAATAAACTACGGTGTACTTTGCTTAATTTTGTGCAACGGACTTTGGCTTGCACTACTATGATCTGGTTGTCTGGTGTTACTAATGATTTATTGTAACTGTGAAAGCTGTAGCAGGTAAGAAGTTCATTCCTGGTATCAATTAAACACTTGACTCCATCCCACCTGCTTCCCAGTTTCTGCTCTTTAATCCCCATTCTCATCTCTCTGCCGCCTGTTCGCCCCTTCATGTTCCCTCCACTACACAGGCTGTGCCCATGCTGGCAAAAAAGAGAACAGTTCCAATAATGAATCAGAGATTTTTAATTCAGCTTGAACCAAGATTTCTCAGAAGCAATCAGCATCGCACCGTAGAGGTAAAGACAGGCACAAGAGACGAATGGTGTGTACAGAGAAGTAACATATGAGCAGATCCCTGGATGATGCATTGATTCCATGTGTTGGAATCTAATCCACTTTGTTCAGGATCTTTGCCCCATGAAATGATCCAGAAGCACCAGTGTTTTTTGATTTGCCGGTTTGGTCCACCTGGGTCTCCTGAATTCCTCTTGTATACATCGTAGGGTTTGCTGTGTTAAGCCTCTCCATGACTTTAGCGAGCCATATCTTTCTCTCCAGCTCCGTGCGTAACTTCGTTAACTCCATTTCCACTGTCCGCTTGCTGAAATAAACCAGGCGACTCGCTAGAGGTTGGTTGTATTCCCACAGGCATTGTCACATAATCTCCCATCATCAGCCACCCTGCCTCCCTGACCACCTCATATTCCAATCTGCCCATTACACTCCCCTCACCTGGATCCACCCATCACTTGCCAGGTGCCCACCCCTTTTTCTCCCCCTACTACAATCAATCTGAAGAAGGGTCCCGATCTGAAACATCGCCTGTCCATTCCCTCCACAGGTGCTGCCAGACCCACTGAGTTACTCCAGCACTTTGTGTTTTGCTCAAGATTCCTGCATCTGCTGTTCCTTCTGTCTCGACCTCACATCCCATTTGGGGAGTTTACTCGTACCAAGGGCATAGTCACTGTATTCTCCAATTTCAGGTAACACACCACCTCTCTCCCTTTTTTCCTCCTACCCACCCTGGACCTTTCTCACACTCCCTTCCCACAACAAGCCCCAGATTCCTCACAACTTGTCTTGTTCCTCCCTCTTCCATCTACTCCATCCGCCCATCATCCACACACCTCCTGCTGAATCTTGCTACTGTTCACCCCCCCCATTGTTCCCAAATCCCTCTTTATTCAGTTGCACTCTTCGCTTTCCTTTCCCATCAGATTCCTGAATCTGCAGCCTTTTGTTTTCCACATCATCTCCAAGCTCCCTGACTATTCCATTCTTTGTCACTCAACATGTCCATCCATTTGGAGCTCCATCATCATACTATAATCGTTACTCAATTGGGCCTTCAAAAAGGAGATGAGGAGGAATTTATTTCCCCAGCGGATGGTGAATCTGTGGAATTCGTTGCCACAGAAGGCTATGAAAGCCAAATCAATGGATATTTTTTAAGGTGGAGATTGATAGATTCTTGATTAGTATGGGTATCAGGGGTTATGGGGAGAAATCAGGAGAATGGAGTTGAGAGAGAAAGGTAGATCAGCCATGATTGAATGACGGTGTCGACTTGATGGACCAAATGGCCTAATTCTGCTCCTATAAATCATGCCAATGAAATTATGGGTTGAAGTTCTAAGCTCAAACATCTGGGCTGATACTTGAGTGGAGTACCAAAGGCAAGCTACACTATTTGGATGAGATGTTTGTCCTCTGTTTTTTTGGGATTTAAATTTTTTTTTTTAATTTATTAGAAGTAAGTACGTTACATTTTGATGGTACCTTTTTACAGGTTCCCAGAATTATTAAAACATTCTATGTACAACTTCCTTTTTTTATAGAAAGAAATGAGAAAGAAAGAAGTAGTGAAGAGTAAAGAAAAGTCTAGTGAGTGTGAAGTAAAGAAAAGAAATAAGTAAGAAAGTGAAGCAGAAAGGAGATTCTCCCTCGCCACAAGTCGATGCTTTTTTATGTTCTTAATCATTTTTCGCCCAAACCCAGAATTTTTTAATTTTACAATACTATTGCACCACATGAATCCACAAGATCAATAAATGGAGACCAACTCGTTAAGAATTGGTCTTGTTTATCTATTAGGAGGAGTCTCATTTCTTCCAAGTGGGCAGTTTCCAACATATTACCAATCCACATTTTGAGTGTTGGTATAGTAGCATTTTTCCAAAATTTAAGTATGTTTTTTTGCTGTTATTAAACCATAATTAAAAAATGAAATTTGGGATATATTTAATTTGTTTCCATCTCCTATTACTCCAAGCTCAAACATATGGGCTGATACTTGGGTGGAGTACCAAAGGCAAGCTACACTATTTGGATGAGATGTTTGTCCTCTGTGATGGGTGCAAAATATGTATATTCTTTCAGAGAGCAGCTGGGGAGTTATTCCTGATGCCTTGGCCAAAATATATCCCATAGCTACAAAGACATAGACACAAGGAACTGCCAATGCTGGAATGTGGAGTAAAAAACACAAAGCACGAGAGGAATTAAGTTGGTCAGACAGCATCTCTGTAGGGCATGGATAGGGATTAGGCTCATCTTCAGACTGATTGTTGAAAGGGAGAGAAGGCTGAAAGAGGTTTGGGGGCATGATAAAGCCAGGCAAAAGATAGGGGGATACACGTGATGTGAGGTTGATACAAAAAACTGGAGTAACTCAGTGGGACAGGCAGTATCTCTGGAGAGAAAAAATGGGTGACATTTCGGATCGAGACCCTTCTTCAGTCATGCTACCTGCCCCGCAGAGTTACTCCAGCTTTTTTGTGCCTATCTTTGGTTTAAACCAGCATCTACATTTACTTCCTGCACACGTGAGGTTGATAGAATGATAGGTACTTTGTCCCACAACTGCAGGAGGTGTAGATTCATCAGTAACACCCATAAGTCGAGTTATTTCATAGCTTAATGGATGAGTAGCATTCTGCCAAAGAGAGTATGATTGACCATCTGAATACCCAAAAATGTATGTGTTTGGATGAGTATTGCAACTTCTCTGCTGAGATAATTTAGTGAGTGAGTCTGGGCAGAGAGAGGAAGTGTATTTAATTTTACAGAATGTTTGCATGAATTCAGTACATCACAAAGGTACAGTGACCAATTAATATCTAATGTGGGATACTTGGCAGTCATTTTAGACACAGCCGCGTTCCAGACGCAGGTATGAAATTATGAGCAGAGATTGAGTAAACTTGGCCAGAAAGAGCTATAAAATGCAACCTAATTGAAATATACAATCTTCACAAACTTGAACGGGTGGAAACTGGGATAATACCTTTCCTAGATGGGGGAATGAGGAATTAGTAAACTAGCACTTGGAAAATATTCATTCAAAAGGTTGTGTGTCTTTACGGGTTTCCTCTGTTAGAGGGCTTTGGATGCATGGCTGCAGAGTACATTTAAGACAGAACACAAACATGATAATCAAGGGACTAGAGATGAATATGTTCTGAATTGGCTTGCAGGGTAACATTCACTACTCATCCTTTATGTTCTGATGAATAGATAATGTGTGTTGGTGTTAGTTGATGCATCAGTGTTAGCTGGGTGAAAGGAGCAACCTCCCATTGCTTTTCATTAAAACAGTTGTGTATGTTCTAGTGCATTCACTGGGCCCAACGGTCATACCTATGTTACATTGATTGCGTTGGTAATATATTAATGGGCATCCCATGAAAGCCAGATATCAAAGTTACATTTGTGTCCCATTAATATTGCATCTTCCTGCACGCGTATGTACCAAAGCAACAAGACCACCTCGCTCCAGCTTATTCCTTAGTCCCTACTATTCTGACGGACCAAACTGGGGAACTGTTTTCATTTCATTCAGATATAACTCATACCCCGAGAAGGGTTGTACCATCGCAAAACACATGCCACTTACTTGTTCTCCTGTGTGCTGACCGATGAGCAAAGGAAGATAATTGCAACCATTATCATCAGAGTGTGGATGGGTGACATCTTCATAATGTCAGATTCTCCTTCAAACAAGACATTGAAATCTGTTAGTGACTGAACATTCCTGAGCACCAGGACAATGATAGTCCCAAGTCCTCTGTGGAACAATATTAACTAGGTTTGCTGAAAGTCATTCTACGTGTAAGACTGCAGTGTTCTGAGTGGATCTCCTTATAAACTGTGAGAGGGAGGATCTGCCTCGCAGAGTCCAGGTACACGTGGGAATGAAATCAACTTGGATCAGCCATGCACTTGGAATGGAGGAGAAGCCTCAAGGGGCAATGGCCAAGTCCTGACAATATGTTGCCATCATGAGCACAGAGCAGAAACATAGAAACATAGAAATTAGGTGCAGGAGTAGGCCATTCGGCCCTTCGAGCCTGCACCGCCATTCAATATGATCATGGCTGATCATCCAACTCAGTATCCCGTACCTGCCTTCTCTCCATACCCTCTGATCCCTTTAGCCACAAGGGCCACATCTAACTCCCTCTTAAATATAGCCAATGAACCGGTCTCGACTACCTTCTGTGGCAGAGAGTTCCAGAGATTCACCACTCTCTGTGTGAAAAAAGTTCTTCTCATCTCGGTTTTAAAGGATTTCCCCCTTATCCTTAAGTGGGTCACCAGAACTGATGATGCTGCTGACCATGGTCATGGCAGTGGAAGGAAACGGGATGGGAGGTGAGGTGCATGTGGGAGGGAGGAGCACAAAACTCCATGCTTTGTTTAAACCAAAGGAATTTAAAGTGGGAAGTCAGAAATTTAGTGATACAGCGTGGAAACAGGGCCTTTGACACACACGGTCCACACCGACCATCGATCACATGTTTACATTAGTTCTATCTCATCTGCTCACTATACATTGGGGATGGCTTTGTCGAGTCCAATTAACCGAAAGTCCCGCACGTGTTTGGGATATGGGAGGAATATTGTGCCTCGGTATTTACCCAGCCTTACGCAGACTTGACCCTAGTCAACAGGCAACCTGTTTGCAGATTCTCCTTGACTGAGGTGTTCTGTTGCCGGCTCCGATTTATCCTTTTTAATTTTGCTTCCACTCTTCCTACTACAATCAGTCTGAAGAAGGGTCCCAACCCGAAATGTCACCTATTCAATTTATCCAGAGATGCTGTCTGACCCACTGAGTTATTCCAGCAGTTTGCGTCTATAATTCCAGGTATATTTGTTGCATATATCTGGAACTAGGCAACAGAAATACTCGTGGCTTTGCACAGGAGGACTCCAATGTACAGGCATCAATAGTTGCCGATGCTTCCCTGAGCAGATGCACTCACACGCATTTCTGGTAGAGGCAAAATAGTTTAGCAGAAAGAATTGAGTATTCTAAAATCCAGAGTATTTTAACTCATTTAGTGCAGTTGTAAGGCAATTAATGAGCTACAAGAGATATATGAAGAATAAAATATTGTAAGGTTGAAGAGTACTTACCGTGGAGTGAGAGAGCAGTGAGTGTCTCTCCGAAGCTTCCTTGTGATTGTACCTTTGGATCCTCGTGGAGTTGAGGCTCTAGTTCGAAGGTGTACGAGCAGCCTGAGGATTTCCAAGAGTCCTCAACTTTAAGTAGGGCCCTCAGCATCACAGGTAAACATCGAAGAGACAGGGAGGGGCATCCAGTACAAAGGATCTTTCTGCCTGCTATCATACTGGAGATTAGAGATTAGAGATTAGAGATCTCTATTAGAGATTAGAGATTGGAACTGCTGCCACTTATATTCGCCATTATCTTTTTGTACATCATGTTTCTTGACCCTGGAGTCAATGGTTCTCATGCTTCATGCATCACAGGTAAACATCGAAGAGACAGGGAGGGGCATCCAGTACAAAGGATCTGTCTGCCTGCTATCATACTTGGAACTGCTGCCACTTATATTCGCCATTATCTTTTTGTACATCATGTTTCTTGACCCTGGAGTCAATGGTTCTCATGCTTCATGTATTTTTTACAGTTTTTCTTTTCAGAATTTTGCAAACAAATATCCTTGTGGGATGTAATGAGTATCAGGAGATTTGCAGTTGGAAACTTGAAATGAACCAACATGAGGGACATTAAACACGTTGGCAATTTCTCACTGGTTTCACCTGGCCAGTTTTATAAGTAAGGGCTCGGACCCTAAGCACCTTGTGTTTAATAAACAAAACAAATCTCTGGTAGTTACCATCCATTTCATAACAGGTTTCCCACCCATGATTTTACACCAATCCCACAGGTCCAGTGCTGACTGACATCCTTGTGTTACTCCGGCTAATATATTTTCTTCAACTAACATCTCTGCATAAAACAAAGCAGATTATCTGGTTGTTTGCCACCTAGCCATTTTTTGGACTTTTCTGTGCACTGAGGGAAATGGCTCACCTCCTGCTTTCCCAAAGTGCTTCCACCATTTACAAGGTAGATGTCAAAAATCTGATGGACTAAGATTCACTTCTTAGGGTGACTGCACCTCAAACACAGGGAAGAGGCTCAACATGCTCAAACCAAAGTAACCTGCATGATAACCCGCCATCCCACATCTTAAAGTTAAGGTCACCCCTCATCCCACATCTTAAGGTAAAACAAATCTTCAGATGCTGGGACATCTAAAATAAAAACTAAAACTATGTGGTCGGAATATTTAACAGATCAGTCAATGCCTATGGAGGGAATAATGCAGCCAACATTTCAGTTGAATTCTCTCTCCACAGAGAGTCTGCGGACTCTGGCAGTGTGTGCCATCTACAAAATGAATAGCAGCAAATTACCAGAGCTCTTCCTCTTCAAGTGCACAACCTGAAAGATAAGGTTAGCATGTATATGTGAGCACTGTACAACATCCAGTTCCCTCAGTAAGCCCACACTGACAACTGGTAGAGCCTCACAGCTTCAGCGACACAGATTCGATCCTGACTTCCAGTGTGGTCAGTGTGGAGTTTACACTTTCTCCAGTGACCTCATGGATTTCCTCTTGGGGACCAATTTCCTCGCATGTCCCCAAGGTGAGCAGCTTGCTAGGTTAATTGGCTACTGTAAATGGCCCAGAGTGGTGGAATCTAGGGGGGCAGAGGTGAGGGAGTTGTGGAGAGAATTAAATGGGTTGGAGTAGATTTGTGAACAAAATGGTATCTAATGGACTCAAAGAGCATGTTTCTATGCTGCAGTCACTCTGTGGTTATGACAACTCAAGGGATGGTCTTCCATTTACTCTGCTCATAAATATGGTCTGGTATCATCAGTTTCTGGTGCATAAATATCATTGTGAATGAATGCTAAAACCATATTATTTCTGGTGTTCTTATGTTGAAACTAATCTATCTGCTCTTCATAGATGTGTAAGAAGGAAATGCAGATGCTGGTTTAAACCAAAGTTAGACACAAAAAGCTGGAATAACTCAAGGGGACAGGCAGCATCTCTGGAGAGAACGAATGGGTGACATTTCAGGTCTAGACGTTTCTTCAGACTGGTTTGGGTTTAGGGAAACGAGAGATATAGACCATCAAGTCCATGCCGACTACTGATCACCCGTTCACACTAGGTCTGATATTCAACTATCTCAGGGAGAACAAGCATACTCCACACAGACCACACGAGGTCTGCATTGAACTGGGATCTCTGGCGCTGTGAGGCAGCGGCTCCACCAGCTGTGACATTGTACCGTCCAGACGCCACTGCGATGCCCAGTCGCCACTGTGGTGCCTGATGCAGTGGACAGAAGCTTTCCGGTTAAATTTGATCGCAGCCTCCATGACTCTGATGGAGTGTTATCATTCCATCATGGTATCATTAAGATGTTGAATGTTCTCGTTAGGGACAATGAGTGCTAATCGAGAGGAACAGTTTATCATTGTCCTTGTTTCATTCCTAAACGGTTAACCAAAGTAACTTTCCTTCCCCTTACTCACCTTTACTCCCCTTTTCCAACCTTCTTCTGTCCCCCGCCCCCCCCCCCCAATATCAGTCTGAAGAAGGGTCTCGACCTGAAACACCACCTATCTATGTTCTCCAAAGATGCTGTCTGACCTGCTGAGTTACTCCAGCACTGTGTCTTTTCTACCTCTATTACTCTAGAAATGGTGATTAATGCAAATCCTTTTAGAATTACCTCAAAATGTCATATTATTGACTGTTTAAGGCAGAGATTAACAGATTATTGATTTGTACAGGTCATCACTCAGCCTCCGATGTCCAGAGGGAAAAGTCTCTGTCTATCCAGCCTCTCATTATAACTCAAGCCCTTTATTCCCAGTAACATTCTCATGAATCTTTTCTTCATCCTTTCCAGTTTATTGACCTCCTTCCTATTGCTGTGTGACCGGAACTTCACACAACACTACAAGTGCGGTCTCACCAATAACTTGTACAGTTGTAACATGATGTCCCAATTTCTGAACTCAAAGCCCTGAAAGATGAAGGCAAGCCTGACAAACGCCATCCTATCCACCTGTGTCACCACTTTCACTAAATAATGTAACTTTGCCCCTAGGTCCCAATGTATTACAATACATTCCAGGGGCCTACCATTTACTGTGTAAGTCGGGAATGTTTGTGTTAACATATGGTGGGTGTTTGCTGGCACTGGGCCTGAGTTCGCTGGAGTTTAGAAGGATGAGTGGGTACCTCATTGGAACTTACAGAATAGTGAAAGGCCTGAAAAGAATGAATGTGGAAAAGATGTTTCCACTAGTGGGAGAGTCTAGGACCAGAGGTCATAGCCTCAGAATAAAAGGACTGAACCTTAGAAAGGAGATGAGGAGGAATTTCTTTAGTCAAAGGGTGGTGAGTCTGTGGAATTCATTGCCACCGAGGGCTGCATCTTGGACAATGCAGCTCACCCACGCCATGGCATCCTGGTCAACCTGATTAGTACCTTCAGCAACAGACTGGTTCCACCAAGATGCAGGAAGGAACACCACAGGAGATCCTTCTTCCCTGTAACAATCAAACTGTACAACTCCCCCCCTTCTGTCGTGGGGTAGACTTAGACTGACTGCCCTCCCCCTCCCCCCCCTACTTCCCCCTCTTTACACATCCCCAATCCTTTCCATTCGTCACTTTAATTTCATCATTTCAGGTCGAGACCTTTCTTCAGACTGGTTTGGGTTTAGGGAAATGAGAGATATAGACGGTGATGTGGAGTGATAAAGAGCAATGAATGAAAGATATGCTAAAAAAGTAACGATGATAAAGGAGGCCATTGTAGGCTGTTTGTGAGGCTCAATGCAAATTGGAGGAACAGCATCTCATATTTTGCTTGGGCAGCTTTCAGCCCATTGGTATGAATATTGATTTCTCTCACTTCAGGTAGCCCCGGCTCCCCTCTCTCTCTCTCTCTATCCCTCCCCCAACCAATTTACACTAGCTTCTCGTTTTCACCCTACAAACAGACTACAATGTCCTGTTTCCTTTATCATGGTACTTTTTTGCATATCTTTCATTTATTGTTCTTTATCTCTCCACATCACCGTCTATATCCCTTGTATCTCTTATCCCTAACCAGTCTGAAGAAGGATCTCCACCCGAAATGTCACCCATTCCTTCTCTTCAGAGACGCTGTCTGTCCCGCTGAGTTATTCCAGCTTTTTGTGTCTACGGCTTAAACCAGCATCTGCAGTTCCTTCTCACACATTAGTGCACGGCTTGGCGTGGACTCGGTGGGCCGAAATGACATCTTCCGTGCTGTATCTCTAAAATCTAAAGTTCCCCATTAACATGTGAAGGGTTCAGACAGCACTTCGAGGATGTGGATATCGCGAGCAAGACCGACACTTACTTCCCACCGCCTTCGAGGTGTTGCCAGACCTTTATCTGGGGGGAAGAATCTGTTCTTGAATCTGTAGCAGCACACTTTCAAGCTTCTATAGCTTCTGCTAATCATATAATTCACCATTTGCTGTCTGGCCGTGACCCGGCGCATAGACTTCGTCTTCTAATCGGTTCAGGTCAGAAGTGTTTCGCGACAGAACAACATTGAGCGTAAATGTTTTCTGCCTGTTGAAGCTCGACAGTCAGACTGCATTTACATGAAATCTTCTGTGCTGACAAGAAGATTCTGTATTTTCTTTAAACCCTGCCACAACAGAGGGCACAGGCAGAGGCTGTAGAGCGTGGAAATTATGTAAAAAATCCAGAAAACTTCAGTTGGAACCCATTACGTTAATTTTAGTTTTGTTTAGAGATAAAGCGCAGAAACGGACCTTTCAGCCCACCGAGTCCATGCCGACCAGAGCGACCCCCTACCTCCGCAATAAACTACGGTGTACTTTGCTTAATTTTGTGCAACGGACTTTGGCTTGCACTACTATGATCTGGTTGTCTGGTGTTACTAATGATTTATTGTAACTGTGAAAGCTGTAGCAGGTAAGAAGTTCATTCCTGGTATCAATTAAACACTTGACTCCATCCCACCTGCTTCCCAGTTTCTGCTCTTTAATCCCCATTCTCATCTCTCTGCCGCCTGTTCGCCCCTTCATGTTCCCTCCACTACACAGGCTGTGCCCATGCTGGCAAAAAAGAGAACAGTTCCAATAATGAATCAGAGATTTTTAATTCAGCTTGAACCAAGATTTCTCAGAAGCAATCAGCATCGCACCGTAGAGGTAAAGACAGGCACAAGAGACGAATGGTGTGTACAGAGAAGTAACATATGAGCAGATCCCTGGATGATGCATTGATTCCATGTGTTGGAATCTAATCCACTTTGTTCAGGATCTTTGCCCCATGAAATGATCCAGAAGCACCAGTGTTTTTTGATTTGCCGGTTTGGTCCACCTGGGTCTCCTGAATTCCTCTTGTATACATCGTAGGGTTTGCTGTGTTAAGCCTCTCCATGACTTTAGCGAGCCATATCTTTCTCTCCAGCTCCGTGCGTACCTTCGTTAACTCCATTTCCACTGTCCGCTTGCTGAAATAAACCAGGCGACTCGCTAGAGGTTGGTTGTATTCCCACAGGCATTGTCACATAATCTCCCATCATCAGCCACCCTGCCTCCCTGACCACCTCATATTCCAAAAAATTGTCCCTGCCCATTACACTCCCCTCACCTGGATCCACCCATCACTTGCGAGGTGCCCACCCCTTTTTCTCCCCCTACTACAATCAATCTGAAGAAGGGTCCCGATCTGAAACATCGCATGTCCATTCCCTCCACAGGTGCTGCCAGACCCACTGAGTTACTCCAGCACTTTGTGTTTTGCTCAAGATTCCTGCATCTGCTGTTCCTTCTGTCTCGACCTCACATCCCATTTGGGGAGTTTACTCGTACCAAGGGCATAGTCACTGTATTCTCCAATTTCAGGTAACACACCACCTCTCTCCCTTTTTTCCTCCCTACCCACCCTGCACCTTTCTCACACTCCCTTCCCACAACAAGCCCCTGATTTCTCACAACTTGTCTTGTTCCTCCCTCTTCCATCTACTCCATCCGCCCATCATCCACACACCTCCTGCTGAATCTTGCTACTGTTCACCCCCCCCCATTGTTCCCAAATCCCTCTTTATTCAGTTCCACTCTTCGCTTTCCTTTCCCATCAGATTCCTGAATCTGCAGCCTTTTGTTTTCCACATCATCTCCAAGCTCCCTGACTATTCCATTCTTTGTCACTCAACATGTCCATCCATTTGGAGCTCCATCATCACACTATAATCGTTACTCAATTGGGCCATCAGAAAGGAGATGAGGAGGAATTTATTTCACCAGCGGATGGTGAATCTGTGGAATTCGTTGCCACAGAAGGCTATGAAAGCCAAATCAATGGATATTTTTTAAGGTGGAGATTGATAGATTCTTGATTAGTATGGGTATCAGGGGTTATGGGGAGAAATCAGGAGAATGGAGTTGAGAGAGAAAGGTAGATCAGCCATGATTGAATGACGGTGTCGACTTGATGGACCAAATGGCCTAATTCTGCTCCTATAAATCATGCCAATGAAATTATGGGTTGAAGTTCTAAGCTCAAATGAGAAAGAAAGAAGTAGTGAAGAGTAAAGAAAAGTCTAGTGAGTGTGAAGTAAAGAAAAGAAATAAGTAAGAAAGTGAAGCAGAAAGGAGATTCTCCCTCGCCACAAGTCGATGCTTTTTTATGTTCTTAATCATTTTTCGCCCAAACCCAGAATTTTTTAATTTTACAATACTATTGCACCACATGAGTCCACAAGATCAATAAATGGAGACCAACTCGTTAAGAATTGGTCTTGTTTATCTATTAGGAGGAGTCTCATTTCTTCCAAGTGGGCAGTTTCCAACATATTACCAATCCACATTTTGAGTGTTGGTATAGTAGCATTTTTCCAAAATTTAAGTATGTTTTTTTGCTGTTATTAAACCATAATTAAAAAATGAAATTTGGGATATATTTAATTTGTTTCCATCTCCTATTACTCCAAGCTCAAACATATGGGCTGATACTTGGGTGGAGTACCAAAGGCAAGCTACACTATTTGGATGAGATGTTTGTCCTCTGTGATGGGTGCAAAAGATGTATATTCTTTCAGAGAGCAGCTGGGGAGTTTTCCTGATGCCTTGGCCAAAATATATCCCATAGCTACAAAGACATAGACACAAGGAACTGCCAATGCTGGAATGTGGAGTAAAAAACACAAAGCACGAGAGGAATTAAGTTGGTCAGACAGCATCTCTGTAGGGCATGGATAGGGATTAGGCTCATCTTCAGACTGATTGTTGAAAGGGAGAGAAGGCTGAAAGAGGTTTGGGGGCATGATAAAGCCAGGCAAAAGATAGGGGGATACACGTGATGTGAGGTTGATACAAAAAACTGGAGTAACTCAGTGGAACAGGCAGTATCTCTGGAGAGAAAAAATGGGTGACATTTCGGATCGAGACCCTTCTTCAGTCATGCTACCTGCCCCGCAGAGTTACTCCAGCTTTTTTGTGCCTATCTTTGGTTTAAACCAGCATCTACATTTACTTCCTGCACATGTGAGGTTGATAGAATGATAGGTACTTTGTCCCACAACTGCAGGAGGTGTAGATTCATCAGTAACACCCATAAGTCGAGTTATTTCATAGCTTAATGGATGAGTAGCATTCTGCCAAAGAGAGTATGATTGACCATCTGAATACCAAAAAATGTATGTGTTTGGATGAGTATTGCAACTTCTCTGCTGAGATAATTTACTGAGTGAGTCTGGGCAGAGAGAGGAAGTGTATTTAATTTTACAGAATGTTTGCATGAATTCAGTACATCACAAAGGTACAGTGACCAATTAATATCTAATGTGGGATACTTGGCAGTCATTTTAGACACAGCCGCGTTCCAGACGCAGGTATGAAATTATGAGCAGAGATTGAGTAAACTTGGCCAGAAAGAGCTATAAAATGCAACCTAATTGAAATATACAATCTTCACAAACTTGAACGGGTGGAAACTGGGATAACACCTTTCCTAGATGGGGGAATGAGGAATTAGTAAACTAGCACTTGGAAAATATTCATTCAAAAGGTTGTGTGTCTTTACGGGTTTCCTCTGTTAGAGGGCTTTGGATGCATGGCTGCAGTGTACATTTAAGACAGAACACAAACATGATAATCAAGGGACTAGAGATGAATATGTTCTGAATTGGCTTGCAGGGTAACGTTCACTACTCATCCTTTATGTTCTGATGAATAGATAATGTGTGTTGGTGTTAGTTGATGCATCAATGTTAGCTGGGTGAAAGGAGCAACCTCCCATTGCTTTTCATTAAAACAGTTGTGTATGTTCTAGTGCATTCACTGGGCCCAACGGTCATACCTATGTTACATTGATTGCTTTGGTAATATATTAATGGGCATCCCATGAAAGCCAGATATCAAAGTTACATTTGTGTCCCATTAATATTGCATCTTCCTGCACGCGTATGTACCAAAGCAACAAGACCACCTCGCTCCAGCTTATTCCTTAGTCCCTACTATTCTGACGGACCAAACTGGGGAACTGTTTTCATTTCATTCAGATATAACTCATACCCCGAGAAGGGTTGTACCATCGCAAAACACGTGCCACTTACTTGTTCTCCTGTGTGCTGACTGATGAGCAAAGGAAGATAATTGCAACCATTATCATCAGAGTGTGGATGGGTGACATCTTCATAATGTCAGATTCTCCTTCAAACAAGACATTGAAATCTGTTAGTGACTGAACATTCCTGAGCACCAGGACACTGATAGTCCCAAGTCCTCTGTGGAACAATATTAACTAGGTTTGCTGAAAGTCATTCTACATGTAAGACTGTGGTGTTCTGAGTGGATCTCCTTATAAACTGTGAGAGGGAGGATCTGCCTCGCAGAGTCCAGGTACACGTGGGAATGAAATCAACTTGGATCAGCCATGCACTCAGAATGGAGGAGAAGCCTCAAGGGGCAATGGCCAAGTCCTGACAATATGTTGCCATCATGAGCACAGAGCAGAAACATAGAAACATAGAAATTAGGTGCAGGAGTAGGCCATTCGGCCCTTCGAGCCTGCACCGCCATTCAATATGATCATGGCTGATCATCCAACTCAGTATCCCGTACCTGCCTTCTCTCCATACCCTCTGATCCCTTTAGCCACAAGGGCCACATCTAACTCCCTCTTAAAATATAGCCAATGAACCGGCCTCGACTACCCTCTGTGGCAGAGAGTTCCAGAGATTCACCACTCTCTGTGTGAAAAAAGTTCTTCTCATCTCGGTTTTAAAGGATTTCCCCCTTATCCTTAAGTGGGTCACCAGAGCTGATGATGCTGCTGACCATGGTCATGGCAGTGGAAGGAAACAGGATGGGAGGTGAGGTGCATGTGGGAGGGAGGAGCACAAAACTCCATGCTTTGTTTAAACCAAAGGAATTTAAAGTGGGAAGTCAGAAATTTAGTGATACAGCGTGGAAACAGGGCCTTTGACACACACGGTCTACACCGACCATCGATCACATGTTTACATTAGTTCTATCTCATCTGCTCACTATACATTGGTGATGGCTTTGTCGAGTCCAATTAACCGAAAGTCCCGCACGTGTTTGGGATATGGAGGAATATTGTGCCTCGGTATTTACCCAGCCTTACGCAGACTTGATCCTAGTCACAGGCAACCTGTTTGCAGATTCTCCTTGACTGAGGTGTTCTGTTGCCGGCTCCGATTTTTCCTTTTTAATTTTGCTTCCACTCTTCCTACTACAATCAGTCTGAAGAAGGGTCCCAACCCGAAATGTCACCTATTCAATTTATCCAGAGATGCTGTCTGACCAACTGAGTTATTCCAGCATTTTGCGTCTATAATTCCAGGTATATTTGTTGCATATATCTGGAACTAAGCAACAGAAATACTCGTGGCTTTGCACAGGAGGACTCCAATGTACAGGCATCAATAGGTGCCGATGCTTCCCTGAGCAGATGCACTCACACACATTCCTGGTTGAGGCAAAATAGTTTAGCAGAAAGAATTGAGTATTCTAAAATCCAGAGTATTTTAACTCATTTAGTGCAGTTGTAAGGCAATTAATGAGCTACAAGAGATATATGAAGAATAAAATATGTAAGGTTGAAGAGTACTTACCGTGGAGTGAGAGAGCAGTGAGTGTCTCTCCGAAGCTTGCTTGTGATTGTACCTTTGGATCCTCGTGGAGTTGAGGCTCTAGTTCGAAGGTGTACGAGCAGACTGAGGATCTCCAAGAGTCCTCAACTTTAAGTAGGGCCATCAGCATCACAGGTAAACATCGGAGAGACAGGGAGGGGCATCCAGTACAAAGGATCTGTCTGCCTGCTATCATACTTGGAACTGCTGCCACTTATATTCGCCATTATCTTTTTGTACATCATGTTTCTTGACCCTGGAGTCAATGGTTCTCATGCTTCCTGTATTTTTTACAGTTTTTCTTTTCAGAATTTTGCAAACAAATATCCTTGTGGGATGTAATGAGTATCAGGAGATTTGCAGTTGGAAACTTGAACCAACATGAGGGACATTAAACACGTTGGCAATTTCTCACTGGTTTCACCTAGCCAGTTTTATAAGTAAGGGCTCGGACCCTAAGCACCTTGTGTTTAATAAACAAAACAAATCTCTGGTAGTTACCATCCATTTCATAGCAGGTTTCCCACCCATGGTTTTACACCAATCCCACAGGTCCAGTGCTGACATCCTTGTGTTACTCCGGCTAATATATTTTCTTCAACTAACATCTCTGCATAAAACAAAGCAGATTATCTGGTTGTTTGCCACCTAGCCATTTTTGGACTTTTCTGTGCACTGAGGGAAATGGCTCACCTCCTGCTTTCCCAAAGTGTTTCCACCATTTACAAGGTAGATGTCAAAAATCTAATGGACTAAGATTCACTTCTTAGGGTGACTGCACCTCAAACACAGGGAAGAGGCTCAACATGCTCAACCAAAGTAACCTGCATGATAACCCGCCATCCCACATCTTAAAGTTAAGGTCACCCCTCATCCCACATCTTAAGGTAAAACAAATCTTCAGATGCTGGGACATCTAAAATAAAAACTAAAACTATGTGGTCGGAATATTTAACAGATCAGTCAATGCCTATGGAGGGAATAATGCAGCCAACATATCAGTTGAATTCTCTCTCCACAGAGAGTCTGCGGACTCTGGCAGTGTATGCCATCTACAAAATGAATAGCAGCAAATTACCAGAGCTCTTCCTCTTCAAGTGCACAACCTGAAAGATAAGGTTAGCATGTATATGTGAGCACTGTACAACATCCAGTTCCCTCAGTAAGCCCACACTGACAACTGGTAGAGCCTCACAGCTTCAGCGACACAGATTCGATCCTGACTTCCAGTGTGGTCAGTGTGGAGTTTACACTTTCTCCAGTGACCTCATGGATTTCCTCTTGGGGACCAATTTCCTCGCATGTCCCCAAGGTGAGCAGCTTGCTAGGTTAATTGGCTACTGTAAATGGCCCAGAGTGGTGAATCTAGGGGGGCAGAGGTGAGGGAGTTGTGGAGAGAATTAAATGGGTTGAGTAGATTTGTGAACAAAATGGTATCTAATGGACTCAAAGAGCATGTTTCTATGCTGCAGTCACTCTGTGGTTATGACAACTCAAGGGATGGTCTTCCATTTACTCTGCTCATAAATATGGTCTGGTATCATCAGTTTCTGGTGCATAAATATCATTGTGAATGAATGCTAAAACCATATTATTTCTGGTGTTCTTATGTTGAAACTAATCTATCTGCTCTTCATAGATGTGTAAGAAGGAAATGCAGATGCTGGTTTAAACCAAAGTTAGACACAAAAAGCTGGAATAACTCAAGGGGACAGGCAGCATCTCTGGAGAGAACGAATGGGTGACATTTCAGGTCTAGACGTTTCTTCAGACTGGTTTGGGTTTAGGGAAACGAGAGATATAGACCATCAAGTCCATGCCGACTACTGATCACCCGTTCACACTAGGTCTGATATTCAACTATCTCAGGGAGAACAAGCATACTCCACACAGACCACACGAGGTCTGCATTGAACTGGGATCTCTGGCGCTGTGAGGCAGCGGCTCCACCAGCTGTGACATTGTACCGTCCAGACGCCACTGCGATGCCCAGTCGCCACTGTGGTGCCTGATGCAGTGGACAGAAGCTTTCCGGTTAAATTTGATCGCAGCCTCCATGACTCTGATGGAGTGTTATCATTCCATCATGGTATCATTAAGATGTTGAATGTTCTCGTTAGGGACAATGAGTGCTAATCGAGAGGAACAGTTTATCATTGTCCTTGTTTCATTCCTAAACGGTTAACCAAAGTAACTTTCCTTCCCCTTACTCACCTTTACTCCCCTTTTCCAACCTTCTTCTGTCCCCCGCCCCCCCCCCCCCAATATCAGTCTGAAGAAGGGTCTCGACCTGAAACACCACCTATCTATGTTCTCCAAAGATGCTGTCTGACCTGCTGAGTTACTCCAGCACTGTGTCTTTTCTACCTCTATTACTCTAGAAATGGTGATTAATGCAAATCCTTTTAGAATTACCTCAAAATGTCATATTATTGACTGTTTAAGGCAGAGATTAACAGATTATTGATTTGTACAGGTCATCACTCAGCCTCCGATGTCCAGAGGGAAAAGTCTCTGTCTATCCAGCCTCTCATTATAACTCAAGCCCTTTATTCCCAGTAACATTCTCATGAATCTTTTCTTCATCCCTTTCCAGTTTATTGACCTCCTTCCTATTGCTGTGTGACCGGAACTTCACACAACACTACAAGTGCGGTCTCACCAATAACTTGTACAGTTGTAACATGATGGCCCAATTTCTGAACTCAAAGCCCTGAAAGATGAAGGCAAGCCTGACAAACGCCATCCTATCCACCTGTGTCACCACTTTCACTAAATAATGTAACTTTGCCCCTAGGTCCCAATGTATTACAATACATTCCAGGGGCCTACCATTTACTGTGTAAGTCGGGAATGTTTGTGTTAACATATGGTGGGTGTTTGCTGGCACTGGGCCTGAGTTCGCTGGAGTTTAGAAGGATGAGTGGGTACCTCATTGGAACTTACAGAATAGTGAAAGGCCTGAAAAGAATGAATGTGGAAAAGATGTTTCCACTAGTGGGAGAGTCTAGGACCAGAGGTCATAGCCTCAGAATAAAAGGACTGAACCTTAGAAAGGAGATGAGGAGGGAATTTCTTTAGTCAAAGGGTGGTGAGTCTGTGGAATTCATTGCCACCGAGGGCTGCATCTTGGACAATGCAGCTCACCCACGCCATGGCATCCTGGTCAACCTGATTAGTACCTTCAGCAACAGACTGGTTCCACCAAGATGCAGGAAGGAACACCACAGGAGATCCTTCTTCCCTGTAACAATCAAACTGTACAACTCCCCCCCTTCTGTCGTGGGGTAGACTTAGACTGACTGCCCTCCCCCTCCCCCCCTACTTCCCCCCTCTTTACACATCCCCAATCCTTTCCATTCGTCACTTTAATTTCATCATTTCAGGTCGAGACCTTTCTTCAGACTGGTTTGGGTTTAGGAAATGAGAGATATAGACGGTGATGTGGAGTGATAAAGAGCAATGAATGAAAGATATGCTAAAAAGTAACGATGATAAAGGAGGCCATTGTAGGCTGTTTGTTGGGTCAAAATGAGAAGCTAGTGCAACTTGGGAGTGGGAGAGATAGAGAGAGAGGGGGAATGCCGGGGCTACCTGAAGTGAGAGAAATCAATATTCATACCACTGGGCTGTAAGCTGCCCAAGCAAAATATGAGATTCCTGTTCTTCCAATTTGCTTTTAACCTCACTCTGACAATGGAGGTTACCGAGGACAGAAAGGTCTGTGTAGGAATGGGTAGGAGAATTAAAGTGCCCAGCAACCGGGAGATCAGGTCGGTTCACAATAGACAATAGACAATAGGTGCAGTAGGCCATTCGGTCCTTCGAGCCAGCACTGCATTCAATGTGATCATGAATGATGGCCAATTAGGAAAAGGGGAGATGCATCGAGACCTGGGTGTCATGGTACACCAGTCATTGAAAGTAGGCATGCAGGTGCAGCAGGCAGTGAAGAAAGCGAATGGTATGTTAACATTCATAGGAAAAGGATTTGAGTATAGGAGCAGGGAGGTTCTACTGCAGTTGTACAGGACCTTGGTGAAACCACACCTGGAATATTGTGTACAGTTTTGGTCTCCTATTCTGAGGAAAGACATTCTTGCCATAGAGGGAGTACAGAGAAGGTTCACCAGACTGTTTCCTGGGATGGCAGGACTTTCATATGAAGAAAGACTGGATAAGACTCGGCTTGTACTCGCTAGAATTTAGAAGATTGAGGGGGGATCTTATAGAAACTTACAAAATTCTTAAGGGGTTGGACAGGCTAGATGCAGGAAGATTGTTCCCGATGTTGGGGAAGTCCAGAACAAGTGGTCACAGTTTAAGGATAAGGGGGAAGTCTTTTAGGACTGAGATGAGAAAAACATTTTTCACACAGAGAGTGGTGAATCTGTGGAATTCTCTGCCACAGAAGGTAGTTGAGGCCAGTTCACTGGCTATATTTAAAAGGGAGTTAGATGTTGCCCTTGTGGCTAAAGGGATCAGGGGATATGGAGAGAAGGTAGGTACAGGATACTGAGTTGGATGATCATATTGAATGGCGGTGCAGGCTCGAAGGACCGAATGGCCTACTCCTGCACCTATTTTCTATGTTTCTCTGTTTCTATGATCATGGCTGATCATCCCCAAACAGTACCCCGTTCCTGCCTTCTCCCCATATCCCCTGACTCCGCTATCGTTAAGAGCCCAATCTACATCTCTCTTGAAAGTATCCAGAGATACATTATCCAGAGATAGTATCCAGAAGTATCCAAAGTTCACGCGGCCTGAGCGTAGGTGTTCCATGAAACGATCGCCCAGTCTGTGTTTTGTCTCGCCGATGTATAAGAGTCCACATCTTGAACAACGTATACAACAGATGAGGTTGGAGGAGGTGCAAGTGAACCTCTGCCTAACCTGAAAGGACTGTTGGGGTCCCTGGACAGAGTCGAGAGGTAAAGTGACAGGTGCTGCATCTTCTGCGGTTCAGAGGGCTATGGGCCAAATGCAGGCAAACGGGAGGAGCCCACAATGCCAACTTGGTCAGCAAGGACACTGGGCTGAAGCATCTGTTTCCTAGCTCTGTGACTCAATGAGCTAAAGAGGCTGTCTAGGTGCTGTAAGACTCTATTTACTTTGCATTATTTTCTGGCAAACCTGGTGAACTTTGCCCACAAGAGATCACGGATCAGTGGTGGTCATCAAGTGTTTGACAAATGGACTTTGGTGAGTGGAATGAGTGCGTGGCAAGATTCTTAGACTGTGTTTTTCTTTTATCAGGGGGAGATGTTGCCTGGGAGAGCTAATGTATTTCAAAGGTTAATTTTTGCACCGTGCTTGGTTAGGATATCTACGGCTATTGATGGACGAGAATGTGTTTAGTTTAGAAATACAGCATGGAAACGCCCTTCGGCCCATCAAGTGCATGCTGACTACTGATCACCCGTTCACACGAGTTCTGGTATTCAACTATCTCAGGGAGAACAAGCAAACTCCACACAGACCACACGAGGTCTGCATTGAACCGGGATCTCTGGCGCCATGAGGCAGCGGCTCTACCTGCTGTGACTTTGTACCGTCCAGGCGCCACCGCGATGCCCAGTCATACCCAATTCTCCCTGATATTCCTTAATGATTTTCATGCTTCATAAATCATCAAATATTTACCACGGAATCTTTACCTTTCCGGAACAGATTGCAGTTTTTAATAAGGATATTGGGGATATTAAAAAATGAAACCTGATCCAGAAATGTAAAGAAGGGGTCTTCACTGTAGCAGGTAAGAAGTTCATTGTTTCATCCCTGGTATCAATTAAACACTTGACTCCATCCTATCTGCCCCCCACTTTCTGCTCTTTAATCCCCATTCTCATCTCTCTGCCGCCTGTTCGCCCCGTCATGTTCCCTCCACTACACATGCTGTGCCCATGCTGGCAAAAAAGAGAACAGTTCCAATAATGAATCAGAGATTTTTAATTGAGCTTGAACCAAGATTTTACAGTAGCAATCAGCATCGCACCGCAGAGGTAAAGACAGGCACAAGAGACAGACATGGTGGGTACAGACAAGCAACATATGAGCAGATCCCTGGATGCATTGATTCAATGTGTTGGAATCTAAAGCACTTTGTTCAGGGCCTTTGACCCATGAAATGATCCAGAAGCACCAGTGTTTTTTGATTTGCCGGTTTGGTCCACCTGGGTCTCCTGAATTCCTCTTGTATACATCGTAGGGTTTGCTGTGTCAAGCCTCGCCACAAGATTAGCGATGAACTTCTTTCTCTCGAGCTCCTTGCGTAACTTCGCTAACTCCAATTCTCCTGTCCGCTTGCTGATATAAACCAGGCGACTCGCTAGAGCTAACCAGCTCCGGTCGGTGGGATACCCACAGGCATTGTCACATAATCTCCCATCATCAGCCACCCTGACCACCTCATATTCCAATTTGCCCATTACACTCCCCTCACCTGGATCCACCCATCACTTGCCAGGCGCCCACCCGTTTTTCTCCCCCTACTACAATCAATCTGAAGAAGGATCCCGATCTGAAACATCGCCTGTCCATTCCCTCCACAGGTGCTGCCAGACCCGCTGAGTTACTCCAGCACTTTGTGTTTTGCTCAAGATTCCTGCATCTGCTGTTCCTTCTGTCTCGACCTCACATCCCATTTGGGGAGTTTACTCGTACCAAGGGCATAGTCACTTCACTGTATTCTCCAATTTCAGGTAACTCACACCACTTCTCTCCCTTTTTTCCTCCTACCCACCCGGGTCCTTTCTCACACTACCTTCCCACAACAAGCCTCAGATTACTCACAACTTGTCTTGTTCCTCCCTCTTCCATCTCCTCCATCCGCCCATCATCCACACACCTTCTGCTGAATCTTGCTACTGCTCACCCCTCCCCCCCCCCTATTGTTCCCAAATCCCTCTTTATTCAGTTCCACTCTTCGCTTTCCTTTCCCATCAGATTCCTGAATCTGCAGCCTTTTGTTTTCCACATCATCTCCAAGTTCCCTGACTATTCCATTCTTTGTCACTCAACATGTCCATCCATTTGGAGCTCCATCATCACACTATAATCGTTACTCAATTGTGTCATTTGTGATGGTCATTTAAAGACCACTGTTAGTTTGCTTGTTTCTGAGTCAACAGACAATGGACCAGACGCCCGCTCCGCGATGGTGCTTCAGCGCTGTGCCGCCACCGAAGCTGAAGTCCTGGCCGGTCCCGGCAGGAAAACGCCGCTCCAGTCTGTCCGTAGGCCGCGAGGAAGGGCCGAAGATACGGCTCGGAGAAAAACCGCATCTCCGACCAGGTAGGGACTGAGAAGAATAGTTTCTCCCTTTCCCCCCACCCCCACATAAAAAGACTAAAAGACCTCCAAACAAAACACTTTTAACTAACTAAAAATAAAAAAAAGGGTGAAAAGACTAACAGCTGCTGGCAGGGCAGCCATACTCAACGGCGCCCCAGGTGGAGTAAATCTACATTTACTTTCTCCACATGTGAGGTTGATAGAATGATGGGTACTTCGTCCCACAACTGCAGGAGGTGTAGATTCATCAGTAACACACATAAGTCTAGTTATTTCATAGCTTAATGGATGAGTAGCATTCTGCCAAAGAGAGTATGATTGACCATCTGAATACCAAAAAATGTATGAGTTTGGATGAGTGTTGCAACTTCTCTGCTGAGATACTTTACTGAGTGAGTCTGGGCAGAGAGAGGAAGTGTATTTAATTTTACAGAATGTTTGCATGAAATCAGTACATCACAAAGGTACAGTGACCAATTAATATCTAATGTGGGATACTTGGCAGTCATTTTAGACACAGCCGCGTTCCAGACGCAGGTAAGAAATTATGAGCAGAGATTGAGTAAACTTGGCCAGAAAGAGCTATAAAATGCAACCTAATTGAAATATACAATCTTCACAAACTTGAATGGGTGAAAACTGGGATAACACCTTTCCTAGATGGGGGAATGAGGAATTAGTAAACTAGCACTTGGAAAATATTCATTCAAAAGGTTGTGTATCTTTACGGGTTTCCTCTGTTAGAGGGCTTTGGATGCATGGCTGCAGAGTACATTTAAGACAGAACACAAACATGATAATCAAGGGACTAGAGATGAATATGTTCTGAATTGGCTTGCAGGGTAACGTTCACTACTCATCCTTTATGTTCTGATGAATAGATAATGTGTGTTGGTGTTAGTTGATGCATCAGTGTTAGCTGGGTGAAAGGAGCAACCTCCCATTGCTTTTCATTAAAACAGTTGTGTATGTTCTAGTGCATTCACTGGGCCCAACGGTCATACCTATCTTACATTGATTGCGTTGGTAATATATTAATGGGCATCCCATGAAAGCCAGATATCAAAGTTACATTTGTGTCCCATTAATATTGCATCTTCCTGCACGCGTATGGACCAAAGCAACAAGACCACCTCGCTCCAGCTTATTCCTTAGTCCCTACTATTCTGACGGACCAAACTGGGGAACTGTTTTCATTTCATTCAGATATAACTCATACCCCGAGAAGGGTTGTACCGTCGCAAAACACATGCCTCTTACTTGTTCTCCTGTGTGCTGACTGATGAGCAAAGGAAGATAATTGCAACCATTATAATCAGAGTGTGGATGGGTGACATCTTCATAATGTCAGATTCTCCTTCAAACAAGACATTGAAATCTGTTAGTGACTGAACATTCCTGAGCACCAGGACACAGATGGTCCCAAGTCCTCTGTGGAATAATATTAACTAGGTTTGCTGAAAGTCATTCTACGTGTAAGACTGTGGTGTTCTGAGTGGATCTCCTTATAAACTGTGAGAGGGAGGATCTGCCTCGCAGAGTCCAGGTACACGTGGGAATGAAATCAACTTGGATCAGCCATGCCCTCGGAATGGAGGAGAAGCATCAAGGGGCAATGGCCAAGTCCTGACAATATGTTGCCATCATGAGCACAGAGCAGAAGATGGGTCACCAGAGCTGATGATGCTGCTGACCATGATGTCATGGCAGTGGAAGGAAACGGGATGGGAGGTGAGGTGCATGTGGGAGGGAGGAGCACAAAACTCCATGCTTTGTTTAAACCAAAGGAATTTAAAGTGGGAAGTCAGAAATTTAGTGATACAGCGTGGAAACAGGGCCTTTGACACACACGGTCCACACCGACCATCGATCACATGTTCACACTAGTTCTATCTCATCTGCTCACTATACATTGGGGATGGCTTTGTCGAGTCCAATTAACCGAAAGTCCCGCACGTGTTTGGGATATGGGAGGAATATTGTGCCTTGGTATTTACCCAGCCTTACGCAGACTTGACCCTAGTCAACAGGCAACCTGGTTGCAGATTCTCCTTGACTGAGGTGTTCTGTTGCCGGCTCCGATTTATCCTTTTTGATTTTGCTTCCACTCTTCCTACTACAATCAGTCTGAAGAAGGGTCCCAACCCGAAATGTCACCTATTCAATTTATCCAGAGATGCTGTCTGACCCACTGATTTATTCCAACATTTTGCGTCTATAATTCCATGTATATTTGTTGCATATATCTGGAACTAGGCAACAGAAATACTCGTGGCTTTGCACAGGAGGACTCCAATGTACAGGCATCAATAGTTGCCGATGCTTCCCTGAGCAGATGCACTCACACGCATACCTGGTAGAGGCAAAATAGTTTAGCAGAAAGAATTGAGTATTCTAAAATCCAGAGTATTTTAACTCATTTAGTGCAGTTGTAAGGCAATTAATGAGCTACAAGAGATATATGAAGAATAAAATATTTTAAGGTTGAAGAGTACTTACCGTGGAGTGAGAGAGCAGTGAGTGTCTCTCCGAAGCTTCCTTGTGATTGTACCTTTGGATCCTCGTGGAGTTGAGGCTCTAGTTCGAAGGTGTACGAGCAGACTGAGGATCTCCAAGAGTCCTCAACTTTACGTAGGGCCATCAGCATCACAGGTAAACATCGAAGAGACAGGGAGGGGCATCCAGTACAAAGGATCTGTCTGCCTGCTATCATACTTGGAACTGCTGCCACTTATATTCGCCATTATCTTTTTGTACATCATGTTTCTTGACCCTGGAGTCAATGGTTCTCATGCTTCATGTATTTTTTTTACAGTTTTTCTTTTCAGAATTTTGCAAACAAATATCCATGTAATGAGTATTAGGAGATTTGCAGTTGGAAACTTGAAATGAACCAACATGAGGGACATTAAACACGTTGGCAATTTGTCACTGGTTTCACCTGGCCAGTTTTATAAGTAAGGGCTCGGACCCTAAGCACCTTGTGTTTAATAAACAAAACAAATCTCTGGTAGTTACCATCCATTTCATAGCAGGTTTCCCACCCATGGTTTTACACCAATCCCACAGGTCCAGTGCTGACATCCTTGTGTTACTCCGGCTAATATATTTTCTTCAACTAACATCTCTGCATAAAACAAAGCAGATTAACTGGTTATTTGTCACCTAGCCTTTTTTTGGACTTTTCTGTGCACTGAGGGAAATGGCTCACCTCCTGCTTTCCCAAAGTGCTTCCACCATTTACAAGGTAGATGTCAAAAATCTGATGGACTATGATTCACTTGTTAGGGTGACTGCAGCTCTAACACAGGGAAGAGGCTCAACATACTCAAAACAAAGTGACCTGCATGATAACCCACCATCCCACATCTTAAAGTTAAGGTCACCCCTCATCCCACATCTTAATGTAAAAATAAATCGTCAGATGCTGGGACATCTAAAATAAAAACTAAAACTAAAAATGGTGGGAATATTTAACAGTCAATGTCTATGGAGGGAATAATGCAGCCAACATTTCAGTTGAACTCTCTCTCCACACAGAGTCTGCGGACTCTGGCAGTGTGTGCCATCTACAAAATGAATAGCAGCAAATTACCAGAGCTCTACTTCTTCAAGTGCACAACCTGAAAAATAAGGTTAGCATGTATATATGAGCACTGTACACCTTCCAGTTCCCTCAGTAAGCCCACACTGACAGCTGGTAGAGCCTCACAGCTTCAGCGACACAGATTGCCTGGCATCACTAATGATTTATCTCATTATTGTTTATTGTACATTTATTTGTTGCATTAATGCACATATAAAAAGCTGCAGCTGGTAAGAATTTCATTGTTTTGCTCCTGGTGCAGATAACTATTAAACACTTGAATTTTCATTGAATCAGAGAATTTTAATTGAGATGTAAGATTTTACAGAAGCATATCAGCATCGCACCATCGAGCCATAGACAGACTGAATGCTGGCTACAAACGAGCAACACCAGAGCTGTTGCCTGTTAGCATTGGTTCAATGTGTGGGAATCTAACGCACTTTGTTCATGGCCTTTGCCACTTGGAATGGTCCAGCGCCTCCAGCAGGGTTTTAATTGCCGGTGAGGATGACGTCTGTCTCGATCTCCTGGGCTCCTCTTGGATGGGCCGTCTGGGTTGAGGCAGGCTGTGAGCCCGGTTGCTTTGGTCTGTTGATTTTCATCAGGGTGTTGATGATCCACATCCGGCGCTTGAATTCCTCTATCGCCTTCCGTCTGTCATGGAGGAGCTGGTGTTCTGCGATCGACCGCTTGCTGAAAGATAAACCAGGCGACTCGCTGGAGGTTACTGGCTCTGTTTAGACTTTATGCTTTAGAGATACACCGACCTGCGATCATCCCGGAAACTGACACTATCCTACACAATAGTGAAAATGTAGACATTTACAGAAGCCAAATAACCTACCACCCCATACGTCTTTGGAGTGCGTGAGGAAACCGGAACGCCCGGAGAAAACCCACGCGGTCACGGGGAGAACGTACGAACTCCGTACAGACAGCGCCCTTAGTCAGGATCGAATCCGGGTTTCTGGCGCTGGCAGGCAGCATCTCTGTGCCACGCTGGTCAGTTGTAATCCTGGAGGCATTGTCACATAAATCTCCCATTTTCACCAACTGAGAGAGCAGCTCAAGTTCTGCGACTTACCGCTTGCTGAAAGATAAACCAAGCGACTCGCTAGAGGTTACCAGCTCTGGTCGGTTGTATTCCCGCAGGCATTGTCACATAATCTGACCACCTCATGTTCCAATCTGTCCATTATACTCCCCTCACCTGTATCCACCCATCACTTGCCAGGCTCTCACCCCTTTTTCTCCCCCTACCACAATCAGTCTGAAGAAGGGTCCCAATCCGAAACATTGCCTGTCCATTCCCTTCATAGGTGCTGTCGGACCCACTGAGTTACTCCAGCGCATTGTGTTTTGTTAGGCACACGGATCCCCAGGAAGTGGAGGGACATCTAAAATAAAAACTTTATTTTAGATGTCCCTCTGGCAGTGTGTGCCATCTACAAAATGAACAGCAGCAAATTACCAGAGCTCTTCCTCTTCAAGTGCACAACCTGAAAAATAAGGTTAGCATGTATATGTGAGCACTGTACACCTTCCAGTTCCCTCAGTAAGCCCACACTGACAACTGGTAGAGCCTCACAGCTTCAGCGACACAGATTCGATCCTGACTTCCAGTGTGGTCAGTGGAGTTTGCACATTCTCCAGTGACCTCATGGATTTCTTCTTGGGGACCAATTTCCTCGCATGTCCCGAAGGTGAGCAGCTTGCTAGGTTAATTGGTTATTGTAAATGGCCCAGAATGGTGGAATATAGGGGGACAGAGGTGAGGGAGTTGTGGAGAGAATTAAATGGGTTGGAGTAGGATTTGTGAACAAAAGGGTATATAATGGTTAACATGGACTCAAAGAGCATGTTTCTATGCTGTAGTCACTCTGTGGTTATGACAACTCAAGGGATGGTCTTCCATTTACTCTGCTCATAAATATGGTCTGGTATCATCAGTTTCTGGTGCATAAATATCATTGTGAATGAATGCTAAAACCATATTATTTCTGGTGTTCTTGTGATGAAACTAATCTATCTGCTCTTCATAGATGTGTAAGAAGGAACTGCAGATGCTGGTTTAAACCGAAGATAGACACAAAAAGCGGGAGTAACTCAGCGGGACAGGCAGCATCTCTGGAGAGAATGAATGGGTGACATTTCAGGTCGAGACCTTTCTTCAGACAGGTTTGGGTTTCGGAAAACGAGAGATATAGACCATTAAGTCCATGCCGACTACTGATCACACGGTCTGGTATTCAACTATCTCAGGGAGAACAAGCATACTCCACACAGACCACACAAGGTCTGCATTGAACTGGGATCTCTGGCGCTGTGAAGCAGCGGCTCTACCAGCTGTGACATTGTACCGTCCAGGCGCCACTGCGATGCCCAGTCGCCACTTTGGTGCCAGAAGCAGTGGACAGAAGCCGGTTAAATTTGATCGCAGCCTCCTTGACTCTGATGCAGTGTTATCATTTCATCATGGTATCATTAAGATGTTGAATGTTCTCGTTAGGGACAATGAGTGCTAATCGAGAGGAACAGATTATCATTGTCCTTGTTTCATTCCTAAGCGGTTAACCAAAGTAACTTTCCTTCCCCTTACTCACCTTTACTCCCCTTTTCCAACTTTCTTCTGTCCCCCCCCTCCCCCCACCACAATCAGTCTGCAGAAGGGTCATGACCTGAAACACCACCTATCTATGTTCTCCAGAGATGCTGTCTGACCTGCTGAATTACTCCAGCACTTTGTGTCGTTTCTACATTCTCTATTATTCTAGAAATGGTGATTAATGCAAATCGTTTTAGAATTACCTTAAAATGTCATATTATTGACCGTTTAAGGCAGAGATTAACAGATTCACACAACACTCCAAGTGCAGTCTCACCAATAACTTGTACAGTTGTAACATGATGTCCCAATTTCTGAACTCAAAGCCGTGAAAAGAGTGAATGTGGAAAAGATGTTTCCACTAGTGGGAGAGTCTAGGACCAGAGATCATATCCTCAGAATAAAAGGACTGAAACTTAGAAAGGAGATGAGGAGGAATTTCTTTAGTCAAAGGGTGGTGAGTCTGTAGAATTCATTGCCACAGAAGGCTGCATCTTGGACAATGCAACTCACCCACTCCATGACATCCTGGTCAACCTGATTAGTACCTTCAGCAACAGACTGGTTCCACCAAGATGCCGGTAGGAACACTACAGGAGATCCTTCTTCCCTGTAACAATCAAATTGTACAACTCCCCCCCCTTCTGTCGTGGGGTAGCCTTAGACTGACTGCCCTCCCCCCCCACTCCCCCCCCTCTTTGCACATCCCCAATCCTTTCCGTTCGTCACTTTAATTTCGTCATTTCAGGTCGAGACCTTTCTTCAGACTGGTTTGGGTTTAGGGAAACGAAAGATATAGACGGTGATGTGGAGTGATAAAGAACAATGAATGAAAGATATGCAACAAAAGTAACGATGATAAAGGAAACAGGCCATTGTAGGCTGTTTGTTGGGTCAAAATGAGAAGCTAGTGCAACTTGGGTGTGGGAGGGATAGAGAGAGGGGGAATGCCAGGGCTACCTGAAGTGAGAGAAATCAATATTCATACCACTGGGCTGTAAGCTGCCCAAGCAAAATATGAGATGCTGTTCTTCCAATTTGCTTTTAACCTCATTCTGGCAATGGAGGATACCGAGGACAGAAAGGTCTGTGTAGGAATGGGTAGGAGAATTAAAGTGCCCAGCAACCGGGAGATCAGGTCAGTTCACAATAAACAATAGACAATAGGTGCAGTAGGCCATCCGGCCCGTCGAGCCAGCACCGCATTTAATGTGATCATGGCTGATCATCCCCAATCAGTACCCCGTTCCTGCCTTCTCCCCATATCCCCTGATTCCGCCATCTTTAAGAGCCCTATGTACCTCTCTCTTGAAAGTATCCAGAGATACTTTATCCAGAGATAGTATCCAGAAGTACCCAGAGTTCACGCGGTATCAGCGTAGGTGTTCCGCGAAACGATCGCCCAGTCTGTGTTTTGTCTCGCCGATGTATAAGAGTTCACATCTTGAACAACGTATACAATAGATGAGGTTGGAGGAGGTGCAAGTGAACCTCTGCCAAATCTGAAAGGACTGTTGGGATCCCTGGACAGAGCCGAGAGGTAAAGTGACAGGTGTTGCATCTTCTGCAGTTCAGATGGGAGGAGCCCACAATGCCAACTTGGTCAGCAAGGACACTGGGCTGATGCATCTGTTTCCTAGCTCTGTGACTCAATGAGCTAAAGAGGCTGTCTAGGTGCTGTAAGACTCTATTTACTTTGCATTATTTTCTGGCAAACCTGGTGAACATTGCCCACAAGAGATCACGGACCAGTGGTGGAGTGGTGGTCATCAAGTGTTTGACAAAAGGACTTTGGTGAGTGGAATGAGTGCGTGGCAAGATTCTTAGACTGTGTTTTTCTTTTATCAGGGGGAGATGTTGCCTGGGAGAGCTAATGATTTTCAAAGGTTAATTTTTGCATCGTGCTTGGTTAGGATATCTACGGCTATTGATGGACGAGAATGTGTTTAGTTTAGAAATACAGCATGGAATCAGGCCCTTCGGCCCATCAAGTGCATGCTGACTACTGATCACCCGTTCACACGAGTTCTGGTATTCAACTATCTCAGGGACAACAAGCAAACTCCACACAGACCACACGAGGTCTGCATTGAACCCGGATCTCTGGCGCAGTGAGGCAGCGGCTCTACCTGCTGTGACTTTGTACCGTCCAGGCGCCACCACGATGCCCAGTCATACCCAATTCTCCATGATTTTACATAATGAATTTCATGCTTCATAAATCATCAAATATTTACCATGGAATCCTTACCTTTCCAGAACAGATTGCATTTTTAATAAGGATATTAAAAGAATATTAAAAAATGCAACCTGATCCAGAAATGTAATGAAGGGGTCTTCACTGGGTGGAGAGGGCTCCTTTCCATAGAAAAAGGCATAGAGGCAGAGGCGACAGAAGGAAACCTCTACGTGGTTGAGGTGGGAGCGGAGGGGAACAAAGGTGAGGTCTCTGATGAGGACAGACCGTTCCGCATCAGAAAGGGGGAGGTCAGGGGGGATGGGTCTTGTGTCACCAATGATTTATTGTACCTGTGAAAGCTGTAGCAGGTAAGAAGTTCATTGTTTCATCCCTGGTATCAATTAAACACTTGACTCCATCCCACCTGCTTCCCAGTTTCTGCTCTTTAATCCACATTCTCATCTCTCTGCCGCCTGTTCGCCCCGTCATGTTCCCTCCACTACACAGGCTATGCCCATGCTGGCAAAAAAGAGAACAGTTCCAATAATGAAACAGAGATTTTTAATTGAGCTTGAACCAAGATTTTACAGAAGCAATCAGCATCGTACTGTAGAGGTAAAGACAGGCACAAGAGACGAATAGTGGGTACAGACAAGCAACATATGAGCAGATCCCTGGATGCATTGATTCCATGTGTTGGAATCTAATCTACTTTGTTCAGGATCTTTGCCCTATGAAATGATCCAGAAGCGCCAGTGTTTTTTGATTTGCCGGGTTGCTCCACCTGGGTCTCCTGAATTCCTCTTGTATACATCGTAGGGTTTGCTGTGTTAAGCCTCTCCATGAGTTTAGCGAACCACATCTTTCCCTCCAGCTCCGTGCTTAACTTCGCTAACTCCATTTCTATTGTCCACTTGCTGAAATAAACCAGGCGACTCGCTAGAGGTTACCAGCTCTGGTTGGTTGTATTCCCACAGGCATTGTCACATAATCTCCCATCATCAGCCACCCTGCCTCCCTGACCACCTCATATTCCAATCTGCCCATTACACTCCCCTCACCTGGATCCACCCATCACTTGCCAGGCGCCCACCCCTTTTTCTCCCCCTACTACAATCAATCTGAAGAAGGGTCCCGATCTGAAACATCGCCTGTCCATTCCCTCCACAGGTGCTGCCAGACCCACTGGGTTATTCCAGCACTTTGTGTTTTGCTCAAGATTCCAGCATCTGCTGTTCCTTCTGTCTCGACCTCACATCGCATTTGGGGAGTTTACTCGTACCAAGGGCATAATCACTTCACTGTATTCTCCAATTTCAGGTAACTCACACCACCTCCCTTTTTTCCTCTGACCCACCCTGGTCCTTTCTCACACTCCCTTCCCACAACAAGCCCCAGATTCCTCACAACTTCTCTTGTTCCTCCCTCTTCCATGTACTCCATCCACCCATCATCCACACACCTCCTGCTGAATCTTGCTACTGCTCACCCCTCCCCCCCCCTATTGTTCCCAAATCCCTCTTTATTCAGTTCCACTCTTCGCTTTCCTTTCCCATCAGATTCCTGAATCTGCAGCCTTTTGATTTCCACATCATCTCCAAGCTCCCTGACTATTCCATTCTTTGTCACTCAACATGTCCATCCATTTGGAGCTCCATCATCACACTATAATCGTTACTCAATTGGGTCATTTGTGATGGTCATTTAAAGACCACTGTTAGTTTGCTTGTTTCAGAGTCAACAGACAATGGACCAGAGGCCATAGTATCAGAATGAAAGGAAGTCCCTTTAGAAAGGATATATGGAGGAATTTATTTCGCCAGCGGATGGTGAATTTGTGGAATTTGTTGGCACAGATGGCTCTGAAAGCCAAATCAATGGATATTTTTTAAGGTGGAGATTGATAGATTCTTGATTAGTATGGGTATCAGGGGTTATGGGGCGAAATCGGGAGAATGGAGTTGAGAGAGAAAGGTAGATCAGCCATGATTGAATGACGGTGTAGACTTGATGGACCAAATGGCCTAATTCTGCTCCTATAACTTGTGACAATGATATTATAGGTTGAAGTTGTAAGCTCAAACATCTGGGCTGATACTTGGGTGGAGTACCAAAGGCAAGCTACACTATTTGGATGAGATGTTTGTCCTCTGTGATGGGTGCAAAAGATGTCTATTCTTTCAGAGAGCAGCTGGGGAGTTATTCCTGATGCCTTGGCCAAAATATATCCCTGAGCTACAAAGACGTAGACACAAGGAACTGCCAATGTTGGAATGTGAAGTAAAAAACACAAAGCACGAGAGGAATTAAGTTGGTCAGACAGCATCTCTGTAGGGCATGGACAGGGATTAGGCCAGTCTTCAGACTGATTGTTGAAGGGGAGAGAAGGCTGAAAGAGGTTTGGGGGCATCATAAAGCCAGGCAAAAGATAAGGGGATACACGTGATGTGAGGTTGATACAAAAAACTGGAGTAACTCAGTGGGACAGGCAGCATCTCTGGAAAGAAGGAATAGGTGACATTTCGGATCGAGACCCTTCTTCAGTCATGCTGCCTGCCCTGCAGAGTTACTCCAGCTTTTTTGTGCCTATCTACATTTACTTCCTACACATGTGAGGTTGATAGAATGATAGGTACTTCGTCCCACAACTGCAGGAGGTGTAGATTCATCAGTAACATCCATATGTCTAGTTCTTTCGTAGCTTAATGGATGAGTAGCATTCTGCCAAAGAGAGTATGATTGACCATCTGAATACCAAAAATGTATGTGTTTGGATGAGTGTTGCAACTTCTCTGCTGAGATAATTTACTGAGTGAGTCTGGGCAGAGAGAGGGAGTGTATTTAATTTTACAGAATGTTCGCATGAAATCAGTACATCATAAAGGTACAGTGACCAATTAATATCTAGTGTGGGATACTTGGCAGTCATTTTAGACACAGCTGCGTTCCAGACGCAGGTATGAAATTATGAGCAGAGATTGAGTAAACTTGGCCAGAAAGAGCTATAAAATGCAACCTAATTGAAATATACAATCTTCACAAACTTGAACGGGTGGAAACTGGGATAACACCTTTCCTAGATGGGGGAATGGGGAATTAGTAAATGAGCACTTGGAAAATATTCATTCAAAAGGTTGAGTGTCTTTATGGGTTTCCTCTGTTAGAGGGCTTTGGATGCATGGCTGCAGAGTACATTTAAGACAGAAAACACTACTCGTCCTTTATGTTCTGATGAATAGATAATGTGTGTTGGTGTTAGTTGATGCATCAGTGTTAGCTGGGTGAAAGAAGCAACCTCCCATTGCTTTTCATTAAAACAGTTGTGTATGTTCTAGTGCATTCACTGGGCCCAACGGTCATACCTATGTTACATTGATTGCTTTGGTAATATATTAATGGGCATCCCATGAAAGCCAGATATCAAAGTTATATTTGTGTCCCATTAATATTGCATCTTCCTGCACGCGTATGGACCAAAGCAACAAGACCACCTCGCTCCAGCTTATTCCTTAGTCCCTACTATTCTGACGAACCAAACTGGGGAACTGTTTTCATTCCATTCAGATATAACCCATACCCCGAGAAGGGTTGTACCGTCGCAAAACACATGCTACCTACTTGTTTTCCTGTGTGCTGACTGATGAGCAAAGGAAGAGAATTGCAACCATTATCATCAGAGTGTGGATGGGTGACATCTTCATAATGTCAGGTTCTCCTTCAAACAAGACATTGAAATCTGTTAGTGACTGAACATTCCTGAGCACCAGGACGCTGATAGTCCCAAGTCCTCTGTGGAATAATATTAACTAGGTTTGCTGAAAGTCATTCTACGTGTAAGACTGTGGTGTTCTGAGTGGATCTACTTATAAACTGTGAGAGGGAGGATCTGCCTCACAGAGTCCAGGTACACGTGGGAATGAAATCAACTTGGATCAGCCATGCACTCAGAATGGAGGAGAAGCCTCAAGGGGCAATGGCCAAGTCCTGACAATATATTGCCTTCATGAGCACAGAGCAGAAGATGGGTCACCAGAGCTGATGATGCTGCTGAGCCTGATGTCATGGCAGTGGAAGGAAACGGGATGGGAGGTGAGGTGCATGTGGGAGGGAGGAGCACAAAACTCCATGGTTTGTTTAAGCCAAAGGAACTTAAAGTGGGAAGTCAGAAATTTAGTGATACAGCGTGGAAACAGGGCCTTTGACACACACGGTCCACACCGACCATCGATCACATGTTCACACTAGTTCTATCTCATCTGCTCACTATACATTGGGGATGGCTTTGTCGAGTCCAATTAACCGAAAGTCCCGCACGTGTTTGGGATATGTGAGGAATATTATGCCTCGGTATTTACCCAGCCTTACGCAGACTTGACCCTAGTCAACAGGCAACCTGTTTGCAGATTCTCCTTGACTGAGGTGTTCTGTTGCCGGCTCCGATTTATCCTTTTTGATTTTGCTTCCACTTTTCCTACTACAATCAGTCTGAAGAAGGGTCCCAACCCGAAATGTCACCTATTCAATTTATCCAGAGATGCTGTCTGACCCACTGAGTTATTCCAGCATTTTGCGTCTATAATTCCAGGTATATTTGTTGCATATATCTGGAACTAGGCAACAGAAATACTCGTTGCTTTGCACAGGAGGACTCCAATGTACAGGCATCCATAGTTGCAGATGCTTCCCTGAGCACATGATAATTGTGTGCACTCACACGCATTCCTGGTAGAGGCTGGATAGTTTAGCAGAAAGAATTGAAATATCCAGAGTATTTTAACTCATTTAGTGCAGTTGTAAGGCAATTAAGGAGCTACAAGAGATATATGAAGGATTAAGTATTGTAAGGTTGAAGAGTACTTACCGTGGTGTGAGAGAGCAGTGAGTTTCTCTCCGAAGCTTCCTTCTGATTGTACCTTTGGATCCTCGTGGAGTTGAGGCACTAGTTCGAAGGTGTACGAGCAGACTGAGGATCTCCAAGAGTCCTCAACTTTAAGTAGGGCCATCAGCATCACAGGTAAACATCGGAGAGACAGGGAGGGGCATCCAGTACAAAGGATCTGTCTGCCTGCTATCATACTTGGAACTGCTGCCACTTATATTCGCCATTATCTTTTTGTACATCATGTTTCTTGATCCTGGAGTCAATGGTTCTCATGCTTCATGTTTTTTTTTTACCATTTTTCTTTTCAGAATTTTGCAAACACATATCCTTGTGGGATGTAATGAGTATGAGGAGATTTGCAGTTGGAAACTCGAAATGAACCAACATGAGGGACATTAAACACGTTGGTAATTTGTCACTGGTTTCACCTGGCCAGTTTTATAAGTAAGGGCTCGGACCCTAAGCACCTTGTGTTTAATAAACAAAACAAATCTCTGGTAGTTACCATCCATTTCATAGCAGGTTTCCCACCCATGGTTTTACACCAATCCCACAGGTCCAGTGCTGACATCCTTGTGTTACTCCGGCTAATATATATTCTTCAACTAACATCTCTGCATAAAACAAAGCAGATTATCTGGTTGTTTGTCACCTAGCCTTTTTTTGGACTTTTCTGTTCCCTGAGGGAAATGGCTCACCTCCTGCTTTCCCAAAGTGCTTCCACCATTTACATGGTAAATGTCAAAAATCTGATGGACTATACTTCACTTGTTAGGGTGACTGCAGCTCTAACACAGGGAAGAGGCTCAACATGCTCAAAACAAGGTAACCTGCATGATAATCCGCCATCCCACATCTTAAAGTTAAGGTCACCCCTCATCCCACATCTTAAGGTAAAACAAATCTTCAGATGCTGGGACATCTAAAATAAAAACTAAAACTATAAGTGGTCGGAATATTTAACAGATCAGTCAATGCCTATGGAGGGAATAATGCAGCCAACATTTCAGTTGAACTCTCTCTCCACAGAGAGTCTGCGGACTCTGGCAGTGTGTGCCATCTACAAAATGAATAGCAGCAAATTATCAGAGCTCTTCCTCTTCAAGTGCACAACCTGAAAGATAAGGTTAGCATGTATATGTGAGCACTGTACACCTTCCAGTTCCCTCAGTAAGCCCACACTGACAACTGGTAGAGCCTCACAGCTTCAGCGACACAGGTTCGATCCTGACTTCCAGTGTGGTCAGTGTGGAGTTTGCACTTTCTCCAGTGACCTCATGGACTTCCTCTTGGGGACCAATTTCCTCGCATGTCCAGAAGGTGAGCAGCTTGCTAGGCTAATTGGCTGCTGTGAATTGCCCAGAGTGGTGGAATCTAGGGGGGCAGAGGTGAGGTAGTTGTGGAGAGAATTAAATGGGTTGGAGTAGGATTTGTGAACAAAACGGTATCTAATGGACTCAAAGAGCATGTTTCTATGCTGTAGTCACTCTGTGGTTATGACAACTCAAGGGATGGTCTTCCATTTACTCTGCTCATAAATATGGTCTGGTATCATCAGTTTCTGGTGCATAAATATCATTGTGAATGAATGCTAAAACCATATTATTTCTGGTGTTCTTGTGATGAAACTAATCTATCTGCTCTTCATAGATGTGTAAGAAGGAACTGCAGATGCTGGTTTAAACCGAAGATAGACACTAAAAGTGGTAGTATCTCAGCGGGACAGGCAGCATCTCTGGAGAGAATGAATGGGTGACATTTCAGGTCGAGACCTTTCTTCAGACTGGTTTGGGTTTCGGGAAACGAGAGATATAGACCATCAAGTCCATGCCGACTACTGATCACCCGTTCACACTAGTTCTGGTATGCAACTATCTCAGGGAGAACAAGCATACTCCACATAGACCACACGAGGTCTGCATTGAACCGGGATCTCTGGCGCTGTGAGGCAGCGGCTCCACCAGCTGTGACATTGTACCGTCCAGGCGCCACTGCGATGCCCAGTCGCCACTTTGGTGCCAGAAGCAGTGGACAGAAGCTTTCCGGTTAAATTTGATCGCAGCCTCCATGACTCTGATGTAGTGTTATCATTCCATCATGGTATCATTAAGATGTTGAATGTTCTCGTTAGGGACAATTAGTGCTAATCGAGAGGAACAGTTTATCATTGTCCTTGTTTCATTCCTAAGCGGTTAACCTAAGTAACTTTCCTTCCCCTTACTCACCTTTACTCCCCTTTTCCAACTTTCTTCTGTCCCCCCCTCCCCCCACCACAATCAGTCTGAAGAAGGGTCTCGACCTGAAACACCACCTATCTATGTACTCCAGAGATGATGTCTGACCTGCTGAATTACTCCAGCACTTTGTGTCGTTTCTACATCCTCTATTATTCTAGAAATGGTGATTAATGCAAATCCGTTTAGAATTACCTCAAAATGTCATATTATTGACCGTTTAAGGCAGAGATTAACAGATTATTGATTTGTACAGGTCATCCCTCAGCTCCCGATACTCCAGAGGGAAAAGTCTCTGTCTATCCAGCCTCTCATTATAACTCAAGCCCTCTATTCCCAGTAACGTTCTCATGAATCTTTTGTTCATCCTTTCCAGCTTAATGCCATCCTTCCTATTGCTGTGTGACCGGAACTTCACACAATGCTACAAGTGCAGTCTCACCAATATCTTGTACAGTTGTAACATGATGTCCCAATTTCTGAACTCAAAGCCCTGAAAAGAGTGAATGTGGAAAAGATATTTCCACTAGTGGGAGAGTCTAGGACCAGAGATCATAGCCTCAGAATAAAAGGACTGAACCTTAGAAAGGAGATGAGGAGGAATTTCTTTAGTCAAAGGGTGGTGAGTCTGTGGAATTCATTGCCACAGAAGGCTGCATCTTGGACAATGCAACTCACCCACTCCATGACATCCTGGTCAACCTGATTAGTACCTTCAGCAACAGACTGGTTCCACCAAGATGCAGGTAGGAACACCACAGGAGATCCTTCTTCCCTGTAACAATCAAACTGTACAACTTCCCCCCCTTCTGTCATGGGGTAGCCTTAGACTGACTGCCCTCCTCCCCCCCCCTCCTACTTCCCCCCTCTTTACACATCCCAATCCTTTCCATTCGTCACTTTAATTTCATCATTTCAGGTCGAAACCTTTCTTCAGACTGGTTTGGGTTTAGGGAAACGAGAGATATAGACGGTGATGTGGAGTGATAAAGAGCAATGAATGAAAGATATGCAAAAAAGGTAACGATGATAAAGGAAACAGGCCATTGTAGGCTGTCTGTTGGGTCAAAATGAGAAGCTAGTGCAACTTGGGTGTGGGAGGGATAGAGAGAGAGGGGGAATGCCAGGGCTACTTGAAGTGAGATAAATCAATATTCATACCACTGAGCTGTAAGCTGCCCAAGCAAAATATGAGATGCTGTTCTTCCAATTTGCTTTTAACCTCACTCTGACAATGGAGGATACCGAGGACAGAAAGGTCTGTGTAGGAATTGGTAGGAGAATTAAAGTGCCCAGCAACCGGGAGATCAGGTCGGTTCACAATATACAATAGACAATAGGTGCAGTAGGCCATCCGGCCCTTCGAGCCAGCACCGCATTCAATGTGATCATGGCTGATCATCCCCAATCAGTACTCCGTTCCTGCCTTCTCCCCATATCCCCGGACTCCGCTATGTTAAAGAGCCCTATCTACCTCTCTCTTGTAGGTATGTTACAATACTTACCTTCAGCGGCGCTGCAATTCTGCCACTGGCCGTGTGGGCGATTTTGGCGCCTTTGAGGGGGGGGGCGGGGGTAAAACGCGGGTTTCTCCTACCTTGTCCTGAATTATATTTTGTTGGAGTGCAAGCGTTTGCTGAAAAATCGTTCCGACAGGTGTTTTGTGTATTTTTTATTTTTATTCGATCGACAAGTTCAGCGCTGGAGCAATTTTAAAATCAGCTTCGAAAGCCGTCAACGGGGACGGATTTCACGCACGGGACAGGTAAATGAAAGTAGTTTATTTTAATGTATAAAAGTGCTTCTTAAGAGGCCTTTAATTCACATTTTTAAATGCAAAACTGTGATTCATTTCCCCGAACTAACGGCAGAATTCTTCATGCCGATACGGGGTTAAATTCACTGCAAATTAACGTTCCAAATGATCGCGTTCCAGAAAACCGCACTCGCAAGATGATTTAAATAGCCATTAATTTAAAGGTATTAAACATTAAATTCCTTCCATTTGGCCTGTAAATCCATGACAATGAGATTTAAAAATTATGTAAAATTGTGAATTCTTGTGTGAATGTTATTTGGACACTAAAAGGTCTGTCTCACTGTGCGAGTTGACCCACGAGTGACCCCGAGTGAAAGACTCGTGGTTGCGTACGAGACTACAAGTTTATGAACCAGAGTTTAACCGAGTTCCCACGGGTATGTCTAAGTTTGCCGTTTACTTGTCATTTCTGCGATGTTCCAAGTTCGTCTCCCGAGTGTACCAAGTTCCTCTCCCGTTAATCTTGAGGCAACAATGTATATCGAAGTGTTGAAAAATCATCACATGTTAAAAAAATGATGTCATGCCAGCCAAAGAACGTAGAGACTATTGTGTTTGCTGCATGTGTTCTGCACAACCTGATCCGTATCAGAGGTGCAGCTTCAGGATCAGCGACAGCCATGCAGCACGGTGACTTAGTGGACAGTCAAACAGGGAGAATAACACTAGGTGCGTGGAGGAGTGGTACAAACGATGAGACTTTGGTGCCACTGCAGTGTTTTCGAGGTAACACGAGGACCAACAGTGCAAAAGAGCAGAGAGACCATCTCTGCTCCTACTATAATTCAGAATTGGGCAGTGTGCCGTGGCAGGACAGCTTATTTTGAGCGGCTGCCGACCACAGGTACATCACTGCATGAGGAGAGCCCACATGCAGAAAAATCCAGTTAATTTCATGTTTAGTTTAAATCCTGTTGACTTTTCATTGTTTAACTTTAAGTGTGGATTTTATTTTTTATTGTGGTGTAAAAGTAATTTCATTGCATCTGTCTTTCCTTTAAAACGTGGTTATCATGCATCTGCTTATCTGATTGTAGATCTCAAAACTTGTCATTTAGCGCATTGCATTGTATCTTTTATTGCCTGAATTTAGACTAGTGCATTTCTCAGCTGAATTAGTATATAGTGGAAATACTTTTATTTGTGCTTCATTTGTTGATTTTCATGTATGAGAAGCCCTTTTTCAGACCACTGTGTTGTTTGCTGTGGTGCTTCACCGTGATATGGGTTTGCAGGAAATTACGCATATTTCTCAATATGCGCAAAAAAGCGTTTTTTATATTGAACAAGAATAAAGACTTTGTTTCACATTCAAGACATTTGTTTCACATAAGACTTTGTCTTATTTTCTGATCTACTGAGAGGGGACAATTTTAAACATTTAAAAAGCACAGCATACGAGGCAGCTGAGTCCTTAAATCTCACAAATGATTGTGAGAATCAAGATGTGAATATATTTTGCCTTCCTCTATTTTGTGTTTTATGATGAAAGGAATATTACATTCAAGTCATGAGACTTTGTAGTGATATTAAAATGAAGACTTCCAGACATCAATTTGATCTTGATAGCAAAGAACTCTCTTTTATTGTGCAATGAAGTAAACAAACAGTGAAAATCAAACGGATCAGCAAAAAGCTTTTCAACACAACACAACACAACACAAATTTATATATAAACTTCAAGCAATTTTTTCTTTTCAACCCACTCTGTCACCTTATCAATAACTTGCTTAACTTTGTTAAGCAGAATTTGTCTTTAAAAAGTCTAAGTAACTGATATTTCTGTCCCTGATTATTGTTTCTAAAAAGAGTTCCCACGGTAGAATCAAGAGTCACAAAGTTAAACGCACGGGCCACTACGTTCTTACAACGAGTTTAAAATGTTTCAAATTTTAACCACAAGAGTACATTTTACTCGTGGAAAAGTACAAACATGTTTGAACTTTTGCAAGAGTTAACAAGTTTCACAGGTACCTCCCGTTAGCGCCAAGAGTCGCTAAGTTGCGTCCACGAGTTCCGACGTTACCGCTACGTTAATTGTACGTGATTACCACGAGTTAAATTTGTTTTAAACTCGGGGTCACTCCTGGGTCAACTCGCACAGTGAGACAGCCCTTTTAGGCTATTTAAAAATGTTAATCTATTCTTAAGAAATTGATAGATGTTTAGATCTAGTAATTGAATTTTGTAATTAACTACAATTAGGTAACTAACTAATTATATGCTTTAATTTCATGTAATCTAAGTAAGATTGTTTCATATTTGTTTCAGAATGCTTCAATCTATAATAACTGAAATTTTCTTTCAGGTCTCTTAATTTTTAAGAATGTTATGGGCTTTTTTTGACTGTCCTCGATCACAGCTTTTGTGTTAAGTCAATGGAAAAGCAATAGGGATTAAGATGCTAATTTCCGAGTATGAAAATGGCCATGACTTTTTAAATACTGAAGATATGAAAGTGAATTAGGTGTCAAATTAAACTTCTTTTTATGCTTTATCTGATGGGATAAATTACAGACTTTATTTTTTAAATCTCAAAATTTTGTAACATTGCTATCTCTTGAAAGTATCCAAAGATACTTTATCCAGAGATAGTATCCAGAAGTATCCAGAGTTCAAGCGGGCTGAGCGTAGTTGTTCCGCGAAACGATCGCCCAGTATGTGTTTTGTCTCGCCGATGTATAAGAGTCCACATCTTGAACAACGTATACAATAGATGAGGTTGGAGGAGGTGCAAGTGAACATCTGCCTAACCTGAAAGGACTGTTGGGGTCCCTGGACAGAGCCGAGAGGTATAGTGACAGGTGCTGCATCTTCTGTGGTTCAGAGGGATATGGGCTAAATGCAGGCAAATGGGAGGAGCCCACAATGCCAACTTGGTCAGCAAGGACACTGGGCTGAAGCATCTGTTTCCTAGCTCTGTGACTCAATGAGCTAAAGAGGCTGTCTAGGTGCTGTAAGACTCTATTTACTTTGCATTATTTTCTGGCAAACCTGGTGAACATTGCCCACAAGAGATCACGGACCAGTGGTGGAGTGGTGGTCATCAAGTGTTTGACAAAAGGACTTTGGTGAGTGGAATGAGTGCGTGGCAAGATTCTTAGACTGTGTTTTTCTTTTATCAAGGGGAGATGCTGCCTGGGAGAGCTAATGATTTTCAAAGGTTAATTTTTGCACCGTGCTTGGTTAGGATATCTACGGCTATTGATGGACGAGAATGTGTTTAGTTTAGAAATACAGCATGGAAACAGGCCCTTCGGCCCATCAAGTACATGCTGACTACTGATCACCCGTTCACACGAGTTCTGGTATAGAAACATAGAAACATAGAAAATAGGTGCAGGAGTAGGCCATTCGGCCCTTCGAGCCTGCACCGCCATTCAATATGATCATGGCTGATCATCCAACACAGTATCCTGTAAAAGTGTTAAAGAAGGAACTGCAGATGCTGGAAAATCGAAGGTACACAAAAAACATTGAATTCTCCCAACTCTGCTAGCCCTTGCTGTCCCCTCCCCGTCATCAGCCCTCTGGTTGTCTCCTCCCATCCCCCAGCCCTCGAGCTCCTCCTCTGCCTTTTTTCCTTTCTTCTCCCCACCCCCTATCAGTCTGAAGAAGGGTTTCGGCCCGAAACGTTGCCTATTTCCTTCGCTCCATGGATGCTGCTGCACCAGCTGAGTTTCTCCAGCATTTTTGTGTACCTTCAGTATCCTGTACCTGCCTTCTCTCCATACCCCCTGATACCTTTAGCCACAAGGGCCACATCTAACTCCCTGTTAAATATAGCCAATGAACTGGCCTCAACTATCTTCTGTGGCAGAGAATTCCAGAGATTCACCACTCTCTGTGTGAAAAATGTTTTTCTCATCTCGGTCCTAAAAGATTTCCCCCTTATCCTTAAACTGTGACCCCTTGTTCACGACTTCCCCAACATCGGGAACAATCTTCCTGCATCTAGCCTGTCCAACCCCTTAAAAATGTTGTACGTTTCTATAAGATCCCCCCTCAATCTTCTAAATTCTAGCGAGTACAAGCCAAGTCTATCCAGTCTTTCTTCATATGAAAGTCCTGACATTCCAGGAATCAGTCTGGTGAACCTTCTCTGTACTCCCTCTATGGCAAGAATGTCTTTCCTCAGATTAGGAGACCAAAACTGTATGCAATACTCCAGGTGTGGTCTCACCAAGACCCTGTACAACTACAGTAGAACCTCCCTGCTCCTATACTCAAATCCTTTTGCTATGAATGCTAACATACCATTCGCTTTCTTCACTGCCTGCTGCATCTGCATGCACACTTTCAATGACTGGTGTACCATGACACCCAGGTCTCGTTGCATCTCCCCTTTTCCTAATCGGCCACCATTCAGATATTAGTCTACTTTCCTGTTTTTGCCACCAAAGTGGATAACCTCACCTTTATCCACATTATACTGCATCTGCCATGCATTTGCCCACTCACCCAGCCTATCTAAGTCACCTTGCAGCCTCCTAACATCCTCCTTACAGCTAACACTGCCCCCCAGCTTCGTGTCATCCGCAAACTTGGAGATGTTGCATTCAATTCCCTCGTCCAAATCATTAATATATATTATAAATAGCTGGGGTCCCAGCGCTGAGCCTTGCGGTACCCCACTAGTCACTGCCTGCCATTCTGAAAAGGACCCGTTTACTCCTTCTCTTTGCTTCCTGTCTTCCAGCCAGTTCTCTATCCACATCAATACTGAACCCCCAATACCGTGTGCTTTAAGTTTGTGTACTAAACTCTTATGTGGGACCTTGTCGAAAGCCTTCTGAAAGTCCAGATATAACACATCCACTGGTTCTCCCATATCCACTCTACTAGTTACATCCTCGAAAAATTCTATGAGATTCGTCAGACATGATTTACCTTTCATAAATCCATGCTGACTTTGTCCAATGATTTCACCACTTTCCAAATGTGCTGCTATCCCATCTTTAATAACTGACTCTAGCAGATTCCCCACTACCGATGTTAGACTAACTGGTCTGTAATTCCCCGTTTTCTCTCTCCCTCCCTTTTTAAAAAGTGGGGTTACATTAACTACCCTCCAATCCTCAGGAACTACTCCAGAATCTAAAGAGTTTTGAAAAATTATCACTAATGCATCCACTGTTTCTGGGGCTACTTCCTTAAGTACTCTGGGATGCAGCCTATCTGGCCCTGGGGATTTATCGGCCTTTAATCCATTCAATTTACCTAACACCACTTCCCGGCTAACCTGGATTTCACTGAGTTCCTCCATCTCATTTGACCCCCAGTCCCCTGCTATTTCCGGCAGATTATTTATGTCTTCCTTAGTGAAGACAGAACCAAAGTAGTTATTCAATTGGTCTGCCATGTCCTTGTTCCCCATGATCAATTCACCTGTTTCTGACTGCAAGGGACCTACATTTGTTTTAACTAATCTTTTTCTCTTCACATATCTATAAATACTTTTGCAGTCAGTTTTTATGTTCCCTGCCATTCTTCTTTCATAATCTATTTTCCCTTTCCTAATTAAGCCCTTTGTCTTCCTCTGCTGGACTCTGAATTTCTCCCAGTCCTCTGGTTAGCTTTTTCTGGCTAATTTGTATGCTTCATCTTTTATTTTGATTCTATCCCTGATTTCCCTTGTTATCCACGGATGCACTACCTTCCCTGATTTATTAATTAGTTGAATGAGTATTCAACTATCTCAGGGAGAACAAGCATACTCCACACAGACCACACAAGGTTTGCATTGAACCGGGATCTCTGGCGCTGTGAGGCAACGGTTCTACCAGCTGTGACATTGTACCATCCAGGCGCCACCGCGATGCCCAGTCATACCCAATTCTCCATGATTTTCCATAATGATGTTCATGCTTCATAAATCATCAAATATTTACCACGGAATCTTTACCTTTCCGGAACAGATTGCATTTTTAATAAGGATATTAAAGGGATATTTAAAAATACAACCTGATCCAGAAATGTAAAGAAGGGGTCTTCATTGGGTGGTGAGGGCTCCTTTCCATAGAAAAAGGCATAGAGGCGGAGGCGACAGAAGGAAACCTCTACGTGGTTGAGGTGGGAGCGGAGGGGAACAAAGGTGAGGCCTCTGTTGAGGACAGACTGTTCCGCATCAGAAAGGAGGAGGTCAGGGAGGGATGGGTCTTGTGTCACTAAAGATTTATTGTACCTGTGAAAGCTGTAGCAGGTAAGAAGTTCATTGTTTCATCCCTGGTATCAATTAAACACTTGACTCCATCCCACCTGCTTCCCAGTTTCTGCTCTTTAATCCCCATTCTCATCTCTCTGCCGCCTGTTCGCCCCGTCATGTTCCCTCCACTACACAGGCTGTACCCATGCTGGCAAAAAAGAGAACAGTTCCAATAATGAATCAGAGATTTTTAATTGAGCTTGAACTAAGATTTTACAGAAGCAATCAGCATCGTACTGTAGAGGTAAAGACAGGCACAAGAGATGAATGGTGTGTACAGACAAGCAACATATGAGCAGATCCCTGGATGCATTGATTCCATGTGTTGGAATCTAATCCACTTTGTTCAGGGCCTTTGCCCCATGAAATGATCCAGAAGCGCCAGTGTTTTTTGATTTGCCGGTTTGGTCCACCTGGGTCTCCTGAACACCTCTTGTTTGGATTGTAGGGTTTTCTGTGTCAAACTGCCCCAGGACTAAAGCGAGCAACTTCAGACGCTCCAGCTCCTTGCGTAAGATAGCTAACTCCATTTCTACTGTCCGCTTGCTGAAATAAACCAGGCGACTCGCTAGATGTTACCAGCTCTGGTTGGTTGTATTCCCACAGGCATTGTCACATAATCTCCCATCATCAGCCACCCTGCCTCCCTGACCACCTCATATTCCAATCTGCCCATTACACTCCCCTCACCTGGATCCACCCATCACTTGCCAGGCGCCCACCCCTTTTTCTCCCCCTACTACAATCAATCTGAAGAAGGGTCCCGATCTGAAACATCGCCTGTCCATTCCCTCCACAGGTGCTGCCAGACCCGCTGGGTTACTCCAGCACTTTGTATTTTGCTCAGCATCTGCTGTTCCTTCTGTCTCGACCTCACATCCCATTTGGGGAGTTTACTCGTACCAAGGGCATAATCACTTCACTGTTTTCTCCAATTTCAGGTAACTCACACCACCTCTCTCCCTTTTTTCCTCCTACCCACCCTGGTCCTTTCTCACACTCCCTTCCCACGACAAGCCCCAGATTCCTCACAACTTATCTTGTTCCTCCCTCTTCCATCTACTCCATCTGCCCATCATCCACACACCTCCTGCTGAATCTTGCTACTGCTCACCCCTCCCCCCCCCCCACCCCACCTTTTGTTTCCAACTCTCTCTTTATTCAGTTCCACTCTTCGTTTTCCTTTCCCATCAGATTCCTGAATCTGCAGCCTTTTGTTTTCCACATCATCTCCAAGCTCCCTGACTATTCCATTCTTTGTCACTCAACATGTCCATCCATTTGGAGCTCCATCATCACACTATAATCGTTACTCAATTGGGTCATTTGTGATGGTCATTTAAAGACCACTGTTAGTTTGCTTGTTTCTGAGTCAACAGACAATGGACCAGACGCCATAAGCTCAGAATGAAAGGATGTGCCTTCAGAAAGGAGATGAGGAGGAATTTCTTTCACCAGTGAATGGTGAATCTGTGGAATTCATTGCCACAGAAGGCTATGAAAGCCAAGTCAATTGATATTTTTTAAGGTGGAGATTGATAGATTCTTGATTAGTATGGGTATCAGTGGTTATGGGGAGAAATCAGGAGAATGGAGTTGAGAGAGAAAGGTAGATCAGCCATGATTGAATGACGGTGTAGACTTGATGGACCAAATGGCCTAATTCTGCTCATATAACTTGTGTCAATGATATTATGGGTTGAAATTCTAAGCTCAAACATCTGGGCTGATACTTGAGTGGAGTACCAAAGGCAAGCTACACTATTTGGATGAGATGTTTGTCCTCTGTAATGGGTGCAAAAGATGTCTATTCTTTCAGAAAGCAGCTGGGGAGTTATTCCTGATGCCTTGGCCAAAATATATCCCTCAGCAACAAAGACGTAGACACAAGGAACTGCCAATGTTGGAATGTGGAGTAAAAACACAAAGCACTAGAGGAATTAAGTTGGTCAGGCAGCATCTCTGTAGGGCATGGATAGGGATGAGGCCCGTCTTCAGGCTGATTGTAGAAAAGGAGAGAAGGCTGAAAGAGGTTTGGGGGCAGGATACAGCCAGGCAAAAGATAGGGGGATACACGTGATGTGAGGTTGATACAAAAAACTGGAGTAACTCAGTGGGACAGGCAGCATCTCTGGAGAGAAGGAATGGGTGACATTTCGGATCGAGACCCTTCTTCAGTCATGCTGCCTGCCCCGCAGAGTTACTCCAGCTTTTTTGCGTCTATCTTTGGTTTAAACCAGCATCTACACTTCCATCCTACACATGTGAAGTTGATAGAATGATAGGTCCCGCCCTCCCCAAGTACTTTGCCCCACAACTGCAGGAGGTGTCGATTCATCAGTAACATCCATAAGTCTAGTTCATTTGCAGCTTAATGGATGAGCACATTCTGCCCAGGCGAGTATGATCGACCATCTGAATGCCAAAAAGGGTTGTACCGTCGCAAAACACGTGCCACTTACTTGTTTTCCTGTGTGCTGACTGATGAGCAAAGGAAGAGAATTGCAACCATTATCATCAGAGTGTGGATGGGTGACATCTTCATAATGTCAGATTCTCCTTCAAACAAGACATTGAAATCTGTTAGTGACTGAACAGTCCTGAGCACCAGGACACTGATAGTCCCAAGTCCTCTGTGGAATAATATTAACGAGGTTTGCTGAAAGTCATTCTACGTGTAAGACTGTGGTGTTTTGAGTGGATCTCCTTATAAACTGTGAGAGGGAGGATCTGCCTCGCAGAGTCCAGGTGCACGTGGGAATGAAATCAACTTGGATCAGCCATGCACTCAGAAGCCTCAAGGGGCAATGGCCAAGTCCTGACAATATGTTGCCATCATGAGCACAGAGCAGAAGATGGGTCACCAGAGCTGATGATGCTGCTGACCATGGTCATGGCAGTGGAAGGAAACGGGATGGGAGGTGAGGTGCATGTGGGAGGGAGGAGCACAAAACTCCATGGTTTGTTTAAACCAAAGGACTTAAAGTGGGAAGTCAGAAATTTAGTGATACAGCGTGGAAACAGGGCCTTTGACACACACGGTCCACACCGACCATCGATCACATGTTTACACTAGTTCTATCTCATCTGCTCACTATACATTGGGGATGGCTTTGTCGTGTCCAATTAACCGAAAGTCCCGCATGTCTTTGGGATATGTGAGGAATATTGTGCCTCGGTATTTACCCTGCCTTATGCAGACTTGACCCTAGTCAACAGGCAACCTGGTTGCAGATTCTCCTTGAATGAGGTGTTCTGTTGCCAGTTCCGATTTATCCTTTTTGATTTTGCTTCCACTCTCCCTACCACAATCAGTCTGAAGGAGGGTCCCAACCCGAAATGTCACCTATTCAATTTATCCAGAGATGCTGTCTGACCCACTGAGTTATTCCAGCATTTTGCGTCTATAATTCCAGGTATATATGTTGCATATATCTGGATATATACATAACTATACATCAGAAGGTGCAACTCCAGAGGCAACAAGATCATGGGAGACCCCTTCCACCCCAGCAACTGACTGTTCCAGCTGCTAGGGTCAGGCAAACGCCTCCGTTGCCACGATGTGAGAACGGAGAGGTTGAGAAGGAGTTTCTTCCCAGAGGCCATTAGGACTATAAACTCCTATCTCACCAGGGACTAACTTTACTGTACCATTTTACTGTTTATTTAAAATTGCTGTTTTTTTTCCTTTTACTTTCCTCCCACTAATATGTAATATGTGAATATGTGATTCTGTTCCATTCTGTTTGTAGTTGGTTTGTTGTTGTTTGTTTTTTTTCCACAATCCGCGAGCATTGCCACTTTTCATTTCACTGCACATCTCGTATGTGAATGGGACAAATAAACTTGACTTGACTTGACTTGAAATAGGGAACAGAAATACTCGTGGCTATAATTAATTATGGCTTAATAACGGCAAAAAAACATACTTAAATTCTGGAAAAATGCACACACACCAACGCTCAAAATGTGGATTTCAAACATGTCGGAATTGTTACACCTTGAAGATATGAGATTCCTCCTATCAGGCAAATCAGACCAATTCTTAAAGATTTGGTCTCCATTTATCGACTTATTACAAGCATGTGGTGCAACACAACCTTAGAAATTAATTGTGTCATAACCAGGTGAAGGGTGGGTAAAGATACGAAGGAGGCATATATATCCCTTTCAATTTCTCTCTTTTTTTTCTCCTTTTCTCTTTCTCTCTCCTCTATTCTTTCTCTTTCTGCTTATTTCACATCACCCTCTTCTTTCCTTTTTTTGAGCTATATAATATTCTCTATCTATATTTCTTGCTTTTCTTACTCTTTTTTTGTCTACTATTAAATTTAAAATAAGAATTTGTACATGAAATGTAATATGTTATTTATGTCTTATATTATTGTACATCACTTCTAATAAAAATATTTTTTTTTTAAAGAAATACTCGTGGCTTTGCACAGGAGGACTCCAATGTACAGGCATCCATAGTTGCAGATGCTTCGCTGAGCAGATGATAATTGCGGCACTCACACGCATTCCTGGTAGAGGCGGGATAGTTTAGCAGAATGAATTGAAATATTCAGAGTATTTTAGCTCATTTAGTGCAGTTGTAAGGCAATTATTGAGCTACAAGAGATATATGAAGAATAAAATATTGTAAGGTTGAAGAGTACTTACCGTGGAGTGAGAGTGCAGTGAGTGTCTCACCGAAGCTTCCTTCTGATTGTACCTTTGGATCCTCGTGGAGTTGAGGCTCTAGTTCAAAGGTGTACGAGCAGACTGAGGACCTCCAAGAGTCCTCAACTTTAAGTAGGGCCCTCAGCATCACAGGTAAACATCGAAGAGACAGGGTGGGGCATCCAGTACAAAGGATCTGTCTGACTGCTATCATACTTGGAACTGCTGCCACTTATATTCGCCATTATCTTTTTGTACATCTTGTTTCTTGACCCTGGAGTCAATGGTTCTCATGCTTCATGTATTTTTTACAGTTTTTCTTTTCAGAATGTTGCAAACAAATATCCTTGCGGGATGTAATGAGTATCAGGTGATTTGCAGTTGGAAACTTGAAATGAGCCAACATTAGGGACATTAAACACGTTGGCAATTTGTCACTGGTTTCACCTGGCCAGTTTTATAAGTAAGGGCTCGGACCCTAAGCACCTTATGTTTAATAAACAAAACAAATCTCTGGTAGTTACCATCCATTTCATAGCAGGTTTCCCACCCATGGTTTTACACCAATCCCACAGGTCCAGTGCTGACATCCTTGTGTTACTCCGGCTAATATATATTCTTCAACTAACATCTCTGCATAAAACAAAGCAGATTATCTGGTTATTTGTCACCTAGCTTTTTTTGGACTTTTCTGTGCACTGAGGAAAATGGCTCACCTCCTGCTTTCCCAAAGTGCTTCCACCATTTACAAGGTAGATGTCAAAAATCTGATGGACTTTGATTCACTTGTTAGGGTGACTGCAGCTCTAACACAGGGAAGAGGCTCAACATGCTCAAAACAAAGTGACCTGCATGATAACCCACCATCCCACATCTTAAAGTTAAGGTCACCCCTCATCCCACATCTTAAGGTAAAACAAATCTTCAGATGCTGGGACATCTAAAATAAAAACTAAAACTATGTGGTCGGAATATTTAACAGTCAATGTCTATGGAGGGAATAATGCAGCCAACATTTCAGTTGAACTCTCTCTCCACAGAGAGTCTGCGGACTCTGGCAGTGTGTGCCATCTACAAAATGAATAGCAGCAAATTACCAGAGCTCTTCCTCTTCAAGTGCACCACCTGAAAGATAAGGTTAGCATGTATATATGAGCACTGTACACCTTCCAGTTCCCTCTGTAAGCCCACACTGACAACTGGTAGAGCCTCACAGCTTCAGCGACACAGATTCGATCCTGACTTCCAGTGTGGTCAGTGTGGAGTATGCACTTTCTCCAGTGACCTCATGGATTTCCTCTTGGGGACCAATTTCCTCGCATGTCCCGAAGGTGAGCAGCTTGCTAGGTTAATTGGCTACTGTAAGTGGCCCAGAGTGGTGGAATCTAGGGGGGCAGGGGTGAGGGAGTTATGGAGAGAATTAAATGGATTGGAGTAGGATTTGTGAACAAAAGGGTATCTAATGGTTGGCATGGACTCAAAGAGCATGTTTCTATGCTGTAGTCACTCTGTGGTTATGACAACTCAAGGGATGGTCTTCCATTTACTCTGCTCATAAATATGGTCTGGTATCATCAGTTTCTGGTGCATAAATATCATTGTGAATGAATGTTAAAACCATATTATTTCTGGTGTTTAAGAAGGAACTGCAGATGCTGGAAAATCAAAGGTAGACAAACATGCTGGAGAATCTCAGCGGGTGAGGCAGCATCTATGGAGCAAACAAAATAGGCAACGTTTCAGGCCGAAACCCTTCTTCAGACTGAGGAAGGGTTTCGGCCCCAAAAGGTCGCTTATTTCCTTCGCTCCATAGTTGCTGGTTCACCCGCTGAGTTTCTCCAGCATTTTTGTCTACCTTCTTATTTCTGGTGTTCTTGTGTTGAAACTAATCTATCTGCTCTTCATAGATGTGTAAGAAGGAACTGCAGATGCTGGTTTAAACCGAAGAGAGACACAAAAAGCTGGAGTAACTCAGTGGGACAGGCAGCATCTCTGGAGAGAACGAATGGGTGACATTTCAGGTCGAGACCTTTCTTCAGTTTGGGTTTAGGGAAACGAGAGATATAGACCATCAAGTCCATGCCGTCTACTGATCACCCGTTCACACTAGTTCTGGTATTCAACTATCTCAGGGAGAACAAGCATACTCCACATAGACCACACGAGGTCTGCATTGAACCGGGATCTCTGGCGCTGTGAGGCAGCGGCTCCACCAGCTGTGACATTGTACCGTCCAGGCACCACTGCGATGCCCAGTCGCCACTTTGGTGCCAGAAGCAGTGGACAGAAGCTTTCCGGTTAAATTTGATCGCAGCCTCCATGACTCTGATGTAGGGTTATCATTCCATCATGGTATCATTAAGATGTTGAATGTTCTCGTTAGGGACAATGAGTGCTAATCGAGAGGAACAGTTTATCGTTGTCCTTGTTTCATTCCTAATTGGTTAACCAAAGTAACTTTCCTTCCCCTTACTCACCTTTACTCCCCTTTTCCAACTTTCTTCTGCCCCCCCCCCCCCCACCCACCACAATCAGTCTGAAGAAGGGTCTCGACCTGAAACACCACCTATCTATGTTCTCCAGAGATGCTGTCTGACCTGCTGAATTACTCCAGCACTGTGTCATTTCTACATCCTCTATTATTCTAGAAATGGTAATTAATGCAAATCCTTTTAGAATTACCTCAAAATGTCATATTATTGACTGTTTAAGGCAGAGATTAACAGATTATTGATTTGTACAGGTCATCCCTCAGCCTCCGATGCTCCAGAGGGAAAGTCTCTGTCTATCCAGCCTCTCATTATAACTCAAGCCCTCTATTCCCAGTAACATTCTCATGAATCTTTTCTTCATCATTTCCAGTTTAATGACATCCTTCCTATTGCTGTGTGACCGGAACTTCACACAACACTACAAGTGCCTCTCACCAATAACTTGTACAGTTGTAACATGATGTCCCAATTTCTGAACTCAAAGCCCTGAATGATGAAGGTAAGCCTGACAAACGCCATCCTATCCTCCTGTGTCACCACTTTCACTAAATAATGTAACTTTGCTCCTAGGTCCCTCTGTTGTACAATACATAGAAACATAGAAACATAGAAATTAGGTGCAGGAGTAGGCCATTTGGCCCTTCGAACCTGCACCGCCATTCAATATGATCATAGCTGATCATCCAACTCAGTGTCCCGTACCTGCTTTCTCTCCATACCCTCTGATCCCTTTAGCCACAAGGGCCACATCTAACTCCCTCTTAAATATAGCCAATGAACTGGCCTCGACTACCCTCTGTGGCAGAGAGTTCCAGAGATTCACCACTCTCTGTGTGAAAAAAGTTCTTCTCATCTCGGTTTTAAAGGATTTCCCCCTTATCCTTAAGCTGTGACCCCTTGTCCTGGACTTCCCCAACATCGGGAGCAATCTTCCTGCATCTAGCCTGTCCAACCCCTTAAGAATTTTGTAAGTTTCTATAAGATCTCCTCTCAATCTCCTAAATTCTAGAGAGTATAAACCAAGTCTATCCAGTCTTTCTTCATAAGACAGTCCTGACATCCCAGGAATCAGTCTGGTGAACCTTCTCTGCACTCCCTCTATGGCAATAATGTCCTTCCTCAGATTTGGAGACCAAAACTGTACGCAATACTCCAGGTGTGGTCTCACCAAGACCCTGTACAACTGCAGTAGAACCTCCCTGCTCCTATACTCAAATCCTTTTGCTATGAAAGCTATCATACCATTCGCTTTCTTCACTGCCTGCTGCACCTGCATGCCTACTTTCAATGATTGGTGTACCATGACACCCAGGTCTCGCTGCATCTCCCCTTTTCCTAGTCGGCCACCATTTAGATAATAGTCTGCTTTCCTGTTTTTGCCACCAAAATGGATAACCTCACATTTATCCACATTATACTGCATCTGCCAAACATTTGCCCACTCACCCAGCCTATCCAAGTCACCTTGCAGTCTCCTAGCATCCTCCTCATTCATTCCAGGGGCCTACCATTTACTGTGTAAGTCAGGAATGGTTGTGTTAACATATGGTGGGTGTTTGATGGCACTGGGCCTGAGCTCGCTGGAGTTTAGAAGGATGAGGGGGTACCTCATTGGAACTTACAGAATAGTGAAAGGCCTGGAAAGTTTGAATGTGGAATAGATGTTTCCACTAGTGGGAGAGTCTAGGACCAGAGGTCATAGACTCAGAATAAAAGGACCAAACTTTAGAAAGGAGATGAGGAGGAATTACTTTAGTCAAAGGGTGGTGAGTCTGAGGAATCCATTGCCACAGAAGGCTGTGGAGGCCAAGTGAATGGATATTTTTAAGGTGGAGATTGACAGATTCTTGGTCAGTACGGTGTCAGGGGTTATGGGGAAAAGGCAGGAGAATGGGGTTAAGAGGGAAAGATGGATCGGCCATGATTGACAAACTCATCAGCAAGGCTGGCTCCATCCTGGGGGTGGAGTTGGGATCCTGGGAGGTGTCTTGGAGGGGAGGATGCTCCTCAAACTGCGGAGCATCCTGGACAATACAACTCACACACTCCACCACATCCTGGTCAACCTGATTAGTACCTTCAGCAACAGACTGGTTCCACGAAGATGCAGGTCAGAACACCACAGGAGATCCTTCTTCCCTGTAACTATCAAACTGTACAACTCCTCCCCTTCTGTTGTGGGGTAGCATTAGACTGACTCCCCTCCCCCCCCCTCCTCCCCTCTTTGCACATCCCCAATCCTTTCCATTCGTCACTTTAATTTCATGTTTCATTTTGTGCTTTTATGACGGTTGGCAGATCAATTTCCCTCCTGCGATAAATAAAGTTCTATCATATCTTATCAAGTAGACTTGATGGGCCGACTGGCTTAATTCTGCTCCTAGAACTTATTGAGTCATAGAGCCCAATTTTCCCACAACAGGTCCCATCTACACCAGTCCCACCTGCCTGCATTTGGCTCATATCCCTCTAAACCTGTCCAAACATTGCAATAGTCCCTGCCTCATTTACCTCCTCCGGCAGCTCGTTCCATACACCTACCACCCTTTGTGTGAAAAAGTTACCCCTCTGGTTCCATATTAAATCTTGCCCCCCTCACCTTAAACCTATGTCATCTGTTTCTCGATTCACTTGATGAACTCATGAATCAAGTCCCAGAGAGTTTATATTTACAGGGTCTTTGAGACCTTCAACCCTGATTTTCTTGAGCCATTGTTTATATTTACAGGGTCTTTGAGACCTTCAACCCTGATTTTCTTGAGCCATTGTTTCAGTTGCCTCCACTGTTAAGGGGCAGAGGAAGCTATGGTGAGGGGAAGAACCATTCTGGAGGGAGGCAGACAAAGGCAACGGGGAAAGAGAAGGAAGGGGTGTAGTAGGTAAGGAAGGAGGAATGTAGGGAGGAGTGTAGATTAATCAAAGTTAAATTACTAAACATTTATGCCGAATAGCTTGTGCTGTTTCTCCTGTACGCTCTTCATTTACCATTCTCTGCTGAGAATTCTCTCTGTACATCATTCCTTGCAATGACCTCTCTCTCCTCTCCTTGCCCATCTCTGTCACTCCCTGCTGTTTTGCCGCACTATCCACTCGCGGCTTTCTGTCATCTGCTCTGCACCACCTCACTAAATGACCTTCTCTCCTCACTCCCTGCCATCCGAACTCCTGGCTGCTTGCTTTCTGTTCCATCGCGTGTAGGAAGGAACTGCAGATGCTGGTTTACACCGAAGATAGATACAAAATGCTAGAGTAACTCAGCGGGTCAGGCAGCATCTCTGGAGTAAAGGAATAGGTGACGTTTCGGGTCAAGACCCTTCTTCAGACTGAGAGTCAGCGGAGAGGGAAACTAGAGGTATGAACAGGTACAAAGCACGAATGAATGAAAGGTGTGACAAGAACAAATCAAAGCCAGCAACGATGATCAAGGAAAGGTGGAGCCCACAATGGTCCATTGTTGGCTGCGCACAAGGTGATAAGGAGTGGATACAAACAATGAAACTAAGCAGGCCGACAGTGAAACTAGTAGGACAACTAGGGCGGGGAAATGACACAGAGAGAATGGATTAAACGGTTACTTGAAATTAGAGAAATCAATATTCATACCACTGAGGTGTAAGCTGCCCAAGCGAAATATGAAGTGCTGTTCCTCCAATTTGCATTTTGCCGCACTCTGACAGTGGAGGAGGCTCAGGCCAGAAAGGTCAACATGGGAATGGAAAGGGGACCAGTCTGCTCTCTTCCCTTCATTTCCTGTTGCTTACCTTGCATTCTCCACACCTACTGTCTATTCTCTGATCCATTCATCTGCTCTCCACTTTCCCCACACTCCACTAACTACCCTCTACTGCCTGCGTGGGGAAAGTGGAGAGTGAAGGTGCTCTCAGCTTCTTCTGTCTGCTCTTGACTAATGGGAAAAGGGATATGTGATGTTTCAGTCTGTAGAAGGGTCTCAACCCGAAATGTCATTTACTCCTTTTCTCCAGAGATGCTGCCTGACCAGCTGAGTTACTCAAGCTTTTTGTGTCTGTCTTTGGTTTAAACCGGCATCTGCAGTAACTCCCTACACATTTTTTTCTACTCTCTAATCCCCGTTGTAATAGGGAGGTTGTATGGCAGTCGGGTCATGACCCATGACCGTTACTGTTGCCACGTTACGCTAACTGGAGTACACGCGATGAACTGCAGGTAAGCACTTACCATTGTTTCCAGCGTAGCGGGCCCGTTAAAAAACGCCAAAATGGTCAATTTTTGCGCTGTAAGTAATTATGGAAATTGGGGTAAGCGTGAGAGACATTTATCCTACTTCAGAATTCCAAAAGTGGGCAGAAATGACGGTAGAGAGAAGCGGCAGCTGAAGGGACAACAACAGCTAAAGTGCTTGGCGAACATTGGCCGTGCAGATATCGGGATTGAAAATATTGGGAATTATTGCATTTGCTCACTGCATTTCATCAACAGTAAGGCATTATTTGTGTTTTTGCTTGATTCCTTTGGTATCTAAAAAGTTTCAGAAGTGATAAATCTGGCTGTAAAATTTTAAAATCGCCCATGGTTCTCAAGTGGGTTTTTACATACAAAAGGAAAACGCTTCTGAAGCAAAATTTATCATTAAAAAAAATCACAAACCATAGGTGGGTTTTGAATTACATTTTACTCAGATGCAAGCCTAGGAATGGCATAATTGTTAGCTGTTAATTGGACATAACCAACCTCAACAAATTGACAATATCGTATTGAAAGGGAGTGGGTGTTTAAGCTATCAAGACATTTTATTATTTGCCAAAATATACATCTCAATAGCATAATGATAGAAAACGTACTTTTCCACACACCACTCATACGTCTGGAGATTTTTTTAATGTTAAATTTAGCTTCAGAAGCGTTTTCTTTTTGCATGTGAAAACCCACTTCAAAACCATGGGCGATTTTAACATTTTACAGATTTATCACTTCTGAAACTTTTTAGATACCAAAGAAAAAACACAAATAATGCCTTACTGTTGATGAAATGCAGTGAGCAAACGTGATAATTCCCAATATTTTCAATCTCGATATCTGCACGCCCAATGTTCGCCAAGCACTTTAGCTGTTGTTGTCCCTTCGGCTCTCACTTCTCTCTACCATCATTTCTCCTCACTTTTGCATTCTGAAGTAGGATAAGTGTATCTTACGCTTACCCCGATTTCCACAATTATTTACAGCGCAAAAAATGACCTTTTCAGCGTTTTTTAACGGGTAAGAAAGTACGCGTTTCGTGTATTAACAGTATATGCCGGAAGCTGCCATGTCCTCCACATGGATTGAGCTGGTCCGTGCGTCACGCCCTTTGACCCGATGACCTTACGTGCAGCCCCCCTATTGAACTATTACCTCCAGCATCAAGATTAGTTTCTTCCCACTGGCCATCAGGCTCTTGAACCACACTCTACAATCCTAACCATATCCCTACCTCCGCACCAAACCACTGTGAACTTTGCTCAAGGTTTGCACAACGGACTTTAGCTTGCACTACTATGATCTGGTTGCCTGGCATCACTAATGATTTATCTCATTATTGTTTATTGTACATTTATTTGTTGCATTAATGCACATATAAAAAGCTGCAGCTGGTAAGAATTTCATTTGTTTTGCTCCTGGTGCAGATAACTATTAAACACTTGAATTTTCATTGAATCAGAGAATTTTAATTGAGATGTAAGATTTTACAGAAGCATATCAGCATCGCACCATCGAGCCATAGACAGACTGAATGCTGGCTACAAACGAGCAACACCAGAGCTGTTGTCTGTTAGCATTGGTTCAATGTGTGGGAATCTAACGCACTTTGTTCATGGCCTTTGCCACTTGGAATGGTCCAGCGCCTCCAGCAGGGTTTTAATTGCCGGTGAGGATGACGTCTGTCTCGATCTCCTGGGCTCCTCTTGGATGGGCCGTCTGGGTTGAGGCAGGCTGGGGGCCCGGTTCCTTTGGTCTGTTGATTTTCATCAGGGTGTTGATGATCCACATCTGGCGCTTGAATTCCTCTATCGCCTTCCGTCTGTCATGGAGGAGCTGGTGTTCTGCGACCGACCGCTTGCTGAAAGATAAACCAGGCGACTCGCTGGAGGTTACTGGCTCTGTTTAGACTTTATGCTTTAGAGATACACCGCGGAAACAAGTCCACACCAACCTGCGATCATCCCGGAAACTGACACTATCCTACACAATAGTGAAAATTTAGACATTTACAGAAGCCAAATAACCTACCACCCCATACGTCTTTGGAGTGCGTGAGGAAACCGGAGCGCCCGGAGAAAACCCACGTGGTCACGGGGAGAACATACGAACTCCGTACAGACAGCGCCCTTAGTCAGGATCGAATCCGGGTCTCTGGCGCTGGCAGGCAGCATCTCTGTGCCACTGTGCCACGCTGGTCAGTTGTAATCCTGGAGGCATTGTCACATAAATCTCCCATTTTCACCAACTGAGAGAGCAGCTCAAGTTCTGCGACTTACCGCTTGCTGAAAGATAAACCAAGCGACTCGCTAGAGGTTACCAGCTCTGGTCGGTTGTATTCCCGCAGGCATTGTCACATAATCTGACCACCTCATGTTCCAATCTGTCCATTATACTCCCCTCACCTGTATCCACCCATCACTTGCCAGGCTCCCACCCCTTTTTCTCCCCCTACTACAATCAGTCTGAAGAAGGGTCCCAATCCGAAACATTGCCTGTCCATTCCCTTCATAGGTGCTGTCGGACCCGCTGAGTTACTCCAGCGCGTTGTGTTTTGTTAGGCACACGGATCCCCAGGAAGTGGAGGGATATGGATCATGTGCAAGAAAAGGCTTCATGTTTGACAAAGGGCCATTGTGGGCCAAAGGCCCTGCTCCTGTTCTGTACTGTTGTATGTTCTGTCCAAAGGGGTTGGGCAAACTGTTTCCTCAATGAGTACCACCCTGTACACACCAAAGCAATAAGATCAGCTCAATCCTGCTTATTCCTTAGTCGCTACCTTTCAGACGGACCAAACTGGGGAACTGTTTTCATTTCATTCAGATATAACCTTTATCCCGAGAAGATTTGTACCGTCGAAAAACACGTGCCACTTACTTTTCCTCTATTGTGCTGACTGATGAGCAAAGGAAGAGAATTGCAACCATTATCATCAGAGTGTGGACGGGTGACACCTTCATAACGTCAGGTTCTCCTTCAAACAAGACATTGAGATCTGTTAGTGACTGAACAGTCCTGAGCACCAGGACGCTGATGGTCCCAAGTCCTCTGTGGAATAAAATTAACTAGGTTTGCCGAAAGCCATTCTACCGCTCAGACAGTGGTATTCTGAGTGGATCTCCTTATAAACCGTGAGAGGGAGAATCTGCCTCGCAGAGTCCAGGTACACGTGGGAATGAAATCAACTTGGATCAGCCATGCACTCGGAATGGAGGAGAAGTCTCAAGGGGCCAATGGCCAAGTCCTGACCATATGTTGCCATCATGAGCACAGAGCAGAAGATGGGTCACCAGAGCTGATGATGCTGCTGACCATGGTCATGGCAGTGGAAGGAAACGGGATGGGAGATGAGGTGCATGTGGGAGGGAGGAGCACAAAACTCCATGATTTGTTTAAACCAAAGAGATTTAAATTGCAAAGTCAGAGATTAATTGGTTAAGAAAAGAACTACACTGATTGTAAGTAAAAGATTTGCATTTCCTCTTAGCTCCAGTGACCCGGGTTGGGGAAATGGGTGGCACGGTGTCGCAGTGGTAGAGTTGCTGCCTCACAGCGCCAGAAAACCGGGTTTGATCCTGACTACGGGTGCTGTCTGTATGGAGTTTGCACGTTCTCCCTGTGACCGCATGGGTTTTCTCTGGGTGCACACTTCCTCCCACACTCCAAAGATGTACAGGTTTGTAGGTTAATTGGGTTTGGTACAATTGCAAATTGTCCCTAGTGTGTGTAGGATAGTGTTAGTGTGTGAGGATCCCTTGGGCCGAAGGGCCTGTTTCCACGCTGTATCGCTAAACTAAGCTAAACTAAACTAAACTAAACTAAACTAAACCAAACTAGGATAGTTGATGGCACCTTGGTGGATCTTGCTCTTTCTTTTGTGTAGGAATTCCTTTTGGACATGAGCAACCATCTCTTCCAGCTCTGTTTATTTTCCAACATGTTAAAGATCTGTAATGTAGAAGAAGCCATCGTTCAGGTTACTAATCTTTTGTTCAGTAAGGGCCTTTGAAATGCAGGGATTTGAAATGTCCTTCAGTATTATCCAGCCTACAGTGTATGTTCAATCCAAACCTTCAGTTGCCCTGGAACATTAGGCTGTTCTTTCAAGGACGGGTATTAATTTTGAGGATCATTTCTCACCACACTACGCTAACGGAAGGATTTTGTTATTTAAACAATAAGGTTGCTGCAGCTGAGAATTCCAGAGGCTGGGACCCAGTAGTTTTACTGGGATTGGGCACCGGTGGAGTTTTGCATCCGACGTCCCTCTGGTTTCAGAGCAGAAACTTCCAGGACTTGGCTATGGTGGATGGAGGAGCAGGGAGAGATGGCCCCTACTCCGAAGGAATATTTAATATGCCAAGCGACTACATTAAAAAAAACGTCCTTACAATAACATTTCACTGCAAGTTTTATAACAGACAGGACCGTCCCTTGAAATATTTTATCATGCCACTTTCAATATTGTATCAAATCTCCAGTGCTGTCTGCAGGCAATTTACACTGTTCATAATTTACATTGGCTCATGACACGGGAGCCATTCAGCCCATCCAAGTCTATGTTGACTCTCAGAGCAATCCCATTCCTCCACTTATTTCCTGTATCCTGTTCCCTTTCACGTGACAATCAACTCCCCTTTGAGAACCCTAACATCCACCTAATCCAGGGGTAACCCAACATACAGCGTGACTTTGGGATGGGGGAGAAAACCGGAGTACTGGGGAAAAACCCACACGGTCACAGGGTGAACGTTTGAACAGACAGCACCAAAGAGCAGGACCAAACCTGGGTCTCTGGGGCAGTGAGGTGTAACAATCCTTACACCAATGGCTCATCTTATTATTCGATCCCCAATCCTCACCTCTCATTCTCCTCCAACCTGCTCGTTTTCTCTCCCCTAATCTCCCAGGATCAGTAGGCTCTCTCCCTCTTGATTCTTCACCCCTCTCCCTGCATCCTAAACATTCACCTGATCCACTCCTCTGGTGCCTCCATTATATCCCCCAAATCCTCAGTTCTTCCTCCTGATACCTCGCCTTTCTCCGTTATATCATCACCTCAATCCCAGTTCTTTACCTCTTCCTCTCTCCCTAATTATTTCTCTATCCCTTATTCCCTCACCCATCTCTCCACAATCAATCTCCCGTCTCTCCATTCTGCTTCCTCCTCTTCCACTGATTCCTCTTCACACCGTTTCCCAATTCCTTCTCTTCCACCCCTGATACTACATCGGTCTCTCCTCCATCCCTCCAGCTCACATCACTGTAACTTGTTTCCTCCTCTCCTACTCGTGTTTCCTCATTTCTCTATCCACTACTTCCCCAGTTGCCTGATAATTCTTTACCCACCTTCCCATCTTCTGATTCATCGTCTCCCTTTCCCTCCTCCTGATTCCTTGCCTCTTCACTGTAGTTCCTCAATTCTCTCTCCCTTTATTCCTTATGTCTCCCTCGTTCTCGCTCAATACTTACCTCACTAATTTCTCATCGCCAGCTAATCAGTGGAGAGTTGGTGAGCATGTGGGTGTGAATAGCTTACAGAAAATGAAATGGAGGAATGGGATTGCCCTGAGACTTAGCATAGGCTGAATGTCCTCCTATGATATGAAAAAATGCAATCTCACCAAGAAAGGGAAAAATTCTGTGGAAAATAGTTGAAGATGTATGAAGCAAGGAAATCACAATAGGGAACCTGGGAGAATTTAATTGTATTTGTTTAGTTTAGTTTAATTTTTTGTTTAGAGATACAGTGCAGAAACAGGCCCTTCAGCCCACCGAGTCCACGCCGACCAGCAATTTACATTTATTCCAAGCCAATTAACCTACAAGCCTGTACGTCTTTGGAGTGTGGGAGGAAACCGAAGATCTCAGAGAAGATCCACGCAGGGCACAGGGAACATACAAACTCGGTACAGGCAGCACCTGTAGTCAGGATCGAACCGGGTCTATGGCGCTATATGGCAGTAGCTCTACCGCTACGCCACCATCCCGCCATTTTGACAACGGAGTAACCGTGACAGTGGAGAGAATGCTATATGAGCAAATTCACGCCCCTAATTCAAACCAAAGATATGCTTTATAATGTAATAATGTTGGAGTCAGATCAATGTTAAGACAAACCGTTCTTCTGGAACAAGTTTTTAATCTAACTGCAGTGGGTTGCAGGCTGTGATCAAGTGCATCATGGCTAAGGGGATTAGAAATGCAGGCAACTTGCTCACCATTTGGAGAGTAACAAGAGACTTACTGGCCTGCATGTGAATTCGGGTCTATCCAACACAGTATTCAGGATCATGGAAAAGGAGGGTCCAAATATCCTGCTCATCCTTAATGGTGGTAGGGGTGGAAAGGTTCTTTTTTGGGAAAGAAGCAGGCAAGGAGAGTAAGAATATATACAGAATTTGAGGAGGAAATAAAACTACGGATATTGGTTGCATATTTCCAGATACATTTGTTGCATACATCTGGAAACATGCAACAGAAATACATGTGGCTTTGCACGAAAGGACTCAGATGCACAGACATCCGAAGTGGCAGATACTTCTATGGACGGATGACAATTGAATGCAGCCGCTACATATCTTTCTGCCGCCACTGAATCAACTAGAACATGCGGCATTCCTGGTAGAGGCAGGATAGTTAAACAGAAAGGAGTAAAATATCTAGTGTATTTTCACTTATTTAATGCAATTAATGAGCTACAAGGGATATATGAGGAATAAAATATTGTAAGGTTGAAGAGCACTTACCGTGGAGTGAGAGAGCAGTCGGTGTCTTGCCGAAGCTTCCTTCTGATTGTTGTCAGACTGGCTTTTTCAGTAAGAACAACTCTGATTTGAAACTCTCATCAAAGTATCTTTGGAGCCCCGTGGAGTTGTGGCTCTAGTTCGAAGATCTATAAGCAGACTAAGGATCTCCAAGAGACCTCAACTTTAAGTAGGGCCCTCAGCATCAGAGATGTGCGTCAAAGAATCAGGGAGGGAAATCCAGTACAAAGGATCTGTCTGTCCGCTATCATCTCTGGAACTGCTGCCACTTATAATTGCCATCATCCTTTTATACATCACATATTTTGACCCTGGAGTCAATGGCACTAATACCTCATTTTCTTTTTTTACAGTTAATCAATGCGAGGAATTTAGCAAAAGAATATCCTTGCGGGATGTAATGAGTATCAGGAGATCCCGCAGTAGGAAATTTGAAATGAACCAACAAGAGGGGCATTAAACACGTTGGCAATTTGTCACTAGTTTCACCTGGCCAGTTTTATAAGTAAGGGCTTGGACCCGAAGCACCTTGTATGTAATAAACAAAACTAATCTCTGGTAGTTACCATCCATTTCATAGCAGGTTTCCCACCCATGGTTTTACACCAATCCCACAGGTCCAGTGCTGACATCCTTGTGTTACTCCGGTCAATGTACATTCTTCAACTAACATCTCTACATAAATCAAAGCAAATTATCTGGTTCTTTGACGTAGGCTTTTTTTGGGGAGTTTTCTAAGCACTGAGGGAAATTACTCATTTCCTGATTTCCCAAAGTCCTTCCACCATTTACAAGGCAGACGTTAAAAATATGATGGAATATGTTTCACCTGTTAGAGGCAGGATAGTTAAGCTGAAATGATTTAAATATCTAGAGGATTTTAACTGATTTAGTGCAGTTGTATTGCAATTAATGAGTTATACTGCAACCAACATTTCAGTTTAACCCACAGATAGATACAAAATGCTGGAGTAACTCAGTGGGACGGGCAGCAACTCTGGATAGAGGGAATGGGTAACGTTTCAGGTCGAGATCCTTCTTCAGTCTTGACCCGAAACATCACCCATTCCTTCTATCCAGAGATGTTGCCTGTCCCGCTGTGTTACTCCAGCAATTTGTGTCTATCTTCGGTGCAAACCAGCGTCTGCTGTTCATTCCTACACATGTCAATTTAACTCTCTCCACAGATGTCTATGGGCTCTGGCTGTGTGTGCCATCTACAAAATGGATAGCAGCAATTTGCCAGAGATCTTCCTTAATGCCAAGTGCACAACTTGAAAAACAAGGTCAGCAAGATTTTGTGAGTAGACAAAAATGCTGGAGAAACTCAGCGGGTGAGGCAACAGCTATGGAGCGAAGGAAATAGGCAATGTTTCGGAGCGAAACCCTTCTTCAAACTGATGTGAGGGTGGGGGGGGGGGTGCGGGAAGAAGAAAGGAAGAGGTGGAGCCAGTGGGCTGAGGGAGAGCTGAGAAGGGGAGGAGAAAGTAAGGACTACATGAAATTAGAGAAGTCAATGTTCATACCGCTGGGGTGCAAACTGCCCAAGCGATATATGAGGTGCTGCTCCTCCAATTTACGGTGGTCATGGAGGAGGCCCAGGACAGAAAGGTCGGATTCGGAATGGGAGGGGGAGTTGAAGTACTGAACCACCAGGAGATCAGGTTGCTTATTGCGAACCGAGCGGAGGTGTTTGGCGAAGCGATCGCCAAGCCTACGCTTGGTCTCACCGATGTAGAGCAGCTGACATCTAGAGCAATGGATGCAATAGATGAGGTTGGAGGAGGTGCAGGTGAACCTCTGCCTCACCTGGAAAGACTGCGTGGGTCCTTGAATGGAGTCAAGGGGGGAGGTAAAGCGACAAGTGTAGCATTTCTTGCGGTTGCAAGGAAAAGTGCCCGGAGAGGGGGTGGTTCGGGTGGGAAGGGATGAATTGACCAGGGAGTTACGGAGGGTGCGGTCTCTGCGGAAAGCAGACAGGAGAGGAGATGGGAAGATGTGGCAAGTGGTGGGGTTACGTTGGAGGTGGCGAAAATGACGGAGGATTATTTATTGTATGTGACGGCTGGTAGGGTGGAAGGTGAGGACAAGGGGGACTCTGCCCTTGTTAAGAGTGGGGGGGATGGGGAATGAGACTAGAGTCACGGGATATAGAAGAGACCCTGGTGAGAGCCTCATCTATGGTAGAAGAGGGGAACTCCCGTTCCCTGAAGAATGAGGACATCTCTGATGCCCTGGTGTGGAACACCTCATCCTGGGTGCAGATGCGGCGTTGACAGAGGAATTGGGAGTAGGGGTAGGAGTCCTTACAGGAAGCAAGGTGGGAAGAAGTGTAGTCTAGATAGCCGTGGGAGTCAGTGGGATTATAGTGGATGTCGGTCAATAGTCTGTCACCTGCGATGGAGATAGTGAGGTCAAGAAATGGTAGGGAAATGTCGGAAATGGTCCAGGTGTATTTGAGTGCCGGATGGAAGTTAATGGTGAAATGGATGAAGTCATGAGTTGTGTGTGGGTGCAGGAGGTAGCACCAATGCAGTCGTCGATGTAGCGGAGGTAGGGTTCGGGGATAGGGCCACGGTACCCTACCAAGAGGCAGGCATAGCTCGGGCCCATGCGCGTGCCCATAGCTACGCCTTGTATTTGGAGGAAATGGGAGGAGTCAAACGAAACGTTATTAGGGTAAGGATCAGCTCCGCTAGGCGGAGGAGAGTATCAGTAGACGGGGATTGGTTGGTTCTCCGGTCGAGGAAGAAACGGAGGGCTTTGAGACCCTCCTGGTAGGGGATGGAGGTGTAGAGTGACTGGACGTCCATGGTGAAGATGAGGGAGTGGGGGCCTAGAAAATGGAAGTCCTGGAGTCGACGAAGAGCGTGTGAGGTGTCTTGAACATAGGTAGGGAGGGATTTAACCAGGGGGGATAGGATGGAGTTGAGGTACGTGGAAATAAGTTTGGTAGGACACGAACAGGCAGAAACAATGGGTCTGCCAGGACAGTCAGGTTTGTGGACTTTGGGGAGATAGTGGCCTGGTGCTCGTCTGTGGGGTCATGCTCCAAAGATAAGTAGGAGGAGGTGTCGAAGAGTTGGCACATGGCCTCAGCCTTGTAGAGATCAGCGCACCAGACTTCCACGGCACCTCCCTTGTCGGCGGGTTTGATCACCCAGTCTGGGTTGTTACAGAGTGAGTGGTGGGCTGTACGTTCGGGGGGGGGGGGGGGAGGGGGGGAGAGGTTAGATTGAGACAGGGGAGTGGAGAAGTTGAGGCGGTTGATGTCCCGCCGGCAGTTTAAAATAAAAAGGTCTAAAGCCGGAAAATGGCCATGAGGGGTAGTCCAAGAGGAGGGGGTCTGTTGGAGACGGGAGAAGGGGTCATCAATGGGGGGCGAGGACTCCTTCCCATGGAAGAACGCTTTGAGGCGGAGGCGATGGAAGAAGAGCTGCACATCGTGGCGGGCGTGGAACTCATTGAGGTGGGGACGGAGGGGGAAAAAGGTAAGGCCTCTGCTGAGGACCGACCGTTCAGTATCACAGAGGGGAAGGTCAGGAGCGATGGTGAACACACGGCAAGGATGGGGGTTGGGGCCGGAGGAAGGCAGGTGAGTGGACTGGGGCCGAGGCGATGTCTGGTGGGGGGGTATCTTAAAGATTTTGTGAGTACGGTACACATTGATGTTCCCTCATTAAGCCCACACTGATCACAGTGGACCAGTTGGTAGACCTGCTGCCTCACAGCTTCAGTGACACAGGTTCGTTCCTGACTTCCAGTGTGGTCAGTGTT
>CM075981.1:13353241-13549457 GCA_038087875.1 Malacoraja senta | reverse complement strand
TCCTGATACCTCGCCTTTCTCCGTTATATCATCACCTCAATCCCAGTTCTTTACCTCTTCCTCTCTCCCTAATTATTTCTCTATCCCTTATTCCCTCACCCATCTCTCCACAATCAATCTCCCGTCTCTCCATTCTGCTTCCTCCTCTTCCACTGATTCCTCTTCACACCGTTTCCCAATTCCTTCTCTTCCACCCCTGATACTACATCGGTCTCTCCTCCATCCCTCCAGCTCACATCACTGTAACTTGTTTCCTCCTCTCCTACTCGTGTTTCCTCATTTCTCTATCCACTACTTCCCCAGTTGCCTGATAATTCTTTACCCACCTTCCCATCTTCTGATTCATCGTCTCCCTTTCCCTCCTCCTGATTCCTTGCCTCTTCACTGTAGTTCCTCAATTCTCTCTCCCTTTATTCCTTATGTCTCCCTCGTTCTCGCTCAATACTTACCTCACTAATTTCTCATCGCCAGCTAATCAGTGGAGAGTTGGTGAGCATGTGGGTGTGAATAGCTTACAGAAAATGAAATGGAGGAATGGGATTGCCCTGAGACTTAGCATAGGCTGAATGTCCTCCTATGATATGAAAAAATGCAATCTCACCAAGAAAGGGAAAAATTCTGTGGAAAATAGTTGAAGATGTATGAAGCAAGGAAATCACAATAGGGAACCTGGGAGAATTTAATTGTATTTGTTTAGTTTAGTTTAATTTTTTGTTTAGAGATACAGTGCAGAAACAGGCCCTTCAGCCCACCGAGTCCACGCCGACCAGCAATTTACATTTATTCCAAGCCAATTAACCTACAAGCCTGTACGTCTTTGGAGTGTGGGAGGAAACCGAAGATCTCAGAGAAGATCCACGCAGGGCACAGGGAACATACAAACTCGGTACAGGCAGCACCTGTAGTCAGGATCGAACCGGGTCTATGGCGCTATATGGCAGTAGCTCTACCGCTACGCCACCATCCCGCCATTTTGACAACGGAGTAACCGTGACAGTGGAGAGAATGCTATATGAGCAAATTCACGCCCCTAATTCAAACCAAAGATATGCTTTATAATGTAATAATGTTGGAGTCAGATCAATGTTAAGACAAACCGTTCTTCTGGAACAAGTTTTTAATCTAACTGCAGTGGGTTGCAGGCTGTGATCAAGTGCATCATGGCTAAGGGGATTAGAAATGCAGGCAACTTGCTCACCATTTGGAGAGTAACAAGAGACTTACTGGCCTGCATGTGAATTCGGGTCTATCCAACACAGTATTCAGGATCATGGAAAAGGAGGGTCCAAATATCCTGCTCATCCTTAATGGTGGTAGGGGTGGAAAGGTTCTTTTTTGGGAAAGAAGCAGGCAAGGAGAGTAAGAATATATACAGAATTTGATGAGGAAATAAAACTACGGATATTGGTTGCATATTTCCAGATACATTTGTTGCATACATCTGGAAACATGCAACAGAAATACATGTGGCTTTGCACGAAAGGACTCAGATGCACAGACATCCGAAGTGGCAGATACTTCTATGGACGGATGACAATTGAATGCAGCCGCTACATATCTTTCTGCCGCCACTGAATCAACTAGAACATGCGGCATTCCTGGTAGAGGCAGGATAGTTAAACAGAAAGGAGTAAAATATCTAGTGTATTTTCACTTATTTAATGCAATTAATGAGCTACAAGGGATATATGAGGAATAAAATATTGTAAGGTTGAAGAGCACTTACCGTGGAGTGAGAGAGCAGTCGGTGTCTTGCCGAAGCTTCCTTCTGATTGTTGTCAGACTGGCTTTTTCAGTAAGAACAACTCTGATTTGAAACTCTCATCAAAGTATCTTTGGAGCCCCGTGGAGTTGTGGCTCTAGTTCGAAGATCTATAAGCAGACTAAGGATCTCCAAGAGACCTCAACTTTAAGTAGGGCCCTCAGCATCAGAGATGTGCGTCAAAGAATCAGGGAGGGAAATCCAGTACAAAGGATCTGTCTGTCCGCTATCATCTCTGGAACTGCTGCCACTTATAATTGCCATCATCCTTTTATACATCACATATTTTGACCCTGGAGTCAATGGCACTAATACCTCATTTTCTTTTTTACAGTTAATCAATGCGAGGAATTTAGCAAAAGAATATCCTTGCGGGATGTAATGAGTATCAGGAGATCCCGCAGTAGGAAATTTGAAATGAACCAACAAGAGGGGCATTAAACACGTTGGCAATTTGTCACTAGTTTCACCTGGCCAGTTTTATAAGTAAGGGCTTGGACCCGAAGCACCTTGTATGTAATAAACAAAACTAATCTCTGGTAGTTACCATCCATTTCATAGCAGGTTTCCCACCCATGGTTTTACACCAATCCCACAGGTCCAGTGCTGACATCCTTGTGTTACTCCGGTCAATGTACATTCTTCAACTAACATCTCTACATAAATCAAAGCAAATTATCTGGTTCTTTGACGTAGGCTTTTTTTGGGGAGTTTTCTAAGCACTGAGGGAAATTACTCATTTCCTGATTTCCCAAAGTCCTTCCACCATTTACAAGGCAGACGTTAAAAATATGATGGAATATGTTTCACCTGTTAGAGGCAGGATAGTTAAGCTGAAATGATTTAAATATCTAGAGGATTTTAACTGATTTAGTGCAGTTGTATTGCAATTAATGAGTTATACTGCAACCAACATTTCAGTTTAACCCACAGATAGATACAAAATGCTGGAGTAACTCAGTGGGACGGGCAGCAACTCTGGATAGAGGGAATGGGTAACGTTTCAGGTCGAGATCCTTCTTCAGTCTTGACCCGAAACATCACCCATTCCTTCTATCCAGAGATGCTGCCTGTCCCGCTGTGTTACTCCAGCAATTTGTGTCTATCTTCGGTGCAAACCAGCGTCTGCTGTTCATTCCTACACATGTCAATTTAACTCTCTCCACAGATGTCTATGGGCTCTGGCTGTGTGTGCCATCTACAAAATGGATAGCAGCAATTTGCCAGAGATCTTCCTTAATGCCAAGTGCACAACTTGAAAAACAAGGTCAGCAAGATTTTGTGAGTAGACAAAAATGCTGGAGAAACTCAGCGGGTGAGGCAACAGCTATGGAGCGAAGGAAATAGGCAATGTTTCGGAGCGAAACCCTTCTTCAAACTGATGTGAGGGTGGGGGGGGGTGCGGGAAGAAGAAAGGAAGAGGTGGAGCCAGTGGGCTGAGGGAGAGCTGAGAAGGGGAGGAGAAAGTAAGGACTACATGAAATTAGAGAAGTCAATGTTCATACCGCTGGGGTGCAAACTGCCCAAGCGATATATGAGGTGCTGCTCCTCCAATTTACGGTGGTCCTCACTCTGGCCATGGAGGAGGCCCAGGACAGAAAGGTCGGATTCGGAATGGGAGGGGGAGTTGAAGTACTGAACCACCAGGAGATCAGGTTGCTTATTGCGAACCGAGCGGAGGTGTTTGGCGAAGCGATCGCCAAGCCTACGCTTGGTCTCACCGATGTAGAGCAGCTGACATCTAGAGCAATGGATGCAATAGATGAGGTTGGAGGAGGTGCAGGTGAACCTCTGCCTCACCTGGAAAGACTGCGTGGGTCCTTGAATGGAGTCAAGGGGGGAGGTAAAGCGACAAGTGTAGCATTTCTTGCGGTTGCAAGGAAAAGTGCCCGGAGAGGGGGTGGTTCGGGTGGGAAGGGATGAATTGACCAGGGAGTTACGGAGGGTGCGGTCTCTGCGGAAAGCAGACAGGAGAGGAGATGGGAAGATGTGGCAAGTGGTGGGGTTACGTTGGAGGTGGCGAAAATGACGGAGGATTATTTATTGTATGTGACGGCTGGTAGGGTGGAAGGTGAGGACAAGGGGGACTCTGCCCTTGTTAAGAGTGGGGGGGATGGGGAATGAGACTAGAGTCACGGGATATAGAAGAGACCCTGGTGAGAGCCTCATCTATGGTAGAAGAGGGGAACTCCCGTTCCCTGAAGAATGAGGACATCTCTGATGCCCTGGTGTGGAACACCTCATCCTGGGTGCAGATGCGGCGTTGACAGAGGAATTGGGAGTAGGGGTAGGAGTCCTTACAGGAAGCAAGGTGGGAAGAAGTGTAGTCTAGATAGCCGTGGGAGTCAGTGGGATTATAGTGGATGTCGGTCAATAGTCTGTCACCTGCGATGGAGATAGTGAGGTCAAGAAATGGTAGGGAAATGTCGGAAATGGTCCAGGTGTATTTGAGTGCCGGATGGAAGTTAATGGTGAAATGGATGAAGTCATGAGTTGTGTGTGGGTGCAGGAGGTAGCACCAATGCAGTCGTCGATGTAGCGGAGGTAGGGTTCGGGGATAGGGCCACGGTACCCTACCAAGAGGCAGGCATAGCTCGGGCCCATGCGCGTGCCCATAGCTACGCCTTGTATTTGGAGGAAATGGGAGGAGTCAAACGAAACGTTATTAGGGTAAGGATCAGCTCCGCTAGGCGGAGGAGAGTATCAGTAGACGGGGATTGGTTGGTTCTCCGGTCGAGGAAGAAACGGAGGGCTTTGAGACCCTCCTGGTAGGGGATGGAGGTGTAGAGTGACTGGACGTCCATGGTGAAGATGAGGGAGTGGGGCCTAGAAAATGGAAGTCCTGGAGTCGACGAAGAGCGTGTGAGGTGTCTTGAACATAGGTAGGGAGGGATTTAACCAGGGGGGATAGGATGGAGTTGAGGTACGTGGAAATAAGTTTGGTAGGACACGAACAGGCAGAAACAATGGGTCTGCCAGGACAGTCAGGTTTGTGGACTTTGGGGAGATAGTGGCCTGGTGCTCGTCTGTGGGGTCATGCTCCAAAGATAAGTAGGAGGAGGTGTCGAAGAGTTGGCACATGGCCTCAGCCTTGTAGAGATCAGCGCACCAGACTTCCACGGCACCTCCCTTGTCGGCGGGTTTGATCACCCAGTCTGGGTTGTTACAGAGTGAGTGGTGGGCTGTACGTTCGGGGGGGGGGGGGAGGGGGGGAGAGGTTAGATTGAGACAGGGGAGTGGAGAAGTTGAGGCGGTTGATGTCCCGCCGGCAGTTTAAAATAAAAAGGTCTAAAGCCGGAAAATGGCCATGAGGGGTAGTCCAAGAGGAGGGGGTCTGTTGGAGACGGGAGAAGGGGTCATCAATGGGGGGCGAGGACTCCTTCCCATGGAAGAACGCTTTGAGGCGGAGGCGATGGAAGAAGAGCTGCACATCGTGGCGGGCGTGGAACTCATTGAGGTGGGGACGGAGGGGGAAAAAGGTAAGGCCTCTGCTGAGGACCGACCGTTCAGTATCACAGAGGGGAAGGTCAGGAGCGATGGTGAACACACGGCAAGGATGGGGGTTGGGGCCGGAGGAAGGCAGGTGAGTGGACTGGGGCCGAGGCGATGTCTGGTGGGGGGGTATCTTAAAGATTTTGTGAGTACGGTACACATTGATGTTCCCTCATTAAGCCCACACTGATCACAGTGGACCAGTTGGTAGACCTGCTGCCTCACAGCTTCAGTGACACAGGTTCGTTCCTGACTTCCAGTGTGGTCAGTGTTGAGTTTGTACTTTCTTCTACGACCTCGGTGGGTTTCCTCTTGGAGACTCTGATTTCCACCCATGTCCCAAAGGTGAGCAGCTTGGTAGGTTAATTGGCCACTACCAGAGTGGGGAATTCAGAGAGGGAGGAATTGTGAGAAGATTTCAATAGGTTGGAGTTGGTTTGTTGGTACAAATGGTTAGCATGGACTCAAAGAGTATGCTTCTATTCAGCAGCGACTCTGTGATTATGTGGCTATGACAACCTTTTCTTCTTCACCACTGGCTTAAAATCTTTAGCCAGAGGGTGGTGAATCTTGATGACAATTGGTAATGGGTAGTAATTCTGACCCTTCCCCACAGCTCATGAATGCGCCAAACATTGTTAGGACTGAAGCACTGCGTGGAATTCCTGCCCATGAATTACTGCTGCCCAGACTCACCTGGGTGGGATGCGGATGGCTGATCCCATGGGCACTTTGCAACCTAGAACCAGCCAGCCAGGACTTAGTGGCAAACAGAGTACTTTACTCAGCAGTGTACTGAGGCCCTGTGGTCGGAATAACGCAACTGCCTTTGACAAAAGGCAAAGCTGGGTGTAGAACTCCGTCTTCCATCAACGTTGTAAGTGTATCGAACAGGTCTTAACTACAACCTTCTGACAATGAAACCTGTATTGCTGGAACAAACGCCAGTGTGGACAGGTGGTGTGAGGGTGATTGAGGAATGGGCTAAGGTTTGGGAGGAGAGTTTTAGATGAATTCATGTTTGCAGTAGGTGTCTGAAGAAGGGTTCCAACCCAAAGCGTCACCTTGACCATCTGAGTTACTCCAGCACTTTGTGTCTGTCTTCAGTACAAACCAGCATCTGAAGTTCCTTCCTATACAGAAGGTGTTGTTGACTTCAGAGCTCTTGGGCATGAGTGGGGAAGAAGTAGATCAGCATTGCAACTGGTATCCTACAAGCATCTCAGAAAACACCTGCATCTGAGGTTAAAACCCTACTGTGACATCCTCCTTGAGTGTAAATAGCTTTTAGTTTAGGCCTGCTAATGAAGAATAGCATCTTAGGACTGAAGCTGTGATGGTATATCCCAGAGACCTGAAGGGTCAAGTATAGATCTGTCAGATATTGCAGGAACCGCTTCACGCTTGTTAAAGTACTGGCGTCACTTCATACAACCCAGGGTATGGTGTTCATTCACTCTGCTCATAAATGTGGTCTGGTATCATCAGTCACTGGCGCATAAATGTCATTGTTGAAAGATTGCTAAAATTTCTTTCTTTTTTTTCTGGTGTACTTGTGCTCTGGTGTTCTAATCGATCTGCTATTCATAGTTTCCTATTTACATCTTCTGATCAAGGGTCTTGCAGATCAATGGACGCCTTTATTGTTATTTGTCCTGTCCACACCCAATAGTCGCAAGAACTATTCTGTTCCCTGCAACCTTTGAGAACTCTTTCCTCTGTCTTTAGTCTCTCCTCCACCCTCTCCTTCTTTTGATCCACTTTGACAAGAGGTGCCCAAGCCGCTGGAGTTTCCTTTCTAGCTTTCTGTCTTCTCGAAACTATTTTTGTAAGCAAGCATTTGATTAGCTGTTCAGACAGTTCACAGAGTCAAAATCACACTTCAAGAAAACAGACCCTCCAGTCTATGGAGTCCCTACTGACCATCAAGCACCCATTTTGTAGTCTTCTCATTCCCCATTAACTGGTGTAGCATTAGAGCTGCTGCCTTACAGCGCCAGAGACCCGGGTGTTTGTCCGTACAGAGTTTATACGTTCTCCCCGTGACCTGCGTAGGTTTTTTCAGAGATCTTCGATCTCCTCCCACACTCCAAACACGTACAGGTTTGTAGGTTGATTGGCTTGGTATAAATGTAAATAAAAGTCCCTAGTGTGTGAAGGGTAGTGCTAATGTGCAGGGATCGCTGGTTGGTGTGGACCCGGTGGGCTGAAGGGCCTGTTTCCACGCTATATCTCTAAACTAAACTAAACTAAACTGCTCCAAGACTACCACTCACCTGCACATTAGGGGCAGTTTACAGTGGTCAATTAACCTAATAACTTGCACCTCTTTGGGATGTGGAAGGAAACTACAGCACCTGGAGGAAACCCCTGTGGTCAGAGGGCAAACTCTATACGGGCTGCATTCAAGTCGGGATTGCAGTGGAGCTGAGGTAGCGGCTCTACCAGCTGTGCCATCATGCCACCCATCATTCTTTGCCCTATTATCTACTTCATTTGTGCGCTAGCGTTCTGTGTTTCATTCACAAGGGTTCCCAGGTCCTTTTGAGATGCAGTATTTCTCCATTTAAACAATGCTTAGTTTCTCTTGTTCTTCCTACCGCAATGAACAACTTCACATTTTCCCACAGATTACCCCTTTTTCCCCCTCACTTATGCTCAGTTTACAATTTTGTATACTTTAGACAATAGACAAAAGGTGCAGGAGTAGGCCATTCGGCCCTTCGAGCCAGCACCGCCATTCAATGTGATCATGGCTGATCATCCACAATCAGTACCCCGTTCCTGCCTTCTCCCCATATCCCCTGGCTCTGCTATCTTTAAGAACCCTATCAAACTCTCTCTTGAAAGTATACAGAGAACCGGCCTCTGAGGCAGAGAATTCCACAGACTCACAACTCTCTGTGTGAAAAAGTGTTTCCTCATCTCCGTTCTAAATGGCTTACCACTTATTCTTAAACTGTTGCCCCTGGCTCTGGACTCGCCCAACATCGGGAACATGTTTCCTGCCTCTAGCGTGTCCAAACCGTTAATAATCTTATAAGTTTCAATAAGATTCCCTCTCATCCTTCTAAATTCCAGAGTCAACAAGCCCAGCCGCTCCATTCTCTCAGCATATGACAGTCCAATCATCCCGGGAATTAACCTTGCGAACCTATGCTGCACTCCCTCAACAGCAAGAATGTCCTTCCTCAAATTTGGAGACCAAAACTGCACACATTACTCCAGGTGTGGTCTCACTAGGGCCCTGTACAACTGCAGAAGGACCTCTTTGCTCCTATACCCAACTCCTCTTGTTATGAAGGCCAACATGCCATTCACTTTCTTCACTGCCTGCTGTACCTGCATGTTTACTTTCATTGACTGATGAACAATGACCCCCAGATCCCATTGTACTTCCTCTTTTCCCAATTTGACACCATTTAAATAATAATCTGCCTTCCTGTTTTTGCTATCAAAGTGGATAACCTCACATTAATCCACATTAAACTGCATCTGCCAGGCATCAGCCCACTCACCCAACCTGCCCAAGTCACCTTGCATTCTCATAACATCCTCCTCATAGTTCACACTGCCACCCAGCTTTGTGTTACTTACAAATTTGCTAATTTTACTTGTAATTCCTTCATCAAAATCAATAATATATATTCTAAATAGCTGCGGTCCCAGCACCGAGCCTTGCGGTACCCCACTAGTCACTGCCTGCCATTCTGAAAGAGACCTGTTAATCTCTACTCTTTGTTTCCTGTCTGCCAACCAATTTTCTATCCCTGTCAACACTTTACCCCCAATACCATGTGCCCTAATTTTGCCCACTAATCTCCTATGTGGGACCTTATCAAATGCTTTTTGAAAGTCCAGGTACACTACATCCACTGGCTCTCCCTTGTTCATTTTCCTAGTTACATCCTCAAAAAATTCCAAAAGATTAGTCAAGCATGATTTCCCCATCGTAAATCCATGCTGACTCGGACCGATCCTGTTACTGCTATCCAAGTGTGCCGTTATTTCATCTTTTATGATTGACTCCAGCATCTTCCCCATCACCGATGTCAGGCTAACTGGTCTATAATTTCCTGTTTTCTCTCTCCCGCCTTTCTTAAAAAGTGGGATAACATTAGCTACCCTCCAATCCACAGAAACTGATTCTGAATCTATAGAACATTGGAAAATGATCACCAATGCATCCATGATTTCTAGAGCCACCTTCTTAAGTACCCTAGGATGCAGACCACCAGGATCTGGGGATTTATCAGCCTTTGTAGAAACATTTCCAAAGAGGCCTTGAAATTATATGCTGGTGTACACTGAAGTGGGGAATGTTGATGAATGTAGAAGGAGCATTAGTTTCACAGATGCTGTGTTAAACACTATGCACCCTGAGTTGGAGCAATGGTGCGCTGGCTTATGTGGGGAAAGTGAAGAGCAGGAATCTTCACTGAATGGGCAAGGTAGCCTGAGGGAGGTTGTAGCCAAAGTCATTGGTAATTCCAGCATGCTAATGTCACAAGTTCAACAACTTTACACGGACAGCCTTGGCCACATATAAAATATAGTCACGAGTCAACTTGACTATATTTTATGCAACCTATACAGTGCATTATTTCAGGATGGCACAGTGACACAGCTAGTAAAGCCAAATACAGAGAAATGGGAGTTGCCAGGAATGCCACTTTATCTTGCACTAAATGCTGTACCCTTTATCCATTAACTGTACACTGTGGGTGGCTTGATTGTAATCATGTGTAGTCTTTTCTTTGACTGGATAGCACTTTGTTGGTACCCAAGAGACAACGTACTTGGTTAATTTAGACATTGGTGTTTGGATAAGAATTTACAGGCTTGTGAGCTCAACTTCACCAGTGAATTCAGAAGTCAAACATAAGTCAAATGGCAAAAAACCCATCTGGTGTTATGTTGTAAAAATAGAATTACTTGGAAATGAAAAATAGTTTAGTTTCTTGCCACGCCTCACTAATCTACCCTAGCTGTGACTTGTGTCAAAGGAATGATGCTTTTTGCACTGCAGGGATGTTAATAAAGAAAGCCCCATAGTCAGAGATATATATAACAGTGTCTTTTGCATCAGTGTTTCATTGTCTAAAGGTCATGCTTCTCCTGTCAGTGTGTTTAGGGTGAGTGGAATTGAGCATGGCAAGATATTTAAACTCTGTTTTTCTGTTGTTAGGGGGAATGGTTGCCTGGGAGAGCTGATGATTGCAAAGATTAATCTTTGCATCCATCTTGGTTATAGTTTCAAAGGCTAATGACAGCAGAGAATTGTGTTTAGTTTAGTTTAGAGATACAGCATGGAAACAGGCTCTTCGGCCTAGCAAGTCCACACCCACCATTGATCACCCATTCACACGAGTTCTGTTATGCAACTATCACCTCCACTCCATACACACTCGGGGCAATTTACTGAGGCTGATTAACATACAGAGGCCAATTAACAGACCATCTTTGGGATGTGGGAGGAAACTGGAACACCAAGAGTAGACCCCCCACGGTCTCAGGGAGAACGTGCAAACTCCACACAGACAGCACCCAAGGTCTGGATCAAACCCGGGTCTCTGGCACAGTGAGGCAACAGCTCTACCAGCTGCGACACTCTGCCGCCCATGTGCCACTATGCTGCCCAGGTACCTCTATGCCACCCATATCATTCTATCATGTTAACAATGTGAGCCTCAACAACAACTGTGTGAATCTGGATGGCGCAGCAGTAGAGTTGCTGCCTTACAGCGCTTGCAGCGCCGGAGGCCCGGGTTCGATCCTGACTACAGGTGCTGTCTGTACGGCGTTTGTACGTTCTCCCCGTGATCTGCATGGGTTTTCTCCGAGATCTTCGGTTTCCTCCCACACACAAAAGACGTGCAGGTTTGTAGGTTAATTGATATAAGTGTAAATTGTCCCTAGTGTGTGTAGGATAGTGTTAATGTGCAGGGATCGCTGGTCAGTGCGGACTCGGTGGGCCGAAGGGCCTGTTTCCGCACTGTATCTCTAAACTAAACTAAAACTAAACTGGTGAAGAAGGGCTAGCTAGTGCAGACCAGCAGCATAGGCGCCTAGTTGTAAAGTGAAACAACACAAAGTGCTAGAGTAACTGAACCGACTGAATCAGTCTGAGGAAAGGTCCCGATGTCACCTATTCATGTTCTCCAGAGATTCTGACCCGCTGAATTACTCCAGCCCTTTCGGTGGATGAAGAAGGGATCACTGGTGCATCTTGCAAGTCGGGAGTAACGTCGGAATCTGTGGTTCTAAATAGCCGGGGAGACTGTGGGATCCCGGGATGGGTTGGAGGCAGGTCATTCCATTCATGTGCGGTTTACACTTTATATTTATTTTATTTAAGTTTCTGGCAATCCATGGTAGTCACGGGAGGTCACGGGAGGCATGTCAATAGCGGGTCATTATCATGTGACCTCTGTTGGTCCAGAAAAACGGATAATCCAGAAAGGCTCTGGAAACGAGGGTGCCGGAAAATCAGTGTTCAACCTTTATTAACATATTGAATGATATGATTATGGACAATGAGTGCTAATTGAGAGGTCCAATTTATCTTCATCCAGTATGGAAGAAGGGTCTCGACCCAAAACACCACTTATTCCTGTTCTCCAAAGATGCTGCTTGACCTGCTGAGTTACTCCAGCACTTTGTATCCTTTTGTGAATTAACCAGCATCTGCAGTTGTTTCTCCAATTCATCTTTGTGCTTGCTTCATTCCTTATCATTCAGCCCAGGTAACGCTCGGTGCAAACTGTCTTTAGAGCACAGGCAACCCATCCTTTACTATTCTGGAAATGGTGATTAATGCAAATCCTTTCAGCATCGTCTCAACATTTCATGTTACTAACTGTTAAATTATAGACAAATGTTTCCCATTCTTGAATCACTTCATTCAGGGCAGAGCATTCATGAATGAATATAACAACGGGAATGTTATACTTGGGTTTTACAGCTCCAGTAGTCATCTATCCTTCTCCATTGTTGGTGTTGTGTAGTATTTCTAAAGTCCTTCTAAATATGGTTTGCTCTGAGCATTCTGTTCCAGAGGGAGAGAGCAAACCATTCAAGAAACTGTTACATAATAAGTATTCCCTCACACTGTTTTGGTCATAATTGCCCCCAGTAGCTGGGTATTGTCTCCTTCTACTGCTTGATGCACCCAAGGCAAGGCAAGTTTATTTGTATAGCACCTTTCAACCACAAGGTAATTCAAAGTGCTTTACATAAAACATTTAAAGCATTTGAAAGTTTGTTCCAGATATGTGGTGCATAAAAACTAAATGCTGCCTCTCCATGTTTAGTTCTGACTCTGGGGACACAGAGCAGACCTGTCCCAGACGATCTGAGAGGTCTGGGTGGTTCGTAGCTAAGCAGAAGATCAGAAATGTATTTTGGCCCTAAACCATTCAGTGCTTTGTAAACCAACAGTAGTATTTTGAAATCAATTCTTTGACAGACAGGAAGCCAGTGTAAAGACCTCAGAACTGGAGTAATGTGAACTACTTTTTTGGCCTTGTATAAGCCCCTCCACCCCTGGAAGCCTCACCTACCCTCATCTTCAGTTGCTCTTGCCCTCACCTTCAACCCTTGCTGACCCACCTTCACCCCCTGCTGTCCTCCAGGGCTGGATTTACATATAAGCTTCACAAGCTTAAGCTTAGGGCCTCGAGATCTCGGGGGGCCTCGGCAGGGCCGGATTTACCTATAGGCTTCAGAGGCTGAAGCCCAGGGCCTCAAAATCTAGGGGGCCTCCGGCCAAGGTGTTTTTTTCCCCAGAGTAAAAAAAATCCAGAGAAAAAAAAATTGGAGCGCTATCAGCGTTTCCACTTTGATGGAAATTACCCAAAATTCTGGTTCCGGCCCGCTGGAAGTTTTGGGGGGAAAAATTGCGACCATTCGCGCCTGCGCAGTTGGGGGAAGCCGGTGACGCAGTAGCGACGCAAAATGACGCTGTTTCCCCGCGCGTGCGCAGTGGGTCCGGGCGGGTTCAGATCTCCATTTGCACTCCACACAATCACCTCGATGCCTCGTGTCTACCAAAGATCTTAGGTGTCTACTCCAGGTAAGTAGTGGAATATTGCGTTGTGGGAGTGCCCATTTCTCCGGGGTGGGGGGGGGGGGTCTGCGGTGTCTGCGGCGTGTGCGGCGTGGAGTCGGAGCCTCACTGCGTGGGAGGGAGAGAGAGGGGGGGGATGTGAGAGGGGGAAAGGGGGTTGTCAGAGGGGGGAGAGAGAGGGAGTGGAGAGGGAAAGGGGGGAGGGGGGAGAGAGAGATCGGGAGGGAGAGAGTGATGGAGGGAGATGGAGGGGGAAGGAGGAGGGGGAGAGGGAAAGCAGAATTATTTTTAGTGAGATTGCAAAATTAAGGTAGGTTGTAGAGCAATTATTTTTTCTCCTCCATTTGGATATTATCAAACAATTGGAACTGCTTTCTTTTCCTTGATGACAATACTGAAAAACATAACATTTTCTAAAAAAAGGGTTTATTTACTGCAAAAACGTACAGTATTTTATTTGCAATGTTTGCATGCTCCTTTATAACATTTTACAGTACAACTTGATTATTAAAACAAGGGCAGCTTCAATTCTTGATTAAAAAAATTGTATACAACAATGATCCCAATCATCCCATTCCAACCACTCATTACTCTTGACTCAACCAAAATTATTTCTGAAATATTGGTCATAAATTTGGTGCAAAAATGCTCCAAAATAAGGCTCAGAATGCACCAGAGAGCATCTAAATCCTCAGAGCTTCCAGGGCCCTTAAGCAGGCCCTGTACCCCAGCCGCAAGGGTCTTTGAGCTTCACGCTTGTGATATGCGCTGCGTGCACTTATTCCACATAACATTTTTGTAATCCTGCCATGCCACCCCCCTTTTTGAAAAGCTTCGTACGGGCCTGGTGTATAATATTTTTGATACTGTCATAGGCTTTCTTACATATGCTGTCACAACGCACTGTCGTCTCTAAACAACACCTCAGTAATTTTCCTTGCCCTCCATTTCAGAATAATAGGGTTTTAAGCCGATAACACGACACCAGCACTGGCAATAAATAAAAAGCATAGCTTTCCAGCCCTTATCTCATTGGCCACACTCGGCTGCACATCGATGTCAATCTGGTGGACTCTCCATCTTCCTCTCGTCGTGGGGGTGGGAGATTGGGAGGGGCCTCACAAGTGGAATAGCCTAGGGCCTCTCTTCATCTAAATCCGACCCTGCTGACCTCACATTCACCGTCCAGCTACTCCCACCCTCACATCCTCCCCTCAGTTCCTCCTGTTCTCCATCTCACTCTACTGGTGACTAGGCAACCTTCAGTCAAATCTGTTATTTGGATCTTAATCAGTACTGTTCGCAACTGCCACCACAGTATAGCACTTCCACACAAATTGCACCATTCACTGAAAAGTCTGCATCCATCCAGCACCTGTGTTATAGAGTTGTACAGCATGGTGACAGGCCCTCCAGCCCTACTCGCCCACACTGACCGAGTGGCCTATTTACACTGTAGGAAGGAACTGCAGATGCTGGTTTACATCAAAGATAGGCATAAAATGCCGGAGTAACTCAGCGGGTCAGGTAGCATCTCTGGAGAGAAAGAATGGGTGACTTGTGGGTCTGAAGAAGGGTCTCAACACAAAAGTCACCCATTCCTTCTCTCCAGAGATGCTGCCTGTCCCACTGTCCCATTTTGAGTCTATCTTCGGCCTATTTACCCTGTTTCCATTTTCCTTCATTTGGCCCACATCTTTCCACTTCCCTCCTGTCCATGTAGCACTGCAAGGGCTGGGCTATAAAGATGGCCCCATAATCAGAAATGTATATAACAGTGGCTTCTCCTTTAATGTCTTCCTGTCAGGGGGTTCAAGGTGAGTGGAATGCGAGCGTGGCAAGATACTTAAACTGTGTTTTTCTGTTGTTAGGTGTTGTTGCCTAGGAGAGCTAATGATTGCAAAGATTAATCTTTGCATCATTCTTGGTTATGCTTTCAAAGGCTAATGATAGTAGAGAATGTAGGCAGAAGATTTCATATTAAATGAGATCCCAGCATCAATGGGAAAGAATGTTATATTTGAGGGCAATTAGTGCAAATGAAAAGGTCCGATTTATCATTGTCCTTGTGTCATTCCTTATCTGTCATCTTAGGTAACTTCTCATCCTTTACTATTCTGGAAATTGTGATTAATGCAAATCCTTTTATAATTGCCTCAAACTTTCAAGGTAATGACTGCTAAATTATAGACAAATGTTTCCCATTCTTGAATCACTTAATTCAGGGCAGTTTTTGGAGCACACATGAATGAATATAACAATGGGAATGTTATACTTGGGTTTTACAGCTCCAGTACTCATCTATCCTTCTCCATTGTTGGTGTTGTGTAGTATTTCTAAAGGACCTCTAAATATGGTTTGCTCTGAGCATTCTGTTCCAGAGGGAGAGAGAAAACCATTCAAGAAACTGTCACACAGTAATAAGTATTCCCCCACACTGATTTGGTCATAATTGCCATCAGTGGCTGGGTGTTGTCTCCTTCTACTGCTTAATGCCCATTCTGGAATCCCTTAATTCAGGGCAGTTTGGGGGACCCATGTGAATTAATACAACAATAGGAATGTTACACTTGAGTGTTACAGCTCCAGTACTCCTCCATTGGTGGTGTTGTGCAGTATTTCTAAAGTACTCTAAAGATGGGTTGCACTGAGCATTTTGTTCCAGGCAGTGAGTGAAAACCATTCAAGAAACTGTCACACAGTGGTAAGTATTCCCTCATACTGTTCTGGTCGTTATAGAGTCAAAGAATGATACAGAGTGGAAACGGGCTCTTCAGCCTAACTTGCCCACACCGCCCAACAAGTCCCAGCTACACCAGTCCCACCTGCCTACGTTTGGTCCATATCCCTCCAAAGCTGTCCTATTCCTGCACTTGTCTAAATGTTTCTTAAATGTTGGTATAGTCCTTGCCTCAACTACCTCCTCTGGCAAGCTGTTCCCTACAGCCAGCACCCTTTGTGTGAAAAAGTTAGCCCTCAGATTCCTATTAAACCTTTTCACCTTCACCTTAAACCTATGTCCTCTGGTCCTCGATTCACCTAATCTGGGCAAGAGACTCTGTGCATCTACCCGATCTATTCCTCTCATGAGGAATTGTCCTCAGTGGTTGGGTGTTGCTTCCTTCTACTGCTTAATGTCCCCATCCTTGTATAATCCTCTCCACCGCGGGGAAACTGCATCTGCCCTCATCTCCAGTTGACCTTGCCCCCCACCTTCACCCCCTGCTCTCCCCACCCTCAAATCATACCATCAGTTCCTCCTGGCTCTCCACCTCACCCAAATGTTGACCACCTGTGCCACATCATCAATAGTTGTACAGCATGGAGACATGGCCTTCACCCAGAGCTGCCAACCCTCATGCATTGAGCGTGAGACTCACGCATTTCGCCCAATTCTCACGCTCTCACGCTGATCACAGAATTTCTCGCGCTCTGTCGTGAGAAATTCTGTGATCAACGAGAATTTCAAAACTAATATCAACTGCATGGGCCGCGGGTGTTGGAGAGCTGGGGCGGAGGGAGGGATGAAAGCAGAAGCAGCGGCGGGCGCAGATGCGGATGGGGAGCCGTTGCTGGTGAGTGTTTGCCAGGCTGACGAGTCGCTCGCTGCAGCTCCGGCCTTGGAGCAGCCTCAGTGCAAGAGTCCCGGGCTGTCGGAGGCGTCGGAAGGGTTGCGCCGCTGCCATGAGAGTCTCTGCGCTGAATTCGCCCTGGTAACCGGCATGGACCAGGCTGCGACTTGGTACATCCTGGAGGACAACCAGTGGCTGCTGGAAGTAGGTACCAAGCATTGGGTAGAAGCGGTGGAAGACAGTGGCTGTCAAATGGGGGTGGTTGGAGAAAGCATCCTGCTTGCCTGCTAGATTTTCACTTACTATAACTGCAGGAAAAATGTTCCCGATGTTGGGGAGTTCAGAACCAGCAGTCACACAGTTTAAGAATAAGGGGTAGGCCATTTAGGACTGTGATGAGGACAAACTTTCTTCACCCAGAAAGTCGTGAATCTGTAGAATTCTCTGCCACAGAAGGCAGTGGAGGCCAATTCACTGGATGTTTTCAAGAGAGAGTTACATTTAGCTCTTGGGACTAGTGAAATCAAGGGATATGGGGAAAAAACAGGAAAGAGGTACTGATTTTAGATGAACAGCCATGATCATATTGAATGGCAGTGCTAGCTCGAAGGGCCAAATGGCCTATTCCTGCACCTATTTTCTATGTTTCTATGCTTGAGTATATGGCAATAAAACTCGACCACTTGATTTTGAAGCATTCATGCATGGTGGAGGTATAATGTAGTCATAGATTGATACAGTGTGAAAACTGGCCCTTTGGCCCAACTTGCCCACACCCGCCAACATGTCCCAGCTACACTACTTGCTTTTGGTCCATATCCCTCCAAACCTGTCCTATCCATGTATCAGTCTAGCTGTTTCTTAAATGTTGGGATAGTCCCTGCCTCAATTACCTCCTCTGGCAGCTTGTTCCATACACCCCACACTCTTTGTGTGGAAAAAGTTACCCCATAAAAAGTTACCTCTTAAAAAGACTTCAAACAAAACACATTGAAATCATATTTCTACAATGCACTAAAACATGATTTTAATACATCAAATTTCAAAAAGTTCCTACTGTGGGAGGGGGAGCACCCCCTCCCACACCCTCCCCCCACACCCTCCCCCCTCCCCCCACCCACTCCCCCCATTCGGTCTCTCCACTCCTTCGCTGGGTACCGCCAAGGCCATTGATCAGTGATCGCTCAGCCCCCCCACTTTCAAAAATGCTCCATGGCCCCTGGTTCAGACAGAGAGCACTGCCAGATGTGAGCGGGGAACTGATGCCAGTTGTCCGTGATGTCTGGATGCTCAGCGCTTCGTGTTTCGGAGTTGGCTAATGTTATTGATTTGTAATTAGTCTGATTTATAATTAGTTGACAAAACCTTAATTTATTAATCTGGAATATCCAGGGGTATGGGATAAGTGTAATTAAAATGACATGCAAGGTGTCAGGCTGTCTGTCACAACATACCGCCCCGATAACCCATTATTTCCTTCATTTAAGTATTGGGAAGTTAGAACTATTGTCATTTGCCACTCAACTATTATGTTTGTTTACCTCACTGACTATTTCTAAACCACCACCCTCCCCCCCCCCAATTCCTTTGAAAGGTTGAATAGAAATGTCTACAATCTCATTGTTTTATTAATTGAACACGTAGATGAACACCCTCAAGGAGAGTAATCAGGTGGAAACTGATTCAGATGCGATGTTTGAGAGCTTGTTCAAAGAAGGGGCATATTTTAAAGGAGTGACAGAGACACTTGCAGGGGAATGTGTGGAGGTTATTATTTGTCTTTAGTTTTACCTTGAACCAGGACATCTGATTTCAAAGTTTAATATAGTAATTATGCTGATACTGACTCCAACGAACCACATAATGAATATCATCCATTCCAGAGGTTTTATTTTTCTGATGCCATTCAAACTTCACTTGGATTTCAATCACTTCAATGTAAAAGTAATTGGGAATGGGGAGCATTGGAACAAAGATTTGCCCTCGGTACCTATTAACTGTAATATAATAATGTATACATGTTGGTAGGTGCAATCTAAACAAAGATCTTTTTTATCATTGTTGTATTATGAATACCACATAAAATATGATGTACTTTCAAGAGAAGTAATGATGTACATTAAATAGAATATTATTGCTTAAATATATAATTATTGGACTTTGCATTTCGGAAAAGTCCCAGCTGCGAGGAAGACAGCAAAATATTGAAAATATTGAGGGTGAAAATGACTTCAGGACAGTTTATTAGGAAAATGAAGGAAATGGTAACAGAATACTTATACAGCTGAGTGAGTATAATTTTATGGATGAGAAATTGTGTTCAACCAATTGATGACTTCTTTGACAAAGTATGTTAGATAACAAGGACGCCAATGGATGTAACAACATTTTGTCATACAAAATTTGGTCTGTGAAGTGCCCCATAAAAGATTACCGCATTAGATAAGCACCTGTGGACTTGAACGTAATAGGTAAGTCCAAGGGGTCAGATATGGGGCTTTATGTGTGTGCCAGATATATTGTCAGTGCAGAGGGACTAGGAGCAAGGTCAAATGTGCATCCAGAGTCAAGGTCTGGAATAGTACTAGGTGTGTAGTCAAAGCTGGGACAATGGGAGTGTTCAGCACTGGGAACCTAAGCAGGTAAGCAGCATTGATCAGGGTAGAATAGGGGGACAGGTGTAAGGCTGGACTCAGGGTCAGGAATGAGAGAAGGTATGCAACTGGAGTCAGGGTCAGGAGTAGTACCAGGTGTGCAGTGAGACACAGGTTGGTCAACATGGGCCAAGTGCTTGATTATAATCTGATTTCCATACATGAATACACTAAGACCATTCATGCACTGCACCTGTTGATCAGAGCCTGGCTCTATTGTGGAATGTATTTTGGAATGTAATTTAGCCTAACCTTATTCATGGCTAATCCAATTTAAAGCATAAATATTGTATTCAAGTGTAAGTTAAAAGACTCGCTACAGTATGCACCAGATTGCACAATTCCAAGCTGAAAAATGCAAAAGCTCCGTACCAATAGGAGGGGGGACACCCTCCACCCACACCTTCCCCCCCCCCCGGTCACTACACTCCCTCGGGCTTGGTCTCTCGCAATTTCTCACTCCCAACTCTCACCCAATGTTGGCAGCCCTGCTTCAGCCCTACTTGTCCATACTGCCCAAGAGGCCTATTTACATTGTTTGCATTTTCCTTCATTTGGCCTCCATCCTCTCTTTCTTTCCTGTTCATGCAGCACTACTATGTAATCAGAAATATATATAACAGAAGCTTCATAAGTGTTTCACTGTCTGAATGTCACCCATCTCCTGTCAGCGTGTTCAAGGTGAGTGGAATGAGTGAGTGGCAAGACTGTGTTTTACTGTTATTTTTCTGGTTTTCCATCTCATCCAACTGGTGATTAGGCAACGTTCAGACAAATCCGTTATTTGGGTCTTAATCACACTGCCACCGTAGTAAATCTCTTGTGTGCAAACTGAATCCTTCACTGAAAATTCTGCATCCATCCTGACCAAAGATACTAGTATCTTTGATCCTGACCCTTGCTCCTCTCGGCCGCAGGCGGCGCTGTGGAGCGACTCATCCCGGCCGCAAGCGGCGCTGTGTGACCCTTGCTCCTCCCGGCCGTAGGCGGCGCTGTGGAGCGGCTCCTCACGGACGATTGGGGCGCTAAAGGATGTGTCCTCCCGGCCGCTGGCGGCGCTGTGGTTTTTGTCGCCTCCGCTCGGTGCGGCAGCGGCCGGGTTGACGGTGACGGGTCGCTGGCTGCTCCAGACCAGCCTGAGGCGGAGCGACTGGGCTGCGGCAGCAAATGGTGAGTCATGCACCCAGCATGAACATGAGGTTGTGCCTGGGGAAGGTATATCAGCGATGGAGATGCGATGGCCTGGGGCAGATGATGCAGAGCTGGTAGTGAGGGGGGCGGAGAGAACGAGGCGTGTTGAGAAGGGCGGTGTGAAAGGGGGGACGGGAGACGAGGGGGGGAAGGGAGAAGAGAGGGGAGGGAGGGAGAAGAGGGGGGGGAAGGGAGAAGAGGGGGGGAGAGAAGAGGGAGGGGGTTAAGGGAGAGAGAGTTGAGGAGGGCGAATATGGTTTGAGGAGGAGGAAGGTGAGTGGGTTTGAGGAAGGCACAGAGAGGGGGTGGGGTTGAGTAAGTGAGGGGGTTGGGGGGGGAGGGTGGAGAGGGGCATTGAGAGCGGTGCCAGGTCTGGACATGGGCTGAAGTGTGCTGGTGTAGGGAGTGGTCAGGACTGGCGTAGTGGGAGGTGAGGGTGGAGAGGAGAGAGAGCCACATCTGCTGCAGAGGAATTGGAGCCCAGATTCGTGGGAGTTGCTGGAGATGGTAATGGGAATTGGGAAGGGAATGTGCCAAGTATTTAGGAGGAATGATTTGGTGATTAGAGGGGAGAAAAAAAAGGCCTGTAATGAGTGACCTGGATGGGGGGTGGTACCCAGCTCTCACCTCCCACTGTCATCCCAATGCTGACCAGTGACCCAGGCGGGGGAGAGGGGGAATTGGATGTCGCTGCACCAGAGACCCAGATTCAATCCTATTCTCAGATGGGTTTCTGAGATTAGGATTCTGAAACCCACATGGGTTTCCTCCAGGTGTTCCATTTTCCTCTCGCATCCCAAAGCTGTGGATGCCCGGTGGGTTAATTGGCTACTGTAAATTACCCAAAGCGTGTAGGCAAGTGGTGGAATTTGGGGGGAGTTGATGAGAATGTGAGTAGAATGAAAACACAGCATTAGTGGGGGGTTACTGTAAGCGGGTTGTTGATGGTCGGGGTGGATTAGATAGATATTTCCAAGTTGTTCACTCTATGATAACCATTGGTCTTACAAGGATCATCTGACTCCCCTGAGTTAAAGTTGAGAAAGTTCAGCTTCTTATTGATACTCAATCCGCTCCCCTCTCCACCATATCCTGACTACATCTAGATCAACCCATCCCCCAATCCTTTGCATTACCCTCCCTAATTAAAGTTCATCTCTTTCATTGATTCCCAATCTCTGTTTTTTCTCAGTAGGTTTATCAATTTGTGCTGTTGGGTAAACTGTGGGAGCTTTAAATGTCCTTGTGCACTGTGTCTGCAGGTGTTTACGTGAATGGGGGGTGTGAGAGGATGACTGAGGAGTCTTGGTTCAGTGACAGTGGCGGCAGTGAGAGAGAATCCTGGGCCAGGGAGGTCATTCGTCGCCAGTGCAGACACACCAGGTAAGCAGCTCGACGCAAGAAGCCAGCAGTATTCATCCAGGGGAGATACCAATTGAAGTAAAATATGCACCGACCTTAGAGACTTTCACCCAACAACTTTGACCATTGCAGCATTTCATCCCCAACAGCCTGTGAACGATATATTTCGGAATTCCGATGGCATACTAACCAATGGTAAATGCCTTTCTGTAATAGTCATAGAAATGCAGCATGGAAACAGGCCCTTCAACCCTTCGAGTCCTTGCCGACCTCCAAGCACCTATGTTTGCACTAATCCTATGCTAACCCATTTTATTCTCCCCATATCCCCAATTACTCCCCAGATTTCATCACTTACCTATATACTAAGACCAATTTACATGGCCAGTTAACCCACCAACATTCCATATTTGGGATGTGGAAAGAAACCGGAGCACCCGGAGGATATGCAGGGCGAAAGTGCAAACTCCACACAGACAGTATCAGTGGTCTGGTCCGAACCTGTTTGCTGGAGTTGAGGCAGCAGTACTATTAGCTATTATTACTGTGTGGCTCCGTTAATGATAACATTTTAAATTAAAAAATAAAACCACAAAGCTTTAATGCTATCAAGAAAGCTGTCTTCTCCATGCTGTTGTTTATTTTCCTGTGAGCAACCATTCTCTCATAACAATTCCCCTTCCCAGTCCAACAAAGATCTGATGGACGGACATTAAAAAAAAATGCAAATACAGGAACTTTGAATATGAAACACAACAGTGTAGGAAGGAACTGCAGATGCTGGTTTAAACCGAAGATAGACACAAAAAGCTGGAGTAACTCAGCGGATCAGACAGCATCTCTGGAGAAAAGGAATAGGTGATGTTTCAGGTCGAGAACCTTCTCCAGACATGCTGTCTATCTGGGAAACACAACAGTCAGGCAGCATCTGTGGAAAGAGAAACAGAATCAGTGTTTCAGATTTTAGACTCTTGTCTGATGCTGCCTGACCTCCTGACTGTTTCCAGCATTTTCTGTTTTTACAAGTCAAGTAGAGACAGGCAGAGCCCAGCAGTCGATTGCTGAATCATTATGTTTTCCTGCTGTTTCTGCTTGTATCCTGGTCGATGGATACTTTGCATTGGTCACTGAGGTTTTCTTTGTTCCAGAATCACCTGTTTACATTATTCTTTTTTAATATATTATGGTGCACCAGCAATTGATCACTTATCTAAGTGCAGAGTCTGACTTTGTGTTTCTGATTTCTGAGACTCACTTTTTAATTTCTGTAGTCTTTCTCAGGAGGTTGTCATGAAGCTTGATCATGACAGCAGCAGTGTCAATTTGATCAGATTCTTGTATCCCCTGCCTGTTATACCGTTGCACTAAATGTTGTACCCTTTATCCTTCATCTTTGCACTAAGGACATCTTGATTGTATTTATGTGCACTTTTTTGATAGGATAGCGAACAATGCCGTATCTCGGTACACGTGACAATACTAAACTAAACTAACTGAACTGGAGAAATGATATGGATTATTATGTTAAATTTATTGTATATTGTGTTCTTTTTTTACTTGAATGGCTGTGTGGTAACTCAAATATCACTGTACCTTAATTGTTGCATGTGACAATAAATGTGAACTTGATTATGTTATGGTAGATAAGATTCTGACATGTTTGGCACAGGCATTGTCAGTCGAAGGGTCTGTTCTTGTGCTGTGTTTGGCTCCGCAATTAATTCCAGGACCCATGGACCTATCACATTTCCTGTGAAATAGAGAAAACCTCATCCACTAACCACCCCTTGTATTTGAAGTACAATGTTGGTTTCCCAAGCTCCATCACTGTACTGACTTTAGCCCCTGTCCCACTTTCCTGAGTTAATCACGAACTCTCCCGAGTTTTCCCCTTGACTGTGCAGGTGACAACCTCTACCAGTAGATGGCAGAGCAAAGCACACTGTAAGGCCAGAGCCAAGAGTGTTTCATTGTTACATGTACCAACAATGATATTCTTAGTTATAGCAGCATAACAAGCCTATGTACAGATGTGCAGATATGGACCGTGGAAGATTCAATGAGTTATATTTCAGTGTAGATTATTAATACAGTCAAACATCAGGGCTGCTGAGGCAGAGGGGTTCAATGTCACCAGTGATACCCCTTCACCAAGCGTGAATAGCAGTACAGTGGCTCAGCTAGAGGAACTGTTGCCTCACAGAACCCATGTTCTCTGTTGCCATCTGCGTGGAGTTTGAATGTCCTGCCTGTGACCTTGCGGGTTTCTTTCAGGTGCTCTGGTTTATTCCCATATCCCCAAAAGGTGTGGGTTGGTAGGTAAATTGGCCACTGTAAATTGTCCCGAGTGTGCAAAGGTTGCAGAATCAGTGGGAGGTTATACAGAACATAGTGCAGCACAGGAACAGGCCCTTCAGCCCACAATATCCATGCCGAACATGAAGCCAGGTTAAACTAATGTCATCTGCCTGCATGTGACACATATCCCTCCATTCCCTCAATATCAACGTGCCTATCCAAAAGCCTTTGACACCCCCAATTCCTCACCTTCTGTGACTCCCTTCCTCTCTGGTGTACTGCTCTCCTTGCACCATCCATTCACATTGGCTGTCCCGTCTGTTCCCGATTGCCACCTCCTCCTGCCTTCTGGGACACCAACACTGCTCATTCCCCCTCCCCCTCCACCCCCCCTCCTCCTCCTGCTGTACCCCTCATCTACCCCTGCACAGAGGGACACCAGGGGGGATGTGTGCAAAGCTGAGACACAGGCATCTGATGGGACGCTGGTGTCATGCACGCAGACAGACGGTATAGTTTAGAGATACAGAGTCCTTCGGCCCACCGAGTCCACGCCGACCAGCAATTCCCGCACACTAACACTATCCTACACACACTAGGGACAATTTACAATGTTACTGTAGCCAATTAACCTACAAACCTGTACGTCTTTAGAGTGTGGGAGGAAACAGGAGCACCCGGAGAAAACCCACGCAGGTCTCGAGGAGAACGTATAAACTCAGTACAGACAACACTCGTAGTCAGGATGGTACCCGGGACTCTGGCACTGAAGGGCAGCAATTCTACCGCTGCATCACTGTGCTGCCCTGTTATCTAGTTTAAATTATGGGTTCACTTTTTTGTGAGGTGCTTGGTTGCCAAGACATTTATTGGGCTCAGCGAAACAGGTTTGTGAGCTGGGGGCCGCTCGGGGACTACTACCCAATCACCAGTCACTCATTATTGATGGCACTCTTGGGAGAATGAATCAGTGGGAAAATTAATGCGGGGGGGGAAGGAATTGTTCTGTGAGTCAGCCGAGAATCAATTATCTGAATTGCATCCTCCGTTGCCGTAAGGAAGTTTAAAATTAAGAAGGACCTTGCTCCCATATTGTTTTTGTATCTCTGCTTTGAATTGCAAAAAGCAAAACTGGTAGCACCACTTCTCTAGTATGGCGCAACACTTGGCAGATGAGTGTTAGGATCGATCTCTAGTTGGCAATGAGGTAGTAGAGCTTGATACTGGGAACTTTGCAGTTGGCCAGTGGCCCTGAAGTAGGAAGCTGCTGTCCTTCTGATATTGGTACCATTTGTTGAGTGTTTCATGAGCTTCAAACAGTTTCGAGCCATACTTTAGCTTCCTAGAGAGGTTTTGTATCCACTAGAAAGAGAATAGTAATCATTATTGCATTGCATGGGATTATTGGGATCGTGAGGATTATGGAAAATTGTCAATAGTAATGAGTTGGAGACACTACACTTGGTTGGAAGTTACTGGGATGGTGTAGAATTGGGAATTGTTGGAAACCATAATGAATTATGGGAAGATGTTCCAACAGCCATTGGGGATCACTGGAATTTCGGAGCCTCTGGGAATCATTCTGAATTCATATAAATTACTGAGTGTCACTCCGCCATTTTGTGCGGCTAGGAAATACTGGGAATATTTTGGCAATGCTTGGAATTTTTAAGAAATGCTATTAATTATCGAGAACGCCTGGTTTCTTTCATTCCAGGAAGTTTAAAACAGATTTTCCAAGAACCTTGGTAAATTCTCTCTCCCATTCAGTGTAAATCTGAAAACAATTGCTGCATTTTATTGCACTGAGCACAAAGAATACTGACTGTATAGTTGCCAGCAGTAGGTTAAGGAATGCTGGGTGTATAACTACATACTGTTTGTTCATGCAGGAGAGAGTTAAATAGAAGCTGATTGCATCATGAGCTATTTCAAAATGGATCACTAGCTATTTCAAAATGGAAGGTGGAAAGTGTTAGTAAAGAACAAAGAAAGTAGGCCATTCAGTCCTCTGTGTTTGCCCCACCGTGCAATAAGATCATTGCTGATTTGTCAGCTCAGCGTTACTTTCCTGGACAAACCCCATATCTCTTATTCCCTCCAGCAATCCTCTTGCGTAGAAAATTCAAAAGTTTCCTCCCCTTCATTCTCACAAAGATCCTCGGTAGCTGACCCATTTGAGACTCGCCCTTGGGTCCAAACACTCCAATGAGGGAGAACATCAACTCCACATCTACCCTGTCAAGTCCTGTAAAAAAAATTAATGGGATAATCACGCATTGTTCTAAACGAGGGAGTATAAACTGGTTTGCTTAATCCATTCTTGTAAAACAAACCTGTCGTCCCACAAATCAATCTGACGGACCATCCCTGAATTCTCTGTATTGCAAGTGTGATCTTCCTTAAGCAGTGAGACCAGATGTATATGTGTTGGAAGGAACTGCAGGTGCTGGTTTAATCCAAAGATAGACACAAAAAGCTGGAGTAACTCAGCGGGTCAGGCAGCATCTCTGGAGAAAAGGAAGAGGTGATGTTTCGGGTCTAGACCCACTTCAGACTGAGAGTCATGGGAATAGGAAACGAGAGATATAGACGTGATATAGAGCAAATGAATGAAAGATGCAAAAAGTTACGATGATGAAGGAAAGTTGTAGGCCACAATGGTCCATTGTTGGCTGTGGGCTAGGTGCTAACGAGTTATACAGACAGTGAAACTCAACAGGACGTCAGTGAAACTAGTACAACGACTGAGGTGGGGAGGCAGCTGACATCCCAGCAGTATGAATATTGATTTATTTAACATCAAGTAACCCTTGCATCCCCTCTCTCTCCATCCCATCCCCACTTTAGTCCTGGTCCTTTCAGCCTCCTCATTTAAAGAGTACTCTGCCTTTCTACTAAAGTGAGCCACGTCACATTTTTTCTAATTACATTCCATCTGCCATGTCCTTGCCTATTTGCTTAATTCGTTGCTATCCCACTGTATCCCCCTGGGCCGCTGGAACTGAGGCGGCATCTCCACTATCTCAGGGCTCTCGCTTAACTTTTTTTCCCTGTTGCCAGCCGGGCAACCTTGGCAGCTTTTTAGGTTGCCAAATGACAGTTTAGGTGGTCATTTAAGATGGCTTGCATGACGCGTGCGATAATGTGCTCGGACGAAGTGCGTAGTTACCAGTCGGAATTATACTCAATGAAGCATTCACATATTATTTCTGCTTCAAATAAAGTCACAAACTAAACATATTCACCAATCAAGACATGATATATCCCACAATGACATGCAGCAAAATTGTAAGACAGTATCTCAACTCTTTTTACACATTGCAATTAATGCAATTTCTATTAGTTCTTTCCACTTCCAAACAAAAATGTGGTTGGATTATTCAGCGTATGATCAACCTGTGTCAATAAATCCTGGACCATGGTAACATATATGCGTACGTAGAGTTGTGAATGTTGCTCATTAAATAACTACAGTACTGATACTCCATATTAAGAGCATTGATTTGCCGTTAAAATGAATTCTGTAATAACGTGTCAACGGCAGCAGTGACAATCAAACACTGGTTTTAATGTTTCACGTGTTCACAATTTAATGAATCCATCTTTATGGATTAAAACAAATAATAACATTGGGAATTAAAACACATTTGATTGCATTCCGTTATCAAACATAGTCAATGTTCGCTCTGAAGACATTTCCAGTACAATATGGTCAGGGAGGGGAGGGGTGTGAATCAGTGCGGGGTGATAGATGGCGGGGGGGTGGGGGGGGGGGGTTAGAAGGCAGTCGGTGCAGAATGGATGGATTGAGGCAGGTGAATTAGTACGTGTTGGTTGGAGTAGGTAAAATTGTAAGGGGAGAGCACCGGGGATGTCAGTGGTGTTGAATGGGGGGAGTTCAGTACGGGATGGATGGGGGTATACAAAAGTGCTGGAGAAACTCAGCGGGTGAGGCAGCATCTATGGAGCGAAGGAAATAGGCAACGTTTCGGGTCGAGACCCTTCTTCAGACTGTTCCCCCCATTCTTCTTGAATGGGAGGATCAGTACAGGATGGAGGGGGGGGGGAGATCAGCGCAGGATGAATGGGGGGGCGGGTCAGTACAGTGTGGATCGGAGGGTCTGTGCAGGATGAATGGGGGATCACTACAGGATGAAGGGGGGAAGGTGCAGGATAAATGGAGGGTGGGTCAGTACGGGATGAATGCGTGGATTAGTACAGGATGGGTGGGGGATCAGTACAGGATGGATGGGAAAGGGGTAAGTACAGGGTGAATTGGGGAACCAGTGTAGGATGGATGGGGGGGGGGGGTGGCAAGAGAATCAATGCGAGGTGGATAGGGTGTTCAGCGCAGGATGAATAGATGGGGGGGGGTAGATGTGGAGGGGAGCACAGGGGATGTCAGTGAGGACTGAATAGAGGCGGTAATGGGGATCAGTGCGGGATGGAGTGGAAGGGTCCCAGGATAAGGGGGTGGAGGGGCGTACGAGAGAGAGAGAGGGGGGCGAGGTGGGGAGGAATGAAGGTCAGCGCTCCTCGGACAACATTGCCCCGCTGCCTTGGCCGTTGGGAACTCCTCGCCACCGCCTCCCTTCTCTGCCAGCCAACAGCAAGATGCGGGGCCGAGTGGTGCAGCTCAGAGATCCTATAGCTGTAAGATCTTTGGTGCAGCTGCTTCAGACGAGTCGGAGCGAATGACGAGCCCCGAACAGCGGCAGCAGCGGCTCCATCTCCTCCTCCTCCCGCCGAGGCCTCTCCCGGCCTCGGCGTGCGGGAGGGTTTGTTTTGCGCGGTTAGCGGATTTACAAGCAGAGGCCCTTATCAGGGGGGGCGGGAGGAGGAGGAGATGGAGCTGCTGTTCGCGGCCGCTGCTGCCGCTGTGCGGGGCCCGTCATTCGCTCCGACCCTTCCTCACCCCGCATCTAGTATCTTTGCCCCGCACAACAGCCGTCGCCGACACGAAATGTCGCGTTCCTTTTCTCCAGAGATGCTGCCTGACCCGCGGAGTTACTCCAGTTTTTTGAGTATCTTCGGTACAAACCAGTATCTGGTTGCCAAGCCGAGCAAAATGACTCGGTGTTTAGGTTGCCTGGCGGCGCTTTGAGTGGTCAGTGGCACCCGGGCAACCGCTAATTTCAAGCCCTGTATCTGTGCTGCTTACATCCTACATAATGCTGTGTGACCATAAAGAATCAGTATTCAGCTGGGTACAGGTTGCTTGCCACATCTCTTAGTTACTGTTCAGCCGTCTAATGATTACATACTTGCACTGTAACTATTCAAAACACTAGTCAGCAAGTTGGCATTATATGCTCTCAAGCCAAAGAAATACCAGCAGGATTTTAGATCAGTTGTTCTAAAGAATATGTAGAACAATGTAAGGGTTACTGGCTATGCAGCCGGTGAGTTATTTACTTCAGATTGTTGTTTTTCAATACTTAACTGAGGCAACATTCAGGTGAGTAATACACTTAATGATGCATACGATCTAGTTTCTGCCCTACTGCAGGTTAAATGTGGTTGTTGGAAATGAATTATTCATTTTTGAAGCAGGTATATACAAGCAATATCTGCTCAAGTTGGTATTTTTACATCTGTACTTAGATTTTTGCTTTTAAAGTACTCTATGTACTTCATGGAGAAAGAACGACTTTTCCTTCATTAAACAACTGCATAAATCCTTTCCGTTGGAAATTTCCACGAGAGGTTATCATTAGTGGTATAAAGGAATTTGAATAATTCTGGTATTGTTCCATGTGAGGAATTATGATGAAGCCGGAAAGTTACAAGAGGCAGTTCTTGCTTATAATAGATAAATCTCGTGACGGTTGAAGTACTGTGTTCCAGATGAGGATTTTAAAAACCAAGAACTCAAATGCACTGGAATTTTATCAAGGTAATCAGTGGGTTAAAAAGAATTAACAGTATATGTAGCCATCACATTTGTCCTTGCTGGTCGACCCAAAACACCTCAAATTTAATATTCCCATCTTGTGTTTTGCAATCTTTCATGACTCGGCAAACTAATTTCCTCTAACCGCACAATCCTTTGAGTCATCACCGTTACTAACCTTCCTGACTTTCATCCCCAGAAGCTAGACCTTTGGTTGTGTCACCCAGAGTTTCAAAATTCCTTTCCTAATCCATTACCAATCAACCTCACCTCTGTTAAAGCCAACTTATATTCCTGGCTAAGTACTTGACTGTTTACCATAATATGACTCTATTTACCGAAAGGGGTGATACAGTGGCACAGCGGAAGATTGGTGCCTTACAGCGTCAGAGACCCGGGTTCGATCCTGACTAGGGGTGCTTTCTGTACGGAGTTAGTACATTCTTCCTGTGAAATACTGATTAAGGTTGAAGATTAACAGGGAACTCTATATAGATCGGAGCACAGGAAGATGAGGGGTGATCTTATAAAGGTGTACAAAATCATAAGAGGAATAGATCGAGTAGACGCCCAGAGTAGGGGAATCGCGAACCGGAAGACATGGGTTTAAGGTGAGGGGGGGAATGATTTAATAGGAATCTGAGGGGTAACCTTTTCACACAAAGGGTGCTGGGTTTATGGAACGAGCTGCCAGAGGAGGTAGTTGAGGCAGGTACTATCGCATTGTTTAAGAAACATTTAGGCAGGTGCATGGACAGGACAAGTTTAAAGGGATATGAGCCAAAACGCAGGCAAGTGGGACTAGTGTAGATGGGACATGTTGGTCGGTTTGGGCAAGTTGGGCCGAATGGCCTGTTTCCAAGCTGTATGACTCTAAATGGCTGCTGGCACTGCATAAGGAGGGAGAGGCTGGTGTTCTGTTTACAGGGATTGTTGTATTGCCTGTGATACTTACTAAGACAATATGGACAGAGCCTGTTTAGCGGGTTTCTTCTCTGTACGTTCTTCATGCTCTTATACTTCTGAACATAGTGGGGATATAGTCACCGTATATATATCTGGCTCATCCAGCTATAATACCCTAATTATTTTGCTATAAAATCTTCCCATTGTGTGATTTACAGTTGCCCGTCAAAGTTAGAATTGTTGACAACAGTACACTTAGTTTCATTTTTGAATCCTAGCCAAGAGGGTGGAGTCTTCCTTAAATCTTCATTTAAAAATAAGAGTCTTGAGTTAGCTTTTGGCCTTGATTATTGGCAGATCTCTCCCCTCGTCAGAAGGATTGAGGACTCAAACCATATTCCAGTCACTTCACTGAAGAAGCAAGGGAGTCATTATCAAAAGTGAAGTTTTAAACCTAGAAAAAAGACAGTGCTGGAGTAACTCAGTGGGTCAGGAATCATTGCCAGAGAACATGGACAGTTGGTGTTTCTGGTCAGGACCTGGCAGGTAATAGGTGGATGTAGTGGAGGGATTTTAATAGGTAGATGGATGGTGGACAAAGACCAGAGATGAAAAGACACGTTGTGAGACAAAAGGATTGAACAGTTGCCAACTGTGAAGCTAGAGGAATGAATGTACTTGGGGGTGGGGGGGGGGAGGGGGGAGAGAGAGAGAGAAATAGTGCGAGTCCAGGAGAAGCACAGGGGAGAGAGGGGTTGGGCGAAGGGATGGAGTTGATGGGGGAAGAAGGGAGATGGGAAGGATTTCATGGTTACCTGAAATTTTAGAATACAATGTTCAATTCTTAAAGCTGGACCACATTTTCACCTTTAAGTGGATGTTAAAGATTCCAGGGAACTCTTTTGGAAAAACAAGATTTCTCCCAACTGCCTGGTGAATAATGGTTCCCCACATGACAGGTCATTTGTACTTTTACCCTTCATGAGACCCAACTGTGTCCAGAGTGACTTCAGTGTTGTTTACATCACAACAGTAACTACTAAACATGGTTCTCCAAATCCAAACTTATGAGCCTGTACACTAATACATTAATTTTCCTTTTGAAATCTATTCCTCTAGTAGGCACTAAATCTCCCATTGAAAACCAAGAAACTTTCTCTTCAACACCCATCCTGCCAATATTTGTTTTTAGGAAACACTAACCTCCGTGACCTATCTAACTCAGCAAAACCAGTCCCTCTGGAATATTAGCTGTCCCTTTAGAACTCAAAACTCATTCTGCCAAGTTAAACGAATCTACCTGAACATTATCCATGTCCTTCCATTCCCTGCATACCACTGTGCCTATGCAAAAGCCTCTTAAATGCCACTATCATATCTGCCTTTACCACCATTCCTGGCATTGCTTTCCAGGCACTCCCTGTGTAAAACGAAAACGTGCCCCGCAAATCATCTTTACACCTTAAACCTCTCATCTTAAAGCAATGTACTCTAGTCTTTGACATATCCACAAGGCAGTTCCATCAGCTGTGGAAGGGGTTTACTTTAGTTAAGAGATACAGCGCGGAACATACAAACTGCGTACCGACAGCACCCGTAGTCAGGATCGAACCTGGGTCTCTGGCGCTGTAAGGCAGTAGCTCTACCACTGCGCACCGCAGATAAATAGCTTAAAAGGATGGAGATAGGGGAGGGAAGGGGTAAAGATCAGATTAACCTTGACCCATAAAGAAGCTGGGGCAAATTTATATTTTATCCATGCAGCCAGCTGATAAAGCAGCCAAAACGTAGTTCCTGACACTGGCTCAAACAAGAAAGTATAGACGAAACTTTAATTTTCAAAAATTATCCTGAAATATATTTAAATACACTTGCATTAATTAAAAAAAGTAAATTAAATCAAGCAATTAAAAAAAAACGTAGAAATTAACTGACAATAATCCCCCATTGATTGATGCTGCTCCTCTACAAGGCCTAATCTAGGACCGGTTGTTCAAGCAGATTCACTACTTAAATGTGGAGGAATTGCCGTTAACTTCTGTGGCAAATAGTGGCTGGAAATTGGAGGATGTTTACCCTTGCTCATGCATGCATGGAGTCCTTAGCTTAGTGCCACTATGGAAATCCTGACGATTTCTCGCAGAACCAGCATTTCCCTGCAAAATCGAGGCTATTAAAGCTTCCTTCAAAGTGTGTCCTTCTGATCCATATACAGTTCCCTGTCGATCTTCAACCTGAATCAGTATTTCTAGTCAATGATTCAATTATACTTTGTTGTCACATGTACCTAGGTAGGGGGAAATTCTTTGTTTTTGCCTGCAACGGACAATGTGCACAAAGAGTCGCCACATTTCCAGCGCTGACAAAGTTACCAAAGTATTCATTAATCATGTTAAACCCTTTTCGTTCTCCACCCCCTCCTACCGGGTCCCTCTTTGTTCTTGGTAACCCCCCGCCAGGTCCCTCTTTATTCTCAGTGGCGTGGCCAGACCGCCTCTCTGAGGCCAGCCACCGGCTCCGGTCTTGCATGGCTCTGTGGTACTCTCTGGTAGTTTCCCTTCTGTGCCACCATGGCGTTCACAAGGAGCTTCTAAGTTGAAATGTTTAACAAACTTTAATATACCACATGATTCAATGATCTTTCCCCTTCTAAAATAATTAGGATCATTAGTCGTCTTGTATAAATCCATCTTGATTACCTTTAACCATCACAGTATTGCCTGGCAAGATGATAATAAAATTATTGACCAGTCGATCTTTATAGATTATTCTACAGAAATTGCAGGTGTGCACCGACAAAAACCTCCTGTGCCCCAAAGTTTTGTGAAGCAAAAGTTTTGAGAAATTGAGCTAAGGGTAAAAGTGGCACTCCAAAATAGTATTCACACCATACAGTTCAGATTTAGTTTAGTTTAGAGATACAGCCCGGAAACAGGCCCTCCGACCCACTGAGTTCGCGCCGACCAGCGATCCCCGTACACTAGCACTATCCAACACGCTTGGGACAATTTACAATTTTTACAGAAGCCAAATTATCCTTCAAAGCTGTACATCTTTGGAGTGCGGCAGGAAACCGGAACAACCAGTAATACTCATGCAGTCACGGGGAGAACATACAAACTCTGTAGAGGCAGCACCCGTAGTCAGGATCGAACTCTGGTCTCTGGCGGGGTAAGGCATCACATATGCCACAGTGCTGCCCATTCAAACTGGGCTGCAGTTTCAGAGCCCCGGCCACAGGGGGCTAGTTCAACCTGCCCATAGGCTGTGGAAGTCCCAATGAGATCGACATCGGGCCGCCTCACCCGGTCTGGGACCCACATTTTCGGGGCGATTTCCTGGGGGGAATTTTAAGTACACTCTTGTAATTTTGTCCGGTTTAAGGGAGGTGCCGGTTCACTAGTTGCTGGAAAATCGGTGGTGGACCTGTATTTGAACCTTGATCAATATGGAGGTTGTTAGAAATCCATTAAAAACGTTATCACTAGAATTTACCCACTGCTATTACTGTAATAACTTTACATCAAGATTTAACTGAACGATCATGGCCCAATGAAGGTGACTGGACAGTGAACGTCTGAGTCTTGCTCCTTCCTAAATTATAATAGCAACTGTGCATGAAAAATGTTTAATTGGACATAGAGGTTTGGGATGCCCTGCAAGTAACATGAAGTATGCTTTAGAAATACAAGTCTTGCATTTCAATTTTTTTTTCTAGGCTGCTGCTGGAGAGATAATCAACATCTTGCAGTTTGCCTTTCCTATGTTGTTTGAGAAGTCATTGAAGTTTTCGGTACAGAGGCAACTCCTTTTGAGAGAATGAAGCAAGCAAAGTGAGCAAAAAGTTTTGTACGGTTTGTGGATTTCCACATGGTGCATGGACTGCATGCACAATGGCTATGAGTTGCGCATGTCAACTGCTGCATGAAGGGCTGAACTTGAGAGATTTTTACTGATATGACCACCAGATTGGTAAATAAAGAGCAAGAGCGGATGTGGTATATCTCAACAATCCACGTACTGTTTGAAAGGTTGTTAGATAAACATGGGATTAGAGGCAAATTGCAGGCATTGGGGATCTTGTTAGACAAGGAACGGTAGGAATCGATACGTTTTTTCGGACTGGCAGTCTTGCGAGTGGCATACCAGAGGAATTGATATTGAGTCTAAAGCTCTTCACTGTAAATGTACATGAATCTGAGAGGTTTACGTTGTCTTTTCGTCTGCAGTTTCTGCAACAAAACTTGGCGGGAAAATGATCTGTAAGTAGAGAATAAGTCTACAGAAGGATATACAGTACCCTCCATAATGTTTGGGACAAAGACCCGTCATTTATTTATTTGCCTCTGTACTCCACAATTTGAGATTTGTAATAGAAAAAATCACATGTGGTTTAAGTGCATATTGTCAGATTTTAATAAATGCCATTTTTATACATTTTGGTTTCACCATGTAGAAATTACAGCAGCGTTTATATATAGTCCCCCCATTTCAGGGCACTCACCGTAATGTTTGGGACGCAGCAATATCATGTAAATGAAAGTAGTCATGTTTAGTATTTTGTTGCATATCCTTTGCATGTAATGACTGCTTGAAGTCTACGATTCATGGACATCACCAGTTGTTGGGTGTCTTCTCTGGTGATGCTCTGCCAGGCCTGTATTGCAGTCATCTTCAGCTTATGCTTGTTTTGGAGGCTAGTCCCCTTCAGTTTTCTCTTCAGCATATAAAAGGCATGCTCAATTGGGTTCAGATCGGGTGATTGACTTGGCCGCTCAAGAATTCACCATTTTTTAGCTTTGAAAAACTCCTTTGTTGCTTTCGCAGTAAGTTTGGGATCATTGTCTTGCTGTAGAATGAATCGTCAGCCAATGAGTTGTGAGGCATTTGTTTGAGGCAGATAGGATGTGTCTATACACTTCAGAATTAATCATGCTACTACTATCAGCAGTTGTATCATCAATGACGATAAGTGAGCCAGTACCTTCAGCAGCCATACATGCCCAGGCCATAACACCCCCACCACCGTGTTTCACATATTAGGTGGAATGCTTTGGATCTTGGGCAGTTCCTTCTCTCCTCCAAACTTTGCTCTTGCCAGATATAAGTTAATCTTCGTCTCATCTGTCCACAAGACCTTTTTCCAGAACTGTGGTTGCTCTTTTAAGTACTTCTTGGCAAACTGTAACCTGGCCATCCTATTTTTGTGGCTAACCAGTGGTTTGCATCTTGCTGTGTAGTCTCTGTATTTCTTTTCATGCAGTCTTCTGCGGACAGTGGTCATTGACAAATCTACACCTGACTCCTGAAGAGTGTTTCTGATCTGTCCGACAAATGTTTGGGGATTTTTCTTTATTACTTCGGTCATCAGCTATGGAGCTCTTCCTTAGCCTGCCAATTCAATTGCCATTAGTAAGCTCACCAGTGCTCTCTTTCTTCTTAACAATGTTCCAAACAGTTGATTTTGGTAAGCCTAAGGTTTGGCCGATGTCTCTTAACAGTTTTATTCTTGTTTCTCAGTCTGTCGGGGAGAGTCCCCCCCGCCACGGGTACCATGTAATCCCATGCTACCTGCTCCATGGTCAGATAGTCGGCGACTAAGCAGTCCCTCCCATCTGGTTTGCCAGGTGAGGAGGGGGCTGTGGACCCCCAGCAGGATCAAAAACAAGACCCGTCAAAGGGCGGATGAGCTTCTAGCGAGCAAACGGCCATCCACACTTCAGTAGACGTTGCGATCACTGTCGTACTTAGCATTGTAAGGAATGATGATAAAACACACACACCAAAATCCTATACTTCCAGCGGCGGAAGTCCGCAGGAACTGGAGGACAGAGATGTGTGGTGCGTCCGTCACCGTTCCTGTTGGAAGCCAGCACCACTGCATCGCTAATGTTTTCAACGAAGATGAATGAATTATGAATCAGTCTCATAATGGCTTCTTTGACTTTCATTGGCACACCTTTGGTCCTCATGCTGATAAACAACAATGAAAGTTTCCAAAGGTGATGGAAAGACTGGAGGAAAGTCTAGGTGCTGAGAGCTCTCTTCTACCTGCATTAAGGTGGCAATTAAACACACCTGAGCCATTACAAACGCCTGTGAAACCATGTGTTCCAATCATATTGGTGCCCTGAAATGGGGGGACTATGTATAAACACTGCTGTAATTTCCACATGGTGAAACCAAAATGTATAAAAATTACCTATCATAAAATCTGACAATGTGCACTTTAACCACGTGATTTGCTATTACAAATCTCAAATTGTGCAGTACAGAAGCAAATAAATAAATGACAAATGATGGTGGGCTGACCAGCCTGTTTCCATGCTGTTATTCTAAAGTAAAGTAAACGATTTAAAATAATGTGAGCAAATATCAGGTTGTGCTTTACAATTAGGAAAATATAAAAGAGGATTTTTTTGAGAAATGGTGAGAAATAAATGAATTGCATCCAGAAGGATTGTGGTGTGTTGGTTCACGCAAAGAAGAATGCAGGTGTTGCAAACAGTAAAGGGCCTGTCCCACTTGGGCGACCGAGTCCGCGGGTTCTGGGGAGTTTGCCCTCGACTCATACCCGCAGCATGGTCGACACAAGGTCGTAGGAGGTCTTCGTAACTCTTCTTCATGCTCGAGAGTGGTCTCCACGTACTCGAGGCCTCAGCTAGGTTGCAGCGTTTTTTTCAATATGTTAAAAAAAGATCGCCGTGGAAAAAAATAGATACTTTTTTTTACTCATAGGTTTAGTCGTAGTAGGTCGTAGTAGGTTGCCATATTAGTTGTAGGTAGTCAAAGGTAGTCGTAGATAGTCTTCATCATAGTCGAAGGGAGATCGAAGGAGGTCGTCTTCACTCTCCACTATTCGGTGTCCAATTTTCCCGAAGTTAGTCGTAGCTAGTCGAAGCTGGTCTTCAACATAGTCAAAGGAGGTCTTCTACATAGTCGAAGGATGTCTTCAACATGTCATTTTTTAATACTCTTCTAAACTCGCCAATTAGGTCGCCCAAGTGGGACAGCCCCATTAGGAAGGCAAATGGCTTATCAGCATTTATTGCAGGTGAGTTTAAACAGGGTTTTGTGTGACCATAAATGGTCTTTTTTGCGCCTGCCTTTTTGTTGGTTATGTCGAACAGTCCTTGTTCCAGGTGTACACTGGCCATATCCCCCAACTATTTCTCCCCCACATCAACAAGTGCATTGGGGCTGCCTCCTGCACCTTTGCGGAACTCGTGAACTTCATTAGCATCACCACTAACTTCCACCCTGAGTTTAGAAGAATGAGGGGGGGATCTCATTGAAACGTGCAGAATAGTGAAAGGCTTGGCTGGAGTGGATGTGGACAAGATGTTTCCACTAGTGGAAGAGTCTAGCCTCAGAATTAAAGGACGTTCTTTTAGGATGAAGATGAGGAGGAATTTCTTTAGTCATAGGGTTGTGAATCTGTGGAATTCTTTGCCACAGAAAGCTGTGGAGGTAAAGTCAGTGAATATATTTAAGGCAGAGATAGATAGATCCTTGATTAGTATAGGTGTCCGACGTTATGGGGAGAAGGCAGGAGAATGGGGTTCGGAGGGAAAGATAGATTAGCCTTGATTGAATGGTGGAGTAGACTTGATGGACCGAATGGCCTAATTCTATTCTTATCACTTATGATCTTATGATCTGCCCTCAAATTCACCAGGACTATCTCTGACATCTCTCTTCCCTTTCTTGATCTCTCTGTCTCCATCACAGGGGAGAGATGTCTACTACAAACATACTACCTCCCACAGCTCTCTTCCCTTCCCTCCACCCTGCACTCTTGCAAAGATACTATCCCCTACTCTCAATTCCTCCTTCTCTGCTGCATCTGCTCCCAAGACGAGGCTGTCCATTTGAGGACATCCAAGCTGTCCTCATTCTTTAGTGAACGTGGTTTCCCCCTGGCTGTGCTAGATGGATCCCTCACCCACTTCTCTTCTGTCCTCTCCTCTCAGACGCAATAAGAACAGTTCCCCTGGTCCGCGCCTTTCACCAGCCTCCGCATCCAACACGTCAATCTCCGACATTTCTGTCGACTCCGATGTGATCCCACCATTAGTATATCTTCTCATCTCCACCCCTTTTCGCCATTCCTCTGCAACTCCTTGGTTCTCTCATCCCATGCCACCCAAACCACCCCCTCCCCAGGTACTTTCCCCTGCAACCCCAGGAGGTATAACATCTGTCTCTATACCTCCTCCTTCATCCAGGGACCCCAGCAATCCTTCCAGGTGAGACAGAGGTTCTTGGGTCCTGCCCATGCTCCTGTCCCGTCCCTTATCTCTCCCAGCTTTCTTTCCCACCCCTTCACAATCACTGAGGAAGAGTTCCGTCCTGAAACATCGCCTATTTATGTTCTCCAGGGATGCTGCTGCTGACCCGCTGTGTTTCTCCAGCCTTTTGAGTCTATAGTCTAAACCAGCATCTGCAGTTCCTTGTTATTAGAGTTTGTACGACCATGATTGATTTGATGATGAAAGGGTTATCCTCTATAGAATATATGAGGAAACCAAGGCTACACTTGCTGGATGAGAGGTGATCTTTAATGACTTCTTCTTCTTCTTGCGTATGGCGTGCACAGCCTAAAGTTGTCGGACAACTTGTTCTATTTGATCTTATTTGATTGTGCACGCCAGGTTGATTGCATTTGTCGAAACAGGTGAAGGTTGCAATCTCCCACCCTGCACAAATGACTGATTTCCTTAAACAAGGAATTGACTATTTGCTTAAACCAAGGATTGTTGGCATGTCTAATGTGGCCTCATTTATTTCAATGGTGTTGCCAGCAATTACTTAATGAAGGTAATGAAAGTGCAAATGAAGGTTTGCTTTCTTGGAATTAATATTTTTAAGTTATGTGTTGAATGTAACTGTGGTAGAGTTGCTGCCTTGCAGCGCCAGTAACCCGGGCTTGATCCTGGCTACGGGTGCTGTCTGTTCGGAGTTTGTACGTTCTCCCTATGACCGCGCTGTTTTCTCCGGCTGCTCCAGTTTCCTCCCACACTCCACAGGTTTTATCGGCTAATTATCTTTTGCTAAATTGTTCCCAATGTGCAGGATCGTGTTAGTTGATGGGGTGATCGCTGGTCGGTGGGCCATAGGACCTGTTTCTGCACTGTATCTCTTAAGTACAAAGAATGCGGCTGTCAATGAATTTATTATTTTTAATGTTTTTCAACTGTTTCAAAATGTCTGTCAGTGACATTTAAAACAGTCGAGTCTGTGACAGAATGAACTGTGGGAATGCCATCAGGTCAGGACTTTTGTTTCCACCATCTGAGGCTGGGTCACTGCTTGCAGACCACTCTGCCTCATGTGACAGTTGCAGCAGGAAACCTGGCAACATGCACCTGCACTGTTTGGGTATCACGAGAGAGGCAAATCTAAGTTCAGGTCGAGCCCACTGAGCACTATCGCAGTGTGTGGAATGGTGCGAGTTACTCGTGCCTTGTGATCTTGGAGGCCATGTTGGGGCTTATCCAGTTAGCTCCAAGTGCTGCTTCTTCCCTCCCAGTCATATGATTATGGGATCTGGAGTCAGGCATTCTCTATAGAAATAACATGTCCAACATTTCTCATGTCTAAAGAAGTCCTGCCTTGAAACGTCATTGATTCAGGTCCTCTGCAGGTGCTGCTTGACCTGCTGGCTTACTCCAGGACTTTGTATCTTTTTTACTCATACTGTATTCTGCTATAGCATTTCTATTTTCACACTGGTTATAAAATAGTTAATTTCTCCAGAAAGAAAGCAGCTGTTATTTGCATACCTCCACTTGTGGCGTCAATACCCCAAAGTGTTTTACAGTGAGGGATGGTGAGTCACTGCTGTGATGTGGCAGCTAAAATGTGCACAGAAAGCACCACAGGCCATACCATTTGTTTTTAATGAAGCTCGTTAAAGAATAAATATTAACCTATGCGGCACAATAGCGCAGTGGTAGAGCTGCTGCTGCACAACGCCAGAGACCCAGGATCAATCCCAACTGCCAGTGCTGTCAGTGCAGAGGAAGGAACTACAAATTTCGGTTTATATCAAAGATGGACACAAAATGCTGGAGTAATTCTGCGGGTCAGGCAGCAACTCCGGAGAAAAATGATGGATGACGTTTCGGGTCGGTATCCTTTCATCTAAGAAAGGTTCTGACCTGAAACTTCACCCATCCTTTTTCTCCAGAGATACTGCCCTGACCCGCTAAGGTACTCCAGGAGCACATTGTGTCTATCTGTCTGTGCGGAGTTTGCACTTTCTCCCCGTGACTGTGTGGTTTCCTCCCACATTCCAAAGACATACAAGTTTGTAGGCTGATTGGTTTCTGTAAATTCCCCTCGAGTGTGTAAGATGCAAAAGTGGGAGAACACAGAACTAGTGTACGAGTGATCATAAGTGATAGCAGTAGAATTAGGCCATTCAAGTCTACATAATCAAGTACATTCAATCATGGCTAACCTATCTCTCCTGGCTTCTCCCCATAAACTCTGACACCTGTACTAATCAAGAATCTATCAATCTCCGCCTTAAAAATATCCACTGACTTGCACTCCACAGCCTTCTGCGGTAAAGAATTCCACAGATCACCACCCTCTGACTAAAGAAATTTCTCCATCTCCTTCCTAAAAGAACATCCTTTAATTCTGAGGCGATGACCTCTAGTCCTAGACTCTCCCACTAGTGGAAACATCTTCTCCACATCCACTCCATCCAAGCCTTTCACTATTCTGTATGTTTCAATGACGTTCCCCCAATGAAGTTCTTTTAACTCCAGCGAGTACAGGCCCAGTGCTGATAAACGCCAATCATAGGTTAACCTACTTATTCCTGGGATCATTCTTGTAAACCTCCTCTGGACCCTCTCCAGAGGAAGTTTTGATGAGCCAAAGGGCCTGTTTCCACATTGGATCTTTGAAAACTAAAACTGTACAAACATACATCAGTGTAGATGTTTCAGAAAGCCCTGCTTGAAATTTGTTTTCAGGCTGCGCCAACTCACTGGAAGTGCATACTAAAGGGAAAGCTTTAAAGGCTCAGCTGTAATTTCAGCATCCTGATGACTCGACACCTTCGTTACACCTGAAAATAGAACCGCTGTTTCTATGGGTTGAGGGATGGTGAATGGATCAGTGAGAGCGTAATAGATACAGTGCCCTCCATAATGTTTGGGACAAAGACCCATCATTTATTTATTTGCCTCTGTACTCGACAATTTGAGATTTGTAATAGAAAAAATCATGTGGTTATAGTGCACATTGCCAGATTTTAATAATGGCCATTTTTATACATTTTGGTTACACCATGTAGAAATTACAGCAGTGTTTATACATGGTCCCCCCATTTCTGGGCACCATAATGTTTGGGACACAGCAATGTCATGTAAATGAAAGTCATGTTTAGTATTTTGTTGCATATCCTTGGCATGCAATGACTGCTTGAAGTCTGCGATTCATGAACATCACCAGTTGCTGGGTGTCTTCTCTGGTGATGCTCTGCCAGGCCTGTATTGCAGCCATCTTTAGCTTATGCCTGTTTTGGGGGCTAGTCCCCTTCAGTTTTCTCTTCAGCATATAAAGGGCATGCTCAATTTGGTTCAGATCGGATGATTAACTTGGCCACTCAAGAATTGATAATTCTTTTGCTTTGAAAAAATCCTTTGTTGCTTTAGCAGTATGTTTGGGATCATTGTCTTGCTGTAGAATGAACCGCCGGCCAATGCGTTTTGAGGCATTTGTTTGAACTTGAGCAGATAGGATGTGTCTATACACTTCAGAATTCATTATGCTACTACCAGCAGCAATCATATCATCAATAACGATAAGTGAGCCAGTACCTTCAGCAGCCATACATGTCCAGGCCATAACACCCCCACCACCATGTTTCACAGATGAGGTGGTATGCTTTGGATCTTGGGCAGTTCCTTCTCTCCTCCATACTTTGCACTTGCCATCACTCTGACATAAGTTAATCTTCATCCCATTTGTTTACAAACCTTTTTCCAGAACTGCAGTTGCTCTTTTAAGTACTTCTTGGCAAACTGTAACCTGGCCATCCTATTTTTGCGGCTAACCAGTGGTTTGCATCTTGCAGTGTAGCCTCTGTATTTCTGTTCATGAAGTCTTCTGCGGACAGTGGTCATTGGCAAATCCACACCTGACTCCTGATGAGTGTTTCTGATCTGTCGGACAGGTGTTTGATTTTTTTTCTTTATTATAGAGATAATTCTTCTGTCATTAGCTGTGGAGGTCTTCCTTGGCCTGCCAGTCCCATTGCGATTAGTAAGCTCACCAGTGCTCTCTTTCTTTTTAATAATGTTCCAAACAATTGATTTTGGTAAGCCTAAGGTTTGACTGATGTCTCTAACAGTTTTATTCTAGTCCCTCAGTCTCATAATGGCTTCTTTGACTTTCATTGGCACAACTTTGGTCCTCATGTTGATAAACAGCAATAAAAGTTTCCAAAGGCGATGGAAAGACTGGAGGAAAGACTAGGTGCTGAGAGCTCTCTTATACCTGCATTAAGGAGGCACTAAAACACACCTGAGCAATTACAAACGCCTGTGAAGCCATGTGTCCCTAATATTATTGTGCCCTAAAATGGGTGGACTATGTATAAACACTGCTGTTATTTCTACATGGTGAAACCAAAATGTATAAATATACCCTTTAATAAAATCTGACAATGTGCACTTTAACCACATGTTTTTTTTTTTTCTATGACAAATCTCAAATTGTGGAGTACAGAGGCAAATAAATAAATGTTGGGTCTTTGTCCTGAACATTATGGAGGGCAGTATATGTAATTATTTTGACATTGTGCATGTATGTGTGAAATTGTGTCTTAGTCCATATGAGGGGTCTTAACGAAATAGCAACTGTCCATTTTCTTCCACAGACGCTGCCTGATGTGTATACTTTAGTTTCGAGATACAGTGGGGAAACAGGCCCCTCTGCCCACCGTGTCCGCGCCAACTCGCCATCACTCCGTTACATTAGCACTATCCTACACACTAGGGACAATTTACATTTTTTACCGAAGCCAATTCACCTACAAACCTGTACGTCTTTGGAATGTGGGAGGAAACCAGCGCAATGATAACCCACGCAGTCATGGGGATGGCTTAAAACTTCATACAGACTGCAGCCGTAGTCAGGATCAAACTCGGGTCTCTGGTATCTGTGCACCACCCTGCCGTCAGTTCCCGTGTGTCTGAGTCAGGTGTTTGTTTGAATTTGAACAAGTTTAAGTGTATTTCAATGTTTGTCCGAAAGTGACTTTAAGTCAATCTGTGAGTGTGAATTTGTCTCTAAGTTTGAATATCTGAGTGTTGAGGTGTGCTTTTAAATCAATGTGTATTTGTGTGCACTGCAGCACTGCTGTGAAAAGTGGACTCTTACTTTGACACATTAAAGCACCCGTTGGATCTCCTGCTGTATGGGCGGGGATCATGTTAATTGGGCCGATTTCAAATGCTGGAGATCATTCATGACCGGGGCCCTGTTCCGCCCGGGATCCTTGACTGAAAGTGGCTTTCGCCGTGGCATGAAAAGGCAGTAAGTGAGAGCCCAGCGTTCACCAAGACTGGAATTGAGGATATCTCTCAAAACTGGTGTGAGAAATGCTCTGTTTTAATGGTGCCCTGATTGAAGTGATTAGTCTCAGTTAATGGTCGGTAAATGCAAACGTATCTGTTAGTAATAAATGAGAGATTAAAAAATGGTGACAAATGGGGCTATTTCCAGCTCGGAAGTACTGTACAAATTATACGGCCGCATGTGCTGTTTTAAGGAGAAAGAGCTCTTTAGCTGTTTGAAGGAAAGGGAGTAGGAAGCAGTGGAGCTCGGGTGTAGAAGGAAGTTTGTGTGGAGCTTCCTGGTGTGGAGCAGCCTGGTGCTTTCAAACTGTTTCTCTACTGTAAATTTTAAGTAATTTTGTATTAATGCGTAATCTACATTAAAAATACAGGCTTGGCAAACAGTGACTAAACTGAACTGTTACTATTCATTCAAAAAATAATCATGAACTGGAATTCTGAGAATCTAGGTGAAGTTGGTGGGCATATGAGAGAAAATAAATTGTCGGGTAGTCAGTGGTGGTAAGTGTTGATGGGATTGTACTGAGAGCTAGCATTGAATCATCTATTTCCATATTGTATGGAAGGGAAAAATAAATTCTTAAATTTCTTTCTGTTCCATCTATGAATATTGATCTTTGTATAGTATTTTGGGCCAGGAATTATATTTGAATCTGCTTTATTTGTACTGTTTTGAAACCTAACTCTGGTGGAATATGCTCACTAAATGATAAGAATGACGGGGAGTTCCAGAACGATAACTGACGTTATCTGGGAGGTGTATGACGGGAACACAGTGCAAACATCGCGGGGTGAGATGAGTGGATATTTGTGGATCCTTGTCTGCTGCAAGCTTCGACTGTTGGTGTTGTCGTAGTAGCGACACAGAAGTATTCCATTCAGACTGTGGGCCATTCCTTATGGGACAGCATTTTGGCACAAGCTGGTAGAGCTGCCACTTCATGTCTCCATTGATCCACCTTCAATCATGAACTGTGGAGTTCGCATGTTATCCCTATGATCACGTGGGTGTGTATTCTGGTGTCTTCCCACATGTCAAATATGTGCAGGTTGTATCAATTAATTGACCACCATAAATCAATTGTCTCTAATGTGCGGTTGAGTGAGATGCTGGAAAGATATTAGTCGTGAGATGCTGTCCTCAATAAGTGCCAGCTCCTTCAGGGAAATAGAATTCAACTAGGGATGGTTGTGATGGAAGGTTGCGGAGTGGGTATGCTTTCACGACTGACGCGATGAGTTTGTGATGGGCTCTCTTAACAGCCAGCTCACTGACAAGTTTCTTTCAAATGTAATCAAATGCTTAGCTAGGAAGCTGTGAAACAATACTAGAATCCTCACACCCATCTCAAGTTCTGAATGATCTATCCCATCGTGGTTGATAAAGGGGCCATGTGCATATGCTCAAGGATCTAAGTTATTGTCCCAGTACAGATCCCAGCACATCATATCCATGTTTTATTCCTCCCACTTAAAGCTTATTGCTGATGGGGTCCCTGGGTTTCCTGTAGAATTGCATGCCACTGTATCCGAGTTATGGGCGGCATAGTGGCGCAACAGTAGAGTTGCTATCTTACAGCACCAGATCTGGGTTCGATCCTGACTACGGGTGCTATCTGTACAGAGTTTGTTCGTTCTCCCTGTGACCGCGTGGGTTTTCTCCCGGTGCTCCGGTTTCTTCCCACACTCCAATGACGTTTTGTAGGTTAATTGGCTTTGGTAAGTTGTAAAATCTAGTGTGTGCAGGTTAGTGTAAGGGGTGATCGCTGGTCGGCTCTGATTCGGTGGGTCGAAGGGCCTGTTTCCACGCTATATCTCTAAAATCTAAAGTTGCAGCTGCGATCCATGCACCTTCCCACTTTGTGGCTGCTCATAGATACTGACACTTGTAAAAGGTTTTGGCAATTTGTCGTTTGTGATAGACTGACTAAAGAAAACATTTGCAATCATAAACCCCCAGATTAAGCCTTTATCGTTCTCAATGAGTGGGGGTAGGGACCTGGTCTTCCTGCAGATAACAAAAATGCGGTCGCCATTAAAGCCCTCTCCTTTGTACCCAGTACAATCCCCAAACATAAAAATGCTCTTAACCTTCTTAAAAAAACATTAACGCATTAATCTTTAAGTACCTAAAAGGCAAGGTTATTCGTTAATAACCTTCCGTTGACTGCATTAATCCTTACAAGCTGAGGTCTGTGTTAAAATCACAAGGTACAGGTGCATAAGCAAAGACTGCTTTCTGTTCCAACAGTGAACAGTGGAAAGCCACTTGCCGCGAGTGGTCTGGAAACTGTTCATGGTACCTATTCAGACAATGTGTACGTGCAAATAGATACATTTCTGTTCAAATAAAATTTGAAGTAAGGCCTGGCCATCCTCAAGTACGTCGATTCACAGAGGAAGTCAGCAGATAACACTGAATGTAAGCCGCATCATCTGGGTAGCCCAGATTGCTGCCCATCTGCAATAGATTTGCAAGACCCAATGTTTATAATGCTCATGCAGGGCTGTTGATTGCAGAATGAGGAATACAGGCATGCTTATGTTTAATTTATTGTCACATGTACCAAGGTACAGTGAAAAGCTTTTTTTGTTGCGTGCTATACAGTCAGTGCAAAAACTATACATGTTTAAAATCAAGTCGACCACTGTGTACAGGTACAGGATAAAGGGAATAACTTTTAGTGCAAGGTAAAGTCCGATTAAAGATAGCCTGATAATAGCTGGGAAGAAACTGCCCCTATATCTGGAGGTTATGCGTTTTCACACTTTTGTACCTCTTGCCTGATGGGACTGGGGAAAAGGGGGAGTGTCCGGGGTGAGACTCGTCTTTGACTATGCTGGTGGCCTTGCTGAGACAGCGTGAAGTGCAGATGGAGTCAGTGGAAGGGAGGTTACTTTGCTTGATTATTTCGGCTGCGTCCGCAATTCTCTGCAATTTCTTCTGGTCTGAGATGGAGCTGTTCCCAAACCATGCTGTGATGCATCCCGATAAAATGCTCTCTGTAGAAGTCAGTGAGAATTGTTGGGACATGCCGAACATCCGAAGCCTTCTAAGGAAGTCTGTGCTTTCTTGGCCATTGCTTTGATATGGCTGGTCCAGGACACGTTGCGGGTGAGATTTACTCCTGGGAACTTGAAACTTTCAACCATCTTTACTTTGGTACCATCAATGTATACTGGGCAATGTGTACTGCTTTGCTGACTGAAGTCAATCACAATCTCCTTTGTCATCCTGACATTGAGGTTGTTTTGACATCAGTTTACGAGGTTCTCAATCTCCTTCCTGTACTCTGTTTCGTCATTATTGGATGTCCAGTCCGCGACGGTGGTGTCGTCTATGAATTTGTAAATTGAGTCGGATTTGTATTTGGCTGCACAGTCATGGCTATATAAGGAATTAAGAACCCTACATACAGTGCGGTTACTCTCGATCTACTTCATTTTGGTTTTGACTCAGTTATGTATCTTCTGGAGGAGCTAAGGTGCTGCATTAATGCTTCCTATTTCTCATCAACAGTTTTATCATGATATTGAAGTAGTTGTAATTTAGAACGGATCAATACAACCTTAAGGTTTAGTTTAGAGATACTGCATGGACACAGGCCTTTTGGTCTGCCAGGTCCACACCAATCATCAATCACCCATTTGCACTAGTTCTATGGTGCTAGAAAATCAGTGATGTACATTTTGGATTGTGATCATTGTTCGAAATACATCAGCAGCTGAACAGTGATTCTGTGAGGAGTGTGACTGTGGGCACGGTTGGTGGTAATTGCCATTTCTAGTTCACTTCAGAAATTGCTGAACCTTTGTGAATTCAGCATTGGTAAAGGAATAATGATTCTTTCCACATTAAGAAAGTTGGAGACTGTGGTGTTCCTGGTCTTCTGAAGTCCTAATATTTAGTGACATGGAGGTCTTGGCAGTGCTGTTAACCAAGCCTGGGTATTATGCCTTTTTCAGATGGCACACTGTGCAGACGACTCCTGCTGATAACAAACTCTCAGAAACAACAAATAAATAAATGATCATAGGACCTATATAACTGACATATAACCATATAACCATATAACCATAACAGCACGGAAACAGGCCATCTCGGCCCTTCAAGTCCGCGCCGAACATTAAAAAAAAAATAATAAAAAAAAATTTTTTTTTAATTAAAAATAAATACTTCCCCCTAGTCCCATCTACCTGCACTCAGACCATAACCCTCCATTCCTTTCCCGTCCATATACCCATCCAATCTATTTTTAAAGAATAACATCAAACTTGCCTCCACCACTTCCACTGGAAGCTCATTCCACACAGCTACCACTCTCTGAGTAAAGAAGTTCCCCCTAATGTTCCCCCTAAACTTCTGTCCCTTAATTCTCAAGTCATGTCCCCTTGTTTGAATCTTCCCTACTCTCAATGGGAAAAGCTTATCCACGTCCACTCTGTCTAACCCGCTCATAATTTTAAAGACCTCTATCAAGTCCCCTCTTAACCTTCTGCGCTCCAAAGAATAAAGACCTAACTTGTTCAACCTTTCTCTGTAACTTAGTTGCTGAAACCCAGGCAACATTCTAGTAAATCTCCTCTGTACTCTCTCTATAATTAGGCGACCAAAATTGTACTCCATACTCCAGAATTGGCCTCACCAATGCCTTGTACAATTTTAACATTACATCCCAACTTCTATATTCAATGCTCTGATTTATAAAGGCCAGCACACCAAAAGCTTTCTTTACCACCCTATCTACATGAGATTCCACCTTCAGGGAACTATGCACAGTTATTCCTAGATCCCTCTGTTCAACTGCATTCCTCAATTCGCTACCATTTACCGTGTACGTCCTATTTTGATTTGTCCTAGGTCGATGGATAGATGTTGCTCAAGGTTTTGTATTTATTGAGAGAGAATGTCTGTGTACCTGCAGTTCCTTGCCTGCATGTTGATACCCAAAGTTATGAGACAACTGTGTGGAGTGAAGGGAGAGAGTGAAATGTCCATTGACTCGAGGTGAGAAGAGCAGGAACACAGGCTATTTCAGCCAAATGGGCAAGTGTAACTAAGCAGAAGTACAGGTACATTTACGACAAAGTTCAGTTTTCAACATTTGGCATTTGGTCTGGGAGAGTTTGGGAGATTAGGCTAGAGTTTTAGATCTGTCGACAATGAAGTCACAAACACAATTTGTGAGTGGGCTGTTTGAAGTGTTTCCATGTGCTCCCTCATGGCGATTGATCTGCTGTAGTCAGCAGGTCAGCTTGCAGAAATGACTCGACACTGCAAACAAATGCAGATGTTGGAAACAGATTACAGGGTCTCCCCACTTATAAATGTCCCGACTTATGAAAATCTGACTTTATGCAAACTCTTCCATACAATCTTAAAAAAAAATTCAAGGAAGTAATAATAATAAAATGTTTTGTGATATGCTTTAATGACTGAATTTAATGTACATTGCAATAATAATTATGGGTCATGTTTGAGTAAATATTTGAGGAAATGGGCAAATTAATGCAAGTGTATGATGAGTGATACAATATGAGTTACTGTAGAAAATGGATGTTTCAGACATGGAGAATATGTTTACATAGGGTTCTCAGAAATGCAACTCTTATGTAACTCAGGACTGCCTGAGCTGGAAATACTCACCTTACGCAGTATTTCCCTAGTTTGGGCACCTTCTATAAAAGAAAACAATTAACACTTTAAGCCAATCCTTGACTTTTATCAGGAAAAGTAACTGCAGTTTTGGCATCTTGAAGAGAGATATACTTACACTGGAGACACAGTAAAGACGTCTGGGAATACAACTCTTTGGACTTTAGAAGAATGAGAACAATATACCGAGAAGCTCATGACAAGTTAGATGTTGAGTGGATGTTTTCCACTCAAGGGGGAATCTAAAACTGAGGCTGTTTAGAATTAGGAGGCTCTTTTCAGAGTAAAGTCATAGAGCTATGTAGCATGGAAATAAGCCCTTCAACCCAACGCCCATTTGCTTGCTTTTGGTCTATTTGGCTCTAAACCTTTCCTATCCACATATCTGTCCAAATGCCCCAGCTGTAATGGGAAAGGTGTCTGTGTGTTGTTAGGAATTTGTTGACCACGGTGTGCAACTCCTCCAGTACTGGCCAAGCATCTGCTCGAGACTGAATGTAGACCACAGTCATGGTGATGGAGGTGAATTCCCTTGGGAGGAGAAGGGATGTCACTTTACGGCTAGGTTATCCAGATGTGATGACCAAGAGTGTAACAAGATCCCCGCCACATCTGAATACCACAAAGAGTTTACCATGAGTCAGATGCCACTATCCTATTTCCTATTGATGCCATCCGATCCTTCTGATGGATTAAGAAACCTTCGGGCTGGAGGGATGAGTCTGGAGAGCTGGGGTGGACCATATCGATGAAACACAGTGCAGTGTTCCCTCGGCCCTCTGGTAAAGCAATCTTGCCCTCAAGATCCCAATCTTATTTTATAGGGATTGTACATTGGCCAATACAATGCTGGGGATAGGTGGGGCATAGTCTTCGGCATTTCATTCTTACTTGCAGGCCACCCTGACGACCATGTTTCCACGCATAATGGAGTGCTTCCAGATCTTATACTCACTATGCAAGCTGCGGGGTTGGGGTCCCTTGCCGACGGAATCTCCTGCCATCAGATACTCCTTTGTCATTGGGACATTGTGATTAGTGCTCATCCATTTAAATGGACTGGCAGCCTGTCTCTTCCGGCTGTTTCTTTGAAGTTATGAGTTCAAAACGACTATATCTCAGACACAAAAAGCTGGAGTAACTCAGCTGGTCAGGCAGCATCTCTGGTGAACAGGATAGGTGACGTTTCAGGTCCCAATGAGTTACTCCAGCTTTTTGTGTCTAACCAGCATCTGCAGTTGCTTCCTACATATTTAATCTTGACCTGCTCTGCTGTTTGCAAAATGTTACCACACTCTGGCACCATTTTATTTATTTCCTGCTCCCATTTCTTGCCCTTACCACCCCTCATCCTTTCACTCTTACCCTTTTTGCCCTTTGCAGGTGCTAAAATATCTGTCAGTAGAAACGTGAGAGGAAAAGGATGCGAATCAATTCTAACAGAGACAAGAGTTTTTGTTAACTTGATGTGGGTCACTTTCCAGAGTTAGAGGGTAGTATAAGGAAGTGAAATATTATTCTCCTGGAGATGGAACCTTTTTCTGAAAGCTGAGGATAGGTTTGCACATCGTGCTAGTGCAGGAGGGATGTGTTGATGTGAATACTGAACCGCCATTCCCTCCAGGCAACTCTGATTTCTCACTAACACCATGGCATCAATAATTAACAATGGATTGAGTGTCAGCCACACCTATACCTGGAGGTGTCTTAACAGCAACTCAGATGCTGTCAATTCAAGGCTGTGCATTTCATAACACACAGACCAGGTAGGTTATTCAACCCAGCAGCATGATCTAACCCGAAAGCCTGGATTCTCAGAAGGCCTTTGATAAGGTGCTGCAGGCGAGTCTGCTAAAGAAGAGAGCCCATGGTATTGCATGGAAGATACTAGCATGGATAGAAAAAGTGTGAATAAAGGTTTTTTTTCTGGTTGGCTGCCAGTGACGAGCAGTGTTCTGCAATGGTCGGTGCTGGGGCCGCTACTCTTCACGTTGTATATCAATGATTTGGGTGAGGGAATTGAAGGCTTTGTGGCCAAGTGTGCAGATGATACGAAGATAGGTGGAGGGGCAGGTAGTGCAGAGAAAGGAGGGAGTCCACAGAAAGATTTGAACAGGTTGGGAGAGTGGGCAAAGAAGTGGCAGATGGAATACAGTGCAGTAAAGTGTGCAGTCATGTATTTTGGTAGTAGGAATAAAGGTGTAGACTATTTTCTAAATGGGGAGAGGATTCAGAAATCAGAGGTGCAGAGGGACTTGGGAGTGCTGGTGCAGGATTAGCAAAATGTTAATTTGCAAATTGAATCGGTTGTAAGGAAGGCAAATGCAATGTTAGCGTTTATTTAGAGAGAACTAGAATATAAATACAGCGATGTAATGCTGAGGTTTTATAGAATGCTCTGGTCAGTCAGCTTTTGGAATATTGTGAGCAGTTTTGGGCCCTATATCTGAGGAAGGATGTGCTGGCGTCGGGTCCAGCGGAGGTCTACGAGATTGATTCCGGGGATAATTGGGTTAACATGCGATGAGCATTTGACGGCACTGGGCCTATACTCGCTGGAGTTCTAGAAGGATGAGGGGGACCTAATTGAAACTTACTGAATAGCAAAATGCCAGAATAGAGTGGATGTGGAGAGGATGTTTCCACTAACGGGAGACTAGAGTTTATGAATAGTTCTCGGGAATTGAACCCTGTCATAACCCAGGGGTGCCTTGTAGAATTAATTGAAATCCGCACCGATATTTAAAAATTCTACATTTATTCAACCTAGCCTTGTATTTTGAAGTCTGAAGAAGGGTCTCGACCCGAAATGTCACCCATTCCTTCTCCACAGAAATGTTGCCTGTCCCGCTGAGTTGCCCCAGCATTTTGTGTCTGTCTCGTATTTTGAGAGTAGGCAACTGGTGACACAGTTAGCAGTGATAACCATGCACTATCCTGTGGGAATGCTGCTGCAGTCTGATGAATGTTGCTACATTTTGAGCAGGCTCAAATCCTGAAACCCCAATCGTCATCTTGCTATGTACAGTATGTCTTCTGACTATTTATTTTACTGTGTTCCTGTCGTTCTTTGCTAATTGAGTTGGTTGGTCAGGGTGCTATCAGATTAAGTAACTTATTCTGTCCTGTGTTGCTCTTACTTGCAAATAACTTTTTTTCCCCCATATGAGTATTCACCGTAGACGTGAAGTTTATTCTTAACAAGTAATAATTAAAGACAGGTGACACTTTTAAACCTGTTTTCAGTAAAGATTGAGGCATTTATTGTTAATTATAATTGTAAGAGAGTCCACAAGGTTCTCATGGGCTTTATTCAAGGATTTCTACAGCATGGATAGGGGCCCTTCATTCCAACACATCCATGCTGAATAGGTGCTGCCTGAGCTAGTCCTGTTGCCTGTGTTTGGCCCATTTGCCCCTGAGCCTTTCCTATCCATGTATTGGTCCTAATGTCTGTGAAACATTGTCATTGTATCGGCCTTTAGCAGCTCATTCCATATACCCACCATCTTCGGTGTCACCAGGTCACCTTTAAATCTTTATCCTGTCACCTTAAACCATGTCCTCTCTTTAAACTCCCCTATCCTGGGGAAAAGACTATCTAGCCTAGACCCTCATGATTTTATAAACCTCTGTAAGATCACCCCTCAACCTCCTTCAGAGAAAAGTCCCAGTCTCTCCTTATAACTCAAGCCCTCCATTCCCTGTAACATCCTTGAGAATCTTTTCTGCTGCCTTCTCTCAATGCTTTGTGAAGAATGATAGGGTTGAATGGTGTTGTGTATCGAGGGAAGGTCAGCCTTCTCCTTTTCCATGCTTCCTATGTAGAGCAGTGAAGACTGCGAGTCATTCGAGCTCAACAATTGAGCTTGGTCGAGATCATTGCCTTTTTTGATGAGCTGTTATCTTTTTCTCAGTTAGACTTATGGTCACTGGTCTAAAATAACTTCTGATATTCATAATCCTGCAGACCCTTTGTTATTTTGTTTTGTGATCCCCAGGTGAATGTTAACAGTCTGGGTCAAGGCCCTTCAGCCCCTCAAACTTAGTGGCCCTTTGAAAGATAAAACATAGAACAGTACGGCACAGGAACAGGCCCCCAGGATGTCGATTGTGATGCAAGAGAGGCATTATACCCGTGGATGGGAGTGGCTTCGAGTTTGCATTCCACCGTGTGCACACTTGCTGTCTGCAGTCTAATAGAGGAAAGGGGGATGTACACTTTAGTAAAGATGAGAGTCAGATCAGCTCAAAGTGCCTCACAGCCAATGAAGTACTAGTGAAATTCAAACACGATTTTGAACAATGAATAAGATTAAATAGCACGTTAATGCTTCGATGTGAGACTAACAGTGAGCAATATTTATATGATCTCCTTACACTAGTTTCTGCAGTGCCTTAAGTTATTTTACATTGCTTGGGCAAGTGCCTTGGTTCCGCACACTCCATAGAATGCAGGACGCTGAGGAGTGATCTCATAGAGGGGTATAAAATCATGAGGGGAATAGGTAAAGTGAATGGACAAAGTCTTTTTTTCCAGGGTAGGAGCCATAAGTGGTTCTTATCCTGCCTATACACTGGATATGTTGAAGCTGATCATCATGCGATCCACTGTTCCTTCAAAGTCGCAACGCAAACCAGATTGTGTTGAACCTTCCGCGATCTATGATATTTTACAAAGATGTGTTCAGAAATGACTAAGAATGCAAAGGAAGGAAAACGATAGTAAACGGCAGCACATCATGGAGAGTGTTGAACTGAGCATTGTGAGGGGGGTGGGTGAGCTTTAAATTAATTTTGTGTATCTTTTGCAATGAGCAGCATCGCTAACATTCGAGATTTGAGCGGAACTAGCAGAAGCCCAGGAAGTTATATTAGGAACTAGACCAAGTGCAGACATGTTGGGTCTGGAACCCGAACGTGCTTCAGACCCCGGGGCGAAAATCGCTAGCGAAAGAAAAAAAATGGTGTCGTTTTTTGGAGCAGAGCCGGTCGGCAGCAGCCGTTATGGTGGCTGGCCAGCAGGAGGAGACAAAATAAGAGGGGGGGGGGGGGGGGAGAAGGATTTTATTAAAAATGTCTACATAAAGACGACGAAATTTAATCAGGAGTGGATACTTGGAATGAAAAGTGAAATCTCTACCGAAATTGAAAAAATCTCGGCGTTTCTGCGTGTGTTGTTGGCGTAGCAACGAATCAAAGGAAGGCTGGCACCCACAAGACAGGCAGAAACACACACACACAGGCAGAAACACACACACACACACAGTTTAAAATATAGATAGATGGATATGTTCTCTAGGATGTGATCAAGAAGGAAAGTAAAGCAGACCCACTGACAGTTAGTTTGACTTGGACTTGCAAAAGTCCTTTGCTCCAGTATCACACAGATGGATGTTAATTGCTAGATAATTAAGAAAATGGCAGCACAATTTTTCAAAATTGGTTAGAAGCAGGGAAGTGTGACAATGCGAATAGAAGTTGCGGATGTGATTAGTTGTGTTCTATTTTAGGTTCACTTCTATTCAACATAGAGTTATAGAACTATACAGCATTGAACTAGGCCCTTTAGCCCAACTTGTCCATACTGACCAAGTTGCCCAACTGAGCTAGTTCCACATGCCTGCGCCGACCCAAACTCCTCCAAACCTTTTGCTGTCCATGTACCTGCGCAAGTGCTTTTTAAATGTCATCATTGTACCCCTGTCTGCCACTTTGTCTGGTAGATAATTCCTTGAAACCACCAGCCTCTGTGCAAAACGTTGCCCCTCGGGTCCCTTTTAAATCTTTCCCACTTTATCTTAAACGTCTGTCCTCCAGCTTTAGATTCCCTTAACCTGAGGGAGAGGACTGTGGCTGTTGATCTTATCCATGCCCCTCATGATGTATGTCTGTAAGGTCATTCCTCAGCCTTTGATGTTCCAGGGAAGAAAGACCCAGCTTCTTCTTACAATTCAAACCTTCCAGACCCAGTAACACTTGTAAATCTTTTTTGCACTATTTCGTTCAATTACATCCTTTCTTTAGCAGGGTGACCAGAATCGTATACAGTACTTATGTACTTATTGTCTCCCACTTGTAGAGCTGTTTTCCTGTATTTCCCAATGTTACTCCTTGGATTAATGAACACGGACAATGCCAAACAGGCCTAGTGAATAATTATTGGGACCAAAGGAACTTGCAAAGGTATATGGAAAAGAGGGGAATGAGTTTAAAAAAATAAAGTCAGATTGAATTCAACGTCATTAAAGGTGAAGTTGCAGAGTTTGGTGAACTAGTGTGGTAATTATACAGACAGACGTGACTGAATGATGTGGCACTACAGTGGGATTCAGACGCTCATTTTTAAACAGCATTAGACTCAATGAAGCTGTAAGGAAACATAATGGAATGCTGATTTTTAATGCAGAATTATCTAAGATAAAAGTTAAGTTGAGACTTTGACTGTCAAAACTGGGCAGGCTGACCTGAATCAAGTAAAAGGATAACACGAAGCACAGAACTCACGTTGTGGAGTGTTTCACCCATCTACTTTATCTCCCTCCATCTCCCCTCCCTCCTCTATCATCCCCACCCTCCACTTCATGTGGTACTGGATCTGATGGGATGCAATGATGTTGGCCCCTGATGCCTAGTTTTGAACTACGTAACCTGTTCTGAACCAATGACCTTTAGAATGGTGGTGTTGCTACACATTATGATGCTCTTGATGTGAAGAGAGGGCTTTGCTTCGACAAGGACTGAGCAGCGATTAATCCCACCAGCACAGTCGTAGGTTTAATTGTGATGGTTAAATTAGTGGCAAAGCAGAGTGCTGTCGTTGTTCTTGGAAGATGTTGGTGTATCACATAGGTAGAGTAGGGACAGTTTAATATTTATTGTAGGAACTGTCCTTCCAACAGCTGTTGATTACAGAAAACAGGGTTTAGTAGGAATAGATAGTATGCTGTCAGCATGCTAACTACACTGGAGTTGATCAGTAGACCTTACAGTTTCTGCATTATTGCTCTGAATAGCATTATTCATGTCATTACCATTGTTGGGAGGAAAGAACTGCAGATGCTGGTTTAAATCGAAGGTAGACACTAAATGCTGGCGTAACTCAGCGGGTCAGGCAGCATCCCTGGAAAGAAGGAATGGGTGACGTTTCGGATCGAGACCCTACTTCAGACTGATCTTTGTTACCATTGTTGGACTGTTTTCAATTTGTAGTGGACCAATATGATTTTTACCCACAGGTACACCTTAGTTCTCATTAAAATACTTACATAATATTGGCAACACTGGGCCCATTAGATGGTCTAAAGGAGAGAGATACCAGTTCCAGCATGTGCAGTCAGTCAGTGAGACGAACACCTATGGTGGAGCCCAAAGGAGAATAGAATTTGCCTTTTTATACCATGTTTCAGTGGCTGTGGTACCAGTCGGCACCCACTGATGTAAAGAGAACAAACTGCTGGAGGAATGGTGGTTGTCAGGCAGCATCTGTGGATACAAAGGGATGGTCGATGTTTCGAGTGGAGACCCTACATCAGGACTGACATTGGCGAAGTGGAGATGGCCAGTACAAAGAAGTGATGGGGAAGGGTCTGGCAGGAGCTGGCAAATTATCAGTGGATCCCATTGAGGAGGGTCTATTGGCAGAAGGAGCCTGGTGGAGGAGGGATAGGTGGAACTGTAAGGTGATGAGTGGAGCCGACAAAGGGCTGCAGATAATGGGGTCTGATAAGAAAGGAAGGTAATGAGTGGAACCTGATAAGGAAGGGATAGTAGGGAGATGGGAACAGTAAGAGGTGGGGATATAGAACCCAGTGGGTTGAGTGTGAGGCAGTTGAAAGAGGTGAGGGAGGGGAAAGAAATCGGGTAACTGTGTGTGTGTGTGTGTGTATACTGACCATGTGGTATCCTCTCTGTGTGTCTTGACCTTGGCAATGGAGGAGGCTGAGGACAAAGGTTGGTGTGAGAATGGCCAAGTTAAAATGCCTTGTAACCAGGCGCTTAAGATAGCCTTGATGGACAGCGCATAGATGCATGGTAAAAGAGTCGTTTGGTTTGTGCTCTGTCACTGATGTAGAGGAGGCCGTATTGAAAACACTGAATGCAATAGACTTGGTTGGAGAAGATGAATGTATTGCTGTGTAACACTAATGGCTGCAGTAATATCCTTCTAACTTGCAAGAGACTTATCTTGGTGCAGTTGGTAACCATGGAGTGTGCTGGGCATCACCCTGTGTATAATTCCAGGCTCTCTCCTTCTGCTGCAGGTCTCTGCCACGTTTGCGGAGGCAGCCAGTTGTGCGGTGTCCCAGGATGAGCCTTCACGGAACAGTGGCAGTGGCCGACAAGAATCCATATCCTTCACAGCAGATGAACCAAGCCCTTGACCAAAGGGAAGATAGCAATCTCCTGCCTTGCCTCCGCAGCACAGCTCCATCTGTCAGGCAGCGGACCTCAGGTGGGTAGTTCAACAACACTTTCAACGGCTTTTCTGCAAGTAGAAAAGGGAGACTTGCATTTGGGTAGCACTTGGTGTCTCTCAATGCTCTCTCAACCTTTCGAAACACTTTGAAATGAGTTACGATTGTGATGTGGCAAAAGTGATTGCCTACTAGTGCACATTGAGACTCCCCAAAGCGCAAAGAGATAATCAATAATCAGCACTTGAGCAATAAATAATGACCAAAGCAGCATGGAAAGTTGCCTTGGTATTCAAAACTCTCAATTTATGACATAAAGGCAGACCATTCAGCCCTTGCCCATCCCTCTCGAGCCCTTGTTCAGTAAACTTGTGGGTACTGCACTTGAGTGCACGTTTCATTACTTTATAAATATTTTGATGCAAAATGTTTTCATCTCCACCCTAATCCTACTACCAACTCCTTTCTGGAATAGTTTCTTACGGCTCACCCTATCTAGACTAGAGTTGCTAAATCTCTCCTTGGCTCCTTTTATTCTAAAGATCTTGGCATATTGTCTTTATCTTGTCTAGGAGTAGACAAATTGGCCCTTCAAGCCTGTTCCGCTGTTCAACAAGATCATGGCTGGCCTAACTTAGTGCTCAACACCAACTTTCTGCTCTCGTCCCAAGCTACTTCCTTGTCACTCAAATGTTCATAGTTTTAAGCAATGCTTAAAAGTTAGTTTAAATTCTTCATTTTCGAGTAGAGAAAACAAATAAATAGTTAAAGCAGACCAACTCCGTTTTATTCTTCTCTCTAATCTCAAATCCACATTAAACCAAAAATGTAATATTTTATTATATTTATTATATTATATATTATAATTTAATATATATATGTTTATATTTTATTTATTTATATTTAAATTTATATCTGAATTTGGAATGTTTGCAATTGTCCCTGCCTCACCATCCAACATGATGTCACTGAATGTACATGAATCCTGTGCAGAGTCCAATTGACATTACTTTATTTTCGATCCTTGCTCTTGCTGCAAACTTTTCCTTCAGACTTATCCTTAGTTCCCTTTGCTCCTGCTGCCCTCCTCTGATCTGATTGTGACATTGCTACTTACATTTATGCTTGCATTTCGAGTTGATCTCTGGGTCACACAGCTATGGAGCTTGCTCTGTTTCCCAAGCATCTCTGTAGCTGAGTTGTACACTGCCTCATTACTCCCACTGTTTCTGCGCATTCTATACTCTTTGCACTGAATCTGTCTCTCTAAGTAATAAAATCGTACAGCATGGAAACAGGCCCTTCAGCCCAACTCTTCCATGCTAACCAAGATGCCTCATCAAAGCTAGTCCCATTTGCCCACATTTTGTCTATATCCCTCTAAACCATTACAATCCATGTACCTGTCCAACCTGCCTCAACTACCTCCTCTGGCAGCTCATTCTATAAACCCACCAACATCTGAGTGAAAAAGGTGCCCCTCAGGTTTCCATTAAATCTTGCCCCTCTCATGTTAAACCGAGGTCCTCTAGTTCATGACTTCCCAACCCCAGGTAAAAGACCCTGTGCATTCACCCTATCTATTCCCTCATGATTTTGTACACCTCTATAAGATCACCCTTCAGCCTCCTGCACTCCAAGGAATGAAGTCCTAGTTTGCCCAATCTTTCCTTATAGCTCAGGCCCTCGGGTCTTGGCAACATCCTCGTAAATCGTTACTGCATTCTTTCCAATTTAATGACATAACATCAGAAATGTGGATGTTCTATGTTATTACTATCAGAGGTTTGCTCTGATATTTTGCTCTCCCTAGTGTGCGGTTTCTGTTTTATAGCTCTGCTGATTTGGTTTCCATTTGATCCTTCTAGAACATCATATCTATATTCAAATGTTAATGCATCTTTATCCCATATTTTAGCCCATGCTATTTTTATCCTCTTTTATTTAGATTTTTTCCAATCAGTAATGTTACACTGCTCTTCCTGTCCTTCAAGCCAATCTAAGCATTACCTACAAAGTATCTCTGCCTCTGTGCCCTCAAGCTAATCTGCCGTGTTCCCTGAGCTTTTTTGCTGTCTATTTTCTAGTCTGCCTTTCCTCTGCCATCCACCCTCACTCTGTATCTTCCACTGAGCCTTTGAATGAAAGCTCAGGTTACCAACCCCTGCCAACCTATTTGAACCTTACGAAACAGTAGCAACCAGCCTCCCTGCAATCCACATCTGTTGAGCTACAATCTGTCCAGTCTCATACGATTTGAAATTATAAACTGAATTAAATATTTACGTGTAATTTATCCTTGCCGTCTCCTCTTGCGCTGTGATCGCTTGAGTCAGTATTTTATTCACAGATGATTACTTTCATCAGCCATTGATTTCAGACCGTGGCAGTGGAACCCACAGGGTATATATTGTGACTATACACAGGACATCCACTAGAATGGTCAGGCATCTTAATCCCGCAGCCCTCCACATGTAGTGTGTAGGGGCTGATTGGGGTTCGATCTCTTTAATCTGAGCCAGTTCAATTTGCTGATCAGGCCTTGTGTTAAAGTTCCTAAGCACCACCTAAACCTCACACAGTCAGTCCCCATTCCTCACTGTGCACCCACCCTCCCTCCACTGGGCTCAAAACCCACTCTCACCAGGGCCCCTGACCTTCCCACTCATCAGGCTTGCCCTCCATCCCAGGGCCTGGTCCCTGCCTCTCTCCCCTCACATCCTGATCAACTCGCACTGCCTTGCTACTCACTGGGGTCTTGCTGTCCTCCCTTTTAACCTACTGTGTTCACGGAAAAGTATATTGTGATATATCTTTTTTTGAATGTAAATTAAGTGTTTTGGCATTTCAATAGGAATAGTATTTAGTCGTCTGGAAAATCTGTGACCAGCATCACCAGACGCCATAGTGTGCTAGATTATTAGTGCAGATGATTCATCTAGCTGGTACTTCCGGCCATTCCGATCATCAGCCTCCAGCTACGTTGCACTCTGCTTTTAAGAAGCATCGTCAAGTCAAACCAACATTGTTCTCTCTCTCTCTCCACATCTCCAGATCCTGACCTGGCACGGCTCTCTCAGTCTGCAAGCCCTCAACCGTGTAAAGGTGGCACCTCGCCCTCCTGCGGCCCACAAGATGAGCTTGGCCCGGCCGGTTTTGAGCCAGCCTTCTGGCCCAAGGATGGATGGGCTGTTCCCCGCTTGGGGCCGAACACGGGTCCGAATAAAAGAGCTGCCTCCAACGTCAAGGGCAAAAACAGCTGTAAATCGTGGAAGTCCTGCGAACGTGTGGTGCTGATTGTTGATAACACGCGGTTTGTGATCGACCCCGTCATCTTTGCAGCACACCCTGACACCATGCTGGGCCGGTAAGTGCTTATCTCCATATGCCAGACCAGAGCTCCTGCCTACAGCTGCATTCATTCATCACTACCAATTGTTGCTACAGTCATACAGCACAGAGAGAGGCCCTGTCCATGCCGATCAAATACCTTCCTATACAAGTCCCATTTACCAGAAGTTGGTCCATTATCATCCATGTCTCTTGCGACAGAAGGGCAGTTAACTAATGGCTTAAATTTATATTTTGATTGGGATCCAAGCAGCACAAATCAACATAAGATCCCTGCTTCATTTTTGATCGGTCTGAGCTATTCTGATCCAGATCTAAGTTGATCTGTACAATCCTGAGCTATACCTGGTTACGTTCTGGACTATAATATAATATAGAGACCTGAAGGGTCCCAGCTTTTTTTTAGGGTCCCAGCTTTTTTTTTTACAGAGGCCAATTAACCTACAAACCCAAATGTCTTTGGGATGAGGGAGGAAGCTGGAGCACCCGGAGGAAACCCAAACGGTCATTTGGAGAGCATGCAAACTCCACATTGGCAGCATCCAAGATCAGGATCGAACCCGGGTCTCTAATGCTGTGAGGCAGCAGCTCTACCAGCTGCACCACTGTGCCGCCCCTCATTCAGCTGAGGTCGTGAACCAGAGGCAGGAGAGTGAGCGAAGAATGATTGATCTTAATCAGCATTTGTGAAGAACATTACTGGACAGCAGGGACTGGATGGAGTAGATGCCTCGGTGAAAGGAGTGTAGGAGCTGTCTGATTCTTTGCTCTGAGGACCTTGTTCCTTTCCCTTTCAGAATGTTCACTTCAGCGCGTGAACATAACGTCACACAGCCAAATGAGAAGGGCGAGTATGAGATCACTGAAGGCATCACCTCCACTGTCTTCCGTGCAATCCTGGTAAGCTTCCTTTTTGCAGCACTTTAGACTTTCCATCAGAGATACAGTGTGGAAACAGACCCTGCGGCCCACCGAGTCCATGCCGACCAGCGATCTCCCCATACACTAGTTCTATCCTACACACTGGGGACAATTTACAGAAGCCAATTAACCTACAAACCTGTACATTTTTCGAGTGTGGGAGAAATCCAGAGCACATGGAGAAAACTCACGTGGTCACGGAAAACGTACAAACTCCGTACAGACAGCATCCATGGTCAGGATCGAACTATGGTCTCTGACGCTGTAAGGCAGCAACTCTACTGCTGCGCTACCGTGCCGCCCCACTTCTGTTAGGTTTCCCTTAAAGGGTCACAACATCTACCGCAATCGACCTTAATTCTAAACACAGTGGGGAAACTGGGGTGAGAGGCGTCGCTCGCAAAATAAACTGAGCTAGGAAAACAATGGGACTACACCCTGTTTTTATTCATTTTATTTATTCTTTGGGATGCGGACAAAGCTAGTATTTAGGGCGTGTTTTGCCTTTGAGAAGGCAGAGTGTTGTGGTGGAAGGATAATATTCAGACTGGGGGCCTGGGATCGGTGGAATCCAAACAGGATTAACAATTAGATTGAAGAGTTGCAAATTTGCAAATTGTGAAGCTAAAGGAAGGAATGTAGTGGACAGGGGTGGGGAAATAGGTGTGTGTCCATCTGGGGCATAGGGAAGAAAGGGGGGTGTAGTTACCAAAAATTAGAGAATTCAGTGTTCACACTTTTGGGTTGTAAGCTCCCCAAATGGTGCCACGATGTAGAGTGTCAGGAAAGCTTCACTTGATGCTGGGAACCCAGTGTCTAACATGTTCTTATAACCATGGTATTTCTCCAACCAGTACAGCTGTGTTTCTGGTCAAAATCCTATTATGTGTAGGGTGGGGGAACTCTGCAAATGCCATTGAATGTCAAGGTAGGTGGTTGGACTCTGTAATATTAAAGATGGTCTTTGTATGGCATTGGAGTGGTGTGACTATTACTGGCCTCCTATCAGTCGTGGGCAAATGTTGTCTAGATTTTGCTGCTTCATGTTTTGGAGAATTGTGAATGATGTTAAGCAGAGGGCAACCATCAGCCAACATCACCACTTCTGATCTTGCAGTGGCAGGGAGGTCATTGATGAAACAGAAACATAGAAAATAGGTGCAGGAGTAGGCCATTCGGCCCTTCGGCCCTTCGAGCCTGCACCGCCATTCGATATGATCATGGCTGATCATCCAACTCAGTATCCCATCCCTGCCTTCTCTCCATACCCCCTGATCCCTTTAGCCACAAGGGCCACATCTAACTCCCTCTTAAATATAGCCAATGAACTGGCCTCAACTACTTTCTGTGGCAGAGAATTCCACAGATTCACCACTCTCTGTGTAAAAAATGATTTTCTCATCTCGGTCCTAAAAGACTTCCCTCTTATCCTTAAACTGGGACCCCTAGTTCTGGACTTCCCCAAGGAGCTGAAGCTGGTTGGGCCGTGGATACTCCTGCATTGAGGAACTCCCACCTTGAGGTGATTAACCTCGCACAACTTGAGAATAGGAAAAAGTTCTTCAGGCTGAGAATCTTTTTGAACTCCTTGGCACAGGGAGCTGTGGGAGCAGAGTCCCGATGTATCTTTAAGGCTGAGGTAGATATATTTCTAAAGATAGACACAAAGTGCTGCAGTAATTCAGTGGGTCAAGCAGCATCTCTGGACAAAAAAGATGGGTGATGTTTTGGGTCGGGGTCCTTCTTCAGATTGCTTTACATTTCTACATTGTAGATACGTTTCTAATCAGTAATAGAATTGAGGGTTCTGGGGAAAGGATAGGAAAGTGGACGAGGAATGTTAGATCAGTTTTGAATGACAGGGCTGCTTGAAGAATCTAATCTGTTCCCAATTCTTAAGGTCATATGGTAATCGCAACCATTCTCCTTTGTGCGATATATAACTACAATTATTGGAGTGCTTTTGCAAAACAATAAGTGTTGCTAGGTAACACCTTTCATCACTTTGCCAATGATTCAGAGTAGATGGCCGGTAATTAACTGTGTTGAATTCAATGTTTTTTTGAACAGGACATACTTGGACAATTAGCTGCACTCGCGGGTAGACGCCTGTTTTGTAGCTATACTGGAACAGCTTGGCTACAGGGAAGCTAGTATTGGAGTACCTGGTCTTCAGTACAACTGACAGGATGTTTTCTGGTCCCGTAATTTTTGCTGTATTCTCAGCTGTTTGTTGGAGTGAATCACATTAGCTCTTGTTATTCATGCTCTTTTCGCTCTGCTGTATCTTTGCCAAGTTGGCACCTCACCAGGTCTGCTGAGTGTTTCCCCCTGCCTGCCCTCGTGTGTGCTTCACTGAAATAGGTTTGATTATGATATAGAATGAAGGATATGCTTGGCTATTCGATGGTGTCCATTTCTGCCGCTCCTGGCAGTTCGTGGTGCCTTGTGGATGCCTAGTTTACAACCGATAACTCTGAAGGAGTCTCCCCAGTTGTAGTCTCCCCAACCGCAGGGTGCTCTCATTGTGACGATGGGACTTTGCCTCCACAAGTTCACTTCAACCAGTGTTATTGTGGATAAGTCTGCCACAAGGGGATTTATAGCAATGTGATCATACTGGTTCAGTGGCTACCTGCTGTCGCCACAATCTGGCAGCTGTGATCTTCAAGACTCGACCAACCGTGGTCCTCCCAGGTCTCGTTTTCTTGAAGCACAAAATACATCCTGTACCCTTGCTACTCTCAATGCTTCTTCCAAGTGGTTCAGTGTGGATTTGTTAGCTGAGGGTTGGCAGTAGGTAGTTGTGGGGAGCAGGTTCCTGACGCTCATTGTTTCCTGTTAATTGTACCTCTTTGGAACAAAATTGGCTTTGGGGAATTAGATTGATCAGAGTATGTTGCATGACTTAACGTTAGTGGCGTTAACTGTTGTCTTGCCATTCCAGGATTATTACACTACCGGCATCATTCAGTGTCCAGATGGAATTGCAATCCAGGAACTCAGGGATGCCTGCGAATATCTGTGCATCAACTTCAATCACAATACAATCCGATGTCGTGACCTCAGTAAGTGCATCTTCCAGGGCTGTCAGATTCTCCTTTTTCAGAGGTTTTAATTCAGTTTAGTTTAGAGATACAGCGCTGAAACAGGCCCTTCGACCCACCGAGTCCATGCCGACCAGTGATCCCCGCACACTAGGGACAATCAACAATCTTACCAAAGGCATTTAGCCTACAAATCTGTATGTCTTTGGAGTGGGAGGAAACTGGAGCATCCGGAGAAAACCCACGCAGGTCACAGGGAGAGCATACTAACTCCGTACAGACAGCACCCATGGTCAGGATCGAACCCAAGTCTCTGATGTTGTAAGGCAGCAACTCTACTGCTGTGCCTCCCTGTTTGTATTGTTTGTAACTTCATTAGAAAAACCAATACCTCCAGACCAAAAACCCGGCTGGTATACAGATTGCACTGGTGACTTATGGCTGGGAAGATTCTGTTGAGTAACAATATCTTATACTACAAGGTTTTGCTTAAACACTGCATCAAATCACAAATGAGTCTAAAGGATTGTGCAAGGGTGATCGTTGGTCGGTCCCGACTTGGTGGTCCGATGGGCCTGTTTCCACGCTGTATCTATAAAGTCTACAGTCTAATTGCGCATCTCTGGTCTCCTGTAGGGGAAAAGGGTGGTGATGAGCACCTGCTTTAGATGCTGCAATGTCCGTGTGGCTTGTGGTGCTGCTGGGTGGAGTGTTTCGATGTATAAACCAGCAACATTGAAGAAACAATGGCATATTTCCAAATCAGTGTGGCCATTCCTTCGGTAAAATTGGAAAGTGTCCCTAGTGTGTAGGATAGTGTTATTGTAATGGCGATTGCTGGTTGGTGGGAATAGGGCCGAAGAGCTTGTTTCCGCACTGTATCGCTAAAGTCTAAAGTAACGTCTTGGGATTTACTGTACTACTACGTCATTCAACTTGGTTTCCTTCAGTTGGCGGAGCCCATGACTGCTGCCCACTCACTGCTTACTCCTCTGATCTCCTCTGGCAGGTGCTCTGTTACACGAACTGTCCAACGATGGGGCGAGGAAGCAGTTTGAGAGGAACCTGGAGGAGCTGGTGTTGCCCCTGATGGTCTCCAGTGCCCGGAAGGGCGAGCGGGAGTGCCACATCGTGGTACTGACTCACGAGGACACGGTGGACTGGGATGAGCAGCACCCACCTCAGATGGGAGAAGAATATTCTCAAAGTAAGAATTGAACATGAGCAGGCAGTCCCTACTGAGTGATATCATTGAGCTTTTCAGTCTGTGAGTTTAATGTAATAATCTTAACTACTTGAAAAACGTTTGGATAGAGTACTGTCAAATACAAGTTACAGAAGTTACAACCTGTAATTGTGATCCATTTATGTCTCTCTGCTTCTTCCCCAATCACCTTCATCTCACTCCAGTAGCACACAAAGAGAAATGGTACATAAATAAGAGCAGGCTATCTGATCTGACCTTGTCTCAGATTATTTTTGCTGTTCTGATCTCAATAACCCACAACTCTTTTAGTAACTAAAAATCTATCATGTCCTTGTTTATGTTCAGTGACTTTGTCTCCAAAGTTGCCTGGGGTAGAAAATTCTAAAGACGCAAGTTCCTGAGCAAAAAAATATTCCTCCATTTTTATTCTTAAGCAGGAGACCCTTTTTCAGAAACTATGCACCTGGGTTCCACCCAGGACGGACAAATATCCTCTATCTACTTTGTCAAGCACCTTGAGAACCTTGTTTCAGTAAGATTACCCCCATCTCCTGAATTCCCAATTGTGTAGATCTCAGCCACTCGCCCTTTCCTCATAAGACAATATCTTCATCCCAGGAACTAACCACCTCCAGTGCAAGATAGACACAAAATGCTGGTGTAACTCAGCGGGACAGGCAGCATCTCTGTTTTGGGTCGAGATCTTGACCTGAAACGTCACCCATTCCTTCTCTCCAGAGATGTTGCCTGCCTGTTAAGTTAGTCCAGCATTTTGTGTCTATCTTCGGTTTAAACCAGCATTTGCAGTTCCTTCCTACACACCTCCAGTGCAAGTGTGCCAACTGTGCTCTAGGCGTGGTCTCACCAGTGCCTGTACAGGTGGAGCAGGCTTTCCATGCGTCTCTTCTCCACCCCTTTTCAGTTCCTTTTCCTTTCTAACTCGCGTACATTTATATCCTTCCCTGAAAGCCCTCTGTGGTTTGGCTCCGATATTTCCTGTTGCAGTGAGCTCCACAATCTCACCATTAGTTAGGTCAATAACTTTTTCTCTCATTCCCTTTTACATTTATTGGAGAATATTTTATTTATAACTTATTGTTTAAGAAAGAACTGCAGATGCTGGAACAATCGAAGGTAGACAAAAATGCTGGAGAAACTCAGCGGGTGAGGCAGCATCTCTGGAGCGAAGGAATAGGCGATGTTTCGGGTCGAGACCCTTCTTCAGACTGATGTGGGGAGGGGCGGGTAAAAGAAAGGAAGAGGCGGAGACAGTAGGCTGTGGGAGAGCGGGGGCGGGGAAGGAGAGAGAGAGCAAGGACTACCTGAAATTGGAGGTCAATGTTCATACCGCTGGGGTGTAAACTACCCAAGCGAAATATGAGGTGCTGCTCCTCCAATTTGCGGTGGGACTCACCATAAATTGGAGGAGCAGCACCTCATAGTAAGCTATTCGGCCCTTCGAGCCAGCACTGCCATTCAATATGATCATGGTTGATCATCTAAAATCAGTACACCGTTCCTGCTTTTTCCCATATCCCTTGATTCCATTAGCAGTAAGAGCAAAATCTAACTCCAATGAATTGGCCACCACTGCCTTCTGTGGCAGAGAATTCCACAGATTCACAACTCTCTGGGTGAAAAATGTTTTCCTCATCACAGTCCTAAATGGCCTACCCCTTATTCTTAAGTGTGAGCTGTTGGGACTCAAATGTAAAGGGACAGTATACAGTTCATAGCAAGACTCTTAACATAATTGATATACGCAGGGATCTTGGGGCCCAAGCCAATAGCTGCCTGAAAGTGGCAATATAATTAGAGTGGCAAAGAAGATGTAAGATACATTTCCCTTCATCGGTCAGGGCATTGAGTATAAGAGTCAAGAAGTTGTATTACGGGTTTATAAAACCTTGGTTAGGTGGCTTTGAGTATTATGTGCAGTTCTGGTTGCCCTGTTACAGGAAGGATGTGAATAACCTTGGCATTTTTGCCTTCATTGGTCAGGGTATTAAGTTGGGATGTCATGTTACAATTGTACAATCATTGGTGGGGCATCATTTGGAGTACAGTTCTGGTCTACCTGCTTGAGGAACAATGTCATTAAACTGGAAAGAGGGCAAACAAAGAGTTTGAGATAAGGGAAGACTGGATAAGCTGGATCTTTTTTTCCCTGGCGTGTAGGAGGCTGAGTGGTGACCTTAGTGGTTTGAAATCATGGGGAGCACAGATAAAGTCAATAGCCATAGACTTTTTCCCAGGGTTGGGGAGTCCAAAACTAGAGGCATAGGTTTAAGGTGAGAGGGGAAAGATTTAAAAGGGACCTGAGGAGGAACATTTTCACACCAGGTAGTGTGTTTATGGAATGAGCTGCGAGAGGAAGTGGTAGTGGTGAATACAAGATCCTTGGGCAGGTGCAGGGGTATGGGCAGGCACAGGCAGGTGGGACTAACTCAGTGTAGGCATCTTGGTTGGCACTTACAAGATGAGCCAAAGGGCCTATTTCTTAGCTCTATAACTTGTCCGTGTGGGAGCCCAGGCCACCCTTGACTCCCACACGGACATTGACTCCTATACATCATCTGTGCTGGACTTTATAAACTCCACCATCAACAGCGTCACCTACCTCAAACAGGTGACCATATTCCCGAATCAAAAGCCATGGATGAACAGCGAGGTCAGGCTACTGCTGAAAGCACGGGACACCGCTTTCAGGTCAGGCGATGCCCGAGCCTATAGTTCATCCAGGGCTAACCTGAAGAAGGGCATAAAGAAGGCCAAGCACTGCCATAAACTCAGGATTGAGGAGCACTTCAACAACAACTCCGACCCCCGACGCATGTGGCAAGGCATCCAGGCCATCACGGACTTTAGACCCACCAACACCACCCCCACATCCAGTAACGCCTCCTTCCTTGAGGAGCTCAACCACTTCTATGGCCGTTTCGATAGGGACAATCGGCAGTTGGCCATCAAGGCGGTGCTCCCTGCCGATCACCAGCCCCTCTCACTCACCCCCTTCGACGTGTACGTGGCACTGAGTAAGACTAATGCACGTAAGGCTGCTGGCCCCGACTGCATCCCCGGGCGCGTCCTCAGGGCCTGTGCTGCGCAGCTGACAGACGTCTGGACTGACATCTTCAACCTGTCACTTGCCCAAGCAGTTGTGCCCACGTGCCTTAAATCCACCTCCATCGTGCCGGTGCCAAAACACTCCACTGCGGCAAGCCTCAACGACTTCCGCCCAGTTGCACTTACTCCCATCATCGCCAAGTGCTTCGAGAGGCTGGTCCTGGCACACCTCAAAGGCTGCCTACCCCCCACGTTGGATCCCTATCAGTTTGCCTACCGCAAGAACAGGAGTACGGAGGATGCCATCTCAACGGCACTTCACTCCGCCCTCTCCCACCTCGACAACAGAGACACTTACGTAAGAATGCTGTTCATCGATTACAGCTCAGCATTCAACACCATCATACCCTCTAAACTGATCACCAAACTCGGTGACCTGGGCATCGACCCCTCCCTCTGCAACTGGATACTGGACTTTCTAACCAACAGACCCCAGTCTGTTAGGTTAGACAAGCACACCTCTTCAACCCTCACCCTGAACACCGGCGTTCCACAGGGCTGTGTGCTGAGCCCCCTCCTCTACTCCCTCTTCACCTACGACTGCACACCTGTACATGGTACTAACACCATCATCAAGTATGCAGATGATACAACGGTGATTGGCCTCATCAGCAACAACGATGAGTCGGCCTATAGGGAGGAGGTCCAGCTCCTAGCAGCATGGTGCGCTGACAACAACCTGGCCCTTAACTCCAAGAAGACCAAGGAGCTCATTGTAGACTTCAGGAAGTCTAGGGGCGGCATGCACACCCCCATCCACATTAACGGGAGGGAGGTGGAACGTGTTTCCAGCTTCAGGTTCCTGGGGGTCAACATCTCCGATGACCTCTCTTGGACCAACAATACCTCAACTCTGGTCAAGAAGGCTCACCAGCGTCTCTTCTTCCTGAGGAGACTAAAGAAGGTCCATCTGTCTCCTCGGATTCTGGTGAACTTCTACCGCTGCACCATCGAGAGCATCCTTACCAACTGCATCACAGTATGGTATGGCAACTGCTCTGTCTCCGACCGGAAAGCACTGCAGAGGGTGGTGAAAATTGCCCAACGCATCACCGGTTCCTCACTCCCCACCATTGAATCTGTCCAAAGCAAGCGTTGTCTGCAAAGGGCGCTCAGCATCGCCAAGGACTGCTCTCACCCCAACCACAGACTGTTTACCCTCCTACCATCCGGGAGGCGCTACAGGTCTCTCCGTTGCCGGACCAGCAGGTCCAGGAACAGCTTCTTCCCTGCGGCGGTTACACTACTCAACACTGTACCTCGGTGACTGCCAATCACACCCCCCCCCCGGACACTCCTCCCACCAGGATTTATTAGATTAGATTTATTTATTTACTGCTCATATTTATGTCGCTCTTCTAGGGAGATGCTAACTGCATTTCGTTGTCTCTGTACTGTACACTGCACAATGACAATAAAGTTGAATCTGAATCTGAATCTGAATCTGACACTGTATACTCTTGTTACCTGTTTGTATAGGTCTATGACTTAATATCTTCTGATTTTCAATTGGATTTCTTAGGAAGTAAATATAGAACAAAGAACAGTACAGCTTAGGCCCCTTAGTCCTCAAAGTATGTGCTGACCATGATGGCAAATTAAACTAATCCCATCTGCCTGCACAGTTGATCCTTATCCCTCCATTCCCTACCTATCTTCTGCCTGTCTCAATACCTCTTGAACATCGCTATCATATCTGCTTCCACCGTTTCCCCTAGCAGTGCGTTCCAGGCACTTACCATTTTTTGTGTTTTAAAACAAAAATTGCCCCCCACATCTGCTTTAACCTTTGCCCCCCACCCCTCTCATTTTAAAGCGATGACCACTAGTATTTGACATTTCACTTGGGAAAATGACTGACCATTTACCCCGTGAATGTCTCCATAATTTCATGTCCTCTCTCAGGTCTCTCCCCAGCCTCAAATTTGTCCAACTTCTCCTTGTAGCTAATACTCTCTAATGCAGGCACTGTTCTGGTGAACCTCTTCTGCACGCTCTCCGAAGCATCCGTATCCTTCCTCTAATGTGGCAACCAGAACTGCATGTAATACTCTAAATATGACCTGACCAAAGTTTATGCAGATGCAACATGAGTTCATAACTTTTATATTTAACACCTGACCAATGAAGGTAATCATGTCGTGTGCCTTCTTGACCACCCTATTGCCTTGTGCTGCCATTTTCAGGGAGCTCTGGACTTGCACCCCACGTCCCTTCTGTACATCAATATTCTTACGTGTCCTGCCATTTACTGCATACTTTCCCCTTGTGTTTGACCTCCCAAAGTGCAACCTCATACTTGTCTGGATTAAACTCTAGCTGCCATTTCTTCACCCAAAATGACCTATCCATTGAAAACCTTCCTCATTATCCACAACTCCACCAAGTTTTGTGTTGCCTGCTAATACTTTATCTGCATTTTAATAGTTGTTAACCCGTGTCAACGTTTTAGTGATCTGCGAATCAGATACTCTAACTATTTTGTGTTGGAAAACTGCAGATGCTGGTTTAAATCGAAGATAGACACAAAATGCTGGATTAACTCAGCGGGACAGGCAGCATCTCTGGAGAGAAGGAATGGGTGACGTTTCGAGTCGAGATCCTTCTTCAGACTGAAACGCCACCCATTCCTCTCCAGAGATGCTGCCTGTCCCGCTGAGATAACTATTTTGTTGTATTGTTCTCAATTTTCCAATCAATAAGTAGTCCCCTTATTTCTCTCACCAAATGTCTCGTCACATTTATTTTTTACCTTAATTTTCCATTAACTTATGCAGCCCATTGGGTTGATTTCTCCTCCCAGTAACTGAGGGGTCACTGTTCTGTAATTAGGAGAGGATCCCAGGCTGATTTCCCTCTCTGATACACTTGCCAGCAATCACCAACAAGAAACCCAAACTGATTTTGCGACTCTGCAACCCAGGGTCATCAAACCCAGTTCTATCTTTCTTCTCTTTGACCCTTTGAGTCAGGAACTTTGCCCTTTTTTTATATCAACATTCAGCTGAGTGGCTCCCTCATTCGTTCCACCTCCTCGCCATTGAGAGGGAGTAAGTAAAAGGCCTGTCTCACGAGTCTGCGGTCATTGGCGGCGAAAGGGGAAGAATCTACCGCTCCTGGGCCGCCATAGACTGCGCACTCGGTCAAACGCACAATTCCGGGGCCGTGCGGCGTTGTTCCCAACACCGCACGGTGCTAAAATAAAACCAACACTGTTCAAAAATATGTCCCTACCGCACAGCCTCCGCCAGTGAGGCACGAGCGCGGCACGGCCGCCGCCACAGCCGCCGCCAGTGTGGCACGAGCGCCGTGCGTCGAACTTGCACCGCCACAGCCTCCGCCAGTGAGGCACGTGTGCGGCACAGCCGCCGCCACAGCCACCGCTACAGCGCCGCGATCAGCACAGCCGCCGCCACAGCCGCCGCTAGTGAGTCACGTGTGCGGCACGGCCACCGCTACAGCGCCGCGATCAGCACGGCCGCCGCCACAGCCCCGCAGATCCAAAATGACGTCATCGCAGTCGGCCCGCCCTTTTTTTTTACTTACCGCAAGCTCGTGGGACCAGCCGTCTTTAAATCACTCGGCCCCCGCGCAGCATCCGTGCGGCGCTCCCGTGGCATAGGCTCGGCACTCTCGCCGTTGCCGTGCGGTCCCCTCTACAGGCGAAGCCGCGCTTCACCGCCGATGACCGCAACACCGTGAGACAGAGCCTTAAGTGAATCAGGCAACAGCCTCCAGCATTACCTGCGGTGGGTGCCTAACTGGTGTGACCATGATTCTCCCGCACAAGAGAGTGTGGAGTAGCACAAGGTACAGGATGTCTGATTTATATCTCCTGTGTTTCAGTTATTTACAGTACCAAACTCTACAAGTTCTTCAAGTACATTGAAAACCGCGAGGTTGCGAAAATGGTGTTGAAGGAACGGGGCCTGAAGAATATCCGCATTGGAATTGAAGGTGAGCTGGATGGGTGGGAACTGGTTACTCCTGTTCTCTGACCTACAACCAATCCCTTGCTACTTGTGTGTTCTACTGTTCAAGTTAGCATTATCCTGGAGTTCCTTTGTTAACATGTATTCTGCCTCTTTCTAAGTGAACCTCTCTTTCTAGTTGGATTACCTGCCGAGTTTTATGATTAGCCCTTTGAACATCTGCCACTGCTCATCCTGTCTCTTGTTATATTTACCCAATCCAAATGGCTAATTTCACCGTCAAACTATTATAATCGCCCATATTTAAGTTGAAGATGGTGGTCTTTATCCTGTGATGTTCACCCTCAACCTGAGTCTGGAATTCTGGTTACTTTCTCCAACTTTAACCTCAAGATTTCTCGGAATCACAGGTTGGCATGGTGGCGCAGCGGTAGAATTGCTGCCTTACATCGCCAGAGACCCGGGTTCGATCCTGACTAGGGGTGCTTATCTATGCAGAGTTTACGTTCTCCCTGCGACCTGCGTGAGTTTCCCCCGAGAGCTCTGGTTTCCTCCTTCATTTCAAAGACGTACACGGTTTGTAGGTTAATTGGCTTCGGTAAAATTGTAAATTGGCCCTAGTATGTGTAGGATAGTGTTAATGTGCGGGGATCGCCGGTCGGCGCACACTCGGTGGGCTGAAGGGCTTGTTTCCGCGCTGTATCTCTAAACTAAACTAAATCTAAAATAGCCTGCTCCAGGTAGATTCTGTAACGTACTGTCCCAAGAAGCGATCATTGATACACTTGACGAACTACATTGCAAGGGCCAGGAGGCGAGCGGGTAAGATCATCTCTGACCCCTCTCACCATGGCCACAAACTCTTTGAATCACTTCCCACTGGAAGGCGACTCCAGACTGTCAAAGCTGCCACAGCCACACATAAAAACAGCTTTTTTCCACAAGTAGTAGCTCTACTCAATAACCAAAAATCTGTAGCCTCCTTTTGCTCTAGTATTTAATTTAATTCACATGTTTAATCAATAATGTTTTATTATTAATGTTTAATGTTATATGTGTCATTCCTAACTGTCACTATGTCATGTTGTCACTTGTGGGTGGAGCACCAAGGCAAATTCCTTGTATGTGGATACTTGGCCAATAAACTTATTCAGTTCAATTTTCCCAATTAAAACAGGTTAAAAATTCCCATGACAATTGAACTTCCAGTTAAGGACACTGGGATTAATTCCCTGCCCCTCTTTGTCATAGTCATACAGTGTGGAAACAGGCTTTTCAGCCCAACTCGCCCACACCGACCAACATGTCCCATCTACACTAGTCCCACCTGCCTGCATATGCCGCATATTCCTCTAAACCATTCCTATCCGTGTACCTGTTTAACTGTCTCTTAATTTTCTAGCATCTTGGAATCTCATCCATTCGCCTGAGAGGAAAGATGGGATCTTGGTTGAATATCTTAGTCAATGGGTGATACCTCAGTTCCTCAGTCTGTGCGGACAGTGGTGACAATGGGCCATCCACATGTCCAGAAAGGAAAGCCTTGCATGTGCAAGGAATGCAATGTGAATGTTGTGTAAGCTAACTGAACAGTGAATCTGTGCACAGAAGGATCCAACGAACACCTCAAAGATGACTAACTAGTTAATGTTTGTTCCCTGCTGACCAGGTTACCCGACCTGCAAAGAGAAGCTGAAGCTGCGACCAGGGGGCCGCTACGAGGTGATCTACAATTACGTGCAGCGCCCCTTCATTCACATGTCCTGGGAGAAGGAAGAGGGGAAAAGCAGGCACGTTGACTTCCAATGTGTCCGGAGCAAGTCCATCACCAACCTGGTCTCCGCTGCTGCCGACATTCCCCAGGACCACGGCATCCCACATCACCCACAAGTGGACGAGCTCGACATCCTGGGCCCACCTCAAGAAGGAGTCACGGGACACAGTCCACGAGTAGCAGAGAACCCAGAGCATTGACACGGCTCCCGAATGGGCCATGGGTGGCAGGTGGGGCTGTCCAAACAGCCTTCCCCGTCGTGCCCTGGAGTATTTATCGTGGTAGACTAGGCGTTCTCATGGTGTTGACGGGCTCTTTGTGCACCGAGCAGATGAGGTACAGAAACAGTTACTGTGATCAAGAGCAGTATCAAGTACTGATGAGAGCGTTCCTGGTGCCACCTGCAGACTCCAGCACTTTGATACATGAATAAAATCTATCAGTTTGTTCACACAGGAGGCAAGTGTAATCAATCTAAAACGGGTACATCAGCTCCTGTCCCGGTATCATAAGACTATGCCGGAGTGGTAGCTATGGAGGGGAAGGACATTCCTACGTGTGACAGCGCTTAAGAGACTTTGATCACAGCAGGGTTGGGATCTCTGACTGACTTCTGCATCTCATTCATTAATACAGCGCCCTCCATAATGTTTGGGACAAAGACCCATCATTTATTTATTTGCCTCTGTACTCCACAATTTGAGATTTGTACTTGAAAAAAATCACATGTGGTTAAAGTGCACATTGTCAGATTTTAATAAAGGTGATTTTAATACATTTTGGTTTCACCATGTAGAAATTACAGCAGTGTTTATACATAGTCCCCCCATTTCAGGGCACCATAATGTTTGGGACACAGCAATGTCATGTAAATTAAAGTAGTCATGTTTAGTATTTTGTTGAATATCCGTTGCATGTAATGACTGTTTGAAGTCTGTGATTCATGGACATCACCAGTTGCTGGGTGTCTTCTCTGGTGATGCTCTGCCAGGCCTGTATTGCAGTCATCTTTAGCTTATGCTTGTTTTGGGGGCTAGTCCCCTTCAGTTTTCTCTTCTGCATATAAAAGGCATGCTCAATTGGGTTCAGATCGGGTGATTGACTTGGCCACTCAGGAATTAACCATTTTTTAGCTTTGAAAAACTCCTTTGTTGCTTTAGCAGTATGTTTGGGATCATTGTCTTGCTGTGGAATGAACCGCCGGCCAATGAGTTTTGAGGCATTTGTTTGAACTTGAGCCAATAGGATGTGTCTATACACTTCAGAATTCATCATGCTACTACCATCAGCAATTGTATCATCAATGAAGATAAGTGAGCCAGTACCTTCAGCAGCCATACATGCCCAGGCCATAACACCCCCACCACCGTGTTTCACAGATGAGGTGATATGCTTTGGATCTTGGGCAGTTCCTTCTCTCCTCCATACTTTGCTCTTGCCATCACTCTGATATAAGTTAATCTTCGTCTCATCTGTCCACAAGACCTTTTTCCAGAACTGTGGTCGCTCTTTTAAGTACTTCTTGGCAAACTGTAACCTGGCCATCCTATTTTTGTGGCTAACCAGTGGTTTGCATCTTGCAGTGTAGCCTCTGTATTTCTGTTCATGAAGTCTTCTGCGGACAGTGGTCATTGATAAATCCACACCTGACTCCTGAAGAATGTTTCTGATCTGTCGGAGAGGTGTTTGGGGATTTTTCTTTATTATAGAGAGAATTCTTTTGTTATCAGCTGTGGAGGTCTTCCTTGGCCTGCCAGTCCCTTAGCGATTAGTAAGCTCACCAGTGCTCTCTTCTTCTTAATGATGTTCCAAACAATTGATTTTGGTACGCCTAAGGTTTGGCTGATGTCTCTAACAGTTTTATTCTTGTTTCTCAGTCTCATAATGGCTTCTTTGACTTTCATTGGCACAACTTTGGTCCTCATGTTGATAAACACCAATACGTTTCCAAAGGTGATGGAAAGACTGGGTGCTGAGAGCTCTCTTATACCTGCATTAAGGATGCAATTAAATACACCTGAGCAATTACAAATGCCTGTGCAGCCATGTGTCCCAAATATTATGGTGCCCTGAAATGGGGGGACTATGTATAAACACTGCTGTAATTTCTACATGGTGAAAACAAAATGTATAAAAAATACTCTTTAATAAAACCTGACAGTGTGCGCTTTAACCACATGTTTTTTCTATCACAAATCTCAAATTGTGGAGTACAGAGGCAAATAAATAAATGATGGGTCTTTGTCCCAAACATTATGGAGGGCACTGTACATTGAGCTTGGGGAGAGATGCAAAGGTCTTGATTTGTAAGCCAAGTTCCACTCAGTGAAGTGTTTTTGTGACAGATTACTTGACACATTGGGAACTGGCTAGAGGAAATGTTAGAGTGGGTGCAATAATGTTTAATCACACTTGGGACAGTTTCATGGATTGGAAAGGTTTGGAGGACAAGTGGGACTAACTTGGTTAGGCAACTTTAAGCTGGAATGGGTGGAGAAAGGATTTGAGAATGTTGCCAGGACTCGAGGGCTTAATCCATAGGTTGAGCAGGCTAGAACTATATTCCTTAGTGCACAAGAGGCTGATCTTATTGGGGTGTATAAAATCACAAGGGAATAGATAGGGGGAATGTAGCCTTTTCCCCAGTGTAGGGAAAACCAAACTAGTGGGTATAGGTTTAAGGTGAGAGAGGCAACCTTTCTCACACAGGTTGTGGGCATATGGAACAGGCTGCACAAGCAAGTACAATAAGACATTAGGACAAATATATGGATAGGAAAGGTTTAAAGCAGGCAAATAGGTCCAGCTTAGATGGGCCATCTTGGTTGGCATGGACAAGCTGGACCAAAGGACAGATTTCTGTGCTGTATATCAATCTGTTTTCTAATGCAGAATGTCCTTGCACATGCTCCACTTTTCAACAAGAACACATCCAATTTAGCAACTAGTTTCCATTTCCTCTAGCCTTTGAATTTGATGACACTGAAGAAACAACCATTTCAATATCAAGTTCTTATTGAACAAAAGGGAACCTGCAGATGGTGGTGTTCTTGTTACCCTTGTCCTCGCTAGGCAAGGGGCACACTATTGGATTTTTCACACAATATTGCAGCCACAGTGTGCCTGTGGTGGAGGGTGTAAATGCTTAGCCTCTTGGATAGGCTGCTCTGACCTGGATAGTGTCAGACCTTTTGTGTGTTGTTGAAACACCACTCGTTCAGGAAAGCAAGATTATTCTATCACAGTTCTAACTTGCATTGCAGGTAGTGGAAATGCTCTGAGGAGTCGGTGAATCGTGACAGCGTGGCTAGTATCTTACCACATCTGATGCCAATAGTGAGTGTGTGGCTATGACAAGCATCTGGTGAACAGTGGAATTTTGGTCACAATATTGATCAGTTGTGTGACAAGATTGTTAATAGGCACATTCCAGACCATGTCTATATGCAGCCTGGCTGCAAATGGAATTCACCACTCCCTTACCATTCAGAATTCAGTTCATTGAACTAAGGACATCATGGGGTTTGGAAACATCATTCTAATTTCTGATGAAACCGCGTAACTGCCATTTGATAATACTGTCAAATTATCCACCTTGAAGCCACCCTCTTATTTATACTATATGCCCCGTTATTTGCTGAAGAGTTTTGACCAAGCCTCTACCTCGACCCTGTCAATCCCATGCAGAATATTGCACTTAATTATATTACCCAATTCCTCAGCCCAAGCAAGTATCTTCACTTCACTATGGAGAGCAGAACTACAGACAGTCTTAGAATTATTTATTATTGTATCCCGCTGTGCTTGCAATAGTGTTCAATCCCATTTATCTCTAGAATTGCTTGCTGTGTACCTAATAACCTCCTGGGTTTAATACATCCACGCTTGCTGCAAGTGTTCTTCCTGCAAAAGCATTTCCCCCCCACCCCATCCCCATCATATTCTTTGAGCTACCTTTGAGGTCAATTTAATATCCACCAACATCATCAATCCACTTCCCCACCCAGCTAACATTGCATTGACTTTACCTCATTGTAATTACAAAGTCAAGCTTTGTAACTTCCACATTTCCATGTTACCCATGTGTTTTTGTCCCCTTGTATTACTTTGAGATACTTGATCAAGTGCCTTTTAAAAATATATTTGTGCATATTAGCTTTCTCCTCACCCATGCACTAACTCTTTAGTAGAAATAAAGAACAGCAGATGCTGGTTTACAAAAAAAAGAAAGTGCAGGAGTAACTCTGCTGGCCAGGCAGCATCTCTGGTGAACATGGATAGGTGATGTTTTGGGTCGAGACCCTTTCTCAGAAAAAAGATAAATTGAGGATTTAACAAACTTGATTTACTATGACTTATTAACACAGTAAGAAATCGCAGCATTTTCCTACTTAATGGATGAAGTGTTGCATTAAATTCCAATTTGCTGGGACTATAAAACTCTATGGAATTTGAGATCATTGCTCATTTGCTGGCTCGGATTTTAGATATTTCAGAATTGAATTCCCTTAAGTTTATCCATTAACATCATACTGTGGCTTCCTCCTTTTCTGGGATGTCTATTGTGCCTAGTGGACACATTATTTGTTTAATGTCCCAGCCATTTTACTTACTCTTTCAACTGAAATATTTACAAAAAACTGTACACAAGGACACTGAGCTCCTAGAGCTAACGGAATCAAGGGATATGGGGAGACACTAGGAACGGGGTACTGATTTAGGATGATCATATTGAATGGTGGTGCTGGCTCAAAGGGCTGAATGAGCTACTCCTGCATCTATTTGCTATATCTATGAGCTAAGGCATGAGATAACTAATCTGAGAGAATGCTGGAACGTAGAGGGAAAAGTATCTACACTTCTGCAAAAAACAAGCCACTGGAGGAACTCTGGGTGAAAGTGTCTGCGGGATGGTCAATGTTTCAGGTCAGGACTCTGCATCAGGACCGCACTTCCTATCATTGTGCACTGCAGCCTTTGTACAGGTTTGTTGAGACCATTTCGATTAATATTTACCCAAGTCGTTGCTGTGAACAGAAAGCTGATTTCTGACTCGTAATGGGAGTTAATCTGAAATAGCAGGCCCTCGAGGATGTTTTGCTATTTAATACAATGATAGATCCTCTGCTTTTCTGTTGTTTTTATATCCCCCCCTCCCCTCCAATTTCCTTGGTATCCAAAAACTTGAGAACCCAATGTAAGCCCCAGTAGCTACGTGAGCCACTAGTGTGTGGCCATTGTACTCCAGCAAGTTCCAATTACATTTTACTATTGTGTGCACTGAAAGGCTTTAGCTAACTCCTGTCCCCACACCAGCTTTATAGCACAGACTAGCAATCTGGACCTTTTCCAAGAATAATCTAAAACTAATCCTTCTTCCTGGAGCTGTTTCTTCATCTGCTTCAAAACACCAAAAGAAAAGGCCTCAATCACAAACATTAAATTTCAATAAAGAAATTTGTCCGAGTCTTTCCCTTCAATATACTGAATGTCAAGAGCAAGCCTTCGTCACCAAATCCCAGAGAGGAAGATTTTTACTCACGTCACAACAAAGTACTCATGTTCTGAAACCTCTTACCTTGCTCAAGGGAAAGAGCCCCCTTGTTTCACATAGCACTTCCCACCCCAACATCCTATTGAGTCCCACCGCCCCAAGGGGGTTTTAATGTCTGTTTTATTCTTCTGTGGTACATCCTTCAAATCATTTGACTGGACACTGCTAGAGCCACAGAACCAAATTGGGACAGATATCAGCTCTATCATATATCCCAGCAATTCATTAATTCCCATTAAATAGTTGCAACTGATTTTCACATCCATTAAATATTTTGAGGTAATGCATGATCAAACGTGCACCATTACGTAGACTGCACCCATCTCTGGAAGAGTCTACAATTAGTACATTAGCCCCAACATGGACTGGTGTGGAAGTTGTCCTTAATTCCAAGGGCCTGCCCAAGAATAATTTATGAAAGCAGGTTGTGGAAAGAATAACTTGTGCAGTGTACATTGACTCTTGGCATTTTACCCAATTTTGAGCTTACATTAATATAGCAGAACTTTCTCTGTACAAATGTTTATTGTCTCACTTGTATTTAATGTCTGTAATAGCTACCTCATTATCCATAGCACTATAGTTTATTAAACATTCTTCCATCTGCTAGCAATCAGAGTGCAGTCACAGTGCTGCCTAGAGCCCTGCTGCTCAATGTAGCTGTTACGCACCAAGATGCTGCCACTGCTTTTGCCCATTTGTTCACTGGCATCCCTGCTATTTTCATTGAGGGAGGAAATTGAGCTGAATAGCTCAAGGGAAGGAATACTGAATTAATGAGTGGAAAGGAGGAATAGGTCTGCCGTTTACCTTTTCACAGCTAGGTTGGTTGTAGATTAATTGGTAGAAATTAATCAGCAAGGCTAGTCCCAAGGTGTATTTCATTATTTCACCAGAAGGACAATTATGTCTAGAGATTCCCGTGTTCAATTCAGCATGATCAACACACAATTCAAAATGCAGGACTCTAACAGCCCTACATTGAGGTAGAGGTAATGCTTGTTTTTACTCAAGGATTCCATGGATGTTGAAGAAAAGAAATGCACATGTCATGTTTCACAACTGCCACCAGAGGGCAAACATGATCATGGGCATCTGCTGCTTGCCTTTGCTTTGATCCTTTGTCTAAACCCTAAAGCATTGGAAACAACACAGGGTTTGAGAAGATGCTGCCCCACCTCCCTCACTTTTTTTTAAAGTACACTAAGCGTGCAATTATTAAGGCTGCCTCTTGAGCAAGGTCTGTGTAATATGGACTGCCCTAACCAGCTAAAGCACTGACCAATTCCCCTAAGTACCCACCCTTGCTGGTTGGGTTATGTGTGCACTCAGAGAATACACATCATTGCAAGTCCAGCATAAAGTCAACCACCAAAGTGTAGAAATTACATTTCACAAACATTTCAATAAAAGAATGAAACAGCATAAAAATTCAAGGAGACTTGATGTTATGTAAAAGGTCTTTTATAATACAGGTTTAAAGAAAGTAGGTGGCTATTCATAAAAAGCAATTCTGCAACTTATACAATACTTACACCAGATCCCAAATCACTCCCAGGCCCAGCAACACTGGTCACAAACACATCCCTTCCTCTGAGACTTCATCCACTGACCTGCTTCAATCCACTGAGAGGCGTCAAAGCTAAAACTACAAACCTACCCTGCAGGTACTGAAGGATAAACTGCAGTCACTCTCCTTTGGACATGGAAGCCCAGATAAAGTGCTTCATTTAACTCCAGACTGGCTATGAAGCTGTTTTTTTCTCCTCAGACCTCCCTCAGGAGATGGTGCCAACTTTGTGAGGCTATCTTGAGTATCTCCTCAACCGACCGTTGTGGAGATGTGTACCTAGTTCAGTATTCGCACAGTATTAAGGGGCGGGGAAAATTTGCAGCTCCAGTTGGGTATTAGGATTGACAAATTCATTGCTACGACTAACAGCAGGCCTCTTCTGCTGTGACCATCAACTTCCCCCTCAGATTTAGTGATATTTTTAACGAGTGGAACACCGTTTCTTCTGATAATGTGCGCAAGTCCCACTGAGATCGAATCGCTCAGACATCTAGGCCTATGGTTTCAGGCAGAGTGCCACTGGGATTCATTCACTCAGGGTGAGGAACAGAGCACAAGAGTCAGGCTGAAAGGTAAAGAGCAGGAAATAGCAGGACACACTGCTGCTACAGAGGAGCAGCCCCGCTTCAATGAAATGCATTGAGAGTTTAAATTTGCTGTTAATATTGCTGTCCCACAGAGCCCAAAGATGGTCACCAGAAAATATCTGCACCCAGTAACATTACCTTGAGTCAGGTCTACAACAACATCCCATGAAACTATTATTATTGAAGTTAGTGGTGGATAAACAGCATGTCAGAGCATCATGGTACTACATTGAAGAGAACATCCTTTAGTGAGCAGTGTTTGAGGATCTCCTGCAAAAAACACCATTCAATTTCAACATCAGCCACTCAGTTGCAAGTCTGCCCATGGGCTTAGGATTCACCAGCCACTCTCAGGGAGTGAGGGTGACATTCACTCCCACCCAACACCAAAACTAATACCCCCCTGCTGGAGGCCCAGACCAATGGAACAAACCATCCTCAGATCATCCCAGTGAAAAGGGGATGAGAGATTGGGAAGGAGTGGAACTGACCATTGGGAGGAAGGGGATAACAGCCTGCGGTGATGAGATTTGGGGAAGGGGGAAGAATATTATTTTTCCTCCCATTGCTTAATCTCAGTTGTTAAAACTCCATCATAACATATTCAACAAATGTTCTCGGAATAAAGTACAAGAAATACCAAAACCCAACCATCAGCAATGTCCTAGACTCTGGTTCTGCTGAAAGCCTTTGGGAAGCAGCAGGTGGCATACTGTACTTCCTTCAGCTAGAGTGCTGCCCAGGACTAGGACACAGCTAGAAGAACCAAGCAAGACTAAACAAAACGTTACTGCTCTACAGCATAAGCGCTTTCAGCATATCATTGGCCAGCAATTACCAAACTATCTGGTCCACATGTAGCAGCATCATGGATTTTTATATTTTGCCCCCTAATAGGTGAAGTGGCACTGAAAAAAAATGTGTGGGCATTCTATAAGCAAGTGATATACTAGGTTATAAAGTAATACTGGACCTGGAAGTTCAGTCGAGTCAAGACAAGGGGGAGAGAGTGTGGTTGTGGAGAGAAGCAAGGAGAAAAATGAGCAGGGATTTCCAATTAACTATGCTGGATTAAATGGGGATAGAGAAACTGTACTTTCCATTATCAGCCCATCCGCAATGGAGCTGGTACACAAACTACAAACAAAGACAATAATACCTCAGATTCCAAAGCCCCATATAACAAAAAAAATAATTGCAGCAAAATCCATTCTTGGGCCTCCCAATGTTCATCCCTGACTTTCCCCTATTTTTGGCTACGTAACTATATACATTATAAAATGGCCGCTCTAATGAAATTTCACATAATGGTTTCCAGGATCACATACCCATTGTAATGTGAGGTATTACTGCAATGCAGACCTTGGCTTTGGAGGGAGGAGAGTTTTCAGCCAAGCCTGCAGAGATCCAGACTCAATCCCATGCCCCTCCTCCCGAGAACAAAGCCAAATCAGGCAAACATTTCTATACAGGTACAAACACACAACCGGTATTTACAAACGAGAACCAACCATAAATGCTCCCCTTATAAAATAATAAAAACTGCATGGAGTTAGAAAGGAGGAATCACCAAAGAGTTCTTTATGAACCCTGTCCAATTAAATGTATCCAGGTAAGAGATAAAAACACATGATGGAAATAGTACCTTGGTATTTGCAGAGTCGTTAACAGAAAGGGAGCTGGCACTAACCAGTATCAGCACGAAGCAAACGGATCGGCTGTCGGGCAGCTGTATGTTTGCCAGTGTGCACAGCCAGCTAGGCACCAGCAGCCATGTACGTTGCCAGATATGCATGGGCCACGCACAAGCTGACCAGCTGTGGACAGGCTGGCTGCCTTGCCCATCACTGGGCTGATTTCTACCCATTCTTTACACAGGGACCCTCATTACACTGCTGTCTGCACTGGACTGTGCGTCTGTTTCACCCTGGGCAGGAACTAGAATTTGCACAATGCTGACAAACTTCAATGTCACAAATAATTGCTTCCTACACTGGACAGATAACAGGAGTGTGGGGGGGGGGGATAAGATACCCTTGACCCACCCACCAAGGAGCGGTTAATGACAGGAACGCCACATAGCTCGGTATTGGACACCATTGCTGGCAAAGGCGTTTTCTGGAGGGCAGGAGGAATCTGTGTAGATTGGGCAGTCAGGCAGGGAACGCACAGCCAATGAATGGCAGTACAGGTGAAAGGCAGAGGCTCCAACTCCAGGCATGCATCTGTCCAGCGAATCCAACTGACCCATCCACCGCCAGTGCTGCTGATTCAGGCAGCCCGCAGGCCTGGGGCTGCCTCCCATCAAATTACCGGCCCTGCCGCACGGGAAGAGAGATTACAAGATATCTGGATATTAGGAATAAAATCTTCAGTCCTTCACAACTGTCACTATCCACAGCAGTAAGGCTCCACCAAAGGATGAATCGAGTTGCTAAGAAAAGATAGGCACTAAAGCAATGACGTGAGCCCCTGGGGTCAAAGTTTGTCATTTTCCGGATTTCATGTAGGAGGGGATTGCTCCTCGGGCAGTCAGTCCCTCGAATCGTTTGTAGGTGTAGTTGATGAAGACCCAGTCCTTGTTCTTGTAATCCGACTCTGAATGGTTGCTCACTGCAACTGGAAGGGAGGAAATACATGAGGACAAAGTCTCAACTTCATGACAGATTATACGAGAGCAGCAACAAGCAGGCTCCACAAACAATACCCGAGTCTAAAAACAAATTATCCTTTTACAATTGCACTGCTGTTTGTAAACTGGTCCCACAACAGAGGGAATTCCAGTAAATAGCTTCCCACCCTCTCCCAACAGCAGAACAAACGCCTTGTGATGTGGACCTCAGGCTGGTTACTGACTGCGCAGCGCTGCACTGGGTTTAATGAGTTAATATTTGACAAGTATCATTCACTAAACAAAAAGGATTCATTTTCCCCTCCTAAGTGCAAAATCCCCAAATTATTAAGGGATTGGACAGGCTAGATGCAGGAAAAATGTTCCCCATGTTGGGGAAGTCCAGAACCAAGGGTCACAGTTTAAGAATGAGGGATAGGCCATTTATGAATGAGACGAGGAAAAACGTTTTCACCCAGAGTTGTGAATCTGTGGAATTCTCTGCCACAGAAGGCAATGGAGGCCAATTCACTGGATGTATTCAAGTTAGATATGGCTCTTAGGGCTAACGGAATCAAGGGATATGGGGAAAACGCAGGAACAGGGTACTGATTCTGGATAATCATTCATGTTCATATTGAATGGCGGTGCAGGCTCGAAGGGCCAAATGGCCTACTCCTGCACCTACTTTCTATGTTTCTATGTAAGTCACCAGTGTGGAGTTAATCAATTACTGGCAGACGTTTAGATGTGCTTATATTCAGGGTGTGCTATTCTCTAGGTTTCCCAGCAGAAAGGTCCAGTTTATCCGCTGTACACCAGTTCAAAACACAAACTAATGGAGGAACTCAGTGGAATGAGCAGTATCTGTGGGGGGAGGAACTGAACATTTCAGGTTGAGACCATGCAACAGGACCCAGAAACCAAGCCACACAACCAGAGGTCTGTAATAAAAACCAAAACACTGGAAGCACTCAGGTCAGGAGGGAACAGTTGAAAGGACAAACAGTTGACAATTCAGGTCTGATTTAAGGGTATTTGACCTGAAACATTAACTGTTTCTCTTTCCCCAGATGCCAAATGCCCTGTTGAGTGTTTCCAGCATTTAGTTTTTATTTTGGATCACCAGTCATTTTGATTTCTGACTAAAGTTCATTTGAGTGAGACCACTGGTATTATCCCTGCAGGTGCCCAGGTCATGAGCTACAAATCTGTGCCTGCTGGTGGCCAGTCTGTGCCCAGCGATGCCTGGGCACCACCCAAGGACAACTCCGGTATCTAACAAGCCTGTCAGCAAGGGATGTTGAGCAACTCCATATTTTTAAACAGATCTCTGCCTCGTACTCAACCCTGGAGCTGTGCCCAGAACATCGGCCTCTGGCAATCCCAGTGAGAACATTGATTAGATAAGTAACCAAGCTGAGGTACAGGACCAGTTGCTCATGGAAGTTAGTTCTGTTTGAACACGCTGCCCCATAAACTTGCTGTTACTTGCAGGCAGACGGGTTAGAAGCAGTTTGCAGCAGGCAGCAGCAGAAGTTTGTTACCCCGTTTAAAGGGCACACACTGGCATAAGATGGTACCCATCAGTCCAGTCGCACACTCACTGACCCGTATAGACCACAAGGAGCCAGCCATTTAATTACTACTTTGTTTCTCTTGTATAAAGTGCAGGATATCTCAACATCAGCTCCTGGTCGGAGCACAGGACTGTGGCTCCTGTGGGGAGAGTCAATGCCCTGACCGTTGCCACTAACACAGTTAATGGGGACTAGCTGAGTTCTACTATCATCTAACGTGGATAATCCACTGTTGCACTGGCACTGCTGTGGGCTTGGCTCAGTATTAGCAACATCTCAGTCTGCAGATCCTCAAGTGATAATTCTTCCTACCCACCACCTCCCTCATCCTTTCTCTGGGACCCATTTTCCTCATGTGCAGAGCTGTCTTGATGTAGTTTGTCAACAGCATCAAGCAGTCAACACTGGCTAACATCGTCACTCCAGGTTTGAGTCCCACCCTCTAAAATAAAGTGGCCCACCTTCAATAATACCCTTTACCAATTCAAATATTGGAATCAATGGGGAAGGGGGCAATGTGTAGGAAGCAAACCTTGACTTGAGAGAGGCTGGAAATAAGAGTTTAACAACTACTTAAATAGGGATAAAACAGGGAAACACAGACCAGTTAGTCTTGCGTAAGTAATGGGGAAAATGCTCGAACCTATTATAAAGAAGCATTACCAAGATTGGACAAAGCAAGCTTGAGTTTATTTCACAAACCTACTTTGAGGAGACAAATACTGTAGATTAGGGACAACCAGCGGATGTGAACTTTCAGAAGACTTTTGATAAAGGAATGCTGCAGAGATCAGTGCTTTGGCCTGAACTACTCAAAGAAATATCAAGACTTGATGAGGGAAGCAAATGTAAAATTAGGTTCACAGCTGGGGAAGACTTGGTGGTGGTGGAGAAGAGGGAATAGAGGGGATGGGGCAGAGAGACTTCATAGCAGGACTGATCAGGTCCAGGCAGACTAGATACGGGGAGGATGCTCCCAATTGCTAGAGTCCAGGCCCAGAGATCCCACAATCAGGATACCAAGTGTGTCATTTAGAATGAAATCAGGAGAATGTTTTTCATCCAGATGGCGGGGAAGCAGTGGAATTCACTCCCAAAGGAAAGTGAAAATATTCAAGGTGGTGATAGAAATATTTCTCAATGGAAAAGCAATGGAGGGATACAAGGAAGAGGAGGACCAAGCTTCTGAAGTGGATGATCAACCATGATCGAACTGAATGATGGAACCGGCCAAAAGGTCCACTCCCCTCTTATTTTCTATGTTCCTCTGCCCTGCTAGAACGCCTTTGGATCAGCAAATGTCTTCCATGCCCCAGAGACCAGAGAAACAAAGGTTAGCAAATGGCTGCTCCAAATATTAAACCACTGTAGCAAAGGACCAGTATATTTTAGTAAGGGTTGAGGGGAATAAAATGCTTGTTACCTGTCTTTGAGGACAGGCACTTCTTACCACTACTCTCTAGCCCTGCCTGTGAAACTCCTGGGGAAGAACATCAGAAAACACTGCATCATATTCAAACACATCAGCTTCATGTAAATCTACCTGGGATATCAGGCAAGTGTGACACTATTTACAGGAGCAAGGGTGTTTGCGTTTCAACCCATCACCAACCACACTTGTATTAATTAGTGGTCTGTACCACACAGACGCAAAGGCTAGTGGAAGAAGATTCTAAAGAGAATTAAAGTAAGTGAGAACAAAATGGGAGAAAATTCTGGGACTTTGGAGAAAGAGCAAGTCGTGGCTTTAAATGGGTAACTCATTCAAAAAGAGGGGAGAAGTACAACGGATCGAAAAGCAAGTTGCTCACTGCACCAAAAAATTGAAGGAGAGCATTTGTACAGACGCTTTCGATAGGGACACGTGAAGTTCGTATAAGTGGTGCTGAGAAGGAGCAACCACTTTGCCCCTGGTTAGTGTGGACAGACCACTGGCTGCACTGGGCATTGTTCACGATGCTGGGTACTGGCAGCATACAGAGTGAACGGGTTTTGAAACGGGGTTCCATCATAGCTGGGGAAAGGTCTCACTTTTAATGCAGGGAATAATTTTGAAAAATAGTTCTCAGGATAGCCTGGTCAACTCTTGATGTGCCAAGATAAATCAGCACGGTTAAATAATAAAACCATCATACAGTGTACCTGCTCAAACCCCTTCATCTCATGTTCCTTCACCTCATGAGCACACGGTATGGAATAAAGTTACACTAACACACTATTTAAGCAGCCCTGACTGGAAAATGCAAGTGTGAGGGTTCTCTGATCTCACAAAGATGTCTTAGTGTTGACATCAACACAAATATCAACAGGTCCTCAGAGAGATTGATGAGCCAAGCTGTGAATCTCACCCACTGCCCAGTGAAAGGGTCTAACAGATCTAGGCTCCATATCGAATCAATTACTTACTCATGTTCACATTAGACTTTGAGAGATACAGTGCAGAAACAGGCCCTTCAGCCCAACGAATCTGTGCTGACCAGCGATCACCCCATACACTAGCACCATTCTACACGCTAGGGACAATTTAGAATTTAAAGAAGCCAATTAACCTACAAACTTGCATGTCTTTGGAGTGTTGAAGGAAACCGGAGCACCTGAGGAAACCCATGCGGTCACTGGGAGAACGTACAAACTTCGTAGACAGTACCCGTAATCAGGATCGAACCCAGATCTCTGATGTTATAAGGCAGCAACTCTACCGCTGTGCCACTGTATTACAAAAAAATTGCTTTTTGATAAATCAAAGCTGTCCAACTCTGGCAAACCTGTGTAGATCTACTGATAGACAAAGCCATCTCTCCTTGAAATCCTTACCAGGCTGCAAGATGTCCGAATCAGGAAATTCATCAAAGTTCGATGTATCATCAATGCTCTTTATTTCAATTGTTATAGCTGCTGGCCTTTCCCTGTTGACAAAGGGTTGATTAGAACCAGGTAATTGCTGGAGAAACTACTCCAATGAATGAGGATAGAAAACCATGAGGATTTAGGGGGAGATTAACAAGGTTATCCCTCTTCAGAGGGTGTACGCCAGATTCATACAGGGCACAGGTGATCTCATAGTGCACCGATTTCTCAGTGCACCGCAGCAGATTGCAGGCTCAGAATACCCAACGCCTACCCGCAGTCGGGCAGGAACTGCCTGCATCACACACACCAGCAGCTGAGGAATGAGGGAGCGCATGGTGTATTCACGTACAAGAAGGAAGGCAAATGCATCCCAGAGAATGATGACAGAGGGAGGAAATCGGCAGGCAAATCTGGAATCCCGAGAGCAGGTAGTTCTGCTATAACTAGTTACATTCCTAAGAAACCTCGTGACATAGTTAGAGCCATACGCCAAAGAAACAGACCCTTTGGCGCAACTTGTCCATGCTGACCAAGATGTCCCATCTAAACTAGTCCCATTTGCCTGCATTTGGTTCATATCCCTCTATACCTTTCTTATCCAAGCACCTTGTCAGATGTCTTTTAAATGGCGATGTAGAAAATTGCATTATGAAGACAATTGTAGCAATGGGGGGGGGGGGGGAAGAGAATTAGGAGCTAGAGTGTTTCAGACCTGCAATAATAGTTATATTTCCCCTTCAAGGTTTTCAGAAATATAGGTATTTTCAATAATAATGCTTAATTTTGTTACTGTAAGCTAGAAAATATTGAAGACTACATGTAAAATTGTTTATTAGAGTATCATTGCATAATTTGGGGTGATGTGATTCTTCACAATTTCAATAGCCACCAGTGATTAAAGTAGTAGCCATGTTCTTAAGAAACAATGGTGTATGGGTACTACAAGGAGGCTACATGGAAATTGTTTTTTTCCCCCTACATTGTTTAAATCCAAGACAGCTTTCTTTTTCTGTTCGTCAATTTCCAAAGTAACTTTTAAATGGTTCTCTAATTCCCAATCTAAAGTGTTATTGAATATGGCCCACGTAGAGAAAATTATAATAAAATTCATTAACAGGCATTATGGCAGAACTGAATAAGATAAACACACAGCATGGAACAGGACCGATCCATATCTGGGCTCTCAGTCTCACCTGATGTGCTCCCAGTCCACGCATTCAAAGAACGGATTGCTCTTCACGTCCTCCACTCCATTGGCCCCAATTCGCATTTCAGATTCACAGCAGAACCTGGAGGATCACAGACCGTCGGAAGGTAAAACAAGCAGCAGGGACATGGTCCACAAGTCAAGCAGGATTTCATGACAATGGTTCCCATCGCAGCATCTCCTCCCATCTCTCTTTGAGGTTCAGGTACAGGGGCAACTGCAACCAGTTCATATCTTACTCACGTGCTCATTCATCAGGCACGAGAGGCGTCAGAGCCTGTCCTCATCTGTGCACGGTCCAGTAAGGGGCAATAGGCAGCAATCAGGATGGCGCCTCCCAACTCAGGAACACTGAACCATAATACAGTGACGTTGGAGTTGCTGCCTACAGAATGACTGCAGGAAATCACCAGGACAGGAACATGTAACACAAAATTAATCCTAACATTCCCCCACACTTCTGTACCTGTCATCAATTCTCTCTACCCTTATGTAGTTGTGCATTAAGCTAATCCATTATTCACCTACACTGTTCCACGTGGTAACAAATTCTATTTCCACACCACGCTCAGGTTTCAGGATGACTGAGCTGGTAGAGCTGCTGCCTCACAGCTCCAGAGACCCGGGTTCAAATCCTGACCTTGCATCAACTGGATCTACAAGTACGGCTAGGAATCTTTGAAAGAGGCAGCACTTCTTCACAACAATGCAGAAAAGCAAACCAAAAACTTAAATTTAATTCTTCATCATCAGAGCCACCTACGATGTACTTCCAACACCCAAGAACATAAACCAGTGGCTTGGAGAGGATCCATCATGTTCTCTCTGCCAAACCCCAGCAACATTAAGGCACATCCTCACTGGCTGCAAAACCAGTCTTTCACAAGGCCGCTACACCTGGAGGCACAATCAGGTCCTGCGACAACTGCCGATTACCTTGGAAGGAAGGAGAACTACCACCAATGCCCTCCCTCCCCCCACCGCTTGGTTTCTCGAACACCACCCCTTTTGTAATGGCAGGACAACTTCCAGAGAAGCCATTTGCAAGAAAGGAACCGACCCTCCTGGACACTGCCCAGGATGGTAAAATGCAGGCTGATCTAGACCAGAAGCTCATCTTTCCACCAGAGATCATCACAAATAATCTCAGGCCGGACCTGATCTTGTGGCCAACCTCACAGAAGTCCCTGTACATCGTGGAGTTAACTGTGCCTTGGGAGGCTGCAGTTGGTGAAGCGCATGAACGCAAATGTCTGAAGTATTCAGACTTAGCAGCCAAGGCAGAGCAACGCGGCTGGTGTACCCAGGTGCTCCCTGTAGAGGTTGGTTGTAGAGGGTTTGTAGCCATGTCAACAACCAGACTCCTCAAGGGAATGGGAGTTCGAGGACAAGCCTTCCGGCAAGCCGTCAGGTCGCTGTCAGAGGCTGCCGAGCGAAGCAGCAACTGGCTGTGGCTGAAGAGGAAGGACTCCAACTGGGCTGCAAAATGACCAGCAAGAGGGGTAAAACGGAGGGGAGCGCACCTGGGACGCCAGGTGTTGCTGTTGAGCCCTCTGGAGGTGTTGTGGGCCTATCAACGAAACACCAAGGAAGGAGGGTGCCCATCTGATGACCCCAATGAAGTCTTTACCCCCACCCCCACTCAAGATATTAAGGTGCCAATTATAGTAGGGATTGTAATATCAAGTCCTATAAGCTCAACTAGATGTACAGAATTGAACTGTGGTAAAGTTACACTGACAAAGTTTGTGATCCGAAATTGAGTTTTTGCTTAAGAGCTATAAGAACCGAAAACAGCTACCAAAATGCAGCCAAGAGGAAGCGTCTGTGAAAAGAGAAACCAGAAATGTTTCAGGTCCAAGATTATCAGAGCTGGGAAACGCACACAAGAGACTGCAGAAGCTGCAATCTGGAGTAAAACAACGGCCTGCTGGAGAAACCTGTCTAGACAGGCAGCATCTGTGGAGAGAAATGGACAGGCAACATTTTGGTTCGCACTCTTCTTCAGACTGGAAAAAATGTGTTAGTTTTAGGTAGCAGTGAGAGGGAGGGAGATGGTGGGAGATGATAGGGGAATACAGGCTGGAATCAGATCAAGTCTGTGCAACATGTTGCTAATGGTAAGGCTGCGAGACAAGCTAATGTGTTCCAAAGAGAGCTCATAGAGAAATACACCATTGCAACAGACCCTTCAACCCACCAGGTCCACGCTACCATCAATCGCACTTTATTTTTCCAACATTCCCTACATGCCATCTTCTTCCATTCACCTACAAACCAGAGGCAGTGGGCCAGTTAGATGTCTGACTCCCACATCTTTGGAATATGGGAAGACCTGGAACAAATCATAGGATCACACAGAGAACGTGCAAACTCCACCTAGGCAGCACCTGAGATTAGGATTGCGCCTGGGTTACTGGAGTTTTGAGGCAGCAGCTCTACCAACTGCGTGAGTGTGTCAACCTGGTCCTGGAGAGAATGAACAACATGTTACCAGAGACCGATACCGCTGGTCACTACAGCGGAACCATAAACTTGAGCACAGAACAAATAGGATGACTGTAAAATAAAGTCACAGGAGATTGCTGGGCTCAAGATGGTTAGCACTGTTACACTGGATGTGCACAAGGCTATTTCCAGTCACTTTGTAGTCACCAAGTCAGGTATAATATAAAATGCAGAGTAAAAGCCCCTTTACCCAATCCCATCGATGACTCCTGCAGCAGATGCAATGTAGCTTCCACACATGGTTGAAATGTGTGGGATGGGGCTAGACAGGAAAAGGCGACGTTGATGTCCTTTCTCCTTTACCTCAGAATTAAGTCCTTTGCTTTCTCTGAAATGGGGACTTCTGGTGGAAATGTGAGGGTCTCTCTCCAATTCATCACCTTCTTGTACGTTTCCTGGGGAGTCTCTGAGCAGAAGGGTGGGTAACCTGAAAGGAAGCAACACACAGGAATTTAAGGCAGGACCAAGTGCATGGGATGAAACACAGTCACAGATCAGGTTCAGTTTATACCATGTACACCAAGAGCACAAATGTCTTTACAAGCGATGCGCTCACTCCTCGTCACCATCTACTACGGCAACAGGCCGTGCTGTTTATAGAAAATGATTTAACAAATAGGTGCCTCGGCTTTGTGTGGTTCGAGGCAGCTGAGAAGACCAACTGCAGACTGGCCACAGGTGGGACAGAAACTGCTTGATAGGACCGGCAGCTACTGGATTGGGAGGTGGCAAGTTCTTTCCACCTTTGATACTGGGCTCCTGCATGCTGCTGATGAATGGGCTCAGTGTACTCAATGCCATCTCTAATTGCTCATTCTCCATTTTGAGTGGTCACGGATCAGGCATTCTCACGAGGCAATGGGACATTACACATTATAAGAGGCTTTCAAACCTTTCTGTAGCCCATCATTTGGAAAGCAGTGAAAGGATTGGTCAAAGTCAGCATGGATTTATGAAGGGGAAATCATGCTTGATTAATCTTCTGGAATTTTTTGAGGATGTAACAAGTAGAATCGATAAGGGAGAGCCAGTGGATGTGGTGTATCTGGACTTTGAAAAACCCTTTGACAAGAGATTAGTGTGCAAAATTAGAGCACATGGTATTGGGGGTGTGGTATTGACATGGATGGAGAACTGGTTGGCAGACAGGAAGCAAAGTGTAGGAATTAACTGGTCCTTTTCAGAATGGCAGGCAGTGACTAGTTGGGTACCGCAAGGCTCAGTGCTGGGACCCCAGTCATGCACAATATATATTAACGATTTAGACATGGGAATTAAATGTAACATCTCCAAGTTTGCGGTTGACACAAAGCTGGGTGGCTGTGTGAGCTGCGAGGAGGATGCTATGAGGCTGCAGGGTGACACATAGACACATAGAAAATAGATGCAGGAGTAGGCCATTCAGCCCTTCGTTTCACTGGACGTTTTCAAGGGAGTTAGATTTAGCTCTTAGGGCTAACGGAATCAAGGGATGTGGGGAAAAAGCAGGAACAGGGTACTGATTTTGGATGATCAGTCAGGATCATATTGAATGGCGGTGCTAGCTCGAAGGGCCGAATGGCTGACTCCTGCACCTATTTTCTATGTTTCTAATCTCTGCCATGAACCAGCATTGAGTGCTCATTTCAGGAGTCTGGTTTTAGGCATGCAAAACGGCATGGTCCTCCGAGAGATAGAGTGTGATGCGGGCCTAAATGGTCTGGGAGAGGGCACTAATGTTAGCTCACTCATCCTGCATGTCGCTTTGGAGGATTTTGCAGAAGTTGTGTCGGCAGTATCTCTATAGATTTTTGAGGTGCCTGCAGTGGGTAGTCAATGCCTCAGTACAACAGCAGCAAACTCAGTGCTCATGCACAACAGCTCAATGGTTGATTATAAGTTGCAGAAACAAGGAACTGCACAAAGTGTTAAAGAAGGAACTGCAGATGCTGGAAAATCGAAGGTAGACAAAAATGCTGGAGAAACTCAGCGGGTGCAGCAGCATCTATGGAGCGAAGGAAATAGGCAACGTTTCGGGCCGAAACCCTTCTTCAGACTGATAGGGGGTGGGGAGAAGAAAGGAATAAAGGCGGAGGAGGAGCCCGAGGGCTGGGGGAGGGGAGGAGACAACCAGAGGGCTGATGAAGGGGAGGGGACAGCAAGGGCTAGCAGAATTGGGAGAATTCAATGTTCAAGCCCCCAGGATGTAGACTGCCCAAGGTCTACATGAGGTGCATTTCCTCCAATTTCCGGTGTTGCTCGCTGTGGCCATGGAGGAGATCCAGGACAGAGAGGTCAGATACGGAATGGGAGGGGGAGTTGAAGTGCTGAGCCACTGGGAGGTCAGGTTGGTTATTGCGGACTGACCGGAGGTGTTCGGCGAAACGATCGCCAAGCCTCCGCTTAGTCTCACCGATGTAGATCAGCTGGCATCTAGAGCAGCGGATGCAATAGATGAGGTTGGAGGAGATGCAGGTGAACCTCTCGCACCTGGAACGACTGCTTAGGTCCTTGAATGGAGTCGAGGGGGGAGGTGAAGGGACAAGTGTTGCATCTCTTGCGTTTGCAAGGGAAAGTACCCGTGGAGGGGGTGGTATGGGAGGGAAGGGAAGAATTGACAAGGGAGTTACGGAGGGAGCGGTATTTGCGGAAGGCAGACATGGGGGGAGATGGGAAGATGTGGCGAGTGGTGGGGTCACGTTGGAGGTGGCGAAACTGACGGAGGATCACTTGTTGTATGTGACGGCTGGTGGGGCAAAAGGTGAGGACTAGGGGGACTCTGCCCTTGTTGTGAGTGGGGGGATGGGGAGAGAGAGCAGTGTTGCGGGGTATGGCAGAGACCCTGGTGTGAGCCTCATCTATGGTGAAGGAGGGGAACCCCCGTTCCCTGAAGAATGAGGACATTTCGGATGCCCTGGTGTGGAACGCCTCATCCTGGGAGCAGATGCGGCGTAGATGGAGGAATTGGGAGTGGGGGATGGAGTCCTTACAGGAAGCAGGGTGGGAAGAAGTGTAGTCCAGATAGCCATGGGAGTCGGTAGGTTTGTAGTGGATGTCGGTAAGAAGTCTATCACCTGCGATGGAGATAGTGAGGTCAAGGAATGGTAGGGAAGTGTCGGAAATGGTCCAGGTGTATTTGAGTGCCGGATGGAAGTTGGTGGTGAAGCGGATGAAGTCAGTCAGTTGTGTGTGGGTGCAGGATGTGGCACCAAAACAGTCATCGATGTAGCGGAGGTAGAGGTCGGGGATGGGGCCCTGGTACGCATTGAACAAGGATTGTTCTACGTACCCGACAAAGAGGCAGGCGTAGCTGGGGCCCATGCGTGTGCCCATAGCTACGCCTTGTATTTGGAGGAAATGGGAGTCAAATGAGAAGTTATTGAGGGTAAGGACCAGCTCCGCTAGGCGGAGTTGGGTGTCAGTGGCCGGGTATAGGTTGCTTCTTCGGTCGAGGAAAAAACGGAGGGCTTCGAGACCATCCTGGTGGGGGATGGAGGTGTACAATGACTGGACGTCCATGGTGAAGATGAGGGGGTGAGGGCCTAGAGAGTGGAATGCGCGGAGACGACGGAGAGTGTCTGAGGTGTCTTGCACAAGGAACTGCACAAGCTGGTTTACAAAAGACGATGCAACGTACTGGAGGAACTTAGCATGTCTGAAGAACATGGATAGGTGACATTTCAGGTCGGGACCCTTCTTCACCTACAACTAGCTACACCAACAACTGGGGTTTTTCCTGCACAGCCACCTGAAGGAAGGGAATCATCCCATTTACCCACACCGCCCCACCTTCTACTGTAGCCAAGAGCAACCTTACCGATCAGCATCTCGTACATGATGACTCCAAGTGACCACCAGTCACAGAGTTTGTTGTAGCCGGTCTGCATGAATACTTCAGGTGCAATGTAATCCGGGGTCCCTACTGTGGAGAAAGCCTGGGGATCGAACAAAGGATAAGGCAAAGGAGTTAGGAAATGATGTATCCGCACCTTAAATGTCCTTCCCTTCAAACTAATCTGATTTGAATACATGACCAGTGCCACCAGAGCGGAGGGTGGTGAGCCACAGTGTAGCCAGGTGTGTAAAAAGTTATCTCACCTTGTTAAAATACATCAACTGAAATGGACGTCAACCTCTCGGTTCATCCCCCCAAGCCCTGAACAACATTTGTAGGAAGGAACTGCAAATGCTGGTTTATAGCGAAGATAGACACACAAAGCTGGAGTAACTCAGCGAGTCAGGCAACATCTCTGGAGAAAAGGAATAGGTGACGTTTCGGGTCGAGACCCTTCTTCGGACGGGTCACCCATTCCTTTTCTCCAGAGACGCTGCCCGACGGGCTGAGTTACTCCAGCTTTTTGTGTCTATGCCTGAACAAAGTTACAGTCAATAGACAATAGACAATAGGTGCAGGAGTAGGCGATTCAGCCCTTCGAGCCAGCACCGCCATTCAATGTGATCATGGCTGTCCTAAGCTAGTTCCTCTAACATTATTGATGTGGCTCCAAAAGCCAGTCATTGCTGACACCTCTCCATTTCCCACTGCCCGACCTCTCCACCGACACAGCCTGCACTCACCAACTGTCGCCGGTTCCTCTTCCAGGTCTCTGCTTTCCGCTTGGAGTTCATGTTCTGAAACGCTGAAGGGGCACAGGGTTTAGTACACAACATGAGCTTCAAGAGCAGCACGGTCAGTATTTAGTCCTACAATACCATATTAAGCTGTCTGACTGAACACCAGGCATGGGAAGAATTGCTGCAAAGATGCATCTAGTTCCTGTTTGACCCTAGTTAAGCTTTCCCAGCCAGGATAACAATTGCAGCTACATTTAGTCTGGAAATTAGGATAATTGGGTATCAAAGGTGTTCCTCACCCTTGCCAGCTGGACAGTATTTGCTCTTGTAAAGAGGACAAAGTGGGATCAGGCTCCTCTCCTTCCCTCTAGTCCACTGGCACACCCCAGCCAAGCACAAAAGGGGCAATCTTCCTTGTTTTAGTCAGGAGAGTAAGAGAGCCAAAATAAATTGATAGCAAAATGATCTCTGTAGGTAGAGGGGAAAAAGAAGAGAGGCACAAAAAACAAAAATGCAGGAAATACGCAGCACATCAGGCAACATCTGTGGTGAGAGAGAGTCAATGGTTCAGGTTGATCCTCTCAGCTAATGAAAGGTCATTAATCAGCCTGAAATAGTAACACTGTTTTTCTCTCTTCACTGCTGCCTGACCTGCTGAGTGTTTCCAGTATTTTGTTTTTAATTTTAGAATTCCAGCATCTACAACTTTTAGACTGTTTAAAAAAAGCCAAAGTTTGGTCCTTTGGTCACCTGTGTATAGAACTAATGTCCAGGAAGCTATTTTTCTTTTAAAATCTATATAACTAAAAGTCTCATCTTGACCACTTCCTGTCTGCGCTGTACATTGATTTTAGAAAAAAATGCTGCCATATATCACTATGATTTTTGGCCATCTTACTCACAGTCCTCCTCCGCGGAGGCATCCCCGAGGATTTTTCCGATCGATGAAAAATAAAAAAGTTATGAATGTTTAAAAAATCTTGAGATCAGCTGATTGGTCCTCTCGCCTGGCAATCACCATGATGAAGGTAACACCCCTTCCAGGGGGCCAGGAGTATAAAGCCCAAATGGTATGAAATTGCATTTGAATTTGGTGGCCTGCACTCTGAAATGGTATGAAATCGCATTTAGATTTGGTGGCCTGCACTCTGCTAGAAATGGTATGAAATAGCATTTGGATTTGGTGGCCTGCACTCTGCTTGAAATTGCATTTGGATTTGGTGGCCTGCACTCTGCTTGAAATGGTATGAAATTGCATTCGGATTTGGTGGCCTGCACTCTGCTTGAAATGGTATGAAATTGCATTTGGATTTGGTGGCCTGCACTCTGTTTGAAATGGTATGAAATTGAATTTGGTGGCCTGCACTCTACTTGAAATGGTATGAAATTGAATTTGGTGGCCTGCACTCTGCTTGAAATGAAATTTCAAGGAATAGCCGTGAGTGAACTGTCAGCCCACCAGCCCCGAGTGACTGAGCTGCCAGCCAAATAATCCATTCGGCCCACGGTCCATACTAGCCCTCTGGAAACCAGTCCCTTCGGCCCACAACACCCATACTAGCGCTCCAGAAAGCCCCCCCCCACTGGCCACCAATATTGGAATTGGTGGAGAGGTGGAATATTGCGTTGGGGGACCAGCCCTCCCATGTGAACATGGGACCCAACGGGTCCCACTTAGTTTAGTAACAATCTAAAAGTTGCCCTAGCAAAGATTTTACACTACTGCAACATGACATCCGGACTTTTATATTCTATGCCCTTTCCTATGAAGGTAAGTATGCCGCAGCCTTCTTTACCACCCAATCTACTAGTATTGCCACTCACAGGGAGCTATGACGTGTCACCCAAGATCCCTCTGTATATCAAGGGTCAGCCATTTATTGTATACTTTCCAATTAAAACGTGACCTCCCCTTTTACTTTAATACACAATCCATTGTCGATGATGTACAGAAGCCTACACCAGGCTATCAAAATACGGTTACAAGGAACTGCAGTTGTTGGTTTACACATGAAAGGACACAAGGTGCTGGAGTAACTCAGCAGGTCAGGCAGCATGTCTGGAGAACATGGAGAGTCACCTACCCATGCTCTCTAGAGATGCTCCCTGACCTGCTGAGTTATTACAGCACCTTGTAATTACTTCTTTTGTCCACTAGGCTCTCTATTGTTTCCACAAATGCTGCTGAGTTTATCCAACATTTTCTAGTTTCAGATTTCAGGCATCAGCTGTTTTTTATGCTTCGTTTTTGAGCTCTCTATCATCTATCGTTCCCAAACATCTGGCTTAATATGCAGAGTTCATGCAACTAAAGGCAGCCACAGGGAACCCTCCTGGAACTGGAAACATTTTTGAATGCACCGCAACATGTCAATCTCAAGCAATAAACCGCTAGCCCACACGATCTACTCACTGAAGTCGCTCGGCAAACTGTGACTGAGGTTGCGGTAGAATTCCGTCCTGTGAGCTTTTTTCAGTCCTGTGCACAAGCCGAAGTCAGACAGTTTAACGTGTCCCTGGGTAAACACACAGCAAGAATCAGTTACACTTTTTCGTAATGTATATCAACACCGCCATACCACAGCCACTGTTCACAGAAGCTCTGCAACGAGAGAGAGAGAGAGAGAGAGGTACACAGACTTTCATGATGTCAATTGAAATGTTCCAAATGTTTCAGAATAGTCCTGCAGTTCAAAAGGGATGTTTTAAGATACGGCATGGAAACAAGCCCACTGAGTCCACACTGACCATCGATTACCCTTCACGCTACTTCCAGTGCATCCCACTTTATCATCCACTTTCTAGGACAATTTACAAAGTCTAATTAAATTGCCAACTTTAGGATATTACAGAAATCTGACAAGATGGCGGCACCTGTCGGCAGCGGCCTCTGCAGTCTGTCTGTCTTTTTTTCCTTCTTTTTATCCTTTTAAGTGGATGTCTTGGTTTTAGTTTTTATATTATTTTTAGCTGTGTATATGTGGGGGGCGGGTGGGGGAAACTTTTTAATCTCTTCCCTGTGCGGGGACCCTACTTTTTCCTTGTCGAGTCTCCGTTGTCATTGGGCCTAACATCGTGGAGCCGGCGGCCTCCAACCGGAATCGACCTGGGGCTCCAGTCGCGGTGCCTGCGGACTCACCATCGCGGAGCTGGCCGACTTCGGAGTGCGGAGCGCTGTGGTGGCGCGCGGCTGCGACCCGACTTCGGAGCTCGGAGGCTTCGGCTGCAGGCCCTGTGGACGGTAATATCGGGAGCTCGTGGGTCCCTGGTGGGAGACCGCTTTTCGGAGCTCCTGCAACGGCAAACTTCGCCCGCCCGAATCGAGGGGCTTAAATCGACCCGGAGCGGGGCCTTACATCGCCCGGCGCGGCTTAAACGGCCGCGGGACTTACCATCGCCCGCCGGGGGGCCTCTAACATCCAACATCAAGAGCCTCGATCGGCTCGATGCAGCAGTTTGGCTGCTTGACTGCGGGAGAGGAATGGGCGAGACATCGGGGAAGAGATAAGACTTTTGCCTTCCATCACAGTGAGGAGGTGTTTGGGGATTCACTGTGATGGATGTTTGTGTGGAATTGTGTTAATTGTGTGTTTTGGGTTTTTTTGTTTGTTGTTATGACTGCAGAAAACGTAATTTTGTTTGAACTTATGTCCAAATGACAATAAACGATTCTGATTCTGATTCTGAAAGCCCATGCAGTCACAGAGAGAGCGTGCAAACTCCAAACAAACAACACCCAAGGTCAGTATCAAACCAGGATCTCTGACGCTGTGAGGCAGCAGCTGTACCATCTGTGCCACATTGCTGCCTATTGCTGCTTTATTACATTCTTGGCATCATATATATCTTTAAATAGTTATTTTGTTGTTCTTTAATTTGGAATGGTTGACTTCACTTTAAATTGAAGTTACAGCTCCCGAAGGATTCCTCCATTTTTGCATTTGCAAAATCCAGGCACCTATGTGGCTATTTAAAACAGTGCCAGGGTAACCGCTGCAAGTGATTAGCTGGGAGATGTGTTTATATGGTTTGCGAGCAGTACATAAGCACGTCACAGTGGAAGGTGCATGATACTGAGTTACAACATTTGTGTGTTACCCGGCACATACCTTGCTGTCCAGGAGCAGGTTGTCTGGCTTGATGTCCCTGTGGATGAAACTCATCTGGTGAATGGAATCAATGGCCAGCACAGTCTCGGCTATGTAGAACTGTGTCTCCTCTTCACTCAGTGTGTCCTTCTTCATTAGCAGAGTCATCATATCTCCTGCAGATAGAGGCAAAGTACATTTGCTCAGTTCATTCAACATGCTCCAGAAAAGGGCGTGCATCTAGTTAGTGCATCCCGTCAGCCAGATGCATGGAGAGTTCAGTGAAGATCAAAATAAACGGATGAACAGATCCTACGGCAACGGCTGACGTCATCTTGGGACCTGAAAGTGAGGGGAGCACAAGAACTAGACTCTCGGGTGTCTTTACTGGGTTGTATGCAAGTGCAATCCTGAGCAATGCTGGTATCAAAGGCAACAAGCAACCTCTCCATGAAATTGGATATCTACATATTCTGCTTATTCACTCAAAAGATGTGGACATTGCAGATGTGGCTAGTTTTTATTTCTCATCACAAATTGCCTTTGGGAATGCTCTGGTTTTGTGCTTGTGGCTTTTGTGGTGGGGGTACTTCCACTCTAACGATAGTGAGCTCATGGATCAAACAGAAATGAACTGATGCAACTTGGAGAGGAACTTGAAGGTGGAGGTGTTCTCCTTTTCTTGCTTCCATATCTCTTAAGCAATGGAGGTTGAGGTTGAGAGTTTGGGAGGTGGTGTCAAACAAACTTTGACCAGTTGCTGCAGTGAAGCTTGCAGACGGTAGTTCTGTGTCCACTGTCTTGCCAGCAGGTGCAGGTGGACAGAGGAAGACCAAGCAAAGTGTTCTGACTAGGATAGTGTTAGAGGTTCAAGACCACTTCCATTCAAAGCAGAGAAATTCCCAAATCAGTGGCTCAAGGCAGTAGAGCTGCTGCCCCACAGTGCTGGAGACCCGGATTCCATCCGGAACTCGGGTGCTGTCTGTGCGGAGTTTGTACCTTCACAGTAACTGTGTGGGTTTCCTCCAAAAGTTCCGGTTTCCTCCCACATTCCAAAGATGTGCAAACTGGAAGATTAATTAGCCACTTTAAATTGTTCCTATAGAATCTTGGGGGAATTAATGGAAATGTGGGGAGAATTTTTCTTTAAAATGGGATTAATGCAAGGATTAGTGTAAATGGGTGATTGATGGTCAGTGCGGATTTGTTGGACCAAAGGGCCTGCATCTGTGCTGTATGACTATGACTCTATGTATATCCTGAAAAGCCTATAAAAAATCCGATAGCAAACTTCTCCTTTACATCATGTAGCTGCTAACCTGCTCTCATAGTTATCTTATTAGTGTGGCTAGTGTATTTGCATTTCTGATCAACTGGGATGTGTAGGGCGGGGAATACATCTGCAGTGCTGCCACTGAATGTCAAGACTGCCTTTGTGAAAACGATCGTTGATTGTCTCACGTCAACCTAAGCTCGAATGCTGACCAGGTCTTGTGGTTTGTGGGCACAGACTGATTCATTACCCGAGGAGTTATGAGTGTAACTATTATCAGTAAGTATCAAAACTACCGGCCTTTCAATGGAGGGAATGCTATGAAGAAGCCATTGAAGATACACCGAGGCTTGGGAGCCACTTCGAAATCTCTTGGTATCAAGGTGAGTCATTCAACTTCACCACTGAAAATTAGCCCTTACGTCAAAGTATAAAGACTATAATGAAACCCAGACTGAGAATGACTTCAACTAAGTGACATTTGACAGTATTGTTAATATAAGTGTCTTGTGTCTGTGGATGATTTAAGAGTGCTCTGATGAGCTAGTAATTGGAGAGCTGGTATTTATCCTGCTCTCTATAGCCAGGGCAGAAATAGCAAATTTTCTGTTTTTCAGACAGATGCCAGTTCTGCTATTACATTGGAGACACAGTCAAGACGGCTTTAGGTTCCAAGCTACTTTGCTGTATCCGGTGGACTCAACACTTCCTGATATCATCTAGAGTGAATCAGGTTGGTCAAAAGTTTCATTCCAGGATAGTGGGGAGATTGCAATGAATCATCCACTCAGCATTCCTGGCTGAAGATAATTTAGAAACATTTGAATCTTTTTTATATTCACCACATGGCTACGCTATCATGGAGATTAGGGGTGTACATGAAGGTTTCCTCCTTCCATTACATGACCAGCATCCTGCATGAATGAATGTATTAGATGCAGAGCTTTGATCCGTTGGCTGCTTAGCTCCATTCACGGCAGACGGTTCTGTGGCTGAGGGTGCAGGTCAGTCGGTGATGTAGCTTCATCAGGTTGACAAAAAATCAGATCTCCACACACTCGTTCAATAAAGACTCATGACCTAAAGAACAGATGACAGGCGGAATAGATGACAGAGAGGGGTTGTAAAAGCCATGTCAACTAAAGGATAACAAGGGCTCAGGTCTTCCCTTGTAAGATTTTACAACTCTATGGAACAGAACCTCTGGAACAAATTTGTAGCCTCATCTCCAACATGCAAGTGGGAACTTTAATCTGTGGAGATACAGCACGGAAACAGACCCTTCGACTCACCATGTCCGCACCAGCCAGCGATCACCCTGTACACAGCACGATACATTGATCAAAGCAGGTTGAGAAACAAATGTTAGAGAATTTCAAATGTTCAAGACAAAGTCACAAGCCCAGTATTATCCTACAGGTATGCCAGAGAAGTCATCTCCAACAATGTAGGCAGTACGGTGGCAAAGTGGTAGAGTTGCTGCCTTACAGCGCTTGCAACGCCAGAGACCCGGGTTCGTTCCCGACTACGGATGCTGTCTGTACGGTTTGTACGTTCTCCCCGTGACCGCGTGGGTTTTCTCCGAGATCTTCAGTTTCCTCCCACACTCCAAAGACGTACAGGTATGTAGGTTGTGTTAAAGAAGGAACTGCAGATGCTGGAAAATCAAAGGTAATCTGAAGAAGGGTTTCGGCCCGAAACGTTGCCTATTTCCTTCGCTCCATAGATGCTGCTGCACCCGCTGAGTTTCTCCAGCATTTTTGTGTACCAGGTATGTAGGTTAATTGGCTTAGTATAAGTGTAATTGTCCCCAGTGCATGTAGGATAGTGTTAGTGTGCGGGGATCGCTGGTCGGTGCGGACTCGGTGGGCCAAAGGGCCTGTTTCCTTGCAGTATCTCTAAAAAAACTAAAACTATTGATCTTTGATGTAGAGTTAAACATTTTTTTATGCGAATGCAGCTCCATGTTTGTTTAGAGAATTTTAAGTTATTAACAGGATAGAGGTGGAGAACTTAAACACAACCATTAATTATAATGATCTATTCAGGAGCAGAGTTAGGAAGTGCTTACTATCACAAAAAGGGAATGGGAATCAGGAACACTCACGTTAGCTTCCACCATCCCCAAAAAAGCTGTAGAATCTGGCATCGATTGAAACTTTCAAAACAGTAATAAATGATTTTATGATGCAAGGCTACAAAGAGTTACAAAACTAAGCTGATGAAATGGCGTTAAAATGCAGATGTCACAATTTAAGGTTGGAGAGGCTTGAAGAGCTGAATGGCGAACTCACATCTAGTAAAGCAGGCTGTTCTTAAGTGATTCACGCTCGGATGCTCTCTATTTGTGATAGAAGTTTAAAAAGAGAAAAAAAAACAGGAAACAGAACTATGCAGACCGAGAGAACGAGAACAAAACACTAACCTCCTGGAAGGAACTCCATGATTAGGTAAAGATTGAGTTTGTCTTGAAAGCTGTAGAACATTTTCACCACCCACTGGCTATCAGCTTCCACCAAGATGTCCCGTTCTGCACGGATATGCCCAACCTAATGCAGGAAGACAAGCCAAACACCCCAATGATGCTCATGATCTCACTGATAACGTGTTACACGAATCATGCTCTTAGACGCACCTTACTCCACTTTTTACCATTTTCCCCACTATTTTGCTTGAGCGCAGACGCACAATTTTATGGACACTCTGCAATGCTGATCCTTAACAGCTAAAGGCACAAGTTTAATAACCTTGAGTTCAACTGAACAGAATGGCAACAGGCAGAGGCCCCAGCTCTACCCAACCTAATTATATGTCCATGTTCTCCTGATGCCAACCATTGTGACCAACAGTTGCATCTCTATCAATTAGCCGAGAGCTCATTTAGTTAAATGGGAGAGATCAAAACTGATACAATCCAGTACCCTCATCAGCCACACAAGTTACCCACTGCACAAACAATGGAGTCAATGGATGCTACATCTGCCCCTTAGATGTGCCAATAATATTACTTGGGGATGGTTAGATCTTATGGGAGATATTAACAATGAAATCCTGGTCCTGCAGGAGCAGCTTTCCCACTGACTACAATCCTCCACAACGACCCTTTTATCTCCTTTCTCCAACCAATTTTAAATCTAATTACTAAAAGAAAGTAAAATAGGTACGCTGTCAAAAAGGAGCCCAACAGAGCCAGTGCTAGTGGGCTAGTCCCATTTGCCTGCATTTGGCCCATGGTCCTCTAACCCCTTCCTATCTATATATCTATCCAAATGTCTTTTAAAAGTAGTGATGGAGTCTGCTTCTATAGCTTCAACTGGTAGCTCATTCGAGCACGGATGACACTGAGTGAAAATATTGACCCCAAGGTCCCTCTTACCTTCAGTCTATGCCATCTAGTTTTAAAATGCTCCACCCTGGGAAAAAGACTGGAGTTAGTCACAAAATGCTGGAGTAACTCAGCGGGACAGGCAGCATCTCTGGAGAGAAGGAATGGGTGACGTCTCAGGTCAAGACCCTTCTTCAGACCTTTCTCGACCCGAAATGTCACCCATTCCTTCTCTCCAGAGATGCTGCCTGGCCCGCTGAGTTACTCCAGCATTTTGTGTCTACCTTTGATTTAAACCAGCATCTGCAGTTCTTTCCTACACAAAAAGACTGGAGCGTTCCTTTCATCCTTGCTAGTCATAATCTTGTACACCTTAAAAAGGTAACCCCTCAGCCTTCTACTCGCCAAAGAAAAAAAAAAGGTTATCCAAACTCTATCTATAACTCAAGTCCATAAGCATTCTGGTGCACACTTTCCAACTTAATGACATTCTTCCTATAGCTGGGCAACCAGATCTGCCCACAGTTCTCCAACTGTGGTCTCACCATTGACTTGTGCAGCTGCATCATGATGCCCCAACCTTTGTACTCAATACCCTTCCCAAGGAAGACCAGCATGCCAAACACTTTCTTCATCACACTGTCCACCTGACTCACCACAAGGGAACTCTGCAACGGTACACCAAAATCTCCAGGGCTCTTCCATTTACCTTTCAACTCCTGCCCTAGTTTGACCCACTAATGTGCAACATTTCACACTTGTCAAAATTAAATTCCATTCTGTGGCCCACCTCCCAACTGATCTACGTCCTGTTGTAAATTGAGATGTCCTTCCCCACTGTCCACACCACACATTTTGTCGTCAACTGTAAATTTACCAATGTTAACTATATCGTCATTCAACGCGTTAATGTAGATAACAAACAGCAGTGGACCCAGCACCAACCCCAGCAGCACTCCACTGGTCACAGGCCTCCGAACAGTAAAAAAAACCTCCACAACTACCATTTTATCTCCTTCCATTAAATTAAAATGTGCACAATCTAAACTGAGAGCTGCCTATTGTTATGCTGGTAAAACCACAAACTTGTATGACGTGGACAAGTCCAAAGGCCTCACTCTCAGGGTATCACTGATGGATCATTCTCAGAATACCCAAAACAGGAGTTATTTCCCATAACCTAGCAGCATCCTCTGATATCATTTTCAGCAATTTTGCCCAGCCCCACTTCTCACCCATACGCTAGCTCCAGAAACGGCTGAGAATCATTGGATCATTCTGCCAGTTGCTTGTCATATATTGAATGAGAACATCATGTGATATGTGACAATAAACTGACCTTGACCTTGAACCCCATCTTGACCCCTTCTCTACCTCTAGCTGCTGACTTTAGATCAGTAGATGAGGCAGGTGCTATCGCAACGTTTGAGAAACATTTAGATGGGTACATGGATAGGATAGGTTTAGAGGGATATGGGCCAAACGCATGCAGGTGGGATTAGTATAGATGGGACTTGCTGGCCGGTGTGGGCAAGTTGGAACGAAGGGCCTGTTTCCACTTTGTATGACTATGACCTCTTTGAATGTATTTATAACGACAGTGGGAAAGTAGTGACTTTAGTCCCGTACATTCAAAGAACTAGAAATGAATCAGTCAGCAGTGGGATCATGAGACTATTTTGGGAATATTACACACCAGCACGATCATGTAAGGAAGTCACTGCGCATATTTCACCGAATTAGTCACTCCAAGAACATGATGTTAGTCCCATTCAGCACCACAGAGCAAGTTTATTTTTAAGACAAATACAACCACAGGTTCTCCTTCAGGGAAAGAAAGGACGGGTGAAAGCATGGCGTGAAGAATTCTTTACGAGCTCTACTGAATTTGGAAACTAATATTAAGAAAGGTGGCAAATCAGCTTCTGACAATAATAAAACCACTCACCTGCTCCTTCTCCAGCATGTCTGACTTGCGCAGGATCTTCATGGCGTAGATATGACCCGTGTCCTTCTTCTGTACAAGACGCACCTACAAATGTCAGAGTATTCTCACCAATTAGGCCTCATTTTACTTTTTAACCACAGTCCATTTACCTTAGCAGCAAAGCACAGTTGGTAGCGCAATCATCTCGGAAAATGAAGGAAAAACTGTTGGAGGAATCAGCAGGTCAAACAGCATCAGTGGAAAAGGACAGACAGAAGAAGGATCACAACTTGAAATGTAATCTATTGTACTCCACGGATGCTGCTTGACCAGCCCATTTCCTCCAGCACTTTGTACATTGCTCAGGATTCCAACATCTGCTGTTACATGTGTCTCTGAATCAGAATATTAGTGTTTCAAAGTTCACTCTAGGGACTCAAATGCAAAAAGCTGACATGGAAGTGCTTGACCAAGAGGGTACTGCATTTCAGAAAATACATTAATCAAGTCTGCCCACTTGAGGTAAAATCAAAGATCAATTAACTCTATTTTGGGAAATTTACAGGAGTCCTCCCACTGTTTTGGCAATGATTTAACCTTTAAAAAAACAACCAAATCTGAAACAGGTCACTAGCTTTTGTTGGAGCATGTTGCGTGCATAATGTCTGCATGTGTCCTACATTACAATGGTAACTACATTGCTTAAGTATTTGACTGCAAAATGCTTTAGATGTCCCAAGTTTGCGAAAAGCCCGAACACAAATTAAACTTTTGGAAAGTTTAAATATAAACTGGCAAAGTAATGCCACCTCACCACAGATCATAAAAGATTGTTCAAAGCTATGCCAAGATAGTGCAAGTTGAGGCTTGCTAAGGAAGCACCATCCTCGCCTGCTGGAGAAAATGTTGATTTTACATTTCCCCCCAAAAATTAATCTGTAAGGTTTATGGAGGGACTTGCCATTCTTCAGTGATTAATTATACTTCTTAGGCCTTGACCGTCTTACCTCACCAAATGCACCTCGACCTATAACTTTTAGGGATTCAAAGTCATCCAATCCTAGTCTGGTCCTCTTGAGCCGCAAGAACTCTGTCTCCTTTCTGGCGTGTTGGGACCGTCTCATTCGCTTCTAGATGATTAATAGAGAACACTCAGTCAAAGCCAATGCCCAAGCATACTGTACAAAGCATTCTTATACCAATGTATGAAATATGAGAAAAGACAGTAACTCTCAGGGCAGCACGGTGGTGCAGAGGTAGAGTTACGCCCTTACAGCGCCACGGACCCGGGTTCGATCCAGACCACGGGTGCTGTCTGTACGGAGTTTGTATGTTCTCCCTGTGACCTGCGTGGGTTTTCGCCGGGTACTCCGGTTTCCTCCCAAACTCCACAAACGTACAGGTTTGTAGGTTAATTGGCTTTAGTAAAACTGTAAATTGCCATTAGTGTGTAGGATAGTGCTGGTGTACGGGTGATCATTGGTTAGCGTGACTTGGTGGGCCGAAGGGCCTGTTTCCGCTCTGTATCTCTATCTCTAAATTCTCAAACCCACAACATCCACCATCTAGGTAATGACAACAAATGTATGGGAACACTAATATCATCTGTTTTGTGATGTTATGGTGCTTCACTGTTACATTTCACCAGAACTCTCCACTAAATAGTCCCATCGGAGTTCCTTCATTATGTGGGCTGCAACTGCTAAAGTGAAAAGCTTTTTACAACCTACTTAAGGACACTATGGATGAGCAGCTATTACTTGTCTTACCAATGATGTCCATACCTTAAGAAATAAATTAGTAGATGGCCAAATTGCTCTCCCTGAGTCATACCAATAAAAAGCAACAGAACACACAAAATACATTTTAACATGAACATCCATCAGTGACTTCTCCGCATTCCTCACTGTGATGGAATGCGAAAAAAGTTCAATCTCTCCCTTCTTATGTAAATTATGTAAATACAAGTGTGTAGGAAGGAATACAAGTTGCGTAGGAAATGAACTGCAGATGCCGGTTTGCATTGTAGACAAAATACTGGAGGAACTCAGCGGGACAGGCAGCATCTCTTGATAGATTCCTTCTTTCCAGAGATTCTGCCTGACCCGCTGAGTTACTCCAGCATTTTGTTTCTATCTTCAAGGAATACAAGTTGCTGTTCCACTAAGATGATCTTGGCCAGGCCAAGACAAGAGAGCAAACTTAATATATTTACCTCATCATCTCCTAGTCCTTCTTCTTCCATTACCTTTTCCAATTTTCTTTGCCTAGAGGAGAAACAAAGTCGTCATGGAAAAATGATTGTTAGTGCTTTGGGCAAAGTACCCAGTTTAATCACGTTGCCAAAACAGCATTAAGAAAGGAGCCAGCTATAATTACAAAGGCATCGTCTCTTCCAGATTTTGTGGACTACAGCTCTGCTTTTAACACCATCCTTCCCCACAAACTGGTGGACAAACTGGGGGACCTGGGACTTCCACTCCACCTGCATGTGGATAAAGAGCTTCCTGTCGGGTCGCAGTCAGAGAGTCAGAGTGGGCCGTCACACATCTACGGCCCTCAGCCTCAGTACCGGCTCTCCACAGAGCTGCGTGCTGAGCCCCCTGCTTTACACCATCTACACATATGACTGCACCCCCGCCCACCACAGTAACACCATTGTCAAATTCGCGGATGACACCACGGTGGTGGGGCTCATCTCTGGGGGGGATGAGTACGCCTACAGGGATGAGGTGGAGCAGCTGACAGGGTGGTGTGGAGAAAATAACCTGCTCCTCAACACCTCAAAGACCAAGGAGCTCATAATTGACTATAGGAAGAAGAAAACGGACATTACCCCACTAATCATCGATGGGGACTGTGTGGAAAGGGTGGCGGATTTCCGCTTCCTGGGAATCCACATTGAGGAGGACCTGAGTTGGAGCGTGAACACCTCTGCGCTGCTGAAAAAGGTCCAGCAGAGACTGTACTTCCTGAGGGTGCTCAGGAAGAACAACATCACCCCTGCTGCTATCCTTTTATCGATGCTAAATAGAGAGCATCTTAACATACTGTGTATGCGTGTGGTACACCAGCTGCACAGCGGCTAAGAGGAAGGCGCTCCAGAGGGCAATTGACAACGGCCAGAAGATTATCGGCTGCCCTCTCCTCACCTTGAAGGACCTACACAGTTCCCACTGTCTCAAAAAATTCAAGAAGATCATAAAGGACACACTCCACCCTGGTCACTCCCTGTTTGTACTGCTGCCGTCAGGCAGACGGTGCAGAGCAATGAGGACAAGGACAAACAGACTCAAAAACTGTTTTTATCCCACAGCAATAAATACACTTAATGTAGCCACCAAATGAGTACAGGTGCGCTACACACCAAAGGGATTGGGAAATCGACAGAAGAATGTGGTTTTTTTCATGTTATTTATTTTAGTTGTTTATCTTAGACTTTTGCTCTAAGAAAATTTGTGCACTGACTGGTTGGCATTTCTAATTTCATTGTACATGTTTACATGTTATAATGACAATAAAGTATTCATTCATTCATTCATTCATTTTGGTCAAGAATGGAGGAAAAGGGGGAATTATTCTCCAAACAGTTATATACTAATCATTGTTAATCTATGGGCCAAAGGGCCTGGTACCACGCTGTAATTCAAAACTAAACTAAACTACACTAATTCCAAGGAAAAAAAAGATTATATTCAAGAACGCTCAAGGACTTGGCATTGAAACTTGACATAAATGATCTTTCCATTCTCTTGTGGGATGCGTCAGTAGCCAGACAAGAAACTCTGCTCTATTCCACCCTTTTGGATGTGCCAGCTACAAAACAGCAGGCATAATATAGTCCATATAATTGGCAGATCAACCATCACTTAAGGTATTCCTCCAACCCCTACCAACAAATGGATTGAGTGTGGAATAGAAATAGATGCAGAGTGGAAGGCATTTATTTCCCATCGCTCGTAGTTCTCAACATGTGGGCAATGGTAGCCTTTATGAACAATAAGGGGAAGGCCCTTCTACTGCATCATTAGACAAATTTTGTTGCAGAGCACAATAAGGATCGGCAATAGATTTCTAAGCCATGATTGTATGTAAATTGATAGAGAACTTGCAAACAGTGGAGTTGCCACAAGCCTAGTTAAGCAAGCCTAGTTGGCAAGATGGTTACAGGGTTGGAAACTGGAAATCAAGCCTTAAGTAAAAAACTGACTGCAGCCACAATATGTCAGTGTGGAGGAGACAAGTATTTAGGGTAGACTGTCAAATAACCGGATTACATTGGGAAGAATGGTGTGAAGTTGAGGGAATTCTGTTGGAGTTGCACTAGGCAAATGGAACAAATCCAACAACTTCCTGACATGAACCTTGCAGATGATGGAGTCGGGGGCAGAGGTAGATTAATGCACAGGGGCATGAGCCCTATCAATCATGGGTCCAGGAAAACAGTGGAGGTGCCAAAGGGGGCTAGGGGGCCTGGATGGTCAATAATCATAGGTACACAAAAATGCTGGAGAAACTCAGCGGGTGCAGCAGCATCTATGGAGCGACGGAAATAGGTAACGTTTCGGGCCGAAACCCTTCTTCAGACTGCATAGGTATGCCATGGTCAATAATCATTGTGGTCCAGGAGTTATGGGACTGCTCCAGGAATCCCATGGCAATTACAGCTCCTTAAGTAAGCTGTGACTTCACCATTATGTTAATGGCTATTGACCAGACGTCCTCTAGAGGCTCTGGCTACTAATTGAAGATGGGAATCGATGACCTCTGCTGCAAGTCTGGGGATTGAAAAAATGTGGATAAAATGTACTTTGAATAAGCGTCAGCAGGGGGCAACATTCTGCTCGGCTGCTGCAAAAGATTAAATACAACAGGATCTTTTTTATGGAGCACGGAGCAGCGGGTGGGTCAGAGGAGAGGTGGCAGACAGAATGTAGACAGAATTGCAGAAATGCAGGTATGGAAGGGCACAAGAGAAGAGATGGAGAGCAGCATGTCAATGGGAGAAAGGATGCACGAATAGGAGAGTGTTTAAGAGAGAGTAGGGAGGGATGAACAAGAACGAGTGAAAGGTAATGACCAGTGTGTAAGTGAGGATATGGAACATATTCACTTGTTAACACAGGACAGGGAGAGACAAAATGCACATGCAGGGAAGGAAGGATGCTCTGGAGAGACACTTGGTAGAGAGAGAAGTTAGTACCAGCTCTGGGTTCAGAGGGAAACAAAAGCTGAAGTGGAGAGGAGCATGGAATAAGGGGTGGGAGGGTGTAAGAATAAGGAAAGTGGTGTGGAATGGGCTGGCAAATGGTACATGCACAGCAGGTAGGAAGGAAGGGGTACGCATGTTATTATATACCGCGTGGTAAGGGTGCACATAAAGTAGAGCATAGGGATAGTGGGTTGGAGATTTGTTCCATACGGTCTGATACTCCATAGATCAATTTGGCTAGAATGATTTGCATTAAAAGCTGGTGAATAATTCAGGCAATAATTCAACCTATTCATGCTCGTCAGTTTGCGTCTGGAAGAGATGAAGTCCAGGGAGTAGGAGGAGAAAATCACGTAGATTTCTGGTGCGTGGTGAACGAGCTGATTGTGTTCAGTCTGCACACAGACATTAGTAAGCACACAAACATCCTACACTCTTACCTCATTTCTCTTTCTTCGTGCTGTGCGATCAGGTTACTGTAGAAGTTTTCAAGGGTAACTTTTGTAATGGTGACTCTCTCCTTTGTGTGATTGCTCATGGTGGGGTAAGGGGTCGGCTGCCCAGTCATCGCCATGGTTACCTGCCTAGCAAAAATAAACAGATGTGAATGGCGGAGTTTATAATATTTGATTTTCACACAGCTGCTGCAGTATGTTTTTCACTGAGTCACCAGTAAAGCTGCAACTGCCAATTTCCTCATCTCCAACTTTTTCCTAACTTTGTGTAAGGAAATATTGTGAACACTGAACCTGCACGGAGAGATGTTTTATTTTTAGAAGATTGTTGGCAGACAAAATGGTGCTGAAAGAGCAAAAGAAAAAGCTGACTGCATCCGCTTAACCCAGTGACCATCAGCAAAAGCTGAATCGCATTCCGTTAATAGGCTGTGACAATTTAATACATTGATTATAAACGAACTTCATCTCAATAATGCACCCCTTTTTGAATAAATTATTTAATTTAGCGTTTACAGGACAATTGATTTAACATTGGCAATGCTTTGGATGAAGTGGTCAATTGATTAAATACGAGTCAAAAGTCAGTACAATACCGTCAAAAATGCAAATTGTTCATGACTAAGGTGTGCACGAGGACAATACTGTTGCTGTACAGGTGCCTGGTACAATGTCACACAGTAAGCTTACAATTCTGTGGAATAAATGACATATAGACAGCCGGGATATGAAATTGGCTTAAGGACAAGAAACTGTTCACAGTAAACAGATGTCAGGCTGGAGAACGCATTCGATCATGTTCCTCACAGGTGGAGCTATTAGGAGCAGTCAGATATTGATTAATGACCTGTACACTGTGTTTAGACCAACGCTTCAAAATACACAGCTGAGACAGCACCTGGAAGTATGGCACAGTGTACCCTCACCATACCGCAGTTCGGATAACACCATAAGAAATTCACAAATCGCTACCAAGAAATTTGAGCAGGACACAAATTGGTGGAGGAACTCAGCAAGTCAGGCAAGAAACTGGGCAGATTACTTTTCTGGTTGGGACTTTTATTTAGACTTATTCCAGCATCAGCAAGATAGTGCCTGATCTGTCAAGCTCTTTTGGCGGTTTTAGTGTTTTGCTCCAGATTCCACCATCTGTGGTCCCTCGTGTCACCAAAAAATTTGAGTATGAAATACAAATTTATTCTTACAAACTAAACAAAAGGCGAGTGAGAAACTAATCAAAAGGCAAAATAAACAATACATTTTGTCAATCATTGTCAAGGGTTCATTTTATGGAAAAATCACAATACAGTTTTAACTAATTTCACCCACTACCTATCGCCTCTTTCCTTTCCCCCATCCCCTTCCACCAGTTTAACATTTCATGCCTCTTCTCTCCTTATCTCACAGCCTTTTGTCTTCTTCCCATCTCTGGCCTTTGTCCACCTGTCTGTCAATACACCCCATACACTGTATCCATCTATCAATTGCCTGGCGTTATCCGACCCTCACCTCTCATTGCTTTCTTCCCCCTACTACAATCGACAAAAAACCATCACCTCCAGAGATGCTGCCTGACCCGCTGAGTTACTCCAGCACTATTTGTGGGGGGTTTTAAACCCGCATCTGAAATTCCTTGTGCCTAAAATATATGGGTTAGATCCACCTCACCCTCTCCCCTTTAGGTAAGCAAGTTCAAAACACAGCTAGCCTTTCGGTGAATTTGTCCTTAAATTTTCCCGTAATCCTTCTAACAATGACCTTAGGTGTTTTGTTTTAAGCCTTCATACCATAGGAAGCATGTGCTTCCTGTTCATACTTTCCAGACCTCTCATTTAAATGCTCCCAAATTAAATATTGCATTGGCATTTTCTGCCAAAGAAAACAATCCCAGTCTTGACATTTTCACTCCATTCTTGGCAAAATGCATGTGAATCTTAAATGAAAACAGGAAATACTGGAAAAATTCATCAGCTCGGGGAACATCTGTAGAGTCAACGTCTTAAGTCGATTTAATTCTCCGTCCCAACCTCTGGAACAGTGCAAGAATCATAGAATAGACCAAAGCCTGCTGAGGAAGAACACTTATGCACATTGCAATTGTCGGGATTTAAAAATGAATTGAAAAAGTTCAGATAACCAGCCTCCCCTACCTTTGTCTTAAATGACAATTTCTGATGCAATGTTTAAGAAGGAACTGCAGATGCTGGAAAATCAAAGGTAGACAAAAAATGCTGGAGAAACTCAGCAGGTGAGGCAGCATCTATGGAGCGAAGGAAATAGGCGACGTTTCGGGTCGAGACCCTTCTTCAGACTGATGAGGTCAATTATGCAAGGTCAACTACTTGTACTGTTAACTCCGTTTTTCTCTTTCTACATATGCTGCCTGACCTGCTGAATATTTCCAGCATTCTCTTGTTTAAGATGTCCAGAATCTAATCCAAGTTGCAACACTGGTCTTTGTTCTCTCTATGTCCTTGTTTATTCCTTTTTGTTTGTTTTCAGGCTCTGGGCCCTGCTGCTTAGACTAGCAATTTTTGCACAACCTTAATTGCCTTTGTGAAGGTGGCAGTGAGCCACCTTTTTCAACAGCTGCAGTTCACCTGTGAAGGCATTTCCACCGTGCTGCTACTGAGGAGAGAGTCATAGAGTGATACAGTGTGGAAACAGGCCCTTTGGCCCAACTTGCCCATACCGGCCAACATGTCCCAGCTACACTTGTCCAACCTGCCTTCATTTGGTCTATATCCTTCCAATCCTTCATTTGGTCTATATCCCATGTCCTATCCATGAACCTGTCTGTTTCTTAAATGTTGGGATAGTTCCTGCCTCAACTACCTCCTCTGGCAGCTTGTTCCACACACCCGCCACCCTTTGTGTGATCCACCACCGTTTGTGCCAGGATGCTCCAGGCTTTTGCTCCAGCAATGAACAACCAACAAAATATTCCCACATCAGGATGGCACACAAATGGAGGAGGGTCCTCAGGTGTTGGAATTCCTGCATACTCACTGCTCCAAGTTTGAAGTGCTTGGAGCAAGTAACTGCAGGGCATTTTGTATAGGGTTCGCACACCACAACTGGGTGCTGGTGGTGAAAGGAGTTAACGTTGAGGGAGGTTAATGGGGTGTCAACAAGTCTGGATGGTGAAGGGTTTTGTGAGTTGTTGGAGCAACACTCATTTAAGCCAGTGGAGAGTATACCATCAAGCTTCTGACTTGTGCTTGCTGTGATTTCACAGCTGTAATATCTACATGGTGAAACCAAAATGTATAAAAATGGCCTTTAATAACATCTGACAATGTGCACTTTAACCACATGAGGTTTTTTTCCTATTACAAATCTCAAATTGTGGAGTATAGAGGCAAATAGAGACAGAACTTTGTACTGCTGTTCAAATGACTTGGTTTAATGGTCTGCTACTCAGAAGGATATAACATTTCAGTATTTATGTTCCTAAATCTCTCAACTTTGAAAATTTGGACTCCGTCCATGATCTTTTCTGGTCAAACAGTTTGAATTTTGAGCCATTTAGCATCATCGTGCTCTCATTCCTTGCTGTAACTATGAACAATTAACAGAACCAGGAAGCTACTGCTTCAATTTGAAATTACCATCCTTGACAACTATGTAACTACCCGGGTCACAAGCCAAAAACACATCGAAGAGTATCAGGAGGAAAACAGAGATGAGACTCATTAACAAGGATAGTGTTCCCATCCTCCATAACACCAATTCTATTATAAACTGCCACAAAGTCACCATCTTTCTGTTCCACATGTACCATAAAAAAAATTGTATAGACAGGAAATCGTGTGATTAATCTTTAATATTCATAATTCACCAGAGGAAGAAACAATGACTTGCATTCAAAATGTCCCAAGTTGTTTCACTAGAGCACAGAAGTCACCAAATCCCCAAACAAATAATAAACTTTTAATGCACATTTAAAGAGGTAGTGACTGTAGAGCATTGACAGCCAGAGTGAATTGTTTCATAGCAAAAGGAGGCAAGGTGATAGTATATCATGTCGTAGAAACAAAGAACTGCAGATGCTGGTTAACACACAAAAGAACACAAAGTGCTGGAGTAACTCAGCAGGTTAGACAGCATCTTTAGAGATTATGGATAGGTGACGTTTCAGGTCGTGATCTTTCTACAGACAAGATCAAGACTGAAGAAGGATCTCGACCCAAAACATCACCTATCAATGTTCTCCAAAGATGCTGCCTGACAGGAGAATTACTCCAGCACATTGCATGCTTTTTTGACAGTGTACTTTTGCGTCCTTTTTTGATATTATACCAACCTTCTTCTGATGGTGTCTAATTTTACTTCAAAATATATACTCCTACTTTTGTCATTAACTCTCGGAGCACCACAAAAATTTCAAGAAAGTCTTGTGTCAGTAGGGATACAACATTTTTGAGTTGTGCTACATTGTTACTACTACAAAAGAAGGACCTCATGTAAAACTTTATGTGGCCATTAAATATAACTAATGTAAGGAATGCCAACGACTTCTTCAACTGTTTTCTCTCTCAGTGCTGCTGTTTCCAGCCTGCACTACATGATTTTGAGAGTGTAGTTCTATGATACTTGCAGAAATACCTACAAGATAAAGAATAAGCAAACTTCCCTTTTTTTTCCTTTTTTTGTTGTTTATTTTATTAGAAGTTAATACAATCCAAAACAATACAGTGGTACCTAATTTTAGGTGCCAACTATGTCATAACGTAATACATTCTATGTACAACCTCTAGTTTTATGATTTTGAAAAGGAAGTTAAAAAAAACAAAAAATAGAGAGAAGAAAAAGAGGAAAAATAGATAGTAGAAAATAGAAAAACGTGAAGTGTGTATATAAGAAAAGAAAAAGTAGAAAGTAGAAATAGTAGAAAAGGGCCCTTAAAAAAGAAATTTTCAAATCTTTGTTCGGAGATGTAAATCTATCCACGACCTGACCTGAAATCAGTAATCTTTACGATACTGCTGCATTACATGATTCCAAAAAGTCGATGAAAGGGGACCAACTCCTTAAGAATTGGTCATATTTATCTATTAGGCGGAGTCTCATTTCTTCAAGGTGTGCTATGTCCGTCATATTCCTAATCCACATTTTAATAGTTGGTATAGCTGTATTTTTCCAAAATTTAAGTATCAATTTCTTTCCAATTATTAACCCATAATTAAAGAATACTTTTTGGTCTTTGTTTAAATTGATATCTTCTACTATTATTCCAAATATAATCCATTCCGTATTAGGTTCTATTCTTGACTTGAAGAGCTTTGTAAATATATCAAATATATCGCTCCAAAATTTATTCAACTTTGTACAAACTTCCCTTTGAAGGAATTGGTATACCAAGCCTTTTTCTCTAAAAATGATGTGTATTTTTGAGTTCAGTTTACTTTTCTTAAAGCCATACCAAGAAGTTAACCAGGGCGGCACGGTGGCGTAGCAGTAGAGCTATTGCCTTACAGTGCCAGAGACCAGAGTTCGATCCTGACTATGGGTACTTGTCTGTACGGAGTTTGTACTTTCTCCCCGTGACCTGCTTGGGTTTTCTCTGAGATCTTTGGTTTCCTCCAACACTCTAAAGACCTACAGATTTGTAGGTTAATTGACGGTATAAATGTAAATTGTCCATAGTGTGTGGAAGATAATGTTGGTGTGGGGGGGCGGGGGGTCGCTGGCCGTTGTGGACTTGGTGGAAAAGCCTGTTTCCGGGCTGTATCTCTAAACTAAACAGGGAGTTCCCCCTGTAGTCCCAGCCAATATGGACTCTCAACCAAGATCTAGTCATCTCTCAACCAATTAATTAATCATTATTTCATTGGAACATTGTTATATTGGCTACTGCAATTCCTACAATACAAGAGTCAAGAGAGTCAAGAGTGTTTATTGTCATGTATCCCAGATAGAACAATTAAATTCTTACTTGTTGCAGCACCACAGAATATGTAAATATAGTACACTGTAAACAATATGATAAACGAGAGAAAAAAAGTTTCGTGTTTATATATACACATACTCACAAGTACACACACACATATATGTATATATATACACACACACATATATATGTATATACACACACACTTTTTAGGTTGCCAAATGACAGTTTAGGTGAGCATTTAAGATGGCTTGCATGACGCGTGCGATAATGTGCTCAGACGAAGTGCGTAGTTACCAGTCAGAATTATGGTCAATGAAGCATTCACATATTATCTCTGCTTCAAATAAAGTCGCAAACTAACATATTCACCAATCAAGACAAGACACAATGACATGCAGCAAAATTACAATCTCAATCTCATCTCTTTTTGCACGTTCCAATGAATGCAATTTCTATTATCTCTTTCCACTTCCAAACAAAAACCTGGTTGGATTATTCAGCGTATGATCAACCTCGGTGAGACCAAGCGCAGTCTTGGCAATCGCTTCGCACAACACCTCCACTCAGTTTGCAATAACCAACCTGATCTCCCGGTGGCTCAGCACTTCAACTCCCCCTCCCATTCCGAATCCGACCTTTCTGTCCTGGGCCTCCTCCATGGCCAGAGAGAGGCCCACCGCAAGTTGGAGGGACAGCACCTCATATTTTGCTTGGGTAGTTTACACCACAGCGGTATGAACATTGGCTTCTCCAATTTCAGGTAGTCCTTGCTTTCTCCCTCCTTCCTCTCCCAATCTCAGCTCTCCCACAGCCTACTGTCTCCGCCTCTTCCTTTCTTTTTCCCGCCCCTCACCCCTCCTAACATCAGTCTGAAGAAGGGTCTCGACCCGAAACGTCACCTATTCCTTCGCTCCATAGATGCTGCCTCACCTGCTAATTTTCTCCAGCTTTGTCTCCCAACGGGATCCCACTACTGGCCACATCTTCCCATCTCCTCCCCTGTCTGCTTTCTGCAGAGACCGCTCCCTCCGTAGCTCCCTGGTCAATTCGTTCCTTCCCACCCAAACCACCACCTCTCCGGGCACTTTCCCTTGTAACTGCAGGAAATGCTACACTTGTCGCTTTACCTCCCCCCTTGACTCCATTCAAGGACCCAAGCAGTCTTTCCAGGTGCGGCAGAGGTTCACCTGCACCTCCTCCAACCTCATCTATTGCATCCGCTGCTCTAGGTGTCAGCTGCCCTACATCGGTGAGACCAAGCGTAGGCTTGGCGATCGCTTCGCCCAACACCTCCGCGCGGTTCGCAATAACCAACTTAATCTCCCGGTGGCTCAGCACTTCAACTCCCCCTCCCATTCCGAATCCAACCTTTCTGTCCGGGGCCTCCTCCATGGCCAGAGTGAGGCCCACCGTAAATTGGAGGAGCAGCACCTCATATTTTGCTTGGGCAGTTTACACCCCAGCGATATGAACATTGACTTCTCCAATTTCAGGTAGTCCCTGCTTTCTCCTCCACTTCCCAGGTCTCCCACAGCCCACTGTCTCCACCTCTTCCTTTCTTCTTCCTGCCCCCCTCCCCCCCCGCACCCTCACATCAGTCTGAAGAAGGGTCTCGACCCGAAACGTCGCCTATTTCCTTCGCTCCATAGATGCTGCCTCACCTGCTGAGTTTCTCCAGCATTTTTGTCTACCCATTCACACAAGTTCTGTTATCCCACTTTCCTCACCACTCCCTACACATTAGGGGCAATTTTACAGAGACAAGTTAACCTACAAAACCAATGCGTCTTTGGGATGTGGGAGGAAACCCACATGCTTGCAGGGAGAATGTGCATATTCAACACGGACAGTGCCCGAGAACAGGATCGAACACAGATCTCTGGCGTGTGAAGCAGCAAGTCCACCAGCTGTGCCAGTATATTTTATTTTCCAACACACACAAAATTTTACGTTGATAACTTTGGTTACAAAAAAAAGAAACTATCCATTTTTAGTCTTAAATCTCTAAGTGATGCTATGTCCCCCTTTACAGCTACTGTATGTTTTAATTCAGTTCAAGACTTAATTTAATTTAATTCAGTACATTGGCCATAAAGTTGCTGCCTAAAATTGCAAGAGACCCAAAATTGATCCTGAATGTGGGTGCTGTCTGTATGGAGTTTTGTTTTCTCGTTATAACATTGTTTGCTGAGTACTATGTTTACAGATTCTGTTGTGCTGCTGCAAGTAAGGATTTCATTGTTCTAACTGGGACGTGAGAGAATAAAACACTCTTGACTCTTGCCTTACGTCGCTAATGTGTGGGATAGTAGTGTACGGGTGATCGGTGGTCGGCGTGGACTCGGTGGGCCGAAGGGCCTGTTTCCACGCTGTATCTTTAAATTAAACTAAAAACACTAAAACCAGAGGAAATCTAAAGAAGGGTCTCTACCCGAAACGTCACCCAATTTCTTCTATCAAGAGATGCTGGCTGCTCCATGTAGTTCCCCCGCACAATTAAAGCATGGAATAGTCTTCACTCTACCATAGGTACCCAACCAGACGCAACTAAATTTAAGGCAGCTCTTTTTTCCCAAGAACCCTTTTTTGCTTAAGTCCAAGTCAAGAGTCAAGAGAGTTTTATTGTCATGTGTCCCAGATAGGATAATGAAATTCTTGCTTGCTGCAGCACAACAGAATATGTAAACATAATACAGACCAGCAGATAAAAGTTCAGTGTGTCTATATATCATAGACCATATATATACACAATAAATAAACAGATACAATGCAATAGGCTGTTATTTTTCAGAGTTTGGTGGGTCCACTCCAGTTTAAATTCCATTTGGTCCTTCCAAAAAAAATATTTTTGGAGGACCAAGAAGCAAGAGTTATTCCAGGAAGTTACTCCAGCTCCAGGGAGTGATTCTGCGTTGGTTTTCAGCGTTCATGGTGAGGCGGAAACCGGACAGGAATGGCGGCCAGATCTCCTACAATGCAATGGGAGGGAGAAAGTGGCCGACACCGACCAGTTGCCGTGGCAGTGCACACGTGCAGGGCGGCACGTGCGCTCAACCACGGCCAATGATGTGCTGGCCGTGGTTATGCGCATGTGCTGGCGGAGAATGTGCAGGCCGTGGCAGTGCGCATGTATAAGGCGGCCTGCCGTGCCGGCGGAAGAGGAGCGAGCGGAGAGCGGAGAGCAGAGAGCCGGACACGGATACAGATACAGATGGCGGGCGGAGACGGAGAGTGACAGAGAGATAGAGATAGAGAGTGGGCCCGCTCAGAATTAAACGATAGGTGTCCCGGGTGCTTGCCAAGCCGGACAAAATGGCATGGCTTTTAGGTTGCCCGGCGGGACTGTAGGTTGCCAATGGCACCCGGGCAACCGCTAATTTCGAGCTCTGATATATATATATATATACACAGACACACATATTATACATCAGGGCTCGAAATTAGCGGTTGCCCGGGTGCCACTGACCACTCAAAGCGTCGACGGGCAACCTAAACACCGAGTCATTACGCCTGGCTTGGCAACCAGATACTGGTTTATACCAAAGATAGACACAAAAAACTGGAGTAACTCGGCGGGTCAGGCAGCATCTCTGGAGAAAAGGAACGCAACTTGGCGGCGGCTGTGCGGGGCAAAGATACTAGGTGCGGGGTGAGGAAGGGTCGGAGCGAATGACGGGCTTCGCACAGCGGCCGCGATAGCAGCTCCATCTCCTCCTCCTCCCGCCCCCGCCCGAGGCCCTTATCAGGACGGGCGGGGGGCGGGAGGAGGAGGAGATGGAGCCGCTGTCGCAGCCAAAGATTATATAGCGGAGCTCCTCTAGTATCTTTGGTCGCAGCCGCTACTGCCGCTGTGCGGGGCCCGTCATTCGCTCCGACTCGTCTGAAGCAGCTGCACCAAAGATCTTATAGCTATAGGATCTTTGAGCTGCACCGCCCAACCCCGCACCTTGCTGTTGGCTGGCGGAGGAGGGAGGCGGTGGCGAGGAGTTCCCAACAGGCAAGGCAGCGGGGCGATGTAGTCCGAGGAGCGCTGACCTTCCTTCCTCCCCACCTCGCCCCCCCCCCTCTCTCTCTCTTGCACGCCCCCTCCGCCCCCCCCTTATCCTGGGACCCCTCCACTCCATCCCGCACTGATCCCCATTCCGCCCTCTATTCAGTCCTCACCTACATCCCCTGTGCTCCCCTCCCCATCTACCCCCCCCCCATCTATTCATCCTGCGCTGATCACCCTATCCACCTCGCATTGATTCTCCTGCCACCCCCCCCTCCCCATCCATTCTACACTGGTTCCCCCATTCACCCTGTACTTACCCCTTTCCCATCCATCCTGCACTTCTCCTCCACCCATCCTGTACTAATCCACGCATTCATCCCGTACTGACCCACCCTCCATTTACCCTGCACCTTCCCCTCATTCATCCTGTAGTGATCCCCCATTCATCCTGCACAGACCATCCGATCCACACTGTACTGATCCTGCGCTGATCTCCCCCCCCCCATCCATCCTGTACTGATCCTCCCATTCAAGAAGAATGGGGGGAACAGTCTGAAGAAGGGTCTCGACCCGAAACGTTGCCTATTTCCTTCGCACTTTTGTCTACCCCCATCCATCCCGTACTGAACCCCCCCATTCAACACCACTGACATCCCCGGTGCTCTCCCCTCACAATTTTACCTACTCCAACCAGCACGTACTAATTCACCTGCCTCAATCCATCCATTCTGCACCGACTGCCTTCTAACCCCCCCCCCCCCACCCCCCATCCACTCCGCGCTGATTCACACACACCCCCCTCTCTGACCCTATTGTGCTCGAAATGTCTTCAGAGCGAACATTGACTATGTTTGATAACGGAATGCAATCAAATGTGTTTTAATTCCCAATGTTATTATTTGTTTTAATCCATAAAGATGGATTAATTAAATTGTGAACACGTGAAACATTAAAACCGCAGTGTTCGATTGTCACTGCTGCCGTTGACACGTTATTACAGAATTCATTTTAACGGCAAATCAATGCTCTTAATATGGAGTATCAGTACTGTAGTTATTTAATGAGAAACATTCACAACTATACGTATGCATATATGTTACCATGGTCCAGGATTTATTGACACAGGTTGATCATACGCTGAATAATCCAACCACATTTTTGTTTGGAAGTGGAAAGAACTAATAGAAATTGCATTAATTGCAATGTGTAAAAAGAGTTGAGATACCGTCTTATAATTTTGCTGCATGTCATTGCGGGATATATCATGTCTTGATTGGTGAATATGTTTAGTTTGTGACTTTATTTGAAGCATAAATAATATGTGAATGCTTCATTGAGTATAATTCCGACTGGACGCACTTCGTCCGAGCACATTATCACACGCGTCATGCAAGCCATCTTAAATGACCACCTAAACTGTCATTTGGCAACCTAAAATGCTGCCAAGGTTGCCCGGCTGGCAACAGGGAAAAAAAGTTACGCGAGAGCCCTGTACATACACACACACACACACACAAAACAAACAATAGTAGTGCAATAATAATAGTGAAACACTCCTGATCCAACTTATTCTTGTTTTCATGCATTTTATTATTGGTAACCTCTAAAATTATTAATGCAACAGCAAATATACTTTTTTTTTAAAAATATTTTTTATTTTTATTTTATTTGTTCTTATTTATTGAACATGTTAAAAAAAATACAAACACAAATAAACTTATAAGCAATAAAAAGAAAATAAAACACAAAGGAAAACAATCAAAGAAGTAACTCAAATAATACAAATAATATCGTTCATGTTCAAAAGGGGTAAGTAGAAGTTCGAAAACTTTTCTGGTCCTACCCCCTCTTATTTTCTATACATTTTCATGGAAAAACAAAATAATGGGAACAAATGGACCCAAAATCTGTTGAACAGTCCACAAACAAGAAATAACCAAACAGAAAAGAAAATCACTGGTCCAGCTCATAACCATTCAATCTTTTGTTTCTGAAGAGTGTTTTTAGTTTGAATAGTCTTACATTTTTTCAGCTCATCATGGCAGTTATTCCAGAGACTAACACCCTTTGCTGTAACACAATGGAGTTTTGCATTAGTTCTTATTGCCGGTTTTTCGAATATATAGGTTCCTCTCGGGTTGTGTTTGCTTTCTCTCCGTTGGAACAACCCCTGGATATTACAAGGCAATTGCTGATTTACTGCTTTGAACATAATTTGGATAGTTTTATAATTTGTCAGATCTTGAAATTTTAATGTTTTTAGTCTGATAAATAATGGTTTTGTTGATTGTCTGTAGGTGGTTTTATGTATAATTTGTATTGCTCTTTTTTGGAGGATGAAGATTGGATGTGTATTTGTTTTGTATGTGTTTCCCCATACCTCCACACAGTAGATCATGTATGGGAGTATGAGGGAGCAGTACAACATATACAGGGAGGCTTCATTTAGTAGGTCTCTGGCTTTATTCAGTATTGCAATTGATTTGGATATTTTGGCTTTAATATAATTTATGTGAGATTTCCAAGTTAATTGGAAATGTACTGGTATTTGGAGCATCACGAAAAGAACTACAGAAATGCACACCTTTCTTCATGTAATCTGTTGTCATGCACAACATCATTGCTCACACAAAAACAGTACCACACATACCTAAATTAGAAGGCACTATGTCAAATGCTACCACACTGGTCAGCCAGCTCATCCTATTTCACCAGCTTTGGTTAAAAAAAAAACACACTATTATGGACTGCAACTAAGCCTTCGTGTTAAGTTTGAAAAATAAACTCCCGGAGGTTTTTAGAATTTTAGCAGAAGGCAGGCAATGCACCAACATTACTTTCCTGGCAGGCCAATGACAGAACCAATAGCCAGCTATTTATAACGAGGGATGTGGAATAATAAAATCCAGGAAAGCAAGAATAAGTTGGATCAGGAGTGTTCCTGTCAGCTTTGAATTTATTAATTCAAAACTGATCCCTAATCGATTGGAATGTTTTGTCCTGGCTTTCTTCTGTGCAAGCACTCTTAGTTATGATTTAATAATGGAAAATTATTCATTTAGACCATTAAATGCTTTAATAGAGGAAGGAGGATTGATACTTTGATATACAATTAGGGATCAGTTTTGAATTAATAAATTCAAAGCTGACAGAAACGCTCCTGATCCAACTTATTCTTGTTTTCATGCATTTTATTATTGGTAACCTCTAAAATTCTACACACCTCCTGGAGTTTATTTTTCAAACTTAACACAAATGGTTTTAACATACCACTTTATACAGATCTACACTAATTTACATTTCTGGAACATTCACATTTCTAGGACTTCGTGTTCAACCTTTTTAACAAGCAGGTGGAATCTAGCTCGACCTCCCCATTTCCAGAGCCACTTCATCAACCCATTACATCGATAAAAAAACTACAATCAAAAGTAGTCAATATCAGAACTCCAAAGACCATCAATCATGGATTTTAAAGCTGATCCTGGAGTCATCAAGTATGACCCAATTTCTGTTCTCAACCATTTTATTAGCTTTGGTAACAGGTATGTAGACTTCATGGAACCCCAGGAGGGAGGGGTGGGGATCTTCACAGTCCATTAATACTGGCATATAGGATGGCCTCTGGGACTGTACAGATATACAAAGGGCCAGGATGCACGTGCACATTTCACTATATCCACAACTGGATCTTAGATCATGGAGATCTCAATACCTAATGGTTTGATAATAAAGGTTGATTATAATTGTGTGAAGCTGCCTTGGGTCTGCCAAACAAAAGAGCCACTGTACTGGGTCTACACAGGAGAGATCAAATACACTGGGTCAAGTGAACATGAACACAAAGGGACTTGGCCATTCAGCCTCTCGAGTCTGCTCAGACATTTAATTGGTTCATGGCTAAATATAACTGATCACACGTCATCCAATTACGTGAACTTGCTCTGGAAGTCAGACTTTGACATACAGGATTCCACAAATATTCAACCTGGTGAAACCATGATAAATTTCTGCCTGTTCTTCAAAGGTTAAATGCTTTAAAATATATAAAAGATATATTATGAAATCCTGGACTAGGTTATAGCTTATATTTCGTCTCAAGCAGGCCTTTTCCAGTGGATTGATAAGAGAGAGAGATAAGCCCGGGCTTGCCTCAGGTTGCTGTGTATTGAGACAATGATCGATGCCTTAGAAATGTGTCTACCAATTGATGAGAGAGAGAAGCCCAGACTTGTCTCAGTGATGTATATTGAGACAACGACCAATGCCTTTGAGATGTCTTGTCTTGAAAGTACCAACTGATAAGATGCCTTTGAAATGTGTCTACTAATTGACAAGAGACAAGCTCAGACGCATCCTGTGGTAATGTGTATTGACTGTATCTCTGACCATGACTTACATCTTTGGAATGTGAGTAAGTGATAAACACACAGTATAAAATATCATGCAATTCTTTGTTCATTGAAGTGATGGCACGGGGGATGTCAAATGTCTGTGTTGCTTACTTGACTGGTGTGTCCCAGTCACTTCCTGGCCGATGATCAGTAAAGCTTGAGTTGGTCTAACTAACCTTTTTGTAAGTTGTCTGTTTATTAAGTAGTGAACCTTAACAGTTCCTCCTGCATTTGTAATTCCAAACCAAACATTACCTTCTGCATCAGAGGTATGCAAGATAACTAGCCCAGAAAGCTGAAACATTACATCATTGTATTCTTTATTTCTGATGGAACTGGAAGCTAACTCAAAATGGGAAAGTTTTTACATGACAGCTCTCTGCTCTGTAACTTCCCTCATTATTCAGATAATTAGGAACTGAGACACACTGGGATGGGAAGATACCAGCTACATGTCGTAGGTAGGTGCCGAATTAGTTGACCACTATTGATGCAAGAAGTGACTTTGGCAGCCCCACCTTGTGGTAAAAAGGAAGTCCTAAATTCAGATCTGCTGTAATTACAGGAATTAACGTCCTGGGAATAAATGGGTAAAGACTGATATCCTACTTATTACTTTCACATTGTGTATTGCAGCAGGGCTGCCAATTCTCACGCCTTGAGCGTGAGAGTCACGCATTTCAGCCAATTCTCACGCCCTCACGCTGATGACAGAATTCTCACGCTGTCTTCAGTCCTTGCAGAGCTAAGATCCTATAGCGGAGCTATAAGATCTTTGCTGCACAGTTTGTCTCTTTGCGCCACATGACAGCGATCTGCACGGTAAAGAAAAAAAGGGAGGGATGGAGTCAAAGAGAGATAGGGGGTGGGAAGGTAGAAAGGGGATGAAGGGGGGGGAAGGAGAAAGGGGAGAAAGAGGGAGGATGAGGAAAGAGAGGGAGGGGGAGGAAAGAGGGAGGAGGTAGGGGGAAGAAAAGGTGTGTGTGTTTGTGTGTGTGTACCTCCCTCTGTGTGTCTCCTTGTGTGTGTGTGTGCCTCCCTGTGTGTGTCTCCTTGTGCGTGTGTGCGTGTCTGTGTGTGTGTGCCTCCCTGCGTGTGTGTGTGTGTGTGTGTGTGTGTGTGTGTGTGTGTCTGTGTGTGTTTGTGCCTCCCTGTGTGTGTGTGTGTGTGTGTGTGTGTGTGTGTGTGTGTGTGTGTGTGTGTGTGTGTGTGTGTGTGTGTGTGTGCGTGTGTGCGTGTGTGTGTCTGTGTGTGTGTGTGTGTGTGTGTGTGTGTGTGTCTCCCTATGTGTGTGTGACTTCCTTTGTGTATGTCTCCCTTTGTGTATGTGATCATTATGGACAAATTGGGCCAGCCATGTACATGTTGTACAATCTGAGGAAGGACACCAAATCTGAGGAAGGACATTATAGCCACAGAGGGAATGCAGAGAAGGTTCACCAGACTGATTCCTGGGATGTCAGGACTTTCATATGAAGAAAGACTGGATAGACTTGGCTTATACTCGCTAGAATTTAGGAGATTGAGAGGGGATCTTATAGAAACGTACAAAATTCTTATGGGGTTGGACAGGCTAGATGCAGGAAGATTGTTCCCGATGTTGGGGAAGTCCAGGACAAAGGGTCACAACTTAAGGATAAGGGGGAAATCCTTTAAGACCGAGATGAGAAAAACTTTTTCACACAGAGTGGTGAATCTCTGGAACTCTCTGCCACAGAGGGTAGTTGAGGCCAGTTCATTGGCTATATTTAAGAGGGAGTTAGATGTGGCCCTTGTGGCTAAAGGGATCAGGGGGTATGGAGAGAAGGCAGGTACGGGATACTGAGTTGGATGATCAGCCATGATCATATTGAATGGCGGTGCAGGCTCGAAGGGCCGAATGGCCTATCCTGCACCTATTTTCTATGTATCTATAACTCTGACTGTGCAGATCTGAATAGGCTTAGAATTACCATTTAAGCAAAATTGCCCCCACTTTCCCCATTTTGATTCTTGAAATTAATATCCATTTGCTCTGTTAACAGCGTTAAAGTACTTATGAGGTAGAGTCAGGAAAGGGAACATGTTATTTTTTTTTTAGTTTGCTCTAATTTGTTAGTTGATTGTTAGTTGATTGCCATAATTTCTGAAATAGTCTTAAAGTAACTTAACTGTTATAAAGCAGTAATAAGTGACTTTTGTCCATACAATTGGAACTTGCATAAAATGTTTGCATTATCAGCACGGCTGCCAACTCTTATGCATTGAGCGTGAGACTCAAGCATTTCATAAAATTCTCACGCTCTCACGCTGATCACAAATTTCTCACGTGCAAAAATCTGCAGGTGCTGGAAGTTCAAAATCAAGCAAAAATTGTTTTAGAGTTGAGTAAAAACCATGAGGGGAATATAAAGTGAATGCATAGTCTTTTTCCCGGGATATGTGATTCAAGAACTAGAGGGCATTGGTTTAAAGCAGGGCTGTCAAACTACCGGCCCGCGGGATGATTTTGGGGGGGGAAAAAAGTAGTTTAGTTTCTCCCGTGCAGATGAGGTGAGACACGGCGGTGGTCCCAGCACCAACCCCCCTCCCCCTTCCCCCCCGAGGCACGGGACACACCTCCCACCCTCACCTCCGGGGCTCTGTGTCCGTCGGCCGCTCTGTCCACACCTCATGGAGTTTTAACCCCGGCCCGGAGCCAGGAGCGGACCGCGTGAGTGGGGGTGTCGGTGGCGCATCCGGAGCCGCAGGGATGAATCTCGGGCTAAGGCTCCGCTCCGATGCCCGACCCCCGGGTCACTGACCCTCACCTCCCCCGGACCCCAGCTTGACATGGAGCACCTGGGCCAGCCCACATTCCGGGGGGGGGGAGGGAAACGCTCCCCGGGCATCGCCAAGTCTCCGCTTACTCCGGATGTTGTCGCTGCTTCACTGACACACACTCTCACACACACACTGGCACACATAAGGTTTAAAGGGATATGGGCCAAATGCAGATAAATGGTTTAGATGGGGCATCTTGATCTGCATGAACAAGTTGGGATGAAGGGCCTGTTTCCATGCTGTAAGACTATGACACATTCTAGAAAGGGTGCAATTGGTCTGGAGAGGATCCAGGGGCGATTTATGAAGATGTTGGCAGGGCTGGAATTTTTTTTACACTTTGAAGAAAGATTTGATAACTGGGATTGTATTCTCTGCAGCAACGGAGGTGAAGGAAAAACTTAGTTGAGGTGAATAATATTATGAGAATAGGACCTGTTTTGCTTAACAAATAGTGTAGGAAGGAATTGCTGGTTTAAACTGAAGATAGACACTAAAAACTAGTGGTTGGTTTGAAATAAAGCACAGCAAATCGTTGCTGGTGGTTGGTTTGAAATAAAGCACAGCAAATGGTTGGTGGTTGGTTTGAAATGGCAAATGGTTAAAAGTCTAAGTGTTAAAGTCTAAACTTGACAACTTCCTGTTTGCACTGTATATTGATTTTAGATAAAAAGCTACCACTTACAGCTGTGATTTTTGGCCATCTTACTCAGTCCCCCTCCGCTCATCAGGTGCAGAGGATTCTTCCCATCAATGAAAAATAAAAGTGTTATTAGTGTTTACAAAATGTTGAGAATCTCTCTCCTGTCAATCACGGCATGAAGGCCACGCCTCTTCCAGTGGGTGAGGGGAGGGATTATAAAACCCAGAAGTGTTGGTGTGGCTCAGTTTCTGCAAAATGGGGGAGGGAGAGGTCACGACTCTGTCTGAGTTGTGAATCAACTGAATGTCTACTGAACTGTGAGTGTGGTGTTTATGTGGTGTTTTGTCTGGTTTTATGGTGGTTTCACGGTGGTTTCACCCTGCTTGAAATGGTATGAAACTGCATTTGAATTTAGTGGCCTTGCACCCTGCTTGAAGTGGTATGAAACTGCACTTGAATTTGGTGGCCTTGCGCCCTGCTTGAAGAGGTACGAAACTGCACTTGAATTTGGTAGCCCTGCACCCTACTTGAAGTGGTAGGAAACTGCACTTGAGTTTGGAGTACTTGGACCCTGCTTGAAGTGGTATGAAACTGCACTTGAATTTGGTGGACTTGCACCCTGCATGAAGTGGTATGAAACTGCACTTGAATTTGGTGGCCTTGCACCCTGCTTGAAGCAGAATGAAACTGCACTTGAATTTGGTGGCCTTGCACCCTGCTTGAAGTGGTATGAAACTGCACTTGAATTTGGTGGCCTTGCACGCTGCTTGAAGTGGTATGAAACTGCACTTGAATTTGGTGACCTTGTACCCTGCTTGAAATGGTATGAAACTGCACTTGAATTCGGTGGACTTGCACCCTGCTTGAAGTGGTCGGAAACTGCAATTGAATTTGGTGGTCTTGCACCCTGCTTGAAGTGGTATGAAACTGCACTTGAATTCGTTGGCCTTGCACCCTGCTTGAAGTGGTATGAAACTGCACTTGAATTCGGTGGACTTGCACCCTGCTTGAAGTGGTCGGAAACTGCAATTGAATTCGGTGGCCTTGCACCCTGCTTGAAGTGGTAGGAAACTGCACTTGAATTCGGTGGCCTTGCACCCTGCTTGAAGTGGTATGAAACTGCACTTGAATTTGGTGGTCTTGCACCCTGCATGAAGTGGTAAGAAATTATACTTGAATTTGGTGGCCTTGCACCCTGTTTGAAATGGTAGGTAACTGCATTTGAATTTGGTGGTCATGCACCCTGCTTGAAATGGAATTTCAAGGAATAGCCGTGAGTCAACTGCCAGCCCACCAGCCGTGAGTGAGCTGCCAGCACCTTAGGCTTGAGTGACTGAGCTGCCCGCACAAGAATCCATTTGGCCCACAATGTCCATACTAACCCTCTGCAAATCAGTCTGGTGCTGGCTTCCAGTCAGAAAACACATATTAAAATGTTCACTCTTCTGTCTCTACAAACCAATCTTGTGCTCACCTATTCTATTGTCTCTTCTCGTTCAGACGGGTTTTTATTTGATAATGCTTCTGTAAAAGGCCCGGGGACATCTTAGTACCTTTTGACATATTATTTGCATTAAGCAAATTACATTGTGGCTGCAGGTGATGACTCCTGCAAAAGAATGCAAATGTAGGAACAGGGCTGGGCCCAGTTGAACAGGGTAGATGTTGGGCTCACATATGATGAAACACTGCAAATACAAAATTCTTTTAGAGAATTGATGATTTCAACAAAAGTGATATTGAGTACACATTTTTTAAAAACGAGATTTCTGGAAATTGGTCAATTGAATACTGCATTTTTCCAACTCTTTGATTTGTGCGATGAAGTATCGCACAAATCAAAGAGTTGGAAAAATGCAGTATTCAATTAACATATTTTCATAAAAATTAGAACTAAAAATGCAAGAATGTGGTTACAAAGGGCAGTACAAGGTGTCTACAAAAATGGTGGAAACTATAAGATGTCTTCCAATGACTTCACCAACATGAGGCATGCCCTGAACAATAAAAATTCAGGGCATTTCAACTAGGAAGAAGTTACACAAAGTTGTCAGAAAAAGACTCTGTTAAACATGGTGAGGAGCTGCAGTGGGGTAATTTAATATGGAAATAGGCGACCTCATCCAGTTGAGTAGGAAAATTAACGCAGAGTGTTTTTAACTGGTAAGAAATTGACATGTGCTGGTGTACTGAGCGACACATTGACATTTTATGCAATTCAGTAAACATTTAGGACAGAAAACAACATGGTGGCTTTTTTTTTATTAAACAAGATGATTTGAGAATAAAGGTAGGGATATCTTGGTCTAATAAAACCATGGTGTGAAAACATTGGAATACTGGCACAGTTTTGTTCTCCATCATACAGAGATGCATTTTTGCAATATAACAAATAGTCATTGCAGGGAGAGATTTATCATGCAAGATATTACATTGACAATGTGTGTACCCTCAAGCTTGGAAGAATGTGGTGATTACATTCAAACACAAAATGTCTAAATCACTTGATGGATAGATGAAGAGATTCATAACACGCTTACTGATAGAAGTGATGTGATAGAAGGACAATATTCAGTGGAGTGATTTGTGGAGTTCCGCAATGATCTGCTTTGGGACCTCTGTTCTTTGTGATATACATATGTGACTTGGATGAGAATATAGATGGGTTGGTTAATAAATTTGCAGATGGCAACAAGAATGCCAGGGTCACAGACTATGAGGAAGGCTGTAAAAGTAGACAATGGGATATAGATCAGCTACGGAAATGGGCGGAGTAATGGAAGATGGAATTGTGAGAGGCATTGTTAGGGAAGACAGTCAGAACCTTTTCCCAGAGTGAAAACCAAATGCTTGAGCGCATATCTTTGAGACAAGAGGGGCAAAATTAAAGAAATGCGCAGGGCAAGCTTGCTATCTTTCATACAGAGGGCAGCAAAGGCCCGGAATGCGCTGCCTGGAGTGGCGGTAGAGGCAAGATATATTTGTGGCATTAGAGACTTTTGGATGGACACCTGGATAAGCAGGGAATGGTGTGATGTAGACAATGTGCAGGCAGAAAAAAGTTGGTCTTGGCATCATGTTCGGCACTGACATTGTGGGACGAATGACCTGCTCCTATGCTGTACTGCTATGTGTTTTATGATGTTCTCTTGTGTAGTGTTTAAAAACAGTGGTCACAGCCCCAAGAAAAGGGCTCAGCCATTCACAACCCAATAAGAAACAATTTCTTCAACCACAGTAACAAAATCTTTGGATTTCACTCCCCAGGAAGGACGTGGAGGCTCCCAAACACGAGCATGTTTAAAACAGAGATTAAAAGATCTTCAGATATTAGGAGAATCAATGGATACAAGATTAATGTAAAACAAAGCTTTACACTGTACCCATGACACGTGACAATAAACCTAAAAGGCAGTGCTCAGGTTAAAGAGCTCCCATGATCTTACACTGAGCTGACATGAGGGGATTGAATGGCTTACTTTTTCCCTTGAATTTCTAATTTCTCTGACCATGTCCCTGATTCATCGTATTGAACAACTACATGTCCCACAAGATCATTGTTTGTTCACATGACCTAGTATAAAGGGTTGTAGCTATTTGCTGACAGAAGGCTTTGAAAGACGTTTCTTTAAACACTATATCCTGATGTGAGATACCTGCCAGTCCTGGTATACATGGCCAACAATCAAACAATGGCAACATATATTCTGCAAAAGGGCCTTCTGTTTATCCATGAGAAAGCAATCTAGAGAACACAGTGCAAAGTCATCAAAAGCCTCATGATTGATGTTCCAAATTTCTTGTGCTTCACATGATCTGATGCCTACACAGCCAAACCTCTCTGCAGTAAGCAGATAACTGGAAGCAGAGTCTTTAATGTAAGACTAGCAAAACTATAGGCACTGCTGAGAATACTGCTCTTCTTTGGAAACTTTTACGAGGTTAGACAAGAGACATTTGCCAAGTCTCTCTGTGATGTGAATATCCAACTCCGTCTCAGGATCTGTTCTTTCTTTAACATGCAACACATCATCAGTTTATTATCACAGCATAACCAGAGAGAAAAATGAATTCATATTTCTACAGTGTTTTTCACCCTCAGAAATGGTCAAAATTCACCATACAATGCCACGGTACTTCCGAGAATGTCTTCTGCTACAGAAGAGCCAATTTACACACAGACCAAAATCTCAACCAGTAATGGCTTTATGATACTAATTCTGTTTAAATATTGGCCAGACAAACAGTACAAACACTTTTTATTCACAGCAATTTTGCAGGACTTCATACGCCAACTAGGGTTTTGGTTAACCATTTCCAGAAGACGCCACCTCTCACAGCAGTTAATTCCAGATGGAGCAACTTATGTTGAGGAAACGCAGCTGTCACAGCAAGATTGAAACATCTAAGATAAACACAAAATGCTCTTGCAACGCAGTGGGTCAGGCAGCATCTCTGGAGAAAAGAAAAGTGGCGTTTTGGGTCGAAACCCTTCTTCAGACAAAGAGTCTAGGGGAGAGGGTAACGAGAGGTATAAAAAGGTACAGAAGAAATAAGAACTGGAACTGATGACTAAGGATAGGTGGAGCCCACAATGGTTAGCTGTGGAAGAAGTGAAAACAAAGGGATATATGGATGCGAACGGAGGAAGCGAAGTGGAACTGGCAGGACACTAGGGTTGAGGAGAGAGGGAATACAGGGGTTACTTGAAATGAGAGAAATCAGCATTCATACCTCCCGAGCTGAAAATTAAAGCTGCAGTGCTGGAAATCCAAAATAAAAACAAGGCATATCAGGCATTGTATGCATCCCTCCTTAGATGTTTTTTGGCAAGGAATGAAAGATGCTTTGACAAGCAGAGGACCACTAAGGAAGAGCTGCTAGCACTTATTGCACTGGAACTGGATGCTCTTAGCAGGAAGTCTGGAGTAGGCATACAGGGTTCACAAGCTTCCCCTCTACATTTGATAATAAACTGGAAACACATGGGAGGACAGAAGGGAAAAAAAGATTTAATTAACTTACATCAGTGACAATCATGCAACATTCTGGGTGAAGCTCTTTGAAAAGGGTAAAAGACAAATTCCAACATTGTTGATGAACCAGGCATTTATAACTATTGCACTGATGTCCCAAATATTTGGCACTCACAATGTGACTAATTGGGAATTCAGATGTAGCTATTTTCCGACTAGTAAATAAATAATAAGTCGCAGACACCACTATTGGTAATGTGATCGCAATACTCACAGCACATCTCTGCGGACGTCTGCTTTCAATCCCTTTTGTTAGTGAAATAATGATTAGGCAAAAAGTGGAACCTGTGGGTTTATGATCATTGTTTGTGTTTACTTTCTCGATCACTGATTATTGGTTTTTGCTAACAGGATGCAACAAAAATAGTAGCCTTCAGCCCCACAGCATCAAAAATATCATTTGACAGCTTCAAAATGCAGCAAAGGTAACAGATCGTAATGGAGAGGAGAGTTTATGAGCTTCCTTTGTTACAACTTGATTGCGGGTTGGCCGTTCAAGTTCAGGTCTAACAGGTTGTTCTTTCTGACGGGTTCAATTTGTCAAGAATTGCAATGGCTTCAGGGCCTTTGTTATTAAAGCAGATGCTGCAAACATGTTTTGTTAACTCCCAAAATCTGCTTGACATACTTTTGCTATGGTTAATTTTACAACCTAATGAATCACAGATTGTGGCCTGATACAGTGCCCTCCATAATGTTTGGGACAAAGACCCATCATTTATTTATTTGCCTCTGTACTCCACAATTTGAGATTTATAATAGAAAAAAATCACATGTGGTTAAAGTGCACATTGTCAGATTTTAATAAAGGCCATTTTTATACATTTTGGTTTCACCATGTAGAAATTACAGCAGTGTTTATACATAGTTCCCCCTTTTCAGGGCACCATAATGTTTGGCACACAGCAATGTCATGTTAATGAAAGTATGCATGTTTAGTATTTTGCTGCATATCCTTTGCATGCAATGACTGCTTGAAGTCTGCGATTCATGGACATCACCAGTTGCTGGGTGTCTTCTCTGGTGATGCTTTGCCAGGCCTGTATTGCAGCCATCTTTAGCTTATGCTTGTCTTGGAGGCTAGTCCCCATCAGTTTTCTCTTCAGCATATAAAAGGCATGCTCAATTGGGTTCAGATCGGGTGATTGACTTGGCCACTCAAGAATTGACAATTTCTTAGCTTTGAAAAACTCCTTTGTTGCTTTAGCAGTATGTTTGGGATCATTGTCTTGCTGTAGAATGAACCGCCGGCCAATGAGTTTTGAGGCATTTGTTTGAACTTGAGCAGATAGGATGTGTCTGTATACATCAGAATTCATTATGCTACAACCATTAGCAGTTATATCATCAAGGACGATAAGTGAGGTAGTACCTTCAGCAGCCATACATGCCCAGGCCATAACACCCCCACCACCGTGTTTCACAGATGAGGTGGCATGCTTTGGATCTTGGGCAGTTCCTTCTCTCCTCCATACTTTGCTCTTGCCATCGCTCTGATATAAGTTAATCTTCGTCTCATCTGCCCACAAGACCTTTTTCCTGAACTGTGGTTGCTCTTTTAAGTACTTCTTGGCAATCTGTAACCTGGCCATCCTATTTTTGCGGCTAACCAGTGGTTTGCATCTTGCAGTGTAGCCTTTGTATTTCTGTTCATGAAGTATTCTGCGGACAGTGGTCATTGATAAATCCACACCTGACTCCTGAAGAGTGTTTCTGATCTGTCGGACAGGTGTTTGGGGATTTTTCTTTATTATAGAGAGAATTCTTCTGTCATCAGCTGTGAAGGTCTTCCTTGGCCTGCCAGTCCCTTTGAGATTAGTAAGCTCACCAGTGCTCTCTTTCTTCTTAATGACGTTCCAACCAATTGATTTTGGTAAGCCTAAGGTTTGGCTGATGTCTCTAACAGTTTTATTCTTGGGTCTCAGTCTCATAATGGCTTCTTTGACTTTCATTGGCACAACTTTGGTCCTCATGTTGATAAACAACAATAAAAGTTTCCAAAGGTGATGGAAAGACTGGAGGAAAGACTAGGTGCTGGGTGCTCTCTTATACCTGCATTAAGGAGGCATTAAAACATACCTGAGCAATTACAAACACCTGCAAAGCCATGTATCCCAAACATTATGATGCCCTAAGATGGGGGGACTATGTATAAGCACAGCTGAAATTTCTACATGGTGAAACCAAAATGTATAAAAATACCCTTTTATAAAATCTGACAATATGCACTTTAACCACATGTAATTTTTTCTATTACAAATCTCAAATTGTGGAGTACAGAGGCAAATAAATAAATTATGGGTCTTTGTCCCAAACATTATGGTGGGCACTGTATATGGTTTATTTATTTGACTGTTAGCTCTTTTCAGCTGAATGGCTTTGATCTTACCTGCCATACACCTAAACAGTGAAAAAGCTTCAATGATAATTCAGTCATCTGAAATTAGTCACATTTCAATTATTGGGAACCAGTACATGTTTAGGGAGCACACTTCTGCATTACGAATGTAGAGAGATATTTAGAGAACCCAAATCATGACCCTTATAGCCAATCAATAGTAGACTGGGATGCATCACATCTGCCCATGAACGGAAGAAATTGCAGAGTTGGGGCATAGCCCAGACCCTCACGGAAACCAGTCTTCATGCCTCCACCCCACATCATATTGACTCCCTCTATACTTCACGCTGCCTTGGGAAGACAGCCAACAGAATCAAGGACCCTTCACACCCTACTTATTCCCTCTTCTCTCTCCCATAGGACAGAACATACAAAATCTTGAAAGCACATACTACCAGATTCAAGAACAGCTTACTCCCTTCTGTTATCATTCTTGAACAGATCTCTCATAAACCGCGAATGTATTACTTAAGAATAAGGGTAAGCCATTTAGAACGGAGACGAGGACACACTTTTTCACACAGAGAGTTGTGAGTCTGTGGAATTCTCTGCCTCAGAGAGCGGTGGAGGCCAGTTCTGTGGATACTTTCAAGAGAGAGTTAGATAGGGCTCTTAAAGATAGTGGAGTCAGGGGATATGGGGAGAAGGCAGGAACGGGGTACTGATTGGGGATGATCAGCCATGATCACATTGAATGGCGGTGCTGGCTCCCAGGGCCGAATGGCCTACTTTTGCACCTATTGTCTATTATCTATTGATCCTCCAATCTACCTTGTTGCAATCCTCGTACTTTATTGTCCTGCCATTTTTCTGTAGCTGTAACACTATATTTTACACTGTTTATTTACTCTTTTTGCACAACCAGCTGCACTCGCATATGGTTTGATTGTACTCATGTATGGTATGATTTGCATGGATAACATGCTAAACAAAGCTTTTTACTGTATTTCTGTACACATGACAATAATAAACCTGAGCGGAACAACATTGGCCAGACTAGTTGAGGCCATAATTGCAAGTGAGGGAATAGCACGGGGGCAAACCCGATACAATTATCCCTCGCCTCACGATTATCCTTTGCAGCCTTCAATGCTCAAAGCTTCACTGCTTCAGCCATTGTGGCAGATTCTGAGACCCTGTCCTTATGGTCTTTTCACAGTTCAGGCATTCAAGCAAAACCTTTCAAACTATTTTTAAATGTTCATGTTCTGATATACTTGTAACGGTTGAAATGTTTAAACATAAAGTTATTTTAAAACATTTTTTAAAAGTTCCAGCTTAATATTTTAACTAAATCACTTCTTTAGTCCCTTGGGATCTAGGATGACTTACTTCCTCTCTGGTTTGTCAGTTCTGTGGTGGCTAGTGAAGTGTATGTGGAACCATAGACTTGCACAGAAGGGGCAGGTGGTAGCTGACAGATGGGTATATAGTCAGGTGATACATTTCTTCCACAGCTTACACCAGGCCTGTATGTGCTCCGAAAGCATACATTTGTGGTTCAGTTGTAACCCAAGTACTCCATCTCCCCCATGAGTAGTTACAGGCCAGAGATCCCCAAAGGACATTGCTTTTCTTCAAGGAAGCTTCAAGCATATCCTTGAATCTTCTCTACCCACCTGGTAATCTCTTCCCATGACAGACCGCAGAATGGAGTCTCTTTTTTGGGAAGAGTTTGGCAAAAGGGCACATGAATAACATGCCCTGCCTAATGTGCCCGAATCAGTGTATGTAGGAACTCAACATTGGGCATATTGTCCTGGGAGAAGATGTTGACATTGTTATCCTTCCCATGAATGGGAGGATTTTTCAGAGAGAGTTGGTGGTTCTTTTCCTTACGATGCCTACTGTGGGTAGCCTGGGACTCAGAAGCACATGGGCATACGGAATCACTGCTGAATGATACACCATGGATTTTGACCAGGTTCGAGGTCTTGACCTAGAAACACCCTTTTCCTCAACCTACCAAGGGGTTGTGCTTATTAATCAAAGCCAGGGGTGAGTTTCACTGCCACTGTGTGCCCTCATTAGATGTCTTCCAAGATATGGGAAATGGTTCATGCTTTCCAGAGTGTCTCTGTGAACCTTTATTGAGCGAATACAGTGTGACGTGGCAGAAAATCTCCGTGCGAACACCAAGTTCCACTCCTAGTGTATGCTTCACTGAAAGCATTGACAATAACTTGGAGTTCTGCTTTTGTCATCTCCATATTGTAGCTCGCTAACCAAAGCTTGTGTAACCTTCCTTCTGGAATGTACGCCATCGGTTGAACAGTTTCCTATTACTTCTGAAGATTAGCTCCTGTGGAAAGTTTATTTGGATAATAATTAACTTTTCAAAAGCTTGCTTTTTACACATCGTCAGTGAACCCATTCACAATGACTGAGCAGTAAACCAAAGGGGCCATTACGAAGTCTATCAGCTCCAGTCAATCAGTAGCTACTGAACATGAAGTAATGAGAAGACATAGAAGTGTGAAAGAGCTGCAAGGAGCATGTTTTAACCAATTATTTTCCAAACTGCTGACCAAAAGGCAAAAATAAATAGCGAGCGGGTAACCCACAACGTATAATTTATGCAAGCTGACGATTTCAGGTCAGGGATCAGATTTTTGTCAGTGGCACAGAATCCAATCACCTTCTCTGGTATCAGTCGCAATGTTGAAGAGGAACACAAAAAATCAACACACCTAGACTTTAAAAGAAAATCATAAAACTGCACATGCTAGAAATCAGAAGCAAAACAACAGAAATTGCTGAAAAAAAATCAGCGTTGGGCAGCATCCATTGGAGTAAGTGTGGCAAATCCAAAACATTGACTGTTCCTTTGCACAGCTGCTGCCAAACTGGTTGAGTTTTCCCCTCATTTTCTGTTTACATTTCAGAATTTATTGGTGAGGCACTAGGCTCAATCTTGGCTGATGACACAATCAGTCACTGTTGTATTGCCCTCTTGGTCACATAAGCTAAATGATGCGCAGAGACGAAGAGAGCCTGAATAACCAAACCGTTTGTGCAAACAGTTCTCCAAGGGAAGGTTGTTACACCAGTCTGGGTGTTTAAACTACGTTTTTAAAAATGTACTTGGGAATTAATTAAACAGCAGGTACAAGCCGCCCACTGTATATCCTGTGAATATAAAGGACCTCACTCTACTCAAACCAAGAGGCAGTTACTAAAAATAAGCAAGTGAGTTATGAATGGAGATCAGCAGACTAATTCTTGAAATACTGAGAAGACCGTTGCCCACGTTAAAGTCTCCTACACTGACTGCAAGTTTTAATCCAGGCAGCAATGTCTAAAACGGGAGAATTCCACTTTGGACTTTAGAGGTACAGAGCGGATACAGGCCCTTCGGCCATCAGAAGCCACATCGACCAGTGATTATCCTGTGCACTAGCACTATCCTGTTCACTGGAGACAATGTTCAATTTTTTATCAAGCTAATTAACTTACAAACCTGTACGTCTTTGGAGTGTGGGCGGAAACCAGAGCACCCAGAGAAAATCCACACAGTCACAGTGAGAACGTACAAATTCCATACAGACAGCAGGATCAAACCAGAGTCTCTGGCGCTGTAAGGCCGCATCCCTACCGCTGCGTCACTGTGCCACCCCTATTGCCGCAGAGTAATTCTGCAGGAAAGTGCAACCTGAGCGAGTTGTTTTCAGAACCTCAAATCCAACAGATCGAGATGGGTAGCAAAGCAGGAAGGCAACAGCCTTTGCCAGTGTCAAAATGCCCCATGCCACACCCGCGTCTCCTGCTCCAACAACATATACAGTAAAATGAACACTGATCCATTCATCACAATGCCACACTTGTTAACGTACTTTCTAAGAAATCTGTTCTGGGTCCCACAAAATAATATGTTACCAAAGGGGAATACTAAGTGTGGGATTCCAAAACAAAACTAAAATATGTAATTGTAAGGAAAAAGAGAACATATAATGATAGAAGTTGAAATTCAAGAGAAGTGGATTATTTCTTTAAGTGGAGATGCACTGAAACGTTGTGACTTATTATCAATGACAAAGGCCACTCCTGCAATTAGTCTCTATTTTCTGCCACAGCAGCCCCTTTGAAAGATCCTTGATGTCTTCTGGGATCAGTTTCATGCTCAGTTTCCAAAGCTCCTTCTGGGCCTTTGTCCTCCTCTGGCAAGCAGCCAGGTGGAGGCAACATTCAGCAAAGAAGACAGGCTAATACTGGTGGATCTGACTATGAGCATTTGTGACACAACAAAATCCTGTTACAGCCTGACCACCGTGGTCTTGACCAGGTGTACTGCCAAAAGGTTGCTCAAGATGTGGCAGAGAACTTGTCATCAAGTACCACATCAATAAACAAATGGCACTTCTGCCAATGCAGTAGTACAGCAAAGTTTGTCAATCCACATTGCAGAATAATGGTTTGAATTCACACTAACATAGAATGGCCTCCACTGAGCCAAGTTAACCATACAACAATTCTAAGTTGCATCCTTTGCAGTGCAAGTCCTGTGCCCTGTATATATGCGGCTATGGTTTATTCGTTAACCCAGTCCAAATGCCCGTCAAATTTAAAATGCCATTTTCAAATCTTTCCAACAACCTTGTTTCTCCTTTATCATGGTTAGCTCCTCAGTCTTACAACACCTGCGGATTACCTGCCCATACCTCTTGCGCATATGCTGATTGCTCTAGTCCACCAGTAATGCCCATACCTTCTGTTGTCTCACCCCCTGACTCATTAAGTATCACCACCCCTCTCAGCGTTTTAAAAACAATAACTTTGACCAAATTGTTGTCATCCGTCCTAATTTCTTTTTTTGAGTTCTATCATGTTTCTGTGAAGCACCTTGCAATGGACATTAATGAAAATTAAGGACAATTCCCATTGAATATACAAATTCAGTGTTTAGTTCTTGATTAACGGAATGCACAACAGTGTCCATTTGGCTTCACAGCAAAATATAATATTTTCCAATGCAGGTGGTTGTGAAAGATCCCACTTCATTTTTGGACTAGGATTACCCCCTAGCATCATTTCAGTCTTAACAAACACAAAATAATTAGCAGGTTCATCACCACAGTTTATGAAACCATGTTATCACTGCTGTGTTCATCTCTCTATAACCACACTTTAATGACTTAGGTGCTATTTAAATGCAAGTCACTTCCTTAACTTTGCATAACAGGAAGTTACTAAAATTTGACAGTTAAGAGAACTGTGCCTTGAAGATTATAGCAGCCCACAACCGATGTGAACAAACAGCCTCATTTTGGAGAAGTACAGTGCCCTCCATAATGTTTGGGACAAAGACCCATAATTTATTTATTTGCCACTGGACTCCACAATTTGAGATTTGTATTAGAAAAAAATCACATATGGTTAAAGTGCACATTGTCAGATTTTAATAAAGGTCATTTTTATACATTTTGGTTTCACCATGTAGAAATTATAGCAGTGTTTATACATAGTCCCTCCATTTCAGGGCATCATAATGTTTGGGACACATGTAAATGAAAGTATCATGATTAGTATTTTGTTGCATATCCTTTGCATGCAATGACTGCTTGAAGTCTGCGATATATGAACATCACAAGTTGCTGGGTGCCTTCTCTGGTGATGCTCTGCCAGACTGGTATTGCAGCCATCTTTAGCTTATGCTTATCTTGGGGGCTAGTACCATTCAGTTTTCTCTTCAGCATATAAAAAGCATGCTCAGTTGGGTTCAGATCGGGTGATTGACTTGGCCACTCAAGAATTGACAATTTTTTTGCTTTGACAAAACTCCTTTGTTGCTTTAACAGTATGTTTGGGATCATTGTCTTGCTGCACAATGAACCGCCGGCCAATGAGTTTTGAGGCATTTGAGGAACTTGAGCAGGTAGGATGTGTCTATACACTTCAGAATTCATCATGCTACTACCATCAGCAGTTGCATCATCAATGAAGATAAGTGAGCCAGTACCTTCAGCAGCCGTACATGCCCAGGCCATAACACCCCCACCACCGTGTTTCACAGATGAGGTGGTATGCTTTGGATCTTGGACAGTTCCTTCTCTCCTCCATACTTTGCTCTTGCCATCACTCTGATATAAGTTAATCTTCGTCTCATCTGTCCACAAGACCTTTTTCCAGAACTGAGGTTGCTCTTTTAAATACTTCTTGGCAAACTGTAACCTGGCCATCCTATTTTGCAGCTAGCCAGTGGTTTGCATCTTGCAGTGTAGCCTCTGTATTTCTGTTCATGAAGTCTTCTGCGGACAATGGTCATTGACATATCCACACCTGACTCCCGAAGAGTGTTTCTGATCTGTCGGACAGGTGTTTGGGGATTTTTCTTTATTATAGAGAATTCTTCTGTCATCAGCTGTGGAGGTCTTCCTTGGCTTGCCAGTCCCTTTGCGATTAGTAAGCTCACCAGTGCTCTCTTTCTTCTTAACAATGTTCCAAACAGTTGATTATGGTAAGCCTAAGGTTTGGCTGATCTATTCTTGTTTCTCAGTCTCATTATGGCTTGTTTGACTTTCATTGGCACAACTTTGGTCCTCATGTTGATAAACAGCAATAAAAGCTTCCAAAGGTGATGGAAAGACTGGAGGAAAGTCTAGGTGCTGAGAGCTCTCTTATACCTGCATTAAGGAGGCAATTAAACACACCTGAGCAATTACAAACGCCCGTGAAGCCATGTGTCCCAAACATTATGGTGCCCTGAAATGGAGGGACTATGTATAAACGCAGCTGTATTTTCTACATGGTGATACTAAAATGTATGAAAATGGCCTTTATTAAAATCTGACAATGTGCACTTGAACCACATGTAATTTATATTACAAATTTCAAATTGTGGAGTACAGAGGCAAGTAACTGTCCCAACATTATGGAGGGCACTGTAGTTCATGCCTGTCGCAATAGATAAATCATACTTGCTAAACTCGATTTCCTGCATAGTTTTATAATGACATTTGCGCCAAACCCAAGCACCACAAGTAGAGGAGTGCTCTGTGGGCAGCACTCTCCACCTTTGTGATCCAACAATACTGGAGAATCTTTCACCTGCTGTAATGTCAGTGTGAGATGCTACTGACTTGCTGATCATAGGTTTTGCATGATACCATCCCAGGTAGAGCCTGCTGCTACTGCCAAAATCTATGTCAGGCAGGCATTTATTTCTAATCCAGAATGTAACATAAATTAGATAAGGAAGCTGGAGAAATGTTCTGGCTACCATTGACAATGGAGGTTTTGCACTGGGTCCCACCTGAAAGCCAAAACTAATAACCCCGACTCCCACTCATCATCTCCCTACTCACCGTAGCCAACTTGTGATCGCACACAAAAAGCAGACATTCCCAAAGATTCAAGGACAAAGTTACGGATGGCGCTTTTAGTACTCAATGAACACAATATTGTTTAACATGCATAAGTTAAAATGAGGCCTTCTTTATCCATGCAGATAGACAGAGTCCATAACAGCATTTCAAAATGAGTAGTGAAGTGCTTTTTTTTAGATAAGGGAGTACAGACTTATCATTACCAGAAAGGACATTTGATCATACAACAAAAATAAAGTCTTGCAACTACTAGGACTGTAGATGGGTAGCAGCAGGTTGAAGTCATATTGAAAGGGAAAAAATGGGAAAGTTGAACAGAAAGGTGAAGATAATCCATTATAGCAATAATAGTCAAAATAAGAGTTAAAGTTAAAAGTAGTGTAAAGCAGTAGAAAGAGCAAAAGGTAGGAACAAAATGGTAAAAAAATAAAGGCTTTGTCTGAATGCAGGAAGTATTTGTAAAATGGTGCAAAATAGAGATACTTTCTACTGGCCATCACAAAGATACAGGTCCACCACCGATTTTCCAACAACGGGTGGTCCGGCATCTCCGTTAATCCAGACAAAATGATGGGAGCAAACTTGAAATCCACCCCAAATGTTTCCCTGAACATGTGGCGCCAAGGCCGGGTGAAGTGGCTGCCCTCGGACCTCATCGGGCCTTCCACAGCCGATCAGTGGGTCAAACCTGTTCCCAGCCACCGGTGTTCTGGAACTCACAAGTTCACAAGTTATAGGAGTAGAGTTAGACCATTCGGCCCATCGAGTCTACTCCACCATTCAATCACGGCTGATCTCTGCCTCCTAATCCCATTTTCCTGCCTTCTCCCGATAACTCTTGACACACGTTATGATCAAGAATTTGTCTATGTCTGCCTTAAAAATATCCACTGACTTGGCCTCCACAGCCCTCTGTGGCAATGACTTCCACAGATTAACTACCCTCTGACTAAAGAAGTTCCTCCTCACCTCCTTTCTAAAAGAGTGCCCTTTAATTCTGAGGCTATGACCTCTGGACCTCGACTCTCCCACCAGTGGAAACATCCTTTCCACATCCACTCTATCTATGCCTTTCATTATTCTGTAAGTTTCAATGAGGTCCCCCTCAACCTTCTAAACTCCAGCGAGTACAGGCCCAGTGCTATCAAACGCTCATCTTATGTTAACCCACTCATTCCTGAAATTATTATTATAAACCTCCTCTGGACCCTCTCCAAGGCCAGCACATCCTTCCTCAGATATGGGACCCAAATCTGCTTACGGTACTCCAAATGCAGCCTGACCAGCACCTTATAGAGCCTCAGCATTACATCTCTGTTTTTGTATTCCAGTCTTGATATAAATGCTAGCATTGAATTTGCCTTCCTTATTACTGATGCCCTGCCCTGCCGAAGGCAGTGGATCTTTTCCCATAGCCTACTTCCAAGGCCAATTTGCAGGCCAGTATCCCAGCCCCCTACACAGACCGTTTAGGTACCACCGGATTCCTCTCGGACACTTGCATTGGACGGCAGGCGCACCCACCCTACCACAGTTCTGTAGGGAAAGCAGCATCTTAACCCCAGACAGCCGCCGATCTGACCCTCATCGGGACTTCCGAAGGCAACTCGTTAACTGCCACCCGGGCTGCCCATGCAAGAAATGCAAGTACTGTAAAATTAATTTACATATAATATTTGTTTTATTTAAGTTTCTAGCAGTCCAAGGTGCTTTAGAGGGGTACAATTGCTTTAGAGGGGTACAATTGTCATAACTTCTCATTTGACTCCTCCCATTTCCTCCAAATACAAGGCGTAGCTATGGGCACACGCATGGGCCCCAGCTACGCCTGCCTCTTTGTCGGGTACGTAGAACAATCCTTGTTCAATGCGTACCAGGGCCCCATCCCCGACCTCTACCTCCGCTACATCGATGACTGTTTTGGTGCCACATCCTGCACCCACACACAACTGACTGACTTCATCCGCTTCACCACCAACTTCCATCCGGCACTCAAATACACCTGGACCATTTCCGACACTTCCCTACCATTCCTTGACCTCACTATCTCCATCGCAGGTGATAGACTTCTTACCGACATCCACTACAAACCTACCGACTCCCATGGCTATCTGGACTACACTTCTTCCCACCCTGCTTCCTGTAAGGACTCCATCCCCCACTCCCAATTCCTCCGTCTACGCCGCATCTGCTCCCAGGATGAGGCGTTCCACACCAGGGCATCCGAAATGTCCTCATTCTTCAGGGAACGGGGGTTCCCCTCCTCCACCATAGATGAGGCTCGCACCAGGGTCTCTGCCATACCCCGCAACACTGCTCTCTCTCTCCCCATCCCCCCACTCACAACAAGGGCAGAGTCCCCCTAGTCCTCACCTTTTGCCCCACCAGCCGTCACATACAACAAGTGATCCTCCGTCAGTTTCGCCACCTCCAACGTGACCCCACCACTCGCCACATCTTCCCATCTCCCCCCATGTCTGCCTTCCGCAAAGACCGCTCCCTCCGTAACTCCCTTGTCAATTCTTCCCTTCCCTCCCGTACCACCCCCTCCCCGGGTACTTTCCCTTGCAACCGCAAGAGATGCAACACTTGTCCCTTCACCTCCCCCCTCGACTCCATTCAAGGACCTAAGCAGTCGTTCCAGGTGCGACAGAGGTTCACCTGCATCTCCTCCAACCTCATCTATTGCATCCGCTGCTCTAGATGCCAGCTGATCTACATCGGTGAGACCAAGCGGAGGCTTGGCGATCGTTTCGCCGAACACCTCCGGTCGGTCCGCAATAACCAACCTGACCTCCCGGTGGCTCAGCACTTCAACTCCCCCTCCCATTCCGTATCTGACCTCTCTGTCCTGGGTCTCCTCCATGGCCACAGCGAGCAACACCGGAAATTGGAGGAAATGCACCTCATTGGGCAGTCTACATCCTGGGGGCTTGAACATTGAATTCTCCCAATTCTGCTAGCCCTTGCTGTCCCCTCCTCTTCATCAGCCCTCTGGTTGTCTCCTCCCCTCCCCCAGCCCTCGGGCTCCTCCTCCGCCTTTTTTCCTTTCTTCTCCCCACCCCCTATCAGTCTGAAGAAGGGGTTCGGCCCAAAACGTTGCCTATTTCCTTCGCTCCTTAGATGCTGCTGCACCCGCTGAGTTTCTCCAGCTTTTTTGTGTACCTACAATTGTATTGTTGTTTCATTATTACGTGATCCTTGTTGGTCCGGCAAAACGGATAATACGGCACAGCTCTGGAATCAAGGGTGCCGGAAAATCGGTGGTGGACCTGTACTTGTTTGCAAGATGATTAAACATTATGCAGTAATCAGTGACAAGTTAAATATATCCATAAATCTAATTGGTAAATATTGAACTTACATTCTGTGAATTTGCCCTCAAGTCTATGTTTCCTGGAACAATAAATTGTGGACTCGACCAAAGAACAGGTTATTTTAGATCTCCTCGTGTGGAACGAGACAGTATTAATTAGTGATTTCAAAATAAATGGAAGTAGACCAGAAAATTGGCACAATGACAAATAAGCAATGGAATTTTTTTACAATCGTCAAAGAAATGTACAGAGAAAAAAAACTTTATGGGAAAAAAGATTCATCAATGGCTATACTAAAGAAATGAAGGATAGTGCTCGATAAAAATAAAAAAAAATAATATTGAGAAAAATAATAGTAGGTCTGAGAATTAGGAAAATTTCAGAACCAGCAAAGAAAGATTAAAAGTTTGACAAGGAGAAAATATAATTGCGGGTAAACCAGTAAAAACGTATGTGTATATATTTAAAGTAAATGTTGATTCCGTAGAAGCCAAGACAGGGAATAATGAGGTAAGAAAGTGGCAGAGATATCTCTCTTCTGTAACTCTCTTCTTTTCGGAATCAATTCCAGCAGCATCAACCGACTCCAACTGGTCCAAAATGCAGCCGCTCGACTCATTACCCACACCAAATCCTGGCACCACATCACCCCAGTTCTCAAAGAACTTCACTGGCTTCCCATTTCCCACCGGATCACCTACAAAATCCTGGTCCTCACCTACAAAGCCCTCAACAACCTGCCCCCCCCCCCCTTATCTCATTGACCTCCTCTCCCCCTACCAACCCTCACGGTCCCTCAGATCCACATCAGCTGGTCTCCTCTCCACTCCGAAATCAAACCTCTGCACTTTTGGAGGCAGAGCCTTCTCCAGGGCAGCTCCCAGGCTCTGGAATTCCCTCCCACAACCGGTCCGAAATTCTGAGTCCCTCACCATCTTCCAGTCCCGCTTCAAGACCCATCTCTTCACCTCTGCATACCCTTAGTCCCATGTTCCCCTCCCCTCTGTCTTACTGCTCTATTTTGTTTTGTTTATTCCTGACTCTCAATTGTAAAGCGACTTTGAGTCCTGAAAAGCGCTATATAAATAAAATCTATTATTATTATTATTATTATATCAGACAAATATTTTGAGATTTTTTTTAAAACAGTGAAAATGTGCCAAAAACAATTGTAAATAAGAAGGCAAGAAGGAGGGATTGAGCAAAAGGCTAGACGGCTAAAAGGATTAATGGTTTACATATCACATGTATTTGATGGCTTGGACTGTGGAGTTCAACCTTTCAAAAGTTCACTGGACTTTTTTCAATAGGTTCCAGCAGATGTTAAAACCAAAATGCAACACTCCTATTTAAAAATATAGGAAAGTAAAGGAAAGAATTGGAGAATAGATGCCTAGCATCTATTATTACAAAATAATGACTTGCATAATAATTGCATTATGAAAGAAAATTCATGTGAAAAATGTATTAGAGTTCTTTGAGAATGGAGTGTATTAGAATTTCCAAACAATATTCAACAAGATATCAAATAAAACATTTTTCCACAAGAGGACACATGGCATGAAGGGTAATATATTAACCCAAATTGAGCAGGATACAGCATATCATTTGGACTCCTCTCTGCAGACCAGAGTCATCTCTGCAGACCAGGAGCCGCCATCTTGGAGGAACGGCTGCTAAACAGCAGCCGTCCGTCAAATTCACTGTTTCTTTAGTTTTAGTGTTTTTTATTTCTTTGTTTGTTTGGTTTTTTTTGACTTTTAATGTGGGGGGGTAAGGGGGAAACTATTTCTAGGTCCCTACCTGGTCGGTGAGGCAGCTTTTTCTCCAGGCTGCCTCGTCGACCCGTCCTCGTGGCCTACCAGCGGGCATGGAGCGCCGCTTCCTGACGGGGACCGCCCAGCACCTTCAGCTTCGGTGGCGGCACAGCGCTGGAGCGCTATCGGGGAGCGTAGCGGGCGATGCCTTGCCTGGGTCGCCGCGCTGGATCGACGCGCTGGAGCTCCGGTGAGCTGGACCGCCGACTTCAACACCTCCGGGCTGCGGGACTGCGGAGCGACCAGCTGCGGGCGGCGGCGCCGACTCCAACATCGGGAGCCTCGTGGCTCCAAATCAGCGCGGCCCTGTCGGCTTCAGGTGCCACGGACTCCGCTGGGAAACCGGCCGTTCCAGCCGCTCCGAGGACTCTCCCGACAGCCAGGAACATCGGGCCTCCGTAGAGGCAACTGTGGACGCCTCATTGGGCCTGACTCTGGGGAGAACTGGGTTGGGGACTGGACATTGTGCCTTCCCCCACAGTGGTGGTCATTGTGGGGGGATGATTTTGTGTGCTGTGCCTGTGCCTGTGCCTGTCAGTCCGTGTACAAGATGGCGGTCGGAGGGGAGAGTGGACGCTGGCGCGAATTGGTCGCCGCTGCTCTCTCCTCAAGTTGTGTTTATTTTCTTTTGGTGCTTTTGAAATTGAATTCTGTCCTTGATTTGTGTACTGTGGTGTTTTAGAAAGGCGCCAGTAAATAAAATGATTATTATTATTATTATTATTATTATCTGCATTGACCTACACAGGATGCAGAGGGTCTATGGCTGACATTCAAGGGCTCAGCAGTGAGCTTGTCTCAGGAGGGCAACACTGCTGAAGCCTTGCCTTGGAACACCTATTATCTTTTGACTAGAGAGAAGGCTGGCTGCAAAGCTTCATACTCAAAGTCATTAGAGCTTTGCAGCAATGTTTAAGTCTCTCTAATATTGGAAACATAAAGCATTTAAGCTAAGATTGCTTTAAATAAGCAAATATTTATTTTTATTTTTATAAGGACATCAAATAATTGGCATTCATGTTTCAAATTGAGATAAAAATAAAACTGAACTTGCCTTTATCTAACGCTCAGGGATATGAATCTGAATTCAACGATTGGGCCGCTGCTTAGACGCCAAGTCTGGCTGACTCAGGACGAGAGTACCAGATTTTTCAGCCACATTTTCAGGAAACCAGCAAGATCAGGCTCTCCCACTTAATTATACATCATCTACTCATGGAGCCGAGTTGCAGATGCTCTAGCACCCGTAACCTGTCATATCCCGGACTTACAATGGGTCCTTTCAAATCTAGGCTTTCCTTACCTAGGAGTGGTTGTAGCCTGGCAATTCCCTTTAATACCATTACCACTGCTAACTTGATTTAGTCCATTGGTGCACATGAGAAATTGGTTTGCAATGTTGAAATTAGCATGCCAATTTACATGAAGGCCTCCCAGCCAAGCAAAGTTCAAATTATCTACATTGCAGCTTAACTAAACTTTGCAAAGCTCCAATTTTCAGCATCTAGTTGACAAATAATTGATAAAATTAAATGAAAAAATATTAAATGGAGACAAGAGACAGAAAATGCAGAAATTTTGAGCAAAACACAAAGTGCAGGTCAAACTCAGCAGGTTAGGCAGCATCTGTTTAGGGAATGGGCAGATAATGTTTTGGGTTTGGACCCTTTGGATCGATTGAAAATATAAAATGGGTCATTTTCAGGTTGACAAACTGTAAATAAGTGGATGCCATCAGCTATGGAGCTGGAGTCACTGATATTTATGTTCAGCTAAGGATTTAAATCAATGATTCAAGCACTCCAAATTCCAAGCTAAGTGGGAAAGTAAGGACAAAGTAGGCAACAAAACACAGATGAAATGAGTGAACATAGCAAAGGGAGTCACAAAATGCTGGAGTAACTCAGCGGGATAGGCAGCATCTCTGGAGAGAAGGAATGGGTGACGTTTCGGGTCGAGACCCTTCTTCAGACTGAAGGCAGAGGAGTGGATGGGACAGAGATAGAATGTAGTCGGAGACAGTAAGACTGGTGGGAGAACTGGGAAGGGGGAGGGGATGGAGAGAAAGGGAAAGCAAGGGCTACTTGAAGTTAAAGAAATCAATGTTCATACCGCTGGGGTGTAAACTACCCAAGCAAAATATGTGGTGCTGTTCCTCCAATCTGTGTTGGGCCTCACTCTGACAAAGGAGGAGGCCCAGGACAGAAAGGTCAGATTGTGAATGGGAGGGGGAGTTGAAGTGCTGAGTCACCGGGAGATCAGGTAGGTTAAGGCGTACTGAGCGGAGGTGTTCAGTGAAACGATTGCCAAGCCAACGCTGGGTCTCGCCGATGTACAGGAGTTGACATCTGGAACAGCGGATACAGCAGATGAGGTTGGAGGAGGTACAAGTGAACCTCTGCCTCACCTGAGAAGACTGTCGGGGTCCTTGGATGGAGTCGAGGGGGGAGGTAAAGGGACAGGTGTTGCATCTCCTGCGGGTGCAGGGGAAAGTACCTCGGGAGGGGGTGGGAAGGGTGGAGTTGTCCAGGGAGTTGCAGAGGGAACGGTCTCTGCAGAAAGCTGAAAGAGGTGGCGATGGGAAGATGTAGCCATCTGTGGGATCCCGCGGAGGTGGCGAAAATGTTGGAGGATTATATGCCAAGTGCAACGGCTGATGGGGTGGAAGGTGAGGACAAGGGGGACTCTGTCCTTGTTACGAATGGGAGGGGGGGGAGCAAGGGCGGAGCTGAAGGATATCGAGGAGACACTAGTGAGAGCCTCATCTAACCAGCAAAGGGAGTACTATTTGGAGAAATATTAGGTTATCCACTTGGACAGGAATGTGCAAGACTGATCGGAATGCACATACAAGAAACAACATTGGCGGATAGGCCTAAAGGCTATAAAGGCGGTAAGTGAAATGTTGATATTTATTTCAGGAGGGATGGAGCGCATGAGGAGCGGTGGAGTGCAATGTGCATGGATGCACTGGAGGAGGGATAGACTGCAATGTGCATAGAATGCACTCAAGGAGGGATAGAGTGCATTCTATGCATGGATACATCAGAGGAGGGATGGAGCGCAATGTATGCGGGATGCACTCGAGGGCTGGTGGAGAGCAATGTCCATGGATGCACTGGAGGAGGGATGGACTGCAATGTGTGTAGAATGCACTCAAGGAGGGATAGAGCGCTTTGTTTGCATGAATAAACACGAGAGAGGGGCAGAGTGCAATGTGCGCAGAAGGCACTTTGAGGAGGGATGGAGTGCATTGTGTGGATATCTTGCTGCAATTTGCAAGAGTAAGGCAATATTATACCTCTAGTATCATGTACAATTTTAGAAGGCTTATGTAAGAGGGCACTGCAGGGAATGTTCATTAGATTAACTCCCTGAATGAATATTTTTTCTTTCGATGCAAGGTCGAATAGATTATTCAAAGCATCACAGTGCGCCAGCGATCCTTCAACACAAGCAGCACATCTTGCAGCACAACAAGTCTGACGAAAGGTCAGACTATACACAGATGCTGCCTAACCTGAAGAGTTTTCCTGCGCTGTTTTATTTCAGATTTCAATCATCTGCAGTATCTTGCTTGCGAGTAGATGAAGCTTAAACTCTCCAATTTAGTATCAAATGATCAAATACATTAGATTTCAAGAGCATGTAATATGATAAATGGTGTGAAAAAAGTACCCTCTGTTGAACAAATCTAGCGCTCTCATAGTAAAAGGATTGAGGGCGATGAGGAATTAATTCCCTCAAGGGATTGTACCACAAGGAGCCATATTTGCTTAGTATATTTAAGGACAAAAAAAGATGGTTACGTTGAGTTTAATGGAAATTGAGTGATTGAGATTAGGCAGAAAAATTGAGTCAAGCCCCAAAATCTTACTGAATGGGAGAATTAGATCAATAGGACCATATGACGAACTCCTGTACTGACAAATTATTTAATTTTGAAGTAGTCACTAATGCAGAAAGTGCAGTAACCAATTTGCACACAGCATGTAATCTTAAATCAGCAAAACTTTAATGATCTGATCACCTGAGAAATAATTATTAGTCATGCCAAGATGAATAAGCTTGCTTCTCTTGAAGACAGCACGAAGATGGAATTAAGATTACAGCAGCCCGCTGCAGACCTTCAAGTCCAACAGCTCAGATCGCTATATCATTTCAGTTACGATCTGCAAATTTTTGGTTTCGTTCAGTTTAGAGATACAGCCTTCGGCCCACCGATTCCGCGCCGACCAGCGATCCCTGTACACTAACACTACCCTGCACCCCTACATAACATGGACAATTTACAATTTTTATTGAAGCCAAATTAACCTACAAACCTGTACGTTTTTGTAGTGCGGAAGGAATCCGGAGCACCTGGAGAAAACCCACGTGGTCACAGGGAGAACATACAAACTCCATACAAACAACACCCGTAGTCAGGATCGATCCCGGGTCTTTGGCGCTGTAAGGCAGCAACTCTACCGCTCCGGCACTGTGCCATTTACTGTGGTTGTAGCTTTCTGTGTCGCACTGTAGCCAGTCACATTTTTAATCTGCACACTCCAAGTTTGGCAGTTTTGTCAGTAACCCCTTACTTCCCACCCTTCTCTCACCCCCCTGCCCCTCACCTCTTTAGGAAGACTTTTAAAACTGGCCAAATTTTGAGGCTTCCTTATGGAAGCGGCAGAACCCGGGACTAATATTTTATCAAAAATATACCACAGATCACTTTATTTTCACTGATGTACGGTGTGAACCAACAGCTTTACCAACAAATTACTGACCAAACACGCTGGGCTCCTATATACATTCCCACCTCTACATAAAGCTCTTCTTCAAACCATTTACATCACGTCATCAACCATCTTCTAACATCAAAAATGTCATGCCTGATTAAGTATTAACAGCCAGATCTAATCTCCATCTCTCTCTAAATCCATCCCATGTCAGAATTTGTAAATACCATCATCACAAATGAAAATATAAAAAGTGCAGATGTTGTAAATCTGAAATAAAAACATGCTGAAACACTCAGCAGGTCAGGCAGCATCTGTGAAACTAGAAGCTATTTATGTTTTAGGTTGGAATCTCTTCAGTAAGCCTAGATAATGAACGTTGGCTGAGTTATTACTGTTGGAGACTTTGTTGACAGGTTTTCAACTTCACTTGCCCCATGCACTTTAGAAAGGAGTTGTTAGACCCTTCACCTTCCCATAGATGTTGCCTGATTTACTAAATGCTTCCAGCATCTTCTCATTTTTATTGTAAAGAAAATACACCAAAGAGCTTAGTTGATCGTGCCATGCTGACCAAGTTCATTCCCTATTTGTATCTTAGGTCACATCTTGTTCACAGGTTCCGTTAGCTACTACAAGATTATGTAACCGATCCTGGTGCCTTTAGATTAAAGAGGAACTAAAAGGGTGGTATGCAAAGAGAACAAGACTGAACATTTGCCAGGATTCTGCACCCAGTCATGATCTAGCAACTCCTCTCTAAAGTGCACGGGGCAAGTGAAGTTAAAAACCTGTCAACAAAGTCTCCAACAATAATAACTCAGCCAGCATTCATTATCTAGGCGTACACATGAGCAGACACCAAGTGCTGGAGTAACTCAGCGCAGCATTTCTAAATAACATGGATAGGCGACATTTCAAATCAGGATCCTTCTTCAGACCCAACCCGAATCGTAGCCTATCTATGTTCTCCAGAGGTGCTGGCTGACCTGCTGACTTACTCCAGCACTGAGTGTCTTTTTGTGTAAACCAGCATCTGCAGTTCCATGTGTTTACACATGAGCAAACCTGGGTCAAGGAGTGCAAAGAACTACCTCAGAATATCAATCAACTCCAGAAGGAGGAAAAAAAGAACAGATTATTCCATTTAAATCATTCACCCTTGTCTGGATTCTTTGCATGGACTGTTTCTTTTCACAGCCCTATATGGTTTGTTCACAGGAACTATAACTCTGGAAATGCTTTAGAGCATAGACTATGCAATGTTGATAGTCTATTTGCTTTGGCAATCATTGCCATACATGTGGCAGCCGTCTTAATTAGACGTCACACCCACATTCCTATCACCTTGTTTAACATACTGTTCTGTAGATGCATGTTTTATTTTTAGCACACTGTGCACTTGAATAAATTTCAATGAGCAACATACAGCACCATCTCTAAATGTCTTGTTGAGCCCACAAAACAAACCACATGCTCAGAGATCACGCGCCTCATTTGGCCAGTTGATCCACACTATGCTGTAAATATACAATAAGACCGCCTGCTCTTAAGATGCCACCTACATCCCTTCTCAAAATTTGCTAAACTCCACCCTGTACAGACGCTTACGAATCTTTCCAGAAATAAATATATTTTCTTTCCCCTCCTGCATACGTTGATCAACTGGGTAACTTTCCAATTACGACAGCAAGCTTGTCAGTGGACCAAGGCTCAAAATTAAAACAACTGCAACTGGGTCTGAGGGAAGTGGGTACAGTCAAAAAATACTCGGATGTTCCAGTGGCTCAATGAAGTGAGGACTAGATGCACTGGATCCCATGCATTATTTCTACAAGTAAGGGATCTCCTCCATCACATCCTGCACAACAAACATCAGTTAAAAATCCAGTTATTGTCACATTGCTATTTATAAGATATTGGTTTATTACTGTCACAAGCACCAAAATACTGAGAAATTTTGTTCAGCCTACCATGGGGGACTTCAACCAAATTTCCTTAGTCTTCCAAGGAAATAGAATGCTGGTGTGCTTTCTTCATAATAGCGTGAATATGGTTGGACCAGATAACAATTTTGATGATATTGAGCTTGCTGCGTGCAAATCTGCCATTGCCCTTTCTATATTTCAAAAGCAATTCATTGTTTGTGAATCGATTATAGGAATCATGTATGAATAAAAGTCACGCATATTTCTTATTGAGCCACACAAAACAAAAAATCCTAGGTTCACCCTGGCTTCTGCTGAATTAGCCCCTCTGTTTGGGGTTAGGAATTTTGCTTCCAGTGTTAATCCTAAAAACTGAAATGTTAACAATTAGGTAATCTATTTTTTTAAAATTAATGTTAATTGAAGAATAAGTGTTAGATTGCACTCCGTGGCTCTTTATGGAATAATGGGATGGATTCTTTAATCTTCACCAGGGACACTGGATGGGGCCAATTTTTAACTTTACGTGTGAAAACACAACAATGCTTTAACCAACTAAGTACAGATAACAGACCAGTGCATCTGATCAAGTTTTTCTTTTCCCCTTCCAATAGAAATGAAAAATAAACAACTAGGTGTGCAAACAACCCCAACTGTATGAGTTACCACAAAATGGCTAGGGATGAAGGAGCATCAAGATAACATGCTGAATTTAGTTTTGGATTACCCTGTTGGCCTATCATTTCAATGTGCATGATCCTGGCATGAGATGCCACATTCCATTTTGCTCCCACAAACAAAATGTAGGCAGCAAAACCTTCTCCAAACACCTTGGAGTGGTCCAAAGAGTGATGATATTAAGCCTTCCTTGGTCACTCATGGTTAGGCATGGTCACTCTTGTAAGCAGGTCATACTACACCGAGCCAAAATGTACCTGCACCTACATCATAAACATAATGGGGCCAAATTGTATTCCAGGTTATATGAAAAACTATGCACTGCAACAAACCACTAATCAGGTAATAAATTAACAAAACTTTCAGAAGTGAGAGTTGCCCATTCAGCTCTTCTATCCATTTTCCCCTCCTTTAACCAAAATCTTCAGTTGAACTCTAGTTAGTGTTTTGGGAAAGATTATTCCACTATTCTAACAGTACCCCAAACAGTCATACTATAATCTCAAGGTGTATTCCGTTACCTTTGGGGAAATTCCTAACAGTTTTATTTTATCTACCCTATCAGATCCACTTATCATAAACGCCTTAAATAGATAATTCACCAAATCTTTCTTCTCTACTCAAAGTAAAGTCTGAAGAAGGGTCTCGGCCCGAAACTTCACCCCATTTCTTCTCTCCATAGATGCTGCCTCACCCGCTGAGTTACTCCAGCATTTTGTGTCTACCGTAAATAATCATAATTTAGTTTTAAAGTGTTATTTACTCAAGTTAAAAACATCAAATGTTTGTTGTCTGTATTAGCCCTTAGGTCAATTTTTTAAGTACTCTTACTCGAGCTTATTTGCTTAAGCAGAGTATTTTTAATACCTGCAAAGAGAGAGAGAGAGAGAGCAGCTGTCAAAATTCTGAGCTGACATAACAGAAGATATTTGACACAGTATCACCTGTGACCCATACAAAAAATCAGTCATTGGCAGTTTACCAATACATGGGACATGTAATCCTCCAACAGGATCCCACCATTAGTCTCATCCTCCCATCTCCACCCCTTCCTGCTTTCCGCAGAGACCATTCCTCCGCTACTCCCCGGTTAACTGATCCCTTTCTCTCCAAACCACCCCCTACCTTGGTACTTTCCCCTGCAATCGCAGGAGGTGCACACCTGTCCCTATACCTCCTCCCTCGACTCTGTTCCAGGGGCCTCGATAATCTTTCAGGTGAGGCAGAGGATAACTTGCACCTCCTCCAACCTCATCTACTGTATCCACTGTTTCAGGTGCGGACCCCTATATATCGGCAAGACCAAGCGCAGACTGGGCGATCGTTTAACTGAACACTTTCGCTCAGTCCACCTTGGCCTATGCAATCTCCCAGTTGCCAAACACTTTAACTCCCCTCCCCATACTGACCTTTCTGTCCTGGGACTCCTTCACTGTCAGTGAGACCAAACGTAAATTGGAGGAACAGCACCTCATATTTTGCTTGGGCAGCTTACAACCTGGCGGTATGATTATTGATTTCTCTAACTTTAAGTAACCCTTGCATCCCCTCTCTCCCCGTACCTCCCCCACCCCAGTCATCATACTAGTTTCACTGTGGTCCTGCTGAGTTTCATTCTTTGTATTACTCGTTAGCATCTTCCCCACAACCAACAATGGACTATTGTAGGCTCCAGCTTTCTTTTATCATCATTGCTGGCTTTGATCTGTCTTTTTGCATATCTTTCATTAATTTGCTCTAATTTGCTTTTTCGTAGCTCTCGGTTCCCTCTCCCCTGACTCTCAGTCTGAAGAAGGGTCTTGACCCGAAATGTCACCTATTCCTTTTCTCCAGAGATGCTGCCTGACCCGCTGAATTACTCCCGCTTTTCGTGTCTATCTTCAGTTTAAACCAGCATCTGCAGTTTCTTCCTATACATAAATTATATGAAAGTTTTCTTGTTCATTGCCAAGTATCTGAACAAATGGCATCCAAGTGCAGCAGCAGCACAATTACTGGAACTAATATGCCCTGGAGGGAAATTAGAACATTGCTATGAAGTTTGCCGCATCAAGTAAGAGTGAATCAGTCTGAAGAAGGGTTTCGGCCCGAAACGTTGCCTATTTCCTTCGCTCCATGGATGCTGCTGCACCCGCTGAGTTTCTCCAGCATTTTTGTGTACCTTTGAATAAATTTAATCCTGTGCACTGGGCTCAGCAAGTAAAAATATACCGACAAACATTCACAAACATGGGGAAAACATGACAGTGGTGGAGACTGAGCAGCTCAAGGTCATCAGTCTAACAAGTACAGAAATGTTTACCTTAAAACAAGGTAAGTACACTTTCAATAGCTGATGCAGGTGCAGTGCATTCAAGGTCTAATTCACCTGTCCCCCAGGCTGAGGAAAGCTAAATGTACCATCGGGCAGGAGCTATAGAAGCCCGAAGTCCTTAGAATTATCGGGTTCATGAACTGACCTTCACAACTCTAATCCTGCCTCGCCGACGGAACAGCACAGACCAGCTCTTCCACTACTAAGGATTTGGTTTCTTTCTAATTGTATATTGTTGCATTAACAGCTTGCTTTTTTTTTGGCACGGTCTTTTTCTTTTCAATTTGTAGAATTTGTGCAATTTATGTATATTGTATATATGTATATATATGTATGTTTATGTGTATTGTCTGAGGCTACATGCCAGTAATGCCCCTGCAAGCAAGACTTTCATTGTACTGATACTTCACTGTACTTGTTCATATGACATTTACCTCACCTTGACTTGCTGTAGGTTTGAAGAGTAATATTTCGAAAAAGTTCAGAGGATGGAAGTTAGGGAGTGTTGACAGGAAAGCATTGAAATGGAGGCAACAAAAACACAATGGAAAATACAGCGACACATAAGAAATGCCCAGGAAAGAACTGCATATGCTGGTTTAAAAATGCCAATGGATGTATACGAGTATTTATTTGTTTAATTTTGACCCCATTACTCTCCTATTTCAAGAATATGATGAATCCCAAAACCTTTAGTTTATGTGTAGGAAGGAACTCCAGATGCGGGTTTACACTGAAGATAGACACAAAATGCTAAGGTAGCTCAGCAGAACAGGCAACATCTCTGGAGAAGGAATGGGTGACATTAGGGGCCGAGCCCCTTTGTCTGAAGAAGGTAGAGTTGCTCCAGCATTTTGCGTCTACTTTTATAAATTAGTTTTAGTTAAGAGAGACAAAGTGGAAACAAGCCCTTCGATCCACCAAGTCCACACCGACAAGCAATCCCCGCACACTAACACTATCCTACACACACTAGGGAAAATTTACAATTGACAATTTTTATAACACCACTATTATAGCCCTGTGCCAATCCTGATTCTGGCTCAATTCTAAACAGGACAGCTGTGGAGACAGATTATATAGAATACACAATGTGCAAACAGGGCATTTAGCCCAATTACCCATAGTGTTTATGCTCCTATTCTTCCTGAACTAGCAATCAGCATCACACCCTCTCTCTCTCTCTCCCCATTCTCATGCTTATTTCACATTCTCTTTAAACACTGTTCACACAGGTAGCACCGCACACCTCCTGGCGTAAATCGACACAATTTTGCAAAAGCTAATGTACCATCGAGCAAGCACCAAGGTAGCAATAAAATATCCAAAGATTCAGGACAATATCAGAAGCAGATCTCACATTTGCTGCGTTTTGGTATTTGAAAGGACTTTGTATTTTTCTTGCGCTAAATTTAGTTCCAATTCCAGTACATAAATATTGCGTCATAAAATCATTCTTCTCTTACATTCAATCAAAATGCGTAATAATCAATTTTTACTTGCACCTAAATCGTGTTTGGAGTCTAATAGTAAAAAATTAAACAAGATTCATCAAAGCAAGGAGTTACTGAACTCAGTTGAGTTTGGCAGATTTCGAGGATGCACTGCTTTGCTGAGGAAAGTCAGTTTACTCACACCAGGAAATGGTGCAAAGTTATTGTTGTAACAGCAAATAGTGGATTAGATATTTCAGTCCAACGTTTCTGATCAATGATGCAGTCATCAGTTCCAAAGAGAGAAACGTTAACAAAACAAAAATACAACATTCTAGAGTAACTCAGTATGCCAAGCAGCATCTCTGGAGAACATGGATAGGTGACATTTGCATGGGGCCCTCCTTCAGACTAATTGTGTGTGTGTGGGGGGGGGGGGAGTTGAAGAGAGGGGCAAGTAAGTAAGAGGAAGAAGGGTTCCGACCTGAAACGTTACCTATTCCTCTTATCCAGAGATGCTGCCTGACCCGTTGAGTTACTCCAGCATTTTGTGTCTCTCGTAAATAATAGGTAGATACAGATAAAGGGGGATTTTGATAGGCAGTTGGTTGGACAAAGACCATAGATGCTGTCTGACCAGCTGAGTTACGCCAGAACTTTGCATCTTTGTTTTGTAAATCTGCAGTTCCTTGTTGCTAGAAATGTTAACATTGTTTCTCTCTCCACAGATGTTGCCTGATATACTGAATAGTTCCAACTTCCTCTGTTTTAGTGTTTCCAATGACTTCTACTGAAGATCTGCAACGCTTTCTTACAATGACGTACTTCTTCAAAATGCCATTGTTTAAGTATTGAAGCTCACAGATTCTGTGTAGAATTTCACCCATGAAGTGGCAAAGTTGCACAGGATCACAGCTTGGATGTAATTACTGGGCACTCTCCTCCATCAAGCCTTACAAAGCCAATAAACTAGATGGATTGATTAGAAATTTAAAAAGATCACGGCCAACTATTACAGCCCAAAACTTATATCTGGGTGACCACTCTACTTAAAAATCAACTAACAGATAAATTGAATTTATTCTGACACCTTTAATATAGTAAAATGGATCAAGACATCACATATCATCATAATCAGACAAGTATGGACACACAGACAAATGATACATTTGAAAAGTGACTAAAAGGTTTTGTGAATGTAATATTTAAGGAGCATTTTACAGCATGAGAAAGATATAAAATAAAACTTGGTTATAAATGTGTATAAACCGTTAAAAACACGAGGGCATGCTGAGAAGGTAGCGAATATAACACGTGCAATCCTAAGCTTCATATATAAAATCAGAGCACAAAAGCAGTAAGGTTTTGAAACACTGGACCGGGAGTATCACTGAGTGAATTTACCATTTAAAAACCACCTCACATTTGCCAGCATTCTACGATGAGGATCTTTGCTGTAGCCGCAAGCCGACTGGTTTTTAACATTGTTTTTTTTTAAGCAAGCTACCAGAATGCAATCCTGTAGCACAGCATGTCCTTCAGGAGTGGATCCCGACCTCAGATGCTGTCTGTGAGGAGTATGCACACTTTCCCTAAAACCTCATGTGTTCCCGCCAGATGCTCAGACTTCCTCCCACATGCCAAAGACATGTGGATGTGTAGGTTAAATGTCCTCTGTAAATTGCCCCTAGTAAGGAGCAGGGAGAGAGTGGGATAACCTAGAAATAGTGCAAAAGGGTGATCAATGATCAGCTTGGACTTGGTGGGCTGAAGGGGCTGTTTAAATGCCATATATCTAAATTAAACTATACCATGTAACATTTATTTATAGAATACCCAGCAAAAAATTAAGAGCAAATGTAAAAGCACTATTTATAACCTCTGCAAACATCACAAGATTAATGTCAGTCAGAATGCTATGCAAGAACATCAATAGTAATTAATTATTTTTTTCACGCTAAGTGCTGATATAAACCTGCGCACTTCAAATTCTGGAGATTTCTTTGATATTTACATTATAACTAAAGCCCGGTTGACAATCCTACAGTTAGACAGTATGGATGTGTCACTGTGGATCACCTAACAAGTTTCACTTTTTATTGATATGTAATTGTAGATTACTTGCAAGATTTCAGTTCAGAAAAATAACTCTTACTTCATTTTCAACCAAAGGATGATGCAAGTAATGATGTCCATACTATAGTCAAGTCACATTTATTTATATAGCACATTTAAAAAACAACTCTCGTTGGCCAAAGTGCTTTACATTTGTTATAAGAAATGTATAAGAAATTTGTTATAAACTATAACTTTCAAAGCGCAGACATGATTGTAAGATAGAGAACAATGCACCAGCATCCACAAATAACAATTAAATAATGACCAGATAAAGTGTTCTCTTGTAATGATGGTTGACTAGGGACAAGGAACTGGGAAGAAGTCCCCAGCTCCTCTCCAGGAGTGCTCAGGAATCCTTATCCTGAAGAGAAAAGATAATACCGCAACTTTCTGAGCACTATAGAGGTTTGGCTTGGACTCAATCCTGGACATGGACTACATGTTTAGGAAGGAACTGCAGATGCTGGTTTAAACAAAAGATAGACACACTTCAGTCTGAAGAAGGGTCTCGGCATGAAAGGTCATCCATTCCTTCTCTCCAGAGATGCTGCCTGTCCCGCTGAGTTACTCCAGTTTTTTGTATCTATCTTAAACTACATGTTTATATCATCGCAGTAAATGCAAGGCACACATGGTGATTCTTGTTGGATAAAATAGTTGCAGTTCATTAAAGTGCATAGAAGCTATTTAAAAACCTGTAGATGTGTAGGAAAGAACTGCGGATGCTGGTTTACACCGAAGATAGACACAAAATTCTGGAGTAACTCAGCAGTACAGGCAACATATCTGGAGAGAAGGAATGGGTGATGTTTTGGGTCGAGACCCTTCTTCAGACCCATTGAACCAGCTCAGTAGCCAAGGTGGTTGGTGAGGGAACAACAGTTCCCAGATAAATTATTAATGGCTTAAGATGAGATCCAGTACAGGCTTAGTGCTGTAATACAGGAAATTGAGTAATTAGTCAATTTATACATAACACATTTCACATTTAGCACTGCGATAATTACCACAGTTTTTAGTAAAAGTGACAGTTAGACCACGAAGGAGGACATCCCCATCTCCTCCAAAATGATTCTGCAGGATTTTTTATATCCACCCAGAATTTTGGTTTAATATCTCATCTGAAAGACCACCTCCAATCTGCAGTCTACCCTCAGATATTATGCTTGTGAATTAGCCCAATATTTTTCTCGAGTAGGACTTGGACCCAGTCTTCTGATGTTTAATGTTGAAAAGGTAACTCAGCCACTTAGCACAATTTTACCCAGTAATCCTTGAAATGGTTAACACGTCTCACAGGAGGGGTGCTTACTAATGCAGCTCCCTGCCAAGCATGAGTGGCTGTATTCTCTTGGGATTTCCTGCTGTCTCACACAGCCTCAATGTGAATGCGTGCAAGTCGTCAAGTTTTAATCACGCAGCTTGTTGCGATCAGGTTTTCCTTTCAAACTGCTCCAACATACAGGACCATCAATCCTTTCAACTGACCCCATGGCAGATTCCAAATTTCATGAGACTTGTGGAACCAATCCCAAAAGGAGTAACTGTCAATTGATGCCTGTGCTATGGTTTGAGCAATTAGGGGATTACATTTTTCTACAGTCACTGAAATAAGCTAATTTCTGCACCTTCAAAGATATTATTAAGAGCTTTTATGGGTATGGTTTCCTCTGTGACTTATTCTGGAAAGTTTCCATGGTATCAAATACATTCATTTATTATAAAACCTTGTGGGAGTCCTGTGGTTGTGAAAGCAAGTATTTTTTCAACTGTACCTTATGCCCCCCACCCTTTCACAGGATCTTGCATCAGACTCCATCCAAGGAAGAAAGACAGCCATACCACACACAACCAACAGTAGTACAGGAGAAAGCCTTAGCTAGTATCGTTACAGCGCACATTTTAAGCAATTTACTGATGCTTCAGATGACAAGTAATTAGTACAGTACCTGGGATTCATATATGTCAACATAAATGATTGCAGACATATTTTTACTAATAACTGTGGTAATTATCTCAGTACTCAATATGAAAACGTGTTCTGTATAAATTGACTGGTTACATTTTCAGTATTACAGCAGTAAGGTTGTACCGTGAGCTTCTGTTTTCTGGATGGCTCGACAAAGCAGGTATACAATGTACTGGACCTCATCTCAACCCATTAATAATTTACCTGGGAACTGTTGCTCCCTTGGTTACTGTGCTAGCTCCATGGGTTATGTGTCTACACACACCAAATATAAACTATGTTGTAATCTCAGGTTTGCCATCTGTGCCATGTGCTAGTTAGACAAGAAATGGAAAGATACTGTAGTTCAATATGTGGCTTAGGAGTTGGTGAAGGAAAGAGGGCTTTAGATATATGGATTATTGGGCTTTCTTCCAGGACAGGAGGGACCTGTACTAAGGAATGGATTGCACCCAAACTTGAAGGAAACCAATATCCTCGCAAAGAGGTTTGCTCGTGCTACTCGGGAGGTTCAAACTAGAGTGGCAGGGGGATGGAAACCAGAGAAGGTGGAGAGCAGGTGGAGGAATCGATGGGGAAGGCAGAGGTAATGGCAAATAAATCTGAAAGGAAGGATATAGCAGGGAAATGTTCATGAACATGGCAAGACTGTTGCCGGGGCCTCAACAAAGGGATTTGTATAGTATTTACCCACAGGACAGGTCCCATAGGAGAGGAGAGTAGCCAATGTTGTTCCTTTGTTAAAGAAGGGAAATAGGGATAATCCAGAAAATAAAAGGCCAATGAGCCTCATACCTGTAGTAGGGAAGTTATTGGAGAAAATATTTTATGGTAGGGTTTACTCACATTTGGAAGTGAACAGGCAAATTAGCAAGGCTTTGTGCACAGCGGGTGATTTCTCATAAAATTGAGTGAGTTTTTTTGAGGAGGTAGTGAAGGTGACTGATGAGGGCAGGGCAGTAGCTGGACTTTAGTAAGGCATTTGGCAAGATCCTTCAACATAGGTTAATCCAGAAGGTTAAGCTGCATGGTAACCAAGTGATTTGGCAGCTTAAATTCAGAACTGGTTTGCGCATAAAAGACAGAGGTGTGGTGGTGGAAGGGTGTAAATCTGGCTGGCGGTCTGTAACCAGTAGTGTTCCACCATATATATGGGTTGGTTAGCACGTTTACAGGCAATTTGTGAAAGGATCCTTGATAACATTGATGTACAGAGAGATCTCGAGGTTCAAATCCATAGATAGATAGATAAAGATAAAGATAGATAAACATTTATTGTCACATACACCAATTGGTGCAGTGAAATTTGACTTGCCACGCAGCACACAAATAAAGATAACATCCAAGAATTTAACAACATAAAAACATCCCCCCACAATGGTTCCCACTGTGGGGGAAGGCAGCAAAGTCCAGTCCCATCCCCAGTTCACCCATAGTCGGGGCCTATCCGCTCCCTGAAAGTAGCAACACAAGCAGATAGAGTGGTAAAGAAGGTGTATGGTACACTTGCCTTCATCAGTTAGGGCACTGACTATAAGAAAGATGGACAGAAAATGCTGGAGTAACTCAGTGAGCCCAGTGAGCATCGGTGACGTTTCAGGTCAGGACCTTTCTTCAGACTGAAGAAGTCTCCTGGCCCAAAATGTCACCTATCCATTTTCTCCAGCGGTGCTGTCAGACCTGCTGAGTAACTCCAGCATTTTGTGTCTATCTCTAGTATAATCCTGCATTTCCTTTTTATTACATTGAGTGTAAAAGTTAGGAAGTCATGTTGTAGCTTTATAAGCTTTGGCTAGCTGCCTTTGCAGTACTGTGTGCAGTTCTGGTCACCCCATTACAGAAAGGATGTGGAGACTTTGGAGAGGGTGCAGAATAGATTTACCAGGATGCTGCCTGGATTAGAGGGCATTTGCTCTAAAGGGAGGTTGGACATACTTGTATTGCTTTCTCTGGAGTGTCTGAGACTGAGGGGAAACATTGATAGAAGTATATAAAATTATGAAAAGCCTTGATAGGATATAGTCCTAAGGACACAGATAGGTAGTCTGAACCATTTTCCCTAGAGTGGAAATATCAAATACTAGAGGACTGGGCTTTAAGGTGAGAAGGGGAAGTTTAAAGGAGATGTTTGTTATTTAGGCTTTTAGATGAGCACATGGATGTGCAGGGAATGGAGGGATATGGATCATGAGCAGGCAGAGAGATTAGTTTAATTTGGCATCATGTTCAAGACAGTGTTGGACGAAGGGCCTGTATCTGTGCTATACGGTTCTACGTTATCTCATGCATTTTGTATAATATGTACATATAAGATAAAGTTAATACAGGTACCTTGCATACTGACTTGGAGAATGTATGCTTGCACATTAGGTGTCTTACAAGCCAACATAATATGTAACTAAAAGCACTGCATACAATAGACAATGTTTTGCTGGTATTTAATGTGTCCTCAGGAGTACAGTATGTGCAGGAATAAATTGCGACATTAAGGTATAACTTCTCTTGACATATATTGCTACTACAAGGTATACAATATATTGTTGCATGCAATCAAATGGGTGCTACATAATGCAAATAAAGAGATACCATGTACAGTGCCTATTGTATAGTTAGTGTGTAGGATCCTTTAGTCCATTTTATAAAACAGTTGCAAAATCAGAATCTTCTGCCTTCTGCAATCTTCCTGCTCTGCTGAGGAAATTCAGAGTCTCTCTGAGGATCCTTCAGTGCTTCTACTCAGGGGCTGTAGAAAGCATCTTGTCCGGCAACATCACAATCTAGTTTGGGAACTGCTCTGCCCAGGACAAGGCGGCTCTGCAGAGAGTAGTGCGTTCGGCCGAACGCACTATCGGAACTACACTCACCCCCCTGCAGGAACTATACATCAGAAGGTGCAGATCCAGAGCCAGCAACATTATGGGGGACCCCTACCACCCCAGCAACGGACTGTTTCAGCTGCTAGTCAGGCAAACGCCTCCGCTGTCATGCTGTGAAAACAGAGAGGATGAGACAGAGTTTCTTCCCACAGGCCATTAGGACTGTAAACTCTTATCTCACCAGGGACTAATTTACTGTACCAATTTACTGTTGTGTTGTGTCTTTTTAAAATTGCTGGGTTTTTTCTAATATGTAATATGTAAATACTGATTCTGTTCTATTCTGTTCTGTAGTTTTTTTGCACAATCCGCAGGCATTGCCACTTTCATTTCACTGCACATCTTGTATGTGTATGTGACAAATAAACTTGACTTAACTACAGGGGTTTGGCTAGGAACACACCCACATAAAGAACAATCGTCCCAGAGCAGTGCACGAAAATAGTGCTCGGAGTTGGCAACAACTCAAGCCTCAGCTGCGGCCTCAGGCAAGACACCTGGATTTGCACCAGGATACAAGCACTTGGTAAGTTTTTGTTTCATCTCTGGCAGCATTAATACTCCAACAGTCACCAGAAAGATCATACATGCATATGTGTAACATAAGTCACTTTCCCTCCGGTTCCTCCCTACTCCATTAAACTCTATACAGCGCTTCCTTCCTTCACAGGATCAGATAGAATTCTGGTACATTCAAAGATCATCAATTACCACAATATTGCCAGGAACTGTCATGCCTCACTCTCTTTGGCAACTTTCACCTTGGATTTGTTACTTGCCACTATTAGAATTAATAATGCAAAATGGGGGAAATCTCAAGTTCATTGTTTAACATTTGCACTGTATAATCTAGCCTCATGGAGTACCCATTCTACACCAACCAACCCATTCACTGTACTCATCAGCACTTCACCATGGAAGTTATTCCCTTTCATCCATCAGTATAGCACTCAAAAAGGGACCAGCACGTAACAGTGCCCCACATCCACCACAGGCAATTGTGGAAACTAAGAGTTCAAGACATTTTACATGCTCAACAAAATAATTTTTGCCAGGCTCAAATATCCACCCAATACTCTCATTGCTCCAAGACCAGTAGCAACAAATACTTATGCCCTAGCACGAGTTAGCACCTGTCAAACATTACAGGTGGGGAGGGGAGGGATAAACAAAACAAGAGAACAGGCAATAGCATGATTTGGTGATATTTTACAGGGACAGCCCCAATTGTGTATATAGAAAATTATAGCAGCCTGACTCCACAAGACCGTTCAGAGTGACGTTCAATCAAGCTTATCCACTGCATCGAAGTGCACGCATGATATATTTGGGAAAACATAGAACATAAAAAGGTACAGCACAGGTACAGGCCCTTCACACATAGGGTGGTGGGTAAATGGAACGAGCTGCCAAAGGAGGTAGTTGAGGCAGGTACTATAACAATATTTAAAAGACATTTGGACAAGTACATGGATAGGAAAGGTGTAGAGGGATATAAACCAAATTTGGGCAGATGGAACCAGTGTAGATGGGACATCTTGGTCGGCATGGACAAGTTGGGCCAAAGGGTCAGCTGTGTGACTGACTCTATTGAGCTTACAATGTCTGTGCCAGACATGATGCCAAGATAAACTAATCTTCGCTGTCTTCTCTTAAACGCCACTATCAATAGCATGTCCTGGCAGCGTGTTCCAGGCACCCACCACCTTCTGTGTAAAAAATGAACCCTGCACATCTCCTTTAAATTTTGCCCTTCTTATCTTAAAGTCATGCCCTGTAGTCTTCCCATTGCCATTCATGGGCAACCAGAGGTGAGCAATAAATCCTGAACACACCAACAACTACACCATTCTCCCCCAAACACTTTAAATTTCTCAAAAAAATAAGGAAATTGCAGATTGTGGTCATCTGAAATAAACCAAAAATACGGAGGCACTCAGCAGATTCAGCATCTGTGGAATTGATGTATCAGGCTGAGAATCCTTCACAAAAGCACTGAAATGTTTCTCTTTTCACATCTGGTGCCGGACCAGATGGGTTCAATGTTTTTCTCTCCCCAAGCTTGGAAAGGAACACTCCAATACATTGGATCTCACAATTCATTATATTCCTCTCCACATTTTATAATGGGTAAATTGCCACTAATTAATGCAGCCTAGTACCAACTCATCCATCATTTCTTCCTTTGAAAACCTGGTGAACAAATCTAAGTAGACAATTCAACAAACAATCTGCTGGGCAAAGGGTCAAAACCTGCATATGGACTGAAAGTGGAGAGGGATATAGCTGGTATAAACAAGAGGGGGGAACTCCCCCTCTTCACTCTCAGTCTTTATGCAGGGGTTTGGCTTGAAATGTCAACCATTCCTTTACACCCAACAGAGGCCATTTGACCAGCTGAGTTCCTCCAACAAATTATTTGTTGCTCCCGATTCCAGTATCAGAATTCTCTTGAATTCAACTTTAAGAGCAGTATAGCCAAGTAAGATTATGTGCAGGAAAGAACTGCAGATGCTAGTTTAAATCGAAGGTAGACACAAAATGCTAGAGCAACTCAGCGGGACAGGCAGCATCTCTGGAAAGAAGGAATGGGTGACGTTTTGGGTCGAGACCCTTCTTCAGACTGATGTCAGGGGAGTGGGCGGGACAGATAGAATGTAGAGACAGTAAGACTGGGAGGAGAACTGGGAAGGGGGAGGGGATGGAGACAGAGGGAAAGCAGGGTTTATTTGAAGTTAGAGAAGTCAATGTTCATACCGCTGAGGTGTAAGCTACCCAAGTGAAATATGAGGTGCAATGAAGGAGGCCCAGGACAGAAAGGTCAGATTGGGAATGGGAGGTGGAGTTATAAAGTGCTGTGCAACCGGGAGATCAGGTAGGTCGGACTGAGTGGAGGTGTTCAGCGAAACGATCGTCGAGCCTGAGCTTGGTCGCGCCAATGTACAGAAATTGACATCTGGAACAGCGGATACAGCATATAATCCTCCAACACTTTCGCCACCTCCTACGGGACCCCACTACTGGCCACATCTTCCCATCTCCACCCCTTTCTGCTTTTCCACAGAGACCGTTCCCTCTGCAACTCCCTGATCAACTCGTCCCTTACCACTCAAACCACCCCCTCCCCAGGTACTTACCCCTGCAACTGCAGGAGATGCAACACCTGCCCCTTTACCTCCCCCCTCGACTCCATCCAAGGACCCTGACAGTCTTTTCAGGTGAGGCAGAGGTTCACTTGCACCTCCTCCAACCTTATCTACTGTATCCGCCGTTCCAGGTGTCAACTTCTGTACATTGCCGAGACCAAGCGTAGACTCGGCGATCGTTTTGCTGAACACCTCCGCTCAGTCCGCCTTAACCTACCTGATCTTCCGGTTGCTCAGCACTTTAACTTCCCCCTCCCAATCTGACCTTTCTGTCCTGGGCCTCCTCCATTGCCCAGCGCAAATTGGAGGAACAGCAACTCATATTTCGCTTGGGTAGCTTACACCCCAGCAGTATGAACATTGACTTCTCTAACTTCAAATAGCCCTTGCTTTCGCTCTCTCTCCATCCCCTCCCCCTTCCCAGTTCTCCCACCAATCTTACTGTCTGACTACATTCTATCTCTGTCGTGCCCACTCCCCTGACATCAGTCTGAAGAAGGGTCTCGATCCCGCCAATTAAGATTATGTCTGTGATCTAAATTTTCCAAGAGTCTGTATATAGTCATTAGGAAGAGGAACCCGAATATCCTCTTAAGAGTCTGGGAATTAAATGGCTGAACGCCCACTCTAAACAATGGGAAGTAGTAGAAAATAGGAATCAAATAAAACAATCATTCTGGGACATCAGGTGATCAATTTGCAAATTATGAGCTGCTCCAGAGGTTAGTCCTGTGATCCACAAGTTAATTTTCTCGTTTCATTTCAGACCACTGTCTCCCGAAGGTACACTAATGCTCATAAAAATATATACAATATCGAGGCCACCAATGACAACAACACCATCTTATTGGGGCAGATGAACCACAAAGAGATGGTCAGCGCTCTCAGGCAACAATTGCGATCAATACTTTTGTTAATTATCTTCCTATGAGTGGAGTGATCGCCTGGGATGTCCGCAAGATGTTGGATGCCTTGAGCCAACCTCACACCCCGGGGATATAACCCCCGCCCCAGCCACGAACAACTGACCTCAGGACGTGGCCTTCATAACAACTGGACGTGGCCTTAAAGGGCCAGGCCCTGGCAGGAAGGCCATCGCCAGCCCCCTGGTTTAGCACACTTGAGTCCTCAGTAATCAGCTGCCGGCACTGGCTCACTGCCCGACCTCGGTGCAGCGAGGCCTTGGGTCCGCCACTCACAGACCTCTCACCCCCCCTTCTCCTCTCCATAGCCATCCGGCAACGAACCTCTTCCCGGGCCCTCACTCCCTCCGCCGAACCACAATCTCTCCCGGACACTCGGACCCTCACTCCCTCCACCGACCACCGTTCCCGGCCTCTCCCCGGACCCGCATCCCATCCACCGGCCTCTCCCCGGACTCGCACCCGTACCCCTGAGCCGGGCCTCTCCTCCTCTCCCTACCCCGCTGGCTCAGGTGCGGCCCTCAGCTCCTGCTCGCCGCCGCCGGCCTGCCGCGCCGAGTTGGTGCGAGCCGCTTCCATTCCTCGGTCTCTCCGCACGTCGCCGCTTTTAGGCGAGCCCGGGACTAACCGTGTGCGGCCGCTGTCATTGCCTCACCTGGCAGCGCTGAGGCGAGGCGTCCGCTCGGCTCTCTCTCCTCCCCGGACGCGCGCTCTTCCCCGGGCTCCACGCCGCTTCCGCCAGCGCGCCCCCGCGCGGCCAGACCCCAGGACACCCCCGCGCGGCCAAGGCTCCAGCGCGCCCCCGCGCGGCCAGACCTAGCGCGGCAACTAGGGAGTCCATGGCAACCACCTCGCCCACCGTCCCATGGCAACCGCCCAACCCAAGGCAAGACACAAAGTGCTGGAGCAACTCAGCAGGTCAAGCACAAAGATACTAGTATCTTTGGTCAAGCAGCATCTCTGGAGAACATGGATAGGTGAAGAAGGGTTTCGGCCCGAAACGTTACCAATTTCCTTCGCTCCATAGATGCTGCTGCACCCGCTGAGTTTCTCCAGCATTTTTGTGTACCATGGATAGGTGATATTTTGGGTCGGGATCTTTCTTCACCTGATCTATAATAATGGGAACCCTTTCACCTTCTCCTGAGGCGGTCCTTCAGAGCGTCTCTGGAAGATATGTATATCCATGTTCTCGTGAGATGCTGACTGATCCTCTGAGTTACTCCAGCACTTTGTGTCTTTTTTTTTTGTAAACCAGCATCTGCAGTTCCTTGTGTCCACATGTGACTGTGGAGACCTTTGTGGTCTTTCAGGCCCTGGGAGTCTTGCAAGACAGAGAGATCTTGATGGACAATATAAGGATCTCTGAGGGTGGCAGCACAGGTAGATAAAGGCAGTGCAGAAAGCATTGGGGATACAAGCCTTCAATAGTGGGGGCATAGAATGTAAGATTATCCCGATACCACGCTCTGGAAATGTTGCACAACAATGCTGAGAACTATATTCTGCCCTCTATCTTTCTGTTCGCTCTACCTATTGTACTTGCGTTTGGCCTGATTGTAATTATGTTTTTATTATCTAATTTGGGTGAATAGCATGCAAAACAGGGCTTTTCACTACATCCAGTACACATGACAATAATAAGCCTAAACACTTATATTTCGTAAAGTTATCAAGTATAACTTTAATTAAGTTGTGGATAGAGCCCCTAACCATGTTTCCTCTGTTTCCTGCAGTTCTGCTCTTGCTTCCACATCCTCTCCCCAGAGAAAACATGGATAGAATACCTGAGCCTCACCTTTTACCCCACCAACCTACATGTCCAAAACATTATTTTTTGACATTTCTGGCACCTTAGCTGTGATCCACCACCATTCACATCTTCCCAACCCCACCCATTTCTGCAGAGACCTTTCTCCTTGGTTTGCTTGTCTCTCTCCACCCAACCCTTCCCCTCCCCAACTACAGGGGATGCAACGCCTATACCTCCTCTCACATCCATTCGGGGACCCCAACAGCCCTTCCAGGTGACACAGAAGTTTACTTGCACTTCTTCCAACTTTGTCCATTGCTTTCTGTGCTCTCGATGTGGCCTCAACTGCATCGGCTAGACCAAGTGTAGACTTGGTCACTGTTTTACCGAACACTTAAGCTATGTCCGCCAGGGTCTGCTGGAACTCACGGTTGGTAGTCATTTTAATTCCCTTCTCATTCCCATACCCTCTCCAAAGCCTCCACATTATTCCTGTAATGGAAACAAGAACTGCACACAATACCTTAAATGCGGCCTAACCTAAGTATTGTGGTGCTGCATCATGACTTCCTGACACATATTCTTAATGCTTTGACCAATGAAGGCAAACATATTATACGTCTTCTTTATCACTCTTGTGCTGCCTCTTTCAGGGAGCTATGGACCTGGACACAAGATCCTTCTGCACATCAATCCTGTTAAGAGTCTTGCCATCAGATGTTGGATTAAACTACATCTGTCATTTCTCCGCTCTACCCATTTCTGTAGTTGATCCACTGTATACTTTGACAATCTTCCTCACTGTCCATAATTCCAGCAAACTAATTAACCCATCTATTTTACATCCAAGTCATTTATATACATCACAAACAACAGAGGCTCCAAGCACAGATCCCTGTGCAACTCCAATGGTCATAGACCTCCCGCAAGAATAATGCTCTTCCATCACAACCCTGTCTTCTATGACCAAATAACCATGAATCCCGTGCATCTTACTCTTCTGGATCAGCCTCCCATGGGGGACTTTATCAAATGCCTTACTAAAATCCATGTAGGCCACGTCCACTGACCTACCTCTCATCAATCACCTTCGTCACCTCCTCAAAAAACTTGATCAAGTTAGTAAGACATCTATATAACTAAAAGTCTCATCTTGACCACTTCCTGTCTGTGCTGTATATTGATTTTAGAAAAAACGCTACCATATATCGCTATCATTTTTGGCCATCTTACTCACAGTCCTTCTCTGCTGAGGTAGCCCTGAGGATTTTTCCAATCGATGAAAAATAAAAAAAGTTATGAGTGTTTAAAAAATCTTGAGATCAGCTGATTGGTCCTCTCGCCGGTCAATCAGCACGATGAAGGTAACGCCCCTTCGGGGGGGGCAGTACTATAAAACCCCAGATGCCTGGACGTGAGTCAGTCACTCTGGAAGATCGCGAGGGAGAGTCCACAACTGTGATTGTAAGCTGTGAATCAACTAAACTGTGAGTCTGCAATGCACTTGCAATAAATTATTTGTTAGCCCTTAATGACAATTCAATTAGTTGTTTGGCAATTTGGTGGCCTGCACTCTGCTTGAAATGCTATGAAATTGAATTTGGTGGCCTGCACTCTGCTTGAAATGCTATGAAATTGAATTTGGTGGCCTGCACTCTGCTTGAAATGCTATGAAATTGAACTTGGTGGCCTGCACTCTGCTAGAAATGAAATTTCAAGGAATAGCGGTGAGTAAACTGGCAGCCCACCAGCCGAGTGACTGATCTGCCAGCCCGCCAGCCCTGAGTAACTGAGCTGCCAGCTCACCAGCCCTGAGTGACTGAGCTGCCAGCCCACCAGGCCAGAGTGACTGAGCTGCCAGCCCACCAGGCCTGAGTGACAGAGCTGCCAGCCCAAGAATCCATTTGACCCACAATATCCATACTAGCCCTCTGGAAACCAGTCCCTTCATCCCACAACACCCATACTAGCCCCCCCCCCCAATGGCCACCAATATTGGAATTGGTGGAAAGGTGGAATATTGCGTTGGGGGACCAGCCCTCCCAAGTGAACATGGGACCCAATGGGTCCTACTTAGTCTAGTGACCTGCTGTATATAAAGCCATGCTGATGTGTCGCTAATTAACTGCCAGCTGCATCAGTGTACCGCCCAGCGTCTCGCTAATGGTGTTAAAAGTAGAAACTCTCGTGCAATAGGGGGACATTAAGTGGTGGTTTGTGCCAGGAATCAAAACATGGCAGAAGTTGGAAATCGTAAATTAAGGCAGAATGTGCTAGAAACACTCAGGAGGTCAGGCAGCATCTACAGGATGTTGGGGTGGCTCAGAAGTAGTAGTAGACCTACTGCCACATTGACTTGGGTTCAATCCCTACCTCTCCCATTGTGTGGGTGGAATTTGAACTCAGTCACTAGAAGGTTATCCCTCCGATTACTGAAGAGAAGGTAAACGTAGAAACCGTTATCATTTTTTAATTATTCTTTCATGCAACCTACCTACAAATTCACTCCCCCAGATGTGTACAGTTTGAACACTCAAGAAGCTCAATTTCATCTTGGACCAACGTCCCCTTGAATGGCGCTCCGCTTGGAGAGTGACCTGAAGTTGTCATTTTGCTTCTATAGAAAACGCTCTCCAGAAATTTACTAAAGCTTCCCTCACAAAATCTCCTGAATATACAAAGTCTGTCACCTGCAAGAACAAGGGCAGCAAGTTCATGGGAACACAATCTCCTGCTAGTTCCTCTCTGAATCAGATACGTACTAGCGCATTCAATAAATTTCACTTTTCCTTCACTATTACTGAATCAAAAACATGATTCAGTAATACTGAATCAATAATACTACCTTACACTATAACAACACCCTTACTACAAGGACAACTGTCACTTCCCCAAGGACACAGTCTCAAAAAGGGAGAGGGATAAAGAAAGACCATGTGCCAAGAGTTGTGAAGTACTTTCTTTAAGAAGGATTATCTGCATGGCCTTGTTCCATTAATTACATTTAGATTATACTCTGATAACTCATTCAATCCCAAGCAGGAACTTCACTGATTACACTGAATCCTGTGTCTTCCCTGTCAGAAATCACATTTATTTCCAACACATATCATCTCAACTTCAAACCAGGAACGTCATACATCCCATTCAGGAAGGTTACCAATACTCAGTTTGAAACACAAGTCACTGTACAATTCTCTTACTCTTCACTGGAATCTCAGGTCCAAACCTCTTCTGCTGCCACCTTGGAGCTCAAGCAAACTCAACCAGATAATGCCATGTGTAGGAAGGAATTGCAGATGCCACCAAAGATAGACACAAAATGCTAGAGTAACTCAATGGGACAGGCAGCATCTCTTATAGAAGGAATGAGTGTTGTCTATCTTCAGATATCTCAAGTTCCAGCTAGTATCTTCACCTGTTACATATTATAATCCTCAAAGACTTTCACCCAGGATGTGTTGGAAGGAACTGCAGATGCTGGTTTAAACTGAAGATAGATATAAAAAGCTGGAGTAACTCAGCGGATCAGGCAGCATTTCTGGAGAAAAATAATAGGTGATGTTTCAGATCGAGACCCTTCTTCAGACTGAGAGTCAGGGGAAAGGAAAAACGAGAGATATAGACAGTACATAGAACAAATGAATGAAAGATATGCAAAAAGCAATGATGATCAAGACCAGGATACTAATTCACTCGTTCCAGCATATCACCTACTGTACATCAGAAATCTCATTACTTTGACTCACATGGCTGATCTACTACCAATTAGGTACTCAACAGCAGCCAGGAACCTCATCTACTCCCAGTAAGAAAACTAAAGCAATGTAAGACAATCGAAACCCAGGCAGAAATCTCACTCACTCTTCTATTAATGAAGAATAACAGCAGCGTCTGCCATTCAACTGTTCATTCTATTGGTAAGGTGTTAAGGCAGTTGGTAGTATTCAAGGGGTGAGAAATAAGAAGAAACATTCAACCAATTTATGTGCTCAACATAATTAGTAGGTACAAAGAAATAAGGAGCTTTTGATGTATTATGTTGATAAATGTATATGTTCAAAGGGAATCATACATTTTCATGTAGATCTGATATAGATTTAGATGATGTTATAACTTTTATACAGATAATGAATATAATCAGTTACCGGTTATCGTATGGAAATAGATATGCAACCAGGAGTTACAAATCATTGTTTAGATATCTGAAGAAGGGTTTCGGCCCGAAACGTTACCTATTTCCTTCGCTCCATAGATGCTGCTGCACCCGCTGAGTTTCTCCAGCATTTTTGTGTACCATTGTTTAGATATCAATTAGCTACACAATCACTTCCATGGAGACGACTCCTATTAAAACTACATTAGAAGTCCCAAGGGTGGCATAGTGGCCTCACAGTTGTGCAGCTATCTCACAGCTCTAGTGACCCTGGTTCAATCCTGATCTCTGGTGCTGTCCCTGTGGAGCTTACATATTCTCCCTGTATTCATGTAGATTTCCCTACAGTGCTCTGCTTTCTTACCATATCCTGAAGACGGGCTTGCTGGTAGGTTAACTATTCCTCATATAGGTGGCAAATGGGACAAATGTGTGAGAGAATAGCTTACAAGGAGATCAATAGAATGATGGGATTTCTCTGGGAGCTGGCATAGACTTGTCTATTTTGGTTTGTTCTTTTAATTTCTTTTTACTGTGTATTGCTTAAGCCACGGTCTGACAGGATGTGAGATCAAGAGAGGACTCAGAATACACTGAGTGAGTTAAATAATCGCTCCTGCTTGACTCCTGTTCGGCTACATTTCCAACTATTCATAAATGGGACATAACATATTTGTTGATAGATACATTAGGTGGGCTTTACGTGTCTTCCTGTATATAATAAATATAGTTAGTTGAAATAGCTGCCTCCATCATGATTTTGAAAGCAGAAGTTACAACAGAAAATTAGAAACTCTAAAGCAACATTTTGATTAGTTGTAAAGTATTATAATGCAATGCATCATTATAACTTTAACATGGAGTTAATGTCAGTGGAAATTCTCTCAGACGCCACCCCACCAGGTTTAATTTTAGGTTGTCTCAGTGGATCATGCTGCTCATGTATTGGAACAGCTGTTTCAAAGTGAAACTAAATCTGGTATAAATGTTCCCTGCCCTGTATTTAGGTTAATTCTCAACGGGTCTTAAGTTACATTGGAAAAGTACATAGGAATGAGTGCATTGAGGTCATCATTAAAGGAATGGAAATGGTGGAGGATTGGGTGGTTATGTGGCACTTACAGTCTTAGAAAGTATTTGTTATGGTAAACCCAGGTTGTATAATAAACCCAATGAAAAACCTGAAACTCAAACTTGAACTTAAAAGTCCGTCATGGATATGAAACTGGCTAAAGGACAGGTTGTTGAAAACAACGATGAATGTCTCATTCTGAAATAAGACTTACAATGCCATCCCCAGAGGTTAGCCCGAGGACAATAGGTCTTTTTAACATTTACTAATTACCTCAGCTTGGTTCTGGGATAGAATTTAAAAGTTTGCAGTTAGAATTAAATTAAGAAATTGGAAACAAAAAATAAACTGCCAGAGGAACTCAATGTGTTGAGGGAAATGGGTGGTGGACGATTTGGGTCAAGGCCCTCAATCAGGACTGAGAGTGTAGAGGGAAGGTAGACAGTATATAGAAGTGAGTGGGAAGTGTGAGCTGGTTGGTAAAAGATGGAACCAGGTGTGATGGGGGAGATGGGCAGATGGCACTAGATTGGGAAGGAGGGAAGAGTTTGGAAATTAAGGCTTCTGGGTGATACGTAGAAATGCAAAGAAATATAATGGGTATATGGATTCAGGGGGTGAGGTTGGGGGCAATGGGATGGAAGGTAGAGAGAATCTGGTTCTGTCTCAAATGTCCTTCCTCCCCCAACCTCCACTTGTCTCCATCTGCCCATCATCCCCCATTTGTCTGGTCCCACCGATTACCACCAGTTCTCGTCTCACCTTCCTTCAGATTTTTTAACCAGCTACCTTCCTTCTGCACTCTGTCCAGATACTGTGTCCAGATCCAACCATCCATTTGCCTCCAGAGATCTAGGGGATGGATCCTGTGGGACAAGTATTACCCTGTACAGACATAGCTCCTGACACCAAGGCTCTCTCCAACCCCAGGAGCTGCGCGGCACAAAGGTGCAGCGGTAGCGTTGCTGCCTTACAGCGCCAGAGACCCGGGTTCGATCCTGACTACAGGTGCTGTCTGTACGGAGTTTGTACATTCTCTCTGTGACCGTGCGGGTTTTCTCCGGGTGTTTTGGTTTTCTCTCACACTCCAAAGACATCCAGGTTTGTAGGTGAATTGGCTTCGGTAAGATTGTAAATCGTCCCTAGTGTGTAGGATAGTACTAATGTACAGGGATCACTGGTCAGCGTGGACTCGGTGGGCTGAAGGGCCTGTTTCCTCACTGTATCTCTAAAGTCTAAAGCGTGCAGAGTTGAGCATGTAGCACAATTATGCTACTTGCAAACAGAAGCTGCAGCCGGTACTGGAGGAAGACAAGTTGGGAGACCCAGAACCTGAGAGCTATTAATTTTCCAATTAATTTTCTGCCAGTGATACATTGCTCGTAATGCAAATCCAGTGATCCTCGCCATCCATTATTAGTCTACTATGTTGTTTGGTAAACATTAATCAGGTGGATCAGCCAGAATACATTTAATAATCCCTTACCTTCTGCTTTGCAGGTCTGACTGCACATTATAAGACATGAAGAAGAAAATTCCTGTAATGGTGCTCAGTGGAGCTTGCATTTAACTCTGACATTTTTTTGTTAGGAGAATATTTGTTTGTGCTTTGCATAATCAGCTTTTATGCCAAGCTTTTACGTTAGCTAAGTCCAGATGAGTTTTGTCATATGCATGCGTACCTTGAGTTATAGGTACAATGAAAATCTTGCTTACAGAAGCATCAAAGGCACATAGACACACTAAAACATAAATTATACATAAATTCTACAAGACTATAAAAAAGGCTGTGCAAAAAAAGACAGGACTTATCTCAATGAGAACTAGCCTATTCACAACTTTGTGTGGGGAACTTAAGTTGGTATCATCACAAAGCCTTACTGCATTATAAAATGTGGTCAGACCTCTAAGGTAATAGAATACACGTCTAAGAATACATTAATGAACCATCATTTAGGTTCTAGCTAGTGTACTGTGGTCATTTCTGAGAAGCATATATCAGGAAGCACATTTAACTCTTGGAGAGGGCTTAATTAAGAATTACTTGAATGATTCAGTAGGGATGAAACCTTTTAACTCTACAGAAAAACTAGAAAAGGGTATTTAGACTTTAAAGAAGATTGCCAGGACTAGAGGGTGTGAGCTATAGGGAGAGGCTGAGTAGGCTAGGTCTCTATTCAATGATTTGAATGAGAACATACAGGGCAAGATTAGCAAGTTTGTTGATGATATAAAAGTGAGTGGCTTTGCAGATAATGAAGATGGTTGTGAACGATGGCAGGATCTGGATCAATTTGCCAGGTGGGCACATTGGCCTTCATCAGTCAGAGTACTCAGTATATAAGTTGGGAGGACATGTCACAGTTGTATAAGACGTTGGTGAGACGGTATTTAGAATATTGTATTCAGTTCTGGCACCATGTTATAGGAAATATATTGTCAAGCTTGAAAGGGTCCAGAAAAGATTTACGATGATGTTGCCAGGACTAGAGGATGTGAGCTACAGGGAGAGGTTGAATGGGCTGGGTCTCTATTCCTTGGAGCGCAGGAGGTTGAGGGGTGATCTTATAGAGGTGTACAAAATCATGAGGAGAATAGATCAGGTAGATGCACAGTCTCTTGCCCAGAGAAGGGGAATTGAGGACCAGAGGACATAGGGTCAAGGTGAAGCAGAAAAGATTTAATAGGAATCTGAGGGTTAACTTTTTCGCACAAAGGGTGGTGGGTGTATGGAACAAGCTGCCAGGTGACGTAGTTGAGGTTGGGACTATCCCAACGTTTAAGAAACAGTTAGACGGGTACATAGATAGGACAGGTTTGGAGGGATATGGACCAAACGCAGGCAGGTGGGACTAGTGTAGCTGGGACATGTTGGCCAGTGTGGGCAAGTTGGGCTGAAGGGCCTATTTCCACACTGTATCACTCTACGGCTATGACTCCATGAGAGGTATGCAAGAGGTATTTTGTCAGAACAGACAAGGAAAAACTGTTTTCAAGGGCATGGGGCATAAACTAGAGAATATTAATTTAATTGCCAAAGAATTGGGACAACTAAGAACGAGGGGAGCAGATTTTGTAGGTACTGTATGTGTATAAATATTTATTGGAAAAGAGCTGCTGGCAGGAGATATGGAACAGGTAGTTGGCAAAACAGGTCATTTAGCACATTATTAGTCTATCTGGCAATATTTTATACATTAGAGAAGTTGCATAAGATTGATTTCCTTACAGTTCAACTGATAAAGGTCCTGTATCTACTATTGATGTAGAGTGCCTGTAGGTTACAGCTGTCTAATCTAGAGGTTAATAACAATGCACATCTTATTGGAAGTACATTTCAAAAGGTCAATAAAATATAAAAGTTTTAAATTAGGAAAGTAGTCAATTATAAAAACTAGTCATCTTTCAATGTCCAGAGGAAGACAGATGTAGAAAAATAAAAACAATAAATTGCTAATAAAGAGCACCAGGTCTTCCATCGTGCCTAAAAGTATCAAAATAAGGCATTATCCATTCAAGAGAGATGGGGCAATTTTTTCCCTCTTGTTGGATAGTGGGGGGGGGGGGGGGGGGTTCTTCCTCGATGAGCAGTGGAAGCAGTCTTAAAATATAAGCGAGGGGTGAAAGATTACCATGGGTTGACAATAATTTGGGCGAGATTGCACCAGATCAGGCCCTTCCAGCCTGCCCTGCCATTTAACATGATCATGGATGCATATGCTAGGCTCAACTCATCTTCTGTGCCTTTTCTCCATGCCCTCTATTCCTTAATCTATCAAATATATACACTCTCCACTATAAATATTTCTAAAGAACAAGCTTCCACCATTTACTTACATAGTAAATGGTAGAGTCCTGGAGCGTGTTGCAGAACAGAGAGATGTGGGATACAGGTGCATGGTTTCCCAATAGTGATGAGTCAGGTGAACATTGTGGTGCAGGAGTGTAAGTCGTCAGTGACATCACACTTGGGAATACTATGTGCAGTTCTGGTCACCTAGCTATAGGATGGCGAAGAAGATTCACCAGGATATTACCTGGTCTTGCAGGCTTGAATTACAGCAAGAAATGGGATAGTCTGGATCTTTTTTGGAGTGCAAGAGGCTGAGGGATGACCTTAAAGCACATAAGCTTCCACCACTTACACATAGTAAATGGTATAGGGGCATTGATATGGTGAACACTTTTTCTCAGGATGGGAGATTCAAAAGCTTGGAGGCATAGGCTCATGGTGAGAGAATTAAGAGGAACCTTAGGGACAGTGTTTTCACTAGGAGGGTAGTCCATACCCAAAATGAACTGCCGGAGGAAACCATAGAATAGACCATTAAAACACTAATTGTAACTTTTGAAATATATTTGGACAGATGTATGGATAGGAAGGGTTTTAGAGGGATACGAGCCAAATGCGGGAGGGAAATTATTCTGCTAAGTCATAAACAACAAGACATGAAATTAAAGTGACGAGTGGATAGGATTGGGGATGTGCAAAGATTGTAGGGGGGGGGGGGGGGGGTTGGGAAGGTTTGTAGTTTGATATCCACAGGGAAAAAGGATCTCGTGGCACTCTGTACTGCATCTTGATGGAACCAGTTTGTTTCTGAAGGTACTCCTCAGGTTGACCAGTGTGTCATGGAGGGAGTGAGCTGTATTGTCCAAGTTGTTCCGCAGTTTGAGGAGCATCCTCCCCTCCCAAGACCATCTCCCATGAATCCAGCTTTGCCCCCAGGACGGTGCCAGCCTGCCTGTTTGTTAATCCCGTTGGTGTCCGCAGCCTTCGCTCTGCTGCGTCAGCACACGACAGCGAAGATGGCACTGGCTACCACCGATTGGTAGAACATCTGCAGCATCTTAGTGCAGACATTGAAGGACAGAGCATTCTCAAAAAGTACAGCTGGCTCTGTCCCTCAGCGTTCCTGGACCAGTCCAACTTACTGTCCAGGTACACTCCAAGGTATTTACATTCATTGGTGAACTGCACATCCACACCATTGATGGAGACAGGGGTGTTCCTCTCCTCCTAAAGTTCACCACCAACTCCTTGTCGGCGTTATGGAGCAGGTGATTCAGCCACCACACAAAGTCATTGACTACACGTCTGTGTTCAGCTTCCCTCCCGTCACTGATGCAGCACACAATTGCTGAGACATCCGAAATCTTCCGCAATATGTCTACTGGTTTTTCATGGACAAGGTGGGCCAAAGGGAGTTTCCATGTTGTACAACTATCCTCTAAGGGTCTTCTGTTTGAATAAAGTTACTCCTCAATCTTCTAAACTCCAAGGATAACAACCTAAACTATTTAGTCCCACTTGGTGAGATAACCCTCTGGAAATAGCCTGAATCACTGCAATATTGTCTCCAATTTATATTTTGTTTAGGCAAGTGGACCAAAATTGTTCATAATATTCCAGGTGAGGCCTCACCAACACCCTGTACAAATGCAACAAAACCATCTGCTGTCAACCATATACTTTCCCCTTACATTCCACCTCCCAAAGTTCAACATCTCACACTTGCTCAGATTAAGCACCCTATAGTTCGGTCTGTTGAGCAATTCTTCTGACCTTTCCTTTAAAACCCTAGTGCACTGTCCATTAGGTCCTGGCAACTTGCCCACCTTTAGGTCCGGGGTTCTCCTATACTACATTCCTTATAAAGAGGATTTTTGCAAGTCTTGCCATGTTATTTGAAATTAGCCCACCTGATATCTTAAGAACATTAAACATGTCTTCCCTGGTGAAGACTTTTGCAAAGAAAATGGCATTACTTTGTTTGCTGTGACTTCACCAGCTTGGTTTATGAGGCCCCACATTTAGCCACCCTCTTCCCATCTGTAGACCGATAAATGTTTACTGTTTTTAAAAACACATGGAAGTTTTCCAAAACATTTTCTCCCCCCTTAAGAGTCTTGTGCTGATGAATCTCCAAAACTTTCTTGTCCTGATATAACTTGCATATGCCAATTTGTATATCCTAGTGTTTAATTTAACATTATCCTTTTAACCACAAACTGTGTGTATGCCTCTCATGATATCCCTCTTTTTGATTGTTTAGTTTTGCATCAGACCAGTTTCGACTATTTCTGTACTTACCTCTCATCGTGTTTATCCAGTCCACCTCAGACAACTCCCACCTCACACCAAAATAATTGCTTTATTTAAATTGAAGACACTGGTTAAGGACCTATAATTGGAATTCTATCTGTGGACAAAATCCCCCAGGGACCTTTAGCCAGAAAAAGGCCCGTACAGGTCTTCTCACTACATTACCAAATCTAAAATATTATTATGATGAATCTAGCATTTACTATTAGACTTCAAGAGGCAAAAATTAGGCAACCACTTTCAGACTACAGGAAAATCTTCATGTGCACAGATTAACATAAGATAAAATGTTGCTTCTTATAGGGAGATAACTACTTTGCAAATAAGGGACTCGACATAAATTGAATTTGTAAATGTCTCGTGTTTCCAATCCAGAAAATTTATAACCCGTTTGCAAGAAATGCAGTTCCCCGACAGTCACTAAGCATATATCCCCCCCAATTACTAATCCATTTTGCATGGACAAATCACAAAGACAATCTGAAATGATGCCCAATGAGTCAGGTCGAGTCCTGCATATACCATTGAAGTCTGTGTTTAGAAATTATATCAAGACTGCGTTCAGCTGATGAGTTAAATATAAATCACTAACATTGACACCTCATTAATACCCACAGCACAGAGATATGCCAGGAGCCAAAATCAAACACAGGATAGCCAAAAATTACAAAACTCTGGGTTTATTGTCACAGTATTGTTACAATTGTAAAATTGTTTGTAAACAGCTTTACTTCCACAAAGACATTAAAATCTTTGAGAATGGTGCTCTGACCTAGTATTATGTGTTGTAAACCAGCTCAATGGCATAAAAGGCACCATCGTGTCAATTTTAAAAAATGACCAGAGGCATTATTTCTTTCATGACATTCACAATTTCAGTTAAAAACACCAGAGTAAAGGGCGAGTTGCAAACTAATGTGTCGAAGAGTGACACCATCCCTACTCCTCAGTGGAGTGAATGCCAGTTTCTGAACATTGTTTCAAACCGTCTCCTAAAGAAGTTGAGAATGTGATCTTAAACATTCTGTGATTACTTATTTCATGTTATGTAACCAAAGGCACCTTTTTTGCTACCGTAGTGCCAATGAGAAAAAGATGTTCGGCAAGAAATGAATCTTAGCCCCGACGGACCTATTTTAAAGCACCATCACGGTATGTGAACACATCAAAAGTGGCAAATGGTAATTGAACCAATTACAGCAAGCATGCCTCATGATCAACATGGATCTGGAACAATGAGTGGCTTGCAAAAGGGTAACGGAATCATGGATATTGTGATATATTTTTTTAATTATCCAGTATTAATTCCTAGACAATGCAAGAAATGTTTACTGAATGTATCCCTTCCATGGCCACATTTGTGTGGCCAGGGAAGCAATCATAGTTCAGGGTTGATATCAACAATCCATTCGACAGCTCAGGTGAGAAAGGGTGTGAAGCCACCGGATGTGGTTCTCAGGACAGAAAAATGCGAGTAATGATTTGACCGAGGTGGCCAAAGTCACAACTGGGTCTGTTCCTCATATAATACTTTTCAAATACCAGCTTGGTATTTTATTCTTGCACTTGGGTGAACTTATTAGGACCAATATATAAACGTATAAAAAGGTTTTAAATACTGTTAATTGTACAAACATTAGTTCCATTTTTTTTTTACAAATAGAAAAGTGAATATCAAGCTATAGAGGGAACAAAACTTGGCCCCTTTAGTTTAACCTTGCTTTCTTAACGTTTCAAGACATTTCCACATCAATCATCCGACATTAGCTCAAAAACAGTTGATGAGCAATATTCCTCCTCCGAACACATACACAACCACTTTATGAATCTGAACAAAGGCAAAATAATGAATGAACCCTCCAATAACTGCAATAGTGTCTTGGTTCCTTGCTTGGTATTTTTCATTGTACAATGCAGTCCTTCAGGAATGGATGCCAGCAGATCAATACACTTCAAAATGTGAAAAACCCAAGACAAATTCTCCAACTCCTACAAAGTAAATCACTTGGGCAATGCCAAAAAGTGGTGCAATGACTAATGCCCGGCAGCCGGATCCCTTCAGGAATGAAGAAGGACCTTCGTTTTTCCAGATTTTCCTGCACAGAAACAGCAATTGAAAGTTCATGATCAAATTATCATTAAGCATTTGGTTTGAATTAGTCAGAGTCAGAGCAAAGAAAGCTTTCACCCACCTTGTCCTCCTTGACTATCAAGTACTCAACTATACAAATCCCCCATACCAGCACTTGGCCTGTAGCCTTGGTAATCAAGCGCTCATCCAGATGCATTTTAAGTGCTCAGATTACACACCTCCTCAAATCCATAGCCTTTCTGAATCCCGATAGCAATAATTTGTCCAGTGGTCAAATATTTTGGCAACTTAAGTTCCCTCAAGTTTCACACCAGCAGCATTTGGAAATACATGGATACTCCTATGGCTAAGAATCGTACAATTCCCTTTCACTTTTTTCCTAAAGCACAATTACAAGGAGTGCATCATTTTAAATACAGCACTGCTCAGAATAACTTAAGACAGTTGCAACTGACATGTTGTATGTGCACTGATAAATGTTGAATGCCTGACTATGATATTATAGATACACATTTTAATGGTGTGCAATATTAAGAATAGATAAAATGCAAGACTTCTGGAAGGGGAACTGACTTTTGTGGGAAATTTCCATTTTCTCTTTTGAAGTACAGTCTGCTTGTGATACTTGGCTCCATTATCTGTTCATTTTATTTGTGCTTAATATTAGCAAGGTCTGATCTGTTGTCAAGTTCAAGTGAGTTTATTGTCATGTGTCCCTGATAGGACAATGAAATTCTTGCTTTGCTTCAGCACACTGGTGGTTAGGCCACTTACTGAACGAACCCTCGGCACTAGGACTGGCAGGGTCATATGACTGTTTGGCGGGAAGAAGTCGTCACGGGGTTGAGGGGTGTGCCCTGGTAGTTAGTCAGAACTCTGGGAGAACCCTCACCAGACGAGTGTGCTGTTCACCGTATTACATAAAGAACACTTTTGATTCACTACATGTGGCTCGCTATAGTGGTGACCCCGACGTGATATAATGTGAATTAAAAATTGTTTTTTGCTCACTCACCTAGCACAGTCCACATTCCACTGTACGCTTCTTCATTTGCCCCTCTATGTAGTGACTGGAATCGTGTTTTGATCACTGCAATTAAAACACATTTATAATCAAGTAACACTATTCATTTTCACAAACAGTACCAGACAGGAACTTGAACATTAATTGAAACAAATCTAATATACAGGAACAATTGCATTATTCTCAAATGCAACCACACTTGACTGACCAATTGCCAGTTACAAAGCTTATAGCTCACAAGATTGGAAAATCCCAAAAGGGGACAAGTTAACCCTCTCAGCTGAAGCACAACTGTTACTAGTTAAGCAATGCGCAGTTTATGATCAGTTCTTGTAACTTTACAGCAAATCCATTGAATAATTGCTCATTTTGTTTCATCAAATCCAACCATTCAAAAAGGTCTATTGGAAAACACAATAATAAGAGGGGGCTCTTTTAAACTGAGATGAGGAAGAACTTCTTCACCCAGAGGGTGGTTAATTTATGGAATTCACTGCCCAGGAGCAGTGGAAGCAGAAACATTAAATATATTTAAGTCTAAAATAGATGGTTTTTTAGCTGCCAAGGGGATAAGGGGCTACGGGGAGAGGGCAGGGATATGGACCTAGGTATGGTTAGTATAGTAAGACCTGAGTGATCTCCTGGACAAGTGTCGATCGCCTGGATTGGGGTCGGAGAGGAATTTCCCGGATTTTTTCCCGAATTGGACCTGGGTTTTTTCCGTTTTTTTGCCTCCCCCAGGAGATCACGCGGTTCTTGGGGTGGAGAGGGGTGATAGCGATATAAAGGGGAGGGTAGTGTCTTGTGTTCTGTGTCTTGTGTCTACTGTTTGTGGGTAAGGGTGTCTGTTTAGTGTTCAGCCATGAGCGAATGGCGGTGCGGGCTCGATGGGCCTGGTGGTCTACTCTCGCACCTACTTTCTATGTTTCTATGTTTCTAATAAATTTTAACTGTCATGATTTCTCTTCATACACTCCCACCCGATTCCCTTTCCCCTACTGCTTACCCCTCCCCTTCTTTGTTCCCATCTCAAACCAACCCTTATTTAGTTTCATTCTTCAACTTCCTTTCCTATCAAATTTCAGAATCTGCAGACATGTCAGTCTGTTGCCTTCCACATTTCCCTCCCCATCTAACTGTATTCTGCCAATCAACCAGCCAACTTGCATCCAACTATGAGTTGCTCTTGCCCCAGACTTGCATCCCCCCAACCTACGTTCCTTCTACTTTTCTGTCCAAATTAAGGATCTCAACCCAAACGGTGCTGTCCATGTCCCTCCATAGACGCTGCTTGACCTGCTGCATTCCTCCAGCAGCTCTCCTCGATTGATCTTGCCTATAGTATATTTGCAAATTTGACTTATCTCTAAAGATGCTTTTACTTTTAATCTAACAATTAAGATTTCAGCCAGGCCAACTCCCAAGGTTCCACAACAAAAAGCTTGCACAAGTGGAGATAACAATTTGTGCTGTTCAGCAACGCCAAAAATGAACCCATCCAGACTGCCGCTTAATAAAAACCACTAATACCAATAAACAGCTTATCCCAATGTATAACCAGGTTTATGGTACATAAAATCTTACGTCACTGTGCAATTCTTACCATCACATGGATTGACAGCCACAGCTGCAATGGAACCAGCAATGCACCCAGATAAAAATGAATGGACTAAAGAAGCTCTCCCGTCCACTGAATTTTGCCCAAGTTTGTTCAGATTGGCAAACAATGGAAAATAGATGACAGAAAATGGAACGTCCCTGTTCAACAGAAGAAAACAATTTTGTGTAAATAAACTTGTTGAAACAATAACCTTACTAGTGTCTATTTATTATGATCATATAACAGGGGAACAATAACAAAGTGGAAAGTGTGGAACAATAACATTTGAGGTATCTGGACATGTATTTGAATAAATAAAATAGAGTGCTATGGAACTAATGCAGGCAATTGGTAATAGTATCAATAGGTTTGATGATTGGTATGGACATGGCAGGTCAAATGACCCGTTTCCATGCTGTACATGTCTATGACTCTAAGCACAATAATCCTCCAGTGCAACAAAAACACAGCACAAACCCCACTAAGCAGTCTCCCACCTTCCCCCAAGGTGTTGCTGCAAAGATGCCCAAACACCCTAGAGAACATAGCAATAAAGTGTGAAGCTATAACCTACACACAATTTCTGAAGGATACTCAATGGTATTTAATTGTTTCCCCAACCTCAGGTACTTCTGCCAAGAGCATTTTGAGCTGCATAATAAGGTATTGCTGGCTAACCAAAAATTCATACCTTGTTTAGAGGCAAAATAATAACATTTTATTTGTACCTTAACTATACTACACCGCATTGATATATTTAGAATTGGTAAACTCATTGGTTACCCAACATACAAAGCTTTTGTACCTCAGTATGGTGGCTCCTAATCCTTTGTACAGTCCTCTAAACCCTTGGGAGTAAAACAAATCCTTGGCAATCTGGGTCGCAGACATCGGTCTGGTAACAGCAGCCAGGCTAACGTAAGCCCGACTCAAAACTGGATTAGTAGCTACAACTTTATTGGATAAACTGGTCGGTAGTATCAATCTCTGCTGAGCCGCTGGAACAAATGAAGGAGCAAGTTTAACGTTTTGTATGGGTATTACAAGTATTATTAATTTAAATAAGGATGGGTAAATTTGATAAATACCTAATCTGCCAGCATCTTGAAGTTGGATTTTCAGCATCTCCATAGGAGTAGTGATAATGACCTGACAGAGTCCAGCTCCACAACCAGCCAGCATCTCTCCAGATATATTTAAGCCCTTGCTGAAAAAGGCATCAAGTACACAAACCATGAATACATTAACTCCATACAAAATAAATTACTTGCATTTTCAGACATCACATTTTGAACAATTATACAGAAACAAAAATTCAATTGCATTAAAATGTATCAAGAATGTCAAAATTAATCTGAACATACAATACCAAAGGCACAATAAACCAACAGGAAAAAATAAAGTGATCTACTCTTCATTATGTGGAGATGAACTAAGCCATAAAGCAAAAAAAAAAAAAAAAAAAGCTCTATATTACTGACTAATGCTACGTTATGCTCTTCTGCTGTTAAAATGGCACCAAGTTCAGGAGATCCACGTCTGGGTGCCAAACTTGGAAGCCCCCTTGCTGGTTGACTTAGAAAGCCGAACCAGCCAGTATGTTTTGCTGCTTCTCTCAGTTCCTATACCCCAATCTCAATGACAGCAAGCGTTGCACTTCGGGGGGGAGGGCGGGGGGGAGAAAGGCAAGTCCTTGACTTCAAATAATTTTTCATTACAGTTTTATCAAAGAACATCTACTATCAAAGATTGACTTTAATTTTGTTACATTTACTTGAACATTAAAAATATATCTGTCTTTTAAAAACTTAGCATTCTTAGCCAGCTTTTAAAGCAGTGCTTATTATCACAGGTGGTTGTGCACTATTTTAAAGAGGAAGAACAGGAAAAAAGGATGCAATAATTTGCATATTATAGCACTGCATGCAGATTTTGTCTACTCCATGAGACTCAGATCGGGCTGTTGGAATCCAGCACGCTTCAGGCCAGCAGGATGGACAAATTGTATCTAGATCAGGTGAGTATAGACTGAGGGACACTGACTGGGTGGTAATTCTGGACACAGATAACCTTGGCAGCAAGAACCATTTCCATGAGGTTTAAAACAGTGATAGTACTATAGAATTAAATTAAAGTAAACTGAAATTTTAAAATGTTCTTAACATTGATACACAAAAAAGTACTTTGAGACATACCCATTTCTTGACAGATACGAACGAAAGAAATCATTTGCAGCTAGTTTAATAGCTTTCTCTGGTGTTACCAATGCAAGGTTCACAGCCGCACCTGTCATATAAAAACAAAATCTTTCATTAAGTTCCTCACTTCTATATTTTATGTGCCATTTAAATTCAACTTCGATAGACAAATAGGAGATATTATAGAATAAGAAAGTAGTCCCTTTTTCCTTCCTTAGCACACAACTGAATTTATGCAGCATTTAAAATGATATTTGGACCAACTGCTGAGAGATTTGTATCTTCCAAGCAGTCAGATATCATAATAGGGAAGGTTCAGAAAGAGGAAGGAGCATTGCCAAATTAAAAGTGCAGGCTCAGTTTCCAGCCAAAAAAGTTAACAAATAGATGGGGAACAATTAATTTCACTTCACTGAATATGTGGATCAGAATTCAGAGCATGCTCCAGAGTTCAAAACAGCTGCTTTAATCGTAATGTTGCTATCTGTAATCGGTGGTACACAAAAATGCTGGAGAAACTCAGCGGGTGCAGCAGCATCTATGGAGCGAAGGAGATAGGCAACGTTTCGGGCCTAAACCCTTCTTCAGACCGATTGGGGGTGAGGAGAGGCGGAAGGGTTTCGGCCCGAAACGTTGCCTATCTCCTTCGCTCCATAGATGCTGCTGCACCCGCTGAGTTTCTCCAGCATTTTTGTGTACCTTCGATTTTCCAGCATCTACAGTTCCTTCGTAAACAAACTAATCAGTAGCAGCTCAAATATATCCTCATGAGTGATCTAGGTTTGCATTACACATTGGCTTGGCTGATCACAGCCACGACTACCACAGGATACAGATGTTCCTGACACTGGCATACATAGAGCCTTGGGTTTCTGGTCACAATTCAATGAACAGGCATCATGTATGACAAGGATTAGACTAGAGATGTTTGCAGCTGATCAACACTA